>OZ053302.1:23925524-25125524 GCA_964056655.1 Arabis hirsuta | reverse complement strand
TGTTCCAATTAATTAGGAAATATAATTTCTAAGGTTTTTGGGTACTTGTTTCTTGTCCTTTTGTCGTTAAGTACTACTATTCTATACATGATAAAGTTAGATGTGTGAATTGTAACCAAAAAAAAAAAGTTAAGATGTATAAATTTACAAAAAGATATGAAACAAGTAACTTTATTTTCACACATCTAAGTTAACACAACTAACTTTTTTTTAAATTACAATTCACACACCTAACTTTATCATGCATATAATAGTAGTACTTAATGAAAAAAAGACACGAAACAAATACACGAAAACCTTAGAAATTATATTTTCTAATTAATTAGGATACGTCTATACTATATGTCTCAATATTTTCAATTAATTGGGATATGTCTAACTTTATGATTTTTAATTATGTCTTAGTATTTTATTACTAAGTTTTAGGAACATTTTGTAATTACTTTAGTGTAGAACGTTTTAGAAATACACATTCTCTACATATTTGTCATTTAGCCACCATAATCATTTATCTAATTTCTGTTATAGAATTAGGTTCTCTACTTAATTAAGTTGGAAAATCTAGCTTTTGACTTGAAAGCATATCGGCTGTTTTTGTTTAGTGGGGTTATATGTATCTTAGCATGTAAGCATTGTAAATAGCTAAGGAAACAAAAAGAAAAAAGAAAGCACTTTCTTGACCGCTAAAATCTACGCGTTCTAAAAAAGTGAGAAACGTTGCATACCTTTCACTCTTTTCTTGATAACAATCATTGTTCCCGGCTAATGTGGTTTGCTTTTCTTTTTATTTTTGTAGTTTCTGTAAATAAATAGAAGAAAAACATTGTTGACAAAAAAAAACAAAAAAATTAATTGAAGAAAAACAGACATCATCACACCATATTTTATGGGAAATAGCATGATATAGCATATCAGGGTACTTAGCAATGCAATCTGTTTTTTAAAATATTAAGTGTATGGTATGCCAAATGATATTTTTACCCTTCTGATCTAATGTTGTGACACAAAAACTGTGTTAGATTGTATCAGAGTAAAATATAACGTATCATGTGAAACTGACATTTTTTTTCTTTTTAATCATTTCTCTTTCATCACTATTTTCTACCATCTAATTTTTGTTTGATATAATCTTTTGTTTAAAATTTTAATTATTGTATCATTTATATATATATATATATATATAAAATAAGATTTTTTTCTACATATGCTACAATTTGAAATTTTAGAAATTAACATATATTACACAAATATTCATATAATATTATAACGAAACGTGATCATATAAATGGCATACCATATATATTGATGTTCACATTTTATTATGTTTGTGACTACTCAAACTATTAATATAATGTGAAAATAAAACGTAATATAATATGATATATACTAGGTATTTATATGATATAGCATGTTATATATCATACAAAATATCATATATTAACATGGTATACCATATTATTATTATAAACATCATATTTTTGTATACCATAGCAAGTTATTTTGAATTATAGTATGTTATATATCATACAAAATGTCATATATTAACATAGTATGTCATATTATTGTTACAAACATTATTCTTGTAACGTATAACATGTTATTTGAAATATAGCATGCTATATAATATATAACATGCCATTTATTAACATGGTATTACTAATTTATAATTATACATATCATATTTTATGTTATGTTATATAGCAGTAAACTTAGTAATATGTTTTGAATATTGTTTACAACATGATAAATATAATAGTACATGTTATATGGTATATATCATGCTATGAATATTGTTTACAGTATGGTATACCATGTTATATAATAAAATAACATGTTATATGGTATATTATGTTTTATTGTAACATTATGTTAATAGTTTGAGTAAAATTTGTCCATTTATAAAATTTTAAATTGTAATATATAAAGAAAAAAATCTTGTTTTTATTAACATAAAGATTATGGGATTATTCAATTCTAATAATAAACATTATAGATGTGAATATCAAATGGGAAAAACAATTGATGAAAGAGAAATTGATTAAAAAAAATAAAAAACGTGAAGTCATATTACTTTATAGCAGGTTGTATTGTACGTTTTTATGGTGTATTAGAAGGACAAACATGTCAACATTTTGTTTCTCTTAACTATCCGAGCTAATTAAACATAAAGTGGTCTATCAACTTACAATTTAAATTATAAGAGGGTATTCACCTAAATGACCCTATTTTAATTGGAGTACCACTGCAATTATCTCATATAATTATGTAACACCACGACAATTAAAATTTAACCATAGCTCAACGATATCTTAGCTATTGTGAGTGGTCACTGAAATTTTGAGACGTTATAATATAAACGAATGAATAATAAGAAGAAAAAGAAAATAGTGGTTACCAACGAACAATTTTTGGCTTCACTCTTATTCACCCTCTCCTATTAGTCAATCATAATTTAGTTAAAAAATAAATTATATTAAATCTTTAAAATAATTATGAAAACCACTAATTCTCTTTCCTAATTATGACATATAGACAATAAATTAAAAATAACTAATATAATTAACAAAAAAAATTAGATTAAATCATTAAATCTTAAAAATCTAAAGCACAAATACTAAACCCTAAACCCTAAATACTAAATCCTAAACCCCAAATAATAAACCCTAAACCCCAAATAATAAACTCTAACCACAAATACTAAATCCTAAACCCCAAATAATTCTTGAATAACTCTAGGAGATTTAGTATTTGGGGTTAGAGTTTATTATATGGAGTTTAGAGTTTAAGATTTAAGGTTTAAGGTTTATTATTTGGGGTTTAGGATTTAGTATTTAGGGTTTAGGGTTTATTATTTGGGGTTTAGGGTTTAGTATTTGGGTTTAAGATTTAATATTTGCGATTTAGATTTTTAAGATTTAATGATTTAATCTAATTATTTTTGTTAATTATATTAATTATTTTAATTTATTGTCTATATTTTAAATTAGAAAAGAGAATTAGTGGTTTCCATAATTATTTTAGTGATTTAATATAATCTATTTTTTAACTCAATTGTGATTGAGTAATAGAGAGAAGGTGAATAATAAGTATTCACTTCTAGGGGTGAACCCAAGAATTGTTCTTACCAAAAACATTATTCTCTTCTAATTTAAACCAGTCTAGCATATCGAAACACTTTTTTTTTTGAAACTTATTGTTTTAGGTTTCCTGCCAACTAAAACTTAGATTTTATAGTACATAATTACAGTTTGAACATTGACAAGAATGGCTTAACAGGCAATGAAAATGCACATTGTAACCATTTTACCACCACAAATGAGTACACTCTGCACAATACATAGATTATATAAATGTTCTAAATTCCAAAACTTGAAAAAATTCACTAGAATTTGTTTTTTTAATATATTTTCCTATGTATTTATATAGGCTTAGATTGGTAACCTAGTTTGCAAACTACGTTAATTCAACCGTTCGTTTGTTACCAATCAAACAGTCGTTTAAAAAGGTCGTTTGAAACGGGCGATTGGAAATCGAAGTTTCAAACGGACGTTTGATAAATAGGTCGTTTGAACTAGACATGGATATTCGGGTAACCATTGGGATTTTCAGTCGGTTATCGCATTCTCAGTTTTAAGAATATAATATCTATTCCAGTACTTGGAAATTTGTTTCGATTCCGGTTCGGTTTTAATCGAATTCGGTTATCCAAAATATTCATACTCTTACTACTTAAAGAATATTCGATATATTCATTTATTTTTGCATTTGGTTCGAATTAATTATTTTGAATTTGAATTATCCAAAAAAAATTAAAAAATTTAGAGTTATTTAAATTGGTTACTTTTATCTAATATATCTACAGTACCCAAATTAACCAAAAAATATATAAAAATGGCTAAACTATATGTACTAGATTGTAGGTTAGTTTTCGTTTTTAAAAATTTAGAACTCATTCGTATATGCTAGTTCTTTAATGTTTTTTAAAGTCAATAATTGTAATATATGTTTACTAATAATTTATATTATTAATTATTAATTATTTTTCAATACATTATATTTTAAAATCATTTAAAAAAAATTATTACATAATTTTATCTAATTATACTATTCAACGGCTACAATGCTACCAATCAACCTTATAATTGAATTGTTCTCTATTATCCAACCGCCTTCTCTAACCGCTGATTCTAACCGTCTTGTTTCAAACGATCCACTATTCAACCGTTCAAAAATTTTTAACCGCTCGTTTCAAAATGAATCACCAATCGGACTTATAAGAATATTTTCATTCACTTAAAATTATCATGTTTATATAATGTGTCGATTGAGAAATAC
The DNA here is from genome assembly GCA_964056655.1 of Arabis hirsuta. Taxonomy (NCBI): domain Eukaryota; kingdom Viridiplantae; phylum Streptophyta; class Magnoliopsida; order Brassicales; family Brassicaceae; genus Arabis; species Arabis hirsuta. The sequence continues at coordinate 25,121,189 of OZ053302.1, read as the reverse complement.
AATTATGAAAAAAAAAAAATCTTTTCATTCACTTCATAAGATATTATCATGTGTCCATAACAAATTTAGAAACATGATTTTATTATATGATATAGTAAAAGACAAAAGAGACAAGCTTTGGTCACAGGTGTGCTACTACTACTTTATAAAACTTTAAGACTCTAGCTTATTTAACACAAAGCTACGCTAATGACTTGACCATTCACAAAACAAATCTTTTGAACCCACAAAAATGCACCGACCATGTCCCGGAGATTCACCACCACCAAACTGTCTTCACGGCTGCTTCTCGTCGTCACCATTCCACAGCGCCGCCACATCCTCCGAGCATCCACCAGATTCAACCACCACCACCGTCACTTCCGCCACTCTCCGCCGCAATTTCGCCCAAACCACCGTCTCCACCATTTTCCCGGACACTCAATTCGCCGACCCAAACTCACTCCCTACCCTTCAAGAATCGTTCACCGATTTCATCCAAGCTTACCCCAATTACTCCGACACTTACAAGATCGACCGCATCAGATCCGACCACTACTTTCACTTGGGTCTATCACATTACACGTGTCTTGATTACATTGGGATTGGTTTATACTCTTACTCTCAGTTGCTTAACTACGACCCTTCCACTTACCAGATCTCCTCTTCCTTGTCTGAAAGTCCCTTCTTCAGTGTTTCTCCCAAGATCGGTAACCTCAAGGAGAAGCTTCTCCACGACGGAGGTCAAGAAACAGAGTTCGAGTACTCGATGAAGAGAAGAATCATGAATTTTCTCAAAATCTCCGAGGAAGACTACTCGATGGTCTTCACCGCAAACAGAACCTCTGCTTTCAGGCTCGTCGCCGAGTCTTACCCGTTTAACTCAAAACGGAAGCTTTTGTCGGTTTACGACTACGAGAGTGAAGCTGTGAATGAAATCAACAGAGTCTCAGAGAAACGTGGAGCCAAAGTAGCTGCAGCGGAATTCTCATGGCCAAGGCTGAGAATCTGTTCTTCCAAGCTGAGAAAGATGGTCACTGCAGGTAAAAGCGGAAGCAAGAAGAAGACGAAGGGTATTTTTGTCTTTCCGCTTCATTCTAGGGTTACAGGATCTAGGTATCCGTATCTATGGATGAGTGTGGCGCAAGAAAATGGATGGCATGTGATGATCGATGCTTGTGGATTGGGTCCTAAAGATATGGACAGCTTTGGTCTTTCGATATATAACCCCGATTTCATGGTGTGTTCGTTCTACAAGGTGTTTGGAGAAAACCCTTCCGGATTCGGCTGCTTGTTCGTTAAGAAATCTACCAATCCTATTCTTGAATCCTCTACTGGTTCAGGTATGGTTAACCTCGTACCTACTGACGATCCAATTTCATTACACGCGTTGGAAATCAAATCGGATGAAACAGATAGCTTTAGTTCTCGAATCAAATATAGAGGCCTAGATCATGTGGATTCCCTTGGATTGGTAGCAACAGGGAACAGATCAAGATGTTTGATTAATTGGTTGGTAAGTGCTCTATACAAACTCAAGCATTCTACAAGTAGTGGCCTCGTTAAAATCTACGGTCCAAAAGTTAATTTCAATCGAGGACCGGCAATTGCGTTCAATCTATTCAACCAAAAGGGAGAGAGAATCGAACCATTCATCGTGCAGAAGCTAGCAGATTGCAGCAACATCTCTCTCGGACAAGGTTTCTTGAAGAAAATCTCGTTCGAAGAGGAGCACGAAGGGGTGAAAGATAGAGTTCTTGAGAAGAGAAAGAACAGAGATGACGAACCGGGGATCTCTGTTCTCACTGCTGCGTTAGGGTTTCTTGCGAACTTCGAAGATGTTTATAAGCTTTGGATTTTCGTTGCTCGCTTTTTGGATTCAGAGTTTGTGGAGAAAGAGAGTGTGAGATGTGGAATTCATGTTTTTGAACACAAGAGCCGTGAAGTAGTCTAGTTTGTAGCATAGTTTTGGTTCGATTTTCACCGGTTCGGTTCACTTCTTTAAAAATCAGACCCGGTTCAACTTTTAATTAACTTGCACGTAGATTTCTTTTGATTTATTTATTCAGCAAAAATTCACAGCCACATCAACACTCATGTAGAAAGATAACGTGAAACTGGCAAGGCCAAGGCCAAGGCCAAGGCCCAATAAATTAAATAGGCCCATACTGGTTCAGCTATCTTATCGTGAGATGTGATCTACACCGTTGATTTGATATGAGACTATAAAAATCAAACGAGGATCTTGAGGGGCCCCCCCCTCCCTCCATCTTTGTAGGGTTCGTGGAGAAGATAAGGTAAGAGGAATTTTTCTACCTTTCTAGGGTTTTCTCAGCTTTATTTTGTTTTGTTTTTCCCTCTTTTTTCACTGTTCTTTAATTTACAAAAAAAATCCAGACTTTTATTAGGTTGCTTCCTCTGACCAGTTACAATTAAGTTGACTAATCCGACTAAATTCCTCATCTTTTACAGAAAAATTAAATCTTTTCGTGGTTTATCCGTCAGCTTTCTCTTTTGAAATTATTTTTCTGTGTTATTGAAAATCTGAGTGTCGTGACATTCAGATTTCTAGGGTTTTGGACTTTTGGGTAATGGAATCGAATCAAGAAGGCAAAGTGATTCGAGAGATTGACGAAAACGTTGTCCTCGCCAACAACGACCACTGCTCACTGGTAACCATGACCCGTATAACCGATCCGGATCCGGAAACCGACCCGGGTATGCTCATGAAGAAAGAAGACCAAATAAGGAAACAAGAGGAAGTCGGATTTTTGCAGCCGATGACGAATTCGCTTATCCACCAGGGCAAACCGGCACCGAAGAGACCGTCTAAAGACCGTCACACGAAAGTAGAAGGTCGTGGTCGGAGGATCCGAATGCCCGCCACTTGCGCCGCTCGGATCTTTCAATTGACCCGTGAGCTCGGCCATAAATCCGACGGAGAAACCATTCGGTGGCTTCTCGAACGCTCCGAATCGGCGATAATCGAAGCAACGGGAACCGGAACCATACCGGCGATAGCTGTCTCCGTCAACGGAACCCTAAAAATCCCGAGAAACTCTCCGCCGCAGCTTCAAAATGACGGCGGCTCCGGTGACCTAACGAGGAAACGGAGGAAGAGAAACTGTTCGAGTGAGTTTGTAGACGTTAACGAACAAGACAGCTCCGTTACTTTTGGTCTTGCTCCAATTACGGCGTCAAATTACGGAGTCAACGTCATGAACCTCAATACGCAGAACGTGGTACCGTTTTGGCCGTTCGTTACTAGTGGGCCGAATCAAACGGGCCATATGTGGGCCATACCCACCGTTGCTGCTACCTCACCGTTTCTGAACGTCTGTACTAGACCGGTCACTAGTTACGTCTCAAACGCTTCAGCCGTTGCTCAAACGCAGACAGAAACAAACGGCCGTGCGGCGCAAACGCTGAGGGATTTCTCGTTGGAGATTTGTGACAAAAAAGAGCTTCAGTTTTTGGGTGGGTCGGGAAACACATCGCCTTCTTCGTGTCAGAAGACGTAGGTCAGTTTGATGAATTCCTTATTAAGACATTAATAAAAAAAACATGTAAAAAAGAGTTTGGGGGGACCAAATTAGATATTTTGTGAAAGATTGTGGTTTCGATTGACAGTGACGAGCATTATTTCAATTAGTCACGGGAGAGAGGCATGTGCTTCTAGGAACGTGCACTCGTTCACTCTCCGTCTTGGGCTCGTTATGACGTTATTCAGCATTTTCCTAGTCGCCAAGTAAAAATCTCATCGACCCCAAACAAACACAATCCAAATATATTTTTTATTTTGAGAAAAACAGTCCAAATATTGAACCGGAATAAAGCTGTAAACAGTCGAAACCCGAGATATGTTGAATTGATCGACCACCCATCCTCGTGTTGCTAGACACTAGCCATTAAGTTTGGTCTCGACCAAGTACGCACGCAAGAACTATGAGAGGAGTTCAAATTACTAGATTCAGTAAAATGCTCATTTCCATCCACATGCAACATAGTTTAAATCCTACACGGTCGCAATAGAAGTTCTACGCATGTAGTCTCATGTCATTTCAATTAGTAATGACAATCTAGGCTACACAAGCAATTCTTATTATCATACATCATCACGATCTCTAAGATATTTCATTCGGTAACCCATTCAGTCGTTGGCTACTATCCACAGGCCCGGCTCATTGCATCAATGGCCCTGGGCCAAATTTTTTTTTTTTTTTTGAAATTGATAGAATCTGTTTTGCAGATTTTTAGAAATATAAAGCCCTTTTTACAAAATATTCAAAAATTTAAGATTTTTTACAAAACAAATTAACAAAAATTGTAGGGCCCAGTGCAATTACATACGCACACCCCTAAAACCGGGCCATCCATTAACTAATATCCTCATTTGAGATTTAGTTAGTATAATCGTGAGAAACGGTTAATTGTATATCATTGACAGGGTTGATTTTTTCTTTTCATGATCATGTTCTCAGTTTGTATTTGAGTCCTATTTTAATATTAAACTAGATTTTGACCCGCACTTTGTGCGGAAACATACGTTTTTTATGTTGTAAACTAAAATTTCGGATTGTGTCTTATATAATATGTTCAAAGTGTGATATGTATTGTTTTAGTTTGTAAGTAGAATCGATAATATTGAAAAAGTATGATTAATTTTTTCAGTTTGAAGGTAGAGAATAAATATGTTAAGTATTGAATTTTATAATGAATAATCATTGTAGTTGGTATACATAAATTATAATATTTAGTTTTGTCCATGTACGAATGTCTGTCGTATCAATTATTTAGTTTCTACCCACACAATATTCTGGATGCATGGACCCTTGTTTTATCTTTTTAAAATCTGCAAATTTAAAAGAATCTTCGTCGCCTCTTGATGGCACGCATCTTGCATAAGTGGTTGACAACCACTCAATCTTAAATCGGTGAGTAGTAGGATGGAACAGGCCGTTTATCCATGCTAGTTGAAAATTATGAATAATCATCCATTTACCTTCGACCAACATATGATCCCAGCGTTGAATGAATTCTTAAGGCATTGTGGCTTGTATCCTGTCTCCCTAAATTAGTATCAAAATATCGAGAAATTAGTAGATTCAAACAACTTTTAAAAACCTATAAGTAAAGATGAATCTATATGTTTTATAATAAATCCAAAATCAGTTTTATCAATTTAAGATAGCATATATGTCTCATAGTTATATCAGTTTGAAGAGATAATATACTAAACAAAGTGCCTAATATACTAAACGTATTTAGAAAAGCCTAATATACTAAACAAAGTGCGTAATATACTAAACGTATTTAGAAAAGTCTAATATACTAAACGTACTGAATTGACAAAATATGAATCAGGATATGAGATATACTCTGAGAATCTATATGTTTTATAATAAATCCAAAATCAGTTTTATCAATTTAAGATAGCACCGGATCTGAAATATAATAAATACACCGGATATGAGATATACTCTGATAATCTATATGTTTTATAATAAATCCAAAATCAGTTTTATCAATTTAAGATAGCATTTATTCTACAGTTTAAGAGATATATGTCTCATAGTTGTGACGACCCAACCCGTCAAATAAAAAAAAATTTCGACCAGAATCACTATTATCATAAATAATAATCCTCAACGGTCCAATAAACAAACAGCGCGGAAACAATGATTCAACAATCAATTACAATTATCGTTTAACAAACTCATACTTATTAATTCTAGTTCAATTCGGTAATACATATAGTTCTGAAATTGCTAACACCCTAGCAATTCTAACTTATTACACGAAAACGAGCCACTAGATCATTCCCCTCGTCCCGGCCATGATTCCACGATCACTGACTGTCTTTACCTGCATCACATGGTTATAAGAGATGCGTGAGTATTATCATAAATACCCAGTGGTACGATCATCCCATCTACTTGGCTAGATGCACGGGTAAATGGAACACCAAAATATCAACGATCACTCAATCAATACACAACAAATAATATATCAAACTGACGGAAATCAAAAAGTCAACTCAACAAAAGGTTGTGTCGCGCGACACAACCCAGGTGTGTCGCGCGACACACCCTGCCAACAGCCCACCGACGTTTTCTCACCCACTCGATCTACTTGCCCACGAAACCCGCAATGCCCTCTGACGTATGCCATGACGTCAGCTGTGTCGCGCGACACATTCCCCTTGTGTCGGGCGACACACTCTTCTTCTCACTAAGTGTCGCGCGACACACACCATGTGTCGTGCGACACACACCGTAAAAACACCCTAAAACAAACCAAAACACCTCCAAATCGATCCTACTTCATCCAAAACGATTCTTAGGCTCAAACAACACCTCTTTACTCAAGTATACTCATAAACAAGCAGTATTCAGCAAGCAAATCAACACTAATTCGCAATCAAACACACAACACACCCATTTACCCGTAAAAATCATGGTCACGCACTCACCTTGTTTCGGAAGAGAATAACTCGCGACTTACTACACCAAATCACGATCGAAAAACGGCTCTAGAAACTAGACACCGAGGGCTTTCCAACGGTGTATAGTACGTCTCCTGGTTCCAACTGGTTCGACGGAAAATCGTCCCCGAAAACAGCTACTCCGAACGAAAACTCCAGGAAAACTGCAGGAACTACCCAAGTTCAAAGGACCATAACTCAGCGAATACTCAACCAAAATGCAAACGGTTTTCTCCCACATCAAGATCAAAGAGTGAAGAACTTACCCTGAAATTTTCACTCCGATCCGCTCCGTAATTGGTAGCCAGTCGTCTCTTCCAAAACCCGCGCAGAAACTTGCCTTCAAAACCTCCACACTCACAAGGATGAACAAGGATCCTTCTCTCCTCCTCTAAATCATCTCCATCTCTGTGTTCTCTCCCTAGAACAACAACAGGCACAACTCCCCTCTTTATATAGGCAAGTCTCTCGGTTTTCCTTAACCGAAACTGCAACCATTTTGCTTTAAAACCGAACCCGTCGGTTTAGTTGCAACTTGTGTCAAACGACACCCGAACCAAAAATACACATTTTGATTCGCGGACGTTACAATAGTTATATGAGTTTTAAGTAAAAAGTAATGAGAACTAACCTTTTCATCAACCAGGACGAGCTCAAGCGTATTTGCTCCTCCTATCGACAGTTTGAATTTGCGGAGCAATTTGAGTCTAGTTTTCCATGATATGTTTTTTGGTGGAGAAAAGGTTTATTGTCTAATTTTAGTTTGTGATGAAGAAGCAAATCGCGTGGCTTTTTATATAGATGATAAGAACTTTTTTTTTTGTAAAAAAAATATTTAGAGAAGATCTTAACAATAAAAAGATAAGGAAAGATTCATTGAAATCAAAATATTTTGTTAATCCTATCTAATATTAAAAGAGAAATCACATGGTTCAAGAGAAATCCTATCTAATATTAAAAGAGAAATCATATTAAGTTTTTACAATTTTCATTAAAGGTTACTTATTTTATAAGAGTAAATCTTTTTAAGAGTAAATCTTTTATAGAAGATCTTAACAATAAAGAAATAAGGAAAGATTCATTAAAATTTAATTATTTTCGAACTAACATTTATATTTTCGAACTAAAATTTACACGTAATCTTAACAATATTTATATTTACACGTAATCTTAACAATAATCATTTTTGTGGTTAATTATTTTCGTACTAACATTTACTTTTTTTACAAATTTCGAACTAACATTAAAACACATAGTGCGGGTGAAAATTTTTACCTTTATCACCTTCAAGCTGATATGCTTCATGGCCTTTCCCTGCTACAACCTGAGTTTAAACAGAGCAATGTCCATGACTCATGAGCAATCGTATACACCTTTTCACCACCAGCACGCCTGTATAATCAAATAACCATAGGCTCAAATCTTTTCTTTTTCTTTTTCTTTTCTTGTAATTTTCAAATTGGTTTAAGAGTCAAAATATCAACTCAGACACTGTTAACAACTCATGGTTTAATTTTTAAACATTAGCACAAAAGTGGTCAAAACGTACACTCCATCGAGATGCTCCTTGAATATTTGATCAAAAAGCCGACATATCTCCATTATTGAGTACAGCTTCCCCTGCACCAAAACAGTAAGTAAATCTTGTAATTAAGAATAGAAATCAGAGACAAAAGAATACACAATCTTACCCCTGCATCAGCTGCAATAGGCTTTCCAAGGCGACTTAGTTCAGATTCCAACTCCAATACTGTTTTGTTAATAAGTGACTGGATGCTTGGAATTCTCGACTTGATCACATGTTCTAGATGCTGGCAATTTAAAAAAAAAAATGTTGCAATTAGACTCTGTTTCAACCGCAACAGATATAGAGAAACATGATGTAATTGAGTATTGCCACAAAATTCCTAGTATCCTAGTAGGTTCTTTTGATTATACATTTGGGAACTTGTCAAAAGACAACGTTATATACAAACTATTTACCTTAAACATGGAACGGATATGCTTATAAACGATGCCCATTATAAATTGAACTACGGGAAATCAAGCCCAGAGGATAACAGCTAACTGTCAGCGGACAGAGAAACATATTGAAACATTACCGTCAGTGTTCGAATCAGAAGCCTTTGTAATATTATGAACAGGCTTTCCAGAAACTACAACCTGCAATTAAAAGATTGATGATAATGAGCCCTAGGAAATGAGAAATAGATATTTATTTTCTGGTTCAAAAGAGGATTCTTATCACAGAATGACAAATAATCAAGAAAAAGATGATCACATAAAGAGCCATATTCTTGGCATTTAAATTTAGTGTTCTACATATCAAAGGCAGGGATATTTACTACCTGGACAGCATGATCCTGCTAATAGCTTTTGGTGGCGTTTTGACAAGCAAGGATAACCCCGAGCATTTGTTAAGAAAGACTGCACATCAAATTAGAAGCATTTTGTGAATACAGGACTTCAAACCAAGTTTTTTTTAACTATGTGGTAAAAAGGTGAGGCACTTACATCAGTGCTTATTATGGCTGCTCTCACAGATTCTCCCATCCAGCGTCCTAGTGAGGTTTCAGAAGGTAGAGTACTCCTAGATAAAGAAATGGTGTTATGTTTGTGGAGGGGATAAAGAGTCCACATTAACAAAAACTAATCAAGAGGTTCTCTCAACTCACATAACATCAAGAGCAACAGACAGCTTGCTGTCATGCTCACAAAGAAGTCGGAACGAATTCCAAAGTTCCCAGGAATCATTCTGCATAGAAACGGGTATATATTAAACTCATCATGAAATAACAAAAAAGGCTACAAAAAACATGAACATATATGGATGTTCACTTGTATATGTAGGTTTAAAAGGACTATGAACACAAGCAGCCTCAAAAATCTGTGAAGGCACAAAAAGTAAAAACAAATTTAAGTTTGCATCAACTATGATACTATGTCTTACCAGATCCTCTGAGGTAGCATCGATTGAATCACGATCAGACTTCACCAGTGGAATCCTCAGCCATAACTTCAAAGCAGAATGACATTTAAACAAAACAAAAGAAGGAATAAATAGTTAGAGCTTGATTGAAGATGCTCATGTAAAGAAAACGTTCATCTTCACGAAAGCAAAAAACTTGTAAGCCACCTGCAAGTTAGTCAGCCCTTGTAAGATCTGGTTTACACAAGACCTTGCTTATACTGACCTTTGTATCTACTTCCTCTAGCCCAGCTTTCAACCCCATGACCATCGTATCTACCATCGACCCAATCACCTTCGTATCTTCCTTTAACGAAGTAGTAGTAAACACCACTTCCGTTGCATTTCCCTTTGTGAAATTCACCTTCATAGAAATCTCCATTACTGTAAAATTGAACACTTTCTTTGACCCTTTTCTCTAATTGTGTTGTTATGATCTTCTTCTTCTCCGGTTTCGAATCGAAATCGCCGATGTACCACTGAACCGGTTTCGATTGGTTTCTGCTTTGAAAGCCCAAGTTTTTAGTGGTTTCTTCGCAGATTTGTTTGATTGCGACTACGGTTTGGTTGAGAAGTGCGATGTTCTTGGAGGCGAAGAAGAGAGCGACGACGACGAAGATCAGAGCTAAGAGAATATTCTCCGATGTACTTGAATTGCTTATTATAAACTAAGAAGAACCCATTACGCAGAAGAAACCTATCAATTTCAAGGTCCGCGTGTTGACCTGATTGGAGACTAAAAAAATATCCAAAATTCAACAGATAATTACTGAAATTGCCACTGAAAATTTTTAAAATTATCCATTTCAATTGAATTTCATTAGTTTAAAACTAATGGCAATTTTAGTAATATTAGATAAGATTTTGGACATTTACTATAAATGACTTCTCTTTTAACAGTATAGAGATATCTATATTTTTCAGAATAGGAACCCTAAAGTATTTAAGAACTGCAAAAATCTACTCCATAGAATTGGGCTTGATTAGTAACTTGCCCAAAAAAGAGCACAAATAGTCGTTCACTACTATGCATAGTATGGTCTTCAGCGAATAATTGTAAACGCATTTGTAGTTTAGTTTTGTTGTAAGTTGTGCTCCTTTAGCCCAAAAAAGAGTTGTAATGACATTGACACTACAAATACTGTAAAAACACATTAAAAGTACTTAAAACCATAAGAAAAATCCTTATTAAAATTTATGAAAACCATGATAAAATAAAACACGAGTATATCAACTCCGTAGATTTGAATATTTGCCTGCTTCAAGTTAAACAAAAAACCTAAGCATGGAAAAGAGTTTCGAGAAAGTGGGAACTTTTTTTTCTTTTTTCTTTTTGGTCACAAGGTGGGAACTTTTTAATCTTACTTCTAGAACTATAATCTGCCTACCACATTAAACAAAACCTGAGTTAGATCATTCTCACTATAAAATCCCGTAAAAGTTGTCTAGAGAATGGTTCAGTTCAGATGCATATAATGGTTGAATTTCATCATAAATTTGGGTCATTATTTCCAACAAATGTTTGACTCAATAAAAGACTCAATCAAAAGAAAGAAAAATCATTAATAAAGGATCAACATCCTTTCCCATAATTAAATCACATTGTCTTCTCATACTTAAATCACATTGTCTTCAGTGTGAAAAATAATTAGAAAGATGAAAAACCATATAAATGATAGATAGAAAAGTGAAAGGATTTAAGTAACCCGGGAATGGGATGGGCGGATTGTGGGAGCCTTTGTGATCTCAAATTCTTGTGCCTCCTGCTGTTTTCCTTGCTATTGATAAAATCACCCATCTCGACATCTAGATCATGCAAAAAAAATTTGGGTTTGATTTTTTTCTTGCAAAACTATAAAGAGATTCATTATATTGGGTTTTTGTATAGTTTAATTGGGCATTATTATGTTCTTTATGTTTATTTTATCTTATGGTTTAATATATGTATTTTATATGTAGTCGTTCATGTATTTTTGAGAGATAATACGATAATTATTTTTCAAAAATTTTATGATATCGGAGCCTAGAGCTCTTGGGAGTGTGTTTAATTCGCGAAAGAATTGAGTTATGAAAGGCGCTCTTGAAATAAGGAAGGGTGGAGATGCAATATTCGTTCCTTTTGAGAAAGGATATTGATGTGGCATACACCTACTTTGTGTTACACATGAATGTTATACATTCGAATTATGTGTCACACACTGAGGACTCTGTGTCACAAACTAAAACGATACATACCGTGATAGGATTAAAAAGGAGCAATGAGATTGGTATTTGAGTATGTTGGAGTCGAAACCAGAGTCTAGGAATCATTTTAATGGTAAAGATTATAAAGATGAATGGATGATTGATAGTGGTGCATCTCACCATATGTCTGGTACGTTGAATGGTCTAGTGGATGTACATCAAATCTCACAGTGTTTGTTTGGATTGCCTAAGGGAAATATTGTGATTGCTAATCGAGAAGGGAGTGTGGCTCTAACAGAGAATGTGACTTTGACACATGTTTTCTATATTGCAGAACTCAAATGCGATCTCATCTCGGTGTCACAATTGGTTGATGATGAGATGAATTGCTTTGTATTGGTCTCTAAAACAGTGTCTTTATATGTTCTTGGATTGTAGAATGCGATTGGAATGAGTGAACGAAAAAAAAATTGTATTTCTTTCAAGGTATTTGAATGTGAAGAAAGTTGGAATCGTTAGAAGTGCGACATAAGAGAATGGATTATGTCTCATAGAAACTGATTAGGAGATTACCATAAGTTGATGATAGAAACATTGGAATTTCTGGTTGTGATATTTGTTTTTGAGCAAAACAATATTTATGTGGAAAAAAAAAACTATTGTGGATTTATTTGACACCTAAAACAGTTAGTTATGTTAACATTTTCTCTCTACCGGATATACCGGATACAAAGCAAACTTACCGTGTCGAAGTTGTCAACTTGTTATTCTATTCTGTTGTAGTCGCTTTTTTTGCAAATATATTTCTAGACCAATTCGAATTTTAATGTATTTTCCTTGTAACTAACAATAAAACAAATCCTTAATTGCAATATAAGTATTCTTAAAATATTTAAGATAGTTTCCTTAATTGCAATATAAGTAGTGCAGTACACGTGAGAAGAAGAAACAAAATGGCTATAGGAAAAAAAAAAAAGTACAACAAATCCTTCACCAACCGTACCGCTAAGCCAAGGAATTGAAACCAAACACTGATAGACATAACTCAACTGTAGCTACCCTTTTCTGACCATCTTCTCTTTTAATTCACTTCTTTATTCGTTTTTAATCTTACTCAATCCACACACACACATCATTATGCATATTTAAACATATATAGATTTTGTTTTTGTTTTGTTCTAGTTAGTTAAACATAGCTCAACCCAACATCCATCTCTTCATGTGGTTTACTTTCACAAACCGTATTCTTCTAACACGAAGTGTTTTCTTAAATAGTAAGAGTTTACAATGGAATGCTAGAGTAAATTCAGAAAAGTCATAGTCATCATTTCTTGGGGAAATTGATTGATTATACGATGAGAGGATTGTATAAAACAAATATTTTAGCGTATACTTTTCACTTATATATTTAAAAATTTAGTTTATTTAAAAGTTTTCGTATAGACTTGTGAATAAAATTGTTATAAAATTTAAAAAATTCGCGAAATTTAGTTAATGTATTGAATGTCATTATTACTAAAATAAAAAGACAATACGAAATCATACAAAGACTAGAATAATTTCAAATATCTTTGAATATATTAATAAATAATTGTATTTGTTTACTTTAAGACACTTAAGTTAATTGTATAATTAACTTTGGTAATTAGATAAAACTCTTTTTCTCTTGAAAAAGCGCTTGTGGTTCTATAGTTATGCATTGGTCTTTTGCTTTTGTTGTTCTTCTTTCTCCCTTTGTTTGATTAGGATTCCGTCCAAAGATCGTGGATAGTATTTACATTTTAGTGAATAGATGAAGATAAGACGGATCTGCTTTTGAAAAAGGGAGTCAGAGCTCTGTCCGGAACGAATCTCTTTTATGGAGACATGAATCGGGCTCTCCTTGTCATGTTTCTTGGTCGTATCTTACCTTTGTTGTTCATGTTTTCAGATTTCCTCGATTTGTTGACCAACCTTCCCTTCTTGAAATTATCCATCTTTTTATTAAAAAGTATTTTTCATGTTTTCATTTCGTTTATTTTCTTCGCTGAATTAGTTCAATTATCAGGTCACGGCATGTAAGGTTGGATACGTACTTAACCCGCTTGACACATTATGCCCTGCCACAGACAATGGGGAGCAGATCAAGCCTATCTTTGATCGAAGTATTTGGGCAAACTAGTTTACGTGTTGATCTCTCAATAGTTAGCACAATTACCCTCAATGATTCACAAATTTTAAAATTATAACATTAACTCTAGTTTCCAATTTTTAATTTTATAAATAACTTTTAAGTTCGAAAATCCTTAATATGTAGCTATTTTAAATGTTTTTTTCATTAATATTAACTTTTTTAGATGTGTTAGGTCCACAATTTTGTTTTAGAACACGTTTTTATTGCCATAAATCTAATGATAAAGCAATCTTAGAAAACGCATCCTAGAATTGCATTTTTTATCATAAATTTTGCTAATATGCTTTTTCGATTATAATTGTTTTATAGTTATTTATTTTTAAAAGGTGATTACATCTTTTATCATAACTTCTTCGCTTGTATCTTTTCATGATGTACCTTTTTACATTATACCATTTCGTTATATATTTTTCTGATGATAACCGTTATATGGTTATTTATTTTATTATATGTTTGTGTTATTTTACCATAACTTCTTTGTATGTACGTTTTTAATCATAATAATTATATAGTTATTTTTTTTATCCTACTATAACATCTTCTATATATTAATTGAGAAGACATTTGGTGAAAAAATCATAAATGTCATTCATTGAGGGTTTTAAAGAACATGCCATTTAAATTAACCAATGAGAATATTTCAATTAAAGCTACATGCCAGGGTGGAAATCTCTATATATTCTTATTAATTTTATAAACATATGCTCATTAATACATGTTTTACAAATCTATTCAACTAAATATAATATTTAGACTTACCGTATCATCCCTTTTTAATATATAAATAAGGTTTTGAATATTATATTTGTAATAATATTATTTATTGTGTATATATGTATTTAGATTAATATACTATATACAAATATTTTAATTATGATGTAGTCTATTATATATATAACTACATTTAAAGTTATACACATTTCATTATTGGAAAACATATATTGTTTTTCGTTTGTTATGTCTGATAAATTCATATAAATCTAAAATTTATCTGATTTATCGCATGATTTATAATTTACACGAATAATAAAAATCAATTTTACACTTAAAATATATTGAAATAAATAACATTTGCATATATTTTGATCAATTTTACACATAGAAAGATTAAAACTAATGACAACAAAATATGCTTGATCAAAATTGATTTTACAACAAAATTGATCAAAATATGCGAGATGGCTGATTTTACATTCCACGTGGTTCAAGCCCTTAACTGTATTACATTTATGCACAATACATATCATTTTAGTACGTTTATAAATATTATAAATCATATATTTTGTCAATTGTCATACACATTTAAATATTAAAATCGATTAGAAAATAATCATTTAATCTCACATTTAGTGTGGATCAAAATCTAGTTTTTATATTAATAGATAACTCTTTCGAAAATACTTTTACAGCTATATTGTTACTATGGTTGGGTTTTTATTATTTCCTAGGACTACGTTTTTTATAGTACGTTTTGGTTATATATTTTTCTATCATAACCAATTTATGGTTATTTACTTTATCATAAAATTACATCTTTTTATGATAACTTTTCCGTACATACATTTTTATTATATTTTTTTTACTCATAACTGTTATATTGTTTTTTATTTTGTTCTACGGTTGCGTCTTTTAATCATAGTTTCTTTGTATATGTACTTTTACGGTCATAACCGTTACTATGGTTGTTTTTTTTTTTTTTTTGTTAGATATTTTTTGCTTGTTATCGATTTATTTTATTAAAAGTGATATTTTCTTACAATCATGTTTTTTCAACTTTATTTATTTATTTCCTTTTTTCAACATTTGTTAGTTCGTGTATATTAATTTCATAATGCAATCAAATTGTAATTCCGATAAACAACATCATTCTTTTATTTAATATTTATTCCGAAGTATAATTATTTTACTGAAATAGATATTTTTGCAATTATTGAACTGATTAAGGTTGTTTGGAATTATTATGAACTTGTTGAAAGATGGTTATTTTCATCTTAACTTGGAAAGAGTAACATCATTCTTGTATTGGTATGCTTTCTATATTGGAGCAACGTTTAGACAAAAATGTGTTTGAATTCTCTTAACTTGAAAAGAGTTTATTTGGATCATGCAATATGTGATTCAAAATGACACTCTTGTGCGGATTCAAGCCTAGTTAATTTAACATCACGTTTTTTTATTAATGTTTGATGACAAATACACCATAAATTTACTGAATTATGTACATCAATTAAAAAAAAATCTAATACAATGTAAGGTAATATGTTTCATGAGTTTAAATATCAAATACAAAGAGCATCCATGTGTTTTATAGCTAGATCAATAGATGGATAAATTCACGGTCAAATATATACTCTCTTATGGTTACCAAACACAATAAAGGCCTGTCCAGCTCATCAGCTGCACATATTCTAAACCAAAGTACATGCTTAGACTCAAAGTACGATTTTTTGGAGAAAAAATAATACGAACACCGGAATATATGCATGTTTGTTCGAAATAATTTGAGTAACTTTAAAGCATATGTTATACACATACACATTTTCTAGAATATTAGCCTCTCAATAATCCAGAATGTTTCTCCTTATATAAGCCAAATAGTCCTGCTTCTTCTTTCTTCATCAAATCCTCAAAACAACTTCAAGAACAAATAGTGCTTTCTGAGGCCTAAACACACAAAACCATAAAATGGCATTCTCGAAGAGTCTCATTTTCGCGATTATCTTTACGGTTTTTGCGATGGTTGAGCACTCAGAAGCTGCGCTTGATGCGCATTACTATGATCGATCATGCCCCACTGCAGAAAAAATCATACTTGAAACTGTTAGAAATGCTACTTTGTATGATCCCAAAGTGCCTGCTCGTCTTCTTAGAATGTTCTTCCACGATTGCTTCATCAGGGTATGCATCTTCTTTATTTGATGATCGTTGATCATTGATCCAATTATATGTAAAGTTGATGAAGATCGTTTTGAGTAAATCGTTTGGTTTGGGTTGTTGTAGGGATGTGATGCGTCTATTTTACTAGACTCGACTCGGTCAAACCAAGCTGAGAAGGATGGTCCTCCAAACATTTCGGTACGCTCATTTTACGTGATCGAAGATGCAAAGGCAAAGCTCGAAAGGGTTTGTCCTCGGACTGTGTCTTGTGCCGACGTAATCGCCATTGCAGCTAGAGATGTTGTCACCCTGGTGAGTCTTAATGAAATCGACGGAGTTACAAACACATTTCAATTCATTTACGGTTTAAATTTGTCCACGCCCCTAGGACTATATGCAAATTGCCTTCTACGGTTCTACCTTTTAATCCCAACTCTCGCAATATTTCTCATTTCTTAGTCCGGTGGTCCATACTGGAGCATACTAAAAGGCCGAAAAGACGGGACAATTTCCCGAGCAAACGAGACTATCAATCTCCCAGCACCAACGTTCAATGTGTCTCAACTGATCCAAAGCTTTGCAGCAAGAGGCTTGTCGGTGAAAGACATGGTTACACTCTCCGGTGGCCACACGCTAGGGTTCTCTCACTGTTCTTCTTTCGAGTCCCGTCTTCAAAACTTCAGCAAATTCCACGACATTGATCCTTCAATGAACTTTGCATTTGCGCAATCCCTGAAAAAGAAATGCCCAAGATCTAACCGAGGCAAGAACGCAGGGACGGTCTTGGACTCTACGACTTCGGTATTTGATAATGTTTACTACAAGCAGATTTTGTCGGGGAAAGGAGTGTTTGGGTCTGATCAGGCACTCCTAGGAGATTACCGGACAAAGTGGATCGTTGAGACGTTTGCTCAAGACCAAACGGCATTCTTCAGAGAGTTTGCAACTTCCATGGTGAAACTTGGAAACTTCGGAGTCAAGGAGACCGGAGAAGTGAGAGTTAAGTCTCGCTTCATCAACTAAAAGCAAAAACGCTACAGAACAAGGAAGCAAATGAGGGTTTTCTTTTCTTCAAATTTGATTTCATTTATAGTTGATATTATAATAAATGTAAACCCGGCAAATGTATCGACCGGTTTTAACCATATAATTCCCTACGAGTTGCAGAGTTTGCTTTCCAAGTAAATTTGTTCTGTTCTAGTGAATTTACCTTTATATTCACCAGCATTTCACTTACTGGACACCAAATGCGAGTCATTTAACATCAAAACCGACATGGAGAAGTAAGTAATGACTTGTTATAAACGCTGAACCAGCGGAAACATGAACTTGATTCGGGTAAATAGTGATCTACACAAGCTTAATCGATGGCTCATATTATATGAAAAAGTAATAAATGTGAGAAACACAAAAAGCATAGAAGTTGAATCAGTGTTCTTCATGCAAAAACAACATCAGAACGGAACACATACTTGACGCCTTTGGAGACATTTCTTCCTTCGTGCAACATGCACTTTTCTCCATGGATGTGAAAGAGAGCCATACCTTCCATGGGAGCTACCTGCGATAATAAGCAAGTTTTATTTGATGGTATATCGAACAAAAACTGAAATTTAAAGGCGGGAAGCCTATTTGGGTGTTACCTCAGCTACGATACTGTTCCTTGAACCATAAAAGACCGTTTCTCCACCAACTAAAGGCTCGGCTAAAGAAGTATCATTTTTCTTGCTTGAATTGCTCTTGGAATTTGATTTGGTGTTGCTCCCACTTAGATATATCAACAATGTGTAATGGGTCTGCTTTCCATCTTCAAGATCAACACTTTCATCAATGTGACGACCAAAATGCTGACCAGCAGTATACCTGAAATTAACAAATGATCATGTATCTTCACATTGTGCCAATGGAGAAACATGACAAGAACGGGAACATATTCTTTGCACATCTTCCCATGGTTTAACCAGTACCAAGGACATATAGAACGAAACTTCAAAAGTGGGAAAAGTTTCAGAGATTGAAAAACCTGTAAAATCTAATGTTTGGATTCAACCCGACTGCAACCTTCCTCCTAATCTTGGTGTCAGAGAATATATTAGAAAGCCCAGATTGCCATATAGTATCCGCAAGGACAGGATCGTTCACCGAGATTCGGTGGTTATCCCTGTAAGCTTCACCATAGGCTGGGCCAAGACTTCCTTGGTGAGTAAAACCGAGAGACTCTGCGATTTTTATAAAGCCCTTTGATTCATCAGAAGTGAGACAGTTTTCCACCTGAAATAGTAATCCCGAAAGTTAAAAACCTCTCAAGCAGCCAATCTACCGCTCAAATCAACAAATCCATTTTGTACAAACCAAATTATGAAACAAAACCACCTAAACATGAATTTGACAAAGCAAACAAATCTCTATAAGCTTAATTAACTCCATGTTCTGCTTCTTAAACAAGGAAGAGCATAAGACTAACATAATTGTCGGATAAAGCTTTAATTCTACATGAGCTAAAGATCATTGTTGGTTGATCCTCACATAAACAGCTCTGAACTGAATCAATTTCAACTAAAAGATTCAGCTTTTTTTTTTTTGGGGATTTGGAAGAAAAATTGTGCGGCAATTCATACCTCATGGCTTTAACCCTAGATCGATTCGAGCAAAGTTAAAGCTAATTGATGTACAACACATGACACGAAACACAAACCCATCAGTTCGATTTCAAAAATTATAGATTTTTCAACTTTGGTGTTAAAGGATTATCCATGAAATGTCGGGGAGATATATAAACCCTAAACCTAGGGTGATGATTAGTGAGGAACTTACGGTGAAGAGATCAAGATTCTTCAGATAAGAGACATTGAGATTCGGTTTGAGTTTGATCTTCGGCCATTTTATTGTTGAAGAGCCAAACTCTCCTTTGCCTCCCATCTTCGCGTTGTTTCGACCTTTCTGGGGAGATCAATGGATTTAAATGTATCGATTTCATTTATAAATTTTGTTAAAATCAAAGATGATCAATCCACAAATTTACATTTTCACCTTATTTTCCTAGTTACAACAAAAAAAAAAAAAAAAACATTTTCTCGAGACCCACCGATATGTTGAAGCCCAAATCTGTATATTGAGGCCCAAGAAAAATATATCTGACCCAATAGTAATATTACAAGAGTGTTTCTTTAGAGAAAATTCCTAAAAATATCCGAATTTAATTTCATTTACTTAAAAAATACACGTACTATTTTGGCTACCCGAATAATAGATGAAATATTTACAGTTGTCTTTTATATACTCGGACTTTCAAAATTTGTAGGTTTTACACCCTCAATTCTAACGGCGTTAACCCGTTAACAGAAGAGGGTAAACTGAAACAACCCGACCCGTTTTTTTTTTTTTTTTTTTTTTTTTAAAACATCGAATTAGTATTCCCATAAATACTAATTCTCAACAATTATCAGCAAACGTGTTAAACTAGCAAATCGCACATAACCAGTATAAATCAATTCAAACAATTATCCAATTCCATAACTAGACCAGTTCAATCTCAATTCCAGAATCACTAACATTCGCTAACATCCTAGCAATTCAACATAAACGCAATCAACCGAGACGCTGGATCATTTTCTCTTCCTTGCCCGATTCCACGATCACATTTTCTCTTTACCTGCATCACATGGCAAAACGAGATGCGTGAGTATTATCATAAATACCCAGTGAGACGGTCCTCCCATCTACAGGTCAAATACTCAAATGAAAGAATGCACCAAATACCAGGATTATCACTCAACAATGCATAGACAATCAACAGCACAAAACAGGACAGCAGCATCTCTGTCGATCGACACAACCTCTAGGTGTCGATCGACAGACACTTCTGTCCCTCTGTCGATCGACAGACAACAGTCCTGTCGATCGACACGGACCTGCAGAACCCTAAGATCGAACCTATCCTCTCATGGAACGAATCTCAGGCCTACAGATCGCTTCCCAGCACAAATCCACAGCCATTCCACACCAAAACACACAGAAATCAACGTATTCCATCCATTCCTACATCCGAGAACCTATGGTCACGCACTCACCTCAAAGGATCGAAAAGAACGGATGAATGACGTTTACTAAAACCCCCGTACACGACGAACCACCGATCCAATTCCGAAACAGGCGACTGTTACGGAAACTAGACACCCACAGCTACACGTCGGTATGTGGATCACCTCCAGAATCCCTCTGGTTCAATCGGAATCCCCCCTCAAACCCGACTGATCGCAGACAACAATCTGCACGAACCCACCGAGTTCAACCAGCCATAACTCGGTGAATAATCAACCAAAAGACAAACCGTTTTCGCCTATAACACGAGCAGAGATTGGAGAACTTACCCTCCAAAAATCAGCCCAATCCGCCAAGTAAAGCCCCACCGTTTGCCCTCACAAAAACCGATCAGAAACTGTCTCACTCACACAAACTCTCAACTTCCTCCCAAACCTTTTCACTTCAGATTTCTGATCCAACAAAACGGCCAGGACCCTGTTCCAGCCTTTTATATCAAACCTAGGGTTCTCCCTTAACCAACCCGCAAACCGTGCGATTAACAAATCAAACACTCGGTTCGATTTAACCCCTTGTCGATCGACACACACAGACTGTGTCGATCGACACAACCTTCACTGCCTGACTCCTCGCGAGTCAAAACATCCGTGTCGATCGACACACCCTGTTGTGTCGATCGACACCCTACCAAAAATCCTATTTTTGGATCACGGGCGTTACAATTCTCCCCCACTGACAAGGATTCGTCCTCGAATCACAAGCCAATAACCACTCAGATCCGTGCTAAGGTCACCACTTAAGCTCAGAAACCCGACCCAACCTTCCCGGAGATACACCACAATGTATCGCTGTAGTCCCGGCTCAGTCTGCCCGATCGATCGAACAACAATCAGACAAGAACATGTCCGACCCACCGTAGACCCGGCATAAAGGACTAACTGATCGTGCAACAATCAGACAAGAACATGCACGACCAGGACGCTACATTTCTCTCCGAAATTGCCCGAATCGAGGTTCCAGCACAAATACTAACCCTAGACCAGACCCTACCATCCAACCCACACACCTGACCCCACCGGTCAACCCACCTGAGATCCTTCTCGATCCCCGATGGCCATTCGGTCGCCCACTTGCAACCTGCTCAGACGCTATTGCTCATACTCATACCCATGACTCGTACACATATACACCACACCTACTCGCAGGATCGTCACCCTTTGAGCTGCAGTGTGCAGAGAGTCCACTATTCCCTGGAGAGACCCACTATCCCTCAAAGTACATGTAGGAGACCCACCGTCCCCAGAAGCCCACTACCCCTCGAGTGCATGCAGGGAAACCACTATCCCCTGGAGAGATCCACTATCCCTCAAGTATACAGGAACCCATCGTCCCTAGAGAGGCCCACTATCCCCTCGAATGCCTGCAGGGAAACCACTATCCCCTGGAGAGATCCACTATCCCTCATATCTACAGGAACCCACCGTCCCTAAAGAGCAATACTCTGCAGCGTGCCGTCATAGACATCTATCGACCGACACACCCTCATGGCTCACCATGACATTTCCCCACTGAAAATGTTAACTCTCGCTGTAACCCCCCACTAGGTTACCGTAACCCCCACTAAGTCACTACACATGAACTCGCATCATACGATCCATCAATAATAAGAAACATATCTTATTAATCTCCAAAACGTACAATCGTTACAACAAAACGAAAATACAACCACTGTAGCCACATGCTACTACAAAACCAACACCAGCGAAAGAAAGAACTCAAGCCTCCGCTTGCTTCTCGAACCACTTCGGAAACTTGGCCTTCATCTTCACCTCCGGCGCCCAAGTCTCCTCCTCGACACCATCGCAGTCCCACACGACTCTCACCAATGGTATCCTCTTACGACGCAAAACCTTAACTCTCCTCTCGAGAATCCTCACAGGCCTCGCCGCTAATGTCATGTTGGGCTGAAGATCCTCCGGAATCCTAGCCAACACCTCCTCAGACTCATGTAGACACTTCCGCAGCATCGAAACATGAAAGACATCGTGAAAAGCCCTCATACTCTGTGGCAACTCCAACCTGTAAGCTACCGTCCCAACCCGCTCAACCACTCTGAACGGACCCATAAACCCCGGACTCAACTTATTCTCTGCAATGGATCTGTTAGGACCCCTCAACATGGCTGCCTTGAGATACACCATATCTCCCAGCACGAACTCCAACTCCCTCCTTCGCTTATCGGCATAACTCTTCTGCCGATCCTGAGCCTCCTTCATGTTCAGCTTCAAGACACGGATCTTCTCCGTCGTCTCCTGAACGAAATCTGCACCAAACATGCTCCTCTCCCCCACCTGAGTCCAGCACAATGGTGTCCTACATGGCCTCCCATACAGAGCCTCATACGGAGCCATCCCGATACTCGCCTGATAACTGTTGTTGTACGCAAACTCTACCAAGCTCAGATGATCTGCCCAATGACCACCGTAGTCTAACACACACATCCTCAGCAAGTCCTCCAATGTCTGAATCGTCCTCTCGGACTGCCCATCCGTCTGAGGATGATATGCCGTACTCATATGCACCTTCGTGCCCATCTCAGCCTGAAACGCTCCCCAGAACTCCGAAGCAAATCTCGGGTCTCGGTCTGACACAATGCTCGCAGGCACCCCATGCAACCTCACAATCTACCGCACATACTTCCTAGCCAACACTGCAGCCCCATCAGTCTTCTTAATGGCCAGAAAATGTGCTAACTTGGTCAGACGATCCACAATCACCCAGATCGCATCATAAGTCCGCGAGACCGGCAATCCTGTCACAAAATCCATAGTCACCATATCCCACTTCCACTCCGGCATAGGCAGACTCTGCAATAACCCTCTCGGAACCTGATGCTCAGCCTTCACCAGCTGACACACGTTGCACCTCGAAACCCAACTCGCAACATCCCTCTTCATCCCGACCCAGTGATAGTACCTCTTCAAGTCCCGGTACATCTTGGTCGCTCC
Organism: Arabis hirsuta; assembly: GCA_964056655.1. Classification (NCBI taxonomy): domain Eukaryota; kingdom Viridiplantae; phylum Streptophyta; class Magnoliopsida; order Brassicales; family Brassicaceae; genus Arabis; species Arabis hirsuta. The sequence goes on along the minus strand of OZ053302.1, from coordinate 25,097,475 downwards.
AGGATGAATCGACAGCATGCTCGAATGAGCCTCACTCAGAATCTCCTGCCTGAGACTCTCATCCTTGGGTACACAGACCCGACCGTTCATCAGTATCATCCCACTCCCGGAGACCTGATACTCCGAACCCGCCTGCTGAGAAGCATCAATCAAACCCTGATCCTTCTCCTGAGCTACCCGAACTCTGCTCAGCAAGTCCGCTCGGTTAGCTGCCTCTAACCCCAACGGCTCCTGCGAGATAACACACAGGCTCAACGCGCCAATCTCGCTCGCCAACTCCTCTAAATCCCGCTCCTGAGCCGAAGCAACCCTCTTCCGATTCAACAGATCTGCAACCAGATTAGCCTTCCCCGGATGGTACTCAATCTCCAGGTCGTAATCCGCTACCCGTTCCATCCAACGCCTCTGCCTCAGGTTCAGCTCTGGCTGAGTGAAGAAATACTTCAGGCTCTCGTGGTCTGTGAACACCTGGACCTTCCCACCATAAAGATAAGATCGCCAGATCTTCAGGGCAAAGATCACTGCAGCCAACTCCAAGTCATGTGTAGGGTAATTGCACTCATGCTTCCTCAACTGCCTCGAAGCATAAGCAATCACCTTCCCCTGCTGCATCAAAACACACCCCAACCCCACACCAGATGCATCCGTATACACCACATATGGCTCGCCCGCATCAGGCAACGCCAAAACTGGAGTACTAGTCAGCATCTCCTTCAGCTTCCCGAAGCTCTCCTCACATTCCGCAGACCACACAAACTGAACATCCTTACCCGTCAACTTCGTCAACACCTGCGCCATACTCGCAAAACCCTTGACGAACCTCCGGTAATACCCAGCCAATCCAAGGAAACTCCTGATCTCCGTCGCATTTCTCGGTCTCGGCCAATCCCTAATAGCCTCGATCTTAGCCGGATCCACTGAAACTCCCTCGGCAGACACGACATGCCCCAGAAAACCCATCTCCCGCTGCCAGAAACTGCACTTACTGAGCTTCGCATACAACTTCTGTTCCCGCAGCTTCTCCAGAACCAACCTCAGATGAACCTCATGTTCCTCCGGAGTCCTCGAGTACACCAAGATATCGTCGATAAAGATAATAACGAACTCATCCAAGTACTCCTGAAACACCCCGTTCATCAGCCTCATGAATGCCGCTGGCGCATTCGTCAACCCAAACGGCATCACCACGAACTCGTAGTGTCCATACCTCGTCCTGAAAGCCGTCTTCCTCACATCGGCCTCATATATCGGAATCTGATGGTATCCCGAAGCCAAATCGATCTTGGAAAAACAAGTAGCCCCCCGCAACTGATCCAACAACTCATCAATTCGCGGCAGAGGATACCTGTTCTTCACAGTAACCCGGTTAAGGCCCCGGTAGTCGATACATAACCGAAAACTACCATCCTTCTTCTTCACAAACAACACCGGCGCTCCCCACGGTGAACTACTCGGTCGGATGAACCCCTTACCCAGAAAATCATCCAACTGCTTCTTCAGCTCTGCCATCTCCGCTGGAGCCATGCGGTAAGGTGCCTTAGATATCGGAGTAGTCCCAGGCTCCAACTCAATCGTGAAAGGATCAGACCTAGACGGCGGAAATCCCTGCAACGACTGAAACACATCCTGGAAATCCCGGACAACCCGAATATCAACCAAAGCGACCTCCCCAACAGACTCTGGCATCACAATCGTCAGCAAGTACGCCTCACAGCCCTTATTAATCAACTGCGCGGCCTGAATCGCCGAAATCATCAAACTCCCGGAAGTCGGCCTGATGCCCTGATAAACCAACCTCCCCGCCTCACGCTCAAACACCACTCGACCTCGATGACAATCCAGATGAACCTTGTAACGATCCAGCCAATCCATCCCCAAAATGACATCGTACAATTCCACTGGACTGATAACCAAATCTGCCGGCATGACCTCTCCTGCCACCAGAACCTCTACTCCACAAGCCCGCCCGAAAGTAGCCAAAGTCTTCCCTCCAGCCACTCTAACCACTCCCGGCTGCTCCCCGGAATCGCTCCGGATCCCACTGCACTCCGCACACTCCGGTGTAATGAAGCTATTCGAAGCTCCAGAATCGAACAAGACATGGGAATCACGCCCGCCTACTACTAAGGTCCCTACACATTCATGTGTCACAGAGCCTAAAGTATTATCACAGATACAAGACTCCCAAAACAAGCAATTCACAACGTATAGTTGAAATTCACCAAGTTAAGGTTTAAGTACCTGTGATCGGCCTGGCGCTAGGACCCCCCGTCTCCGCCGAAGTGAACACACGCGGCGCAGCAAGCTGTCTCAACGGCTGCACATCAACTGCCGCCCCCTGCACCGGCTGCACCACTGCTACTGCCATCTGCAACTTGGGACACCTAACCCTGATGTGCCCCGCCTCTCCGCAATGGAAACACGCCTGCGTAGCCCGAACCTCTCTCCTCTTCGGACAAGCTGCCACCCGGTGCTCCGTGCTCCCACAACCATAGCACCCCGTACCACTCTGACCACTCTGGGCCCTCTGACCGGAACCCGAAGAGCCCTCCCACTTCCTCTTTTGTCCCTGAGCCGGCTTACCGCCCCGGCTCGCACCCGCCTGTTGCTGCTGCGGCCTCCTCTGCTGCTGCTGCACCGGTGGACTAAGCGCTGCAGCCAGCTCTGTCCCCATATCAACCTCAATGGCTGCCGCAGTCTCAACCAACTCCGCCCTCGTGGCGTACTTACGAGCCCTGCACAGCGTCTTCAGCACCGGTCGAAGTCCCTGCATGAACCTCCTGATCTGGGACTCCTCGCTCCCAAACTCTCTACCAGCATATACCAACAGCCGACCGAACTGCTCATCGTAACCCCGAACCGAACTCACTCCCTGAGTCAGCGCCAAGAACTGCGCCTGCATCCGGTCCACCGCCTCCTGCGGAAAATACATGGCATCAAACTCAGCCAAGAAATCCGCCCAGGTCATCCCCGCCTGCGGCCTCCTGCTCGTCACACCTCTCCACCACAGATGTGCATCACCCTCCAAAAAGTGAACCGCAAGGTCCACTCTGTATCCCTCGGGACACCTCAGCACCTGGAAATTACGCTCCAGACGGCTCCTCCATGCAGCAGCCTCCTCAGGCTTAGCACCGCCCGAGAAATACCCCGTAGTAATCCTATGCATCTGCTCCAAAATCCTCAGGTAGGAAGGAGCCTCCTCTGCAGCCGCCACACCTGGCTGCCCCCGGACCACTGCTGGCTGAACACCCGCCGCTAACGGCTCAACACCAGCCACCCCTGGCTGTACACCCGGAGCATACCCCTGAGCCGGTGCCCCACCTGGCAACCGCTCAAGGACCTGAAGCATCATCGCTTCCAACCGGCCCAACCGACCCTGAGCATCGCCCCCGCCAGGACCCCCACCTGGGCCCTGCGCCACACTGGCTAACTCTGTACCACTCACTGGCTCTGGAGGTATTTGCGACTCTGCAACCTCCTCCTGCGTGGCCTCCTGAGTCCCACTCGACTCAACAGGATCAACCGCCGGTCCCCGACCACGGCCGAGACCACGCCCTCTAGCCCCACGGGCACCACGACCTGTGCCTCTAGCCATCTCTCACTCAATAATCACAGAAGACTAAGCATTAGAAACAGAAATCCCAAACAAAACACTTACCGTGGAATCATATTGAAGGCTCGGAGAAGATGATCCAGGACTCCAAACCCAAGAAACAATCAATTGACTAACTCACATAATCAATTAACGCTATTCCACACAATCAACAATACATGCAGTTACTAAGTTCTCCCGCCCTAGAACCGTAAGGGCTCTGATACCAAATTGAAACAACCCGACCCGTTTTTTTTTTTTTTTTTTTTTTTAAACATCGAATTAGTATTCCCATAAATACTAATTCTCAACAATTATCAGCAAACGTGTTAAACTAGCAAATCGCACATAACCAGCATAAATCAATTCAAACAATTATCCAATTCCATAACTAGACCAGTTCAATCTCAATTCCAGAATCACTAACATTCGCTAACATCCTAGCAATTCAACATAAACGCAATCAACCGAGACGCTGGATCATTTTCTCTTCCTTGCCCGATTCCACGATCACATTTTCTCTTTACCTGCATCACATGGCAAAACGAGATGCGTGACTATTATCATAAATACCCAGTGAGATGGTCCTCCCATCTACAGGTCAAATACTCAAATGAAAGAATGCACCAAATACCAGGATTATCACTCAACAATGCATAGACAATCAACAGCACAAAACAGGACAGCAGCATCTCTGTCGATCGACACAACCTCTAGGTGTCGATCGACAGACACTTCTGTCCCTCTGTCGATCGACAGACAACAGTCCTGTCGATCGACACGGACCTGCAGAACCCTAAGATCGAACCTATCCTCTCATGGAACGAATCTCAGGCCTACAGATCGCTTCCCAGCACAAATCCACAGCCATTCCACACCAAAACACACAGAAATCAACGTATTCCATCCATTACTACATCCGAGAACCTATGGTCACGCACTCACCTCAAAGGATCGAAAAGAACGGATGAACGACGTTTACTAAAACCCCCGTACACGACGAACCACCGATCCAATTCCGAAACAGGCGACTGTTACGGAAACTAGACACCCACAGCTACACGTCGGTATGTGGATCACCTCCAGAATCCCTCTGGTTCAATTGGAATCCCCCCTCAAACCCGACTGATCGCAGACAACAATCTGCACGAACCCACCGAGTTCAACCAGCCATAACTCGGTGAATAATCAACCAAAAGACAAACCGTTTTCGCCTATAACACGAGCAGAGATTGGAGAACTTACCCTCCAAAAATCAGCCCAATCCGCCAAGCAAAGCCCCGCCGTTTGCCCTCACAAAAACCGATCAGAAACTGTCTCACTCACACAAACTCTCAACTTCCTCCCAAACCTTTTCACTTCAGATTTCTGATCCAACAAAACGGCCAGGACCCTGTTCCAGCCTTTTATATCAAACCTAGGGTTCTCCCTTAACCAACCCGCAAACCGTGCGATTAACAAATCAAACACTCGGTTCGATTTAACCCCCTGTCGATCGACACACACAGACTGTGTCGATCGACACAACCTTCACTGCCTGACTCCTCGCGAGTCAAAACACCCGTGTCGATCGACACACCCTGTTGTGTCGATCGACACCCTACCAAAAATCCTATTTTTGGATCACGGGCGTTACATAAACGGTGTCAATTTTGTAACAAAAAAATTCCAGAAAAATATCCGAACTTAGTTTAATTTTCTTAAACAATACACAAACTTTTTAGCTACCCAAATAATACACCGACTATTTAAATTTGTTTTTTCTATATATCAACTTTCTAAATTCAGGTGTAAATTACTACAATAATAATTTGATAATATTGCATGGTTTCTGTATGAGCAATTAATATTATGAATTGAGTTTTTTTGTTTTTAATAGGATTTTTATAATTAGAGATGCTCTACAGTTTCTTCCAAACCATTGTGACTAACCTTTGCCGAAAGAGTTCAAATGTTGTAGGTAAGTGTGGGCAAAATACCCGGATCCGAAAACCCGATCCGATACCGACCCGAAAACATGACTTCGGCTCGGGTTTAGAACCGAGTGATTAACCGATCGGTACTAATATTATGTTCAACCGGGTTTCGGGTCGGATCGGGTTATACCCGGTATCCGAAGCATATCTGATGGTATCTCCCTAATAATATCTTGAAGATATTATTTTCACCGCATAAGGCACGAAGCCATTAACCCTCAGATTTTTAGGCTAAAATATCGGCTCATGCTTCTAACTCCCTAAAATCGAATCGAGTCTTCAAAACCTAGCAATCATTTTTCTTCTTATCATCACAATCTGGAAGCACACGGCCGTCAAGCGTCTCTATCATCAGAGGCGTTGATTAATCAAACTAAGGTAGAAGCTTCTTCTTCTGTTATGTTCTTAACTCATGTTTGATTATGAAACTAACAAACTGTGTTTTAAATTTATGATTGAATCGCCTGTGTTTGTGTTTGGTTCCTGTATTTTGATTATGAACCTCTCTCATGTAATAAAACAATGACATTAATTTCGATTTGAATTTGTTCTGCTTTACCAAACAATGTTAGATGTTCTTAACTCGTATTCGTAGTATTGATTTAATTTGAAATTGTATTTTGTTTTGTTCTTATTATAAACCAGTTTTAGTTCTACCTTAGTATCAATTAATTGATTCAATTTCGTTTTGGTGTTACTTGATACGACTATGTCAAGTTAACAATCTGCTTGTTCTTATTCTCTTAAAGTTTGCTTCTGCTTCGTAGATTCGTTGTATTAGTTTAGTATTGTTTGTTTGATTGTCTGTTACTGATTTTGATACTAACAAGTAATGTTGCTTCATCATGTTCTTTGTTTGTTACTAATTTGAACTTTACTTGTTCTTTTGCTATTTTCTTATGTATAGATGGATTCATCAGAGGACATTGATGTAGAGGAAGCGACTCAACCTGAAACAACTCAAGAAGAGTCTACAAATCCAGTTAGTATAGGGAAAATGAAGAAAGTTTCTGCAGCAGGTGCTCGCTCTAAGCCGTCTAAGGCAAAGAAGAAGACTCGTACTACAAGATCGCCTGTATGGGAAGACTTTACAAGATTTCCAGATGACTATGACAGATGCATATGTAATCACTGTGGAACAAGTTTTGGCTGTGCAACATCAAAAGGTACATCAAATTTGGGCAAGCATTTGACAACTTGTCAGGATTTCAAGGCATGGAAGGACAGTCAAGCTCCAAATGCCAAAGTTATTTCTAAAGATGGAAGTCTGATGAATAAGATTTCTGAAGCTATGTTTAGAGAAGCTACTAATAAGCTGGTTGTGTTAGCTGAGTTGCCACTTTCCTTCACAGAAAGTTTGGGTTGGAGAACTTTTGCAGAAAAGTTAACCTATACAAGCCTCATTCCAGAAGAATTGCAACTAGGGACATCGTGTTGATGTATGTGAAGAGGAAAGCAGAAATGAAACAGTGGATTGTTTCTATCAAGCAGAGAGTCTCACTTGCAACTGACATATGGGTTTCTACGACTACAGGAGCTAGTTACATGGTTGTTACTATGCATTTCATTGATGCAAATTGGAAAATGAGGAAGCTTATAATCGGTTTTAAGTATGTCATGGATCATAAAGGTCAAACAATCTGTAATGTTCTCCTGGAGTGTCTAGAAGAATGAGGAATAGAGAAGGTATTCACAATCACAGTGGACAATGCAACTGCAAACACAAGTGCTTTGAAGAAGTTTCACACAGAGTTCAGTAGTAACTTTGGCCCTGAAGCCTTCGTTTTAGGTGGGGATTATCTGCATATGAGGTATGCTGCTCATATCATTAATTTGATTGTTAGGGAAGGTTTGCAAGAAATAGGTAGTAGTGTGGCAGCCATTAGGAATGGAGTGCAGTATGTGAGAGTTTCTACTAATAGGTTAAAGTCTTTTGAACAGAAGGTTGAGTCAGGAAAGATCACTAGGGTATCAAACTTAAATGGAATTCTACGTTTTTGATGTTGAAAAAAGCTATTAAGTTCAAGCTGGCGTTCGATAAGATGGAGTTAGAGGACAAGCTGTATAATGACTACTTCAATGAAGTAGATAATGGTAAAAAAAGGATCGGACCTCCTACTAGCCAATATTGGAATGTCGTGGAGAAACTAGTAAGATTTCTGGTCGTTTTTTACACTTCAACCTTGATAGTGTCATCCTCTAATTCTGTGAACTATGTTAATTGTTATGGTGAGATAGTTACTATAGCAAAGACCATTAATGACCTTAAGAACAGTTTAGACAGAGAGTTAAGTGCAAAGGCTGATGAAATGCTTGCAAAGTTTGATAAGTATTGGGGAGGAATGAGATACATCAATAGAGTATTGGTTATTGCTAGCGTGTTTGATCCGTGTAAGAAAATGCAGTTTGCTAAGATGTGTTTTGATAATCTTTATGGAAAAGAGAGTCAAGCATCTAAAGAGATGTATCAGTTAGTGGTTGATGTTCTGGGTGATATGTTTGAGGAGTACAATACTCGTTACAAGAAACAATCAACAATGCCATCATCTCAGACTTCTCAAACAAACCAGGCTTCATCTTCTAGTAGGCAAGATAATGGTGCAGGGGATAGCATTTAAGGAATGGAGTTAGTTGATGATGATTTTCAGTATGAAAGGATGGATTCTGTTTACAAGTAGTTGGTTGGTGAAATCGGAGTTATAGATGTAAGAGATGAGCTCGACATCTATTTGAAGGAAAAGATAGAAAATCCTAATCTTATCATTGGAGTAGAATTTGATATCCTGTCTTGGTGGAAAGTGAATAGCTAAAGATGTACTAGCTATGCAAGTATCTTCTGTTGCATCTGAGAGTGCTTTTAGCACAAGTGGTCGGATCTTAGATCCATATAGGAGTTGCTTAACACATCATACACTTGAGGTATTGATGTGCACTGAGCAGTGGCTGAAGTATGAGCTTAAGTTAAGTGATAAATCAGTTGTTACGATTACACAAATACTTGCTGATATTGAGTTACAAAACGAGCTTTAAAAAGGTAATTTCTGATTCTTGAATTGAAGTTTTCTTTGCTGATATGTTTCTTATAGTTATGAATTATAACTTATGATCATTTTTTCAGAGTTTGAAACAAAAATCAACTTGAGCTAAAAGGATTCGAAGTTTGAGAGTAATGGTTTCTCCTGGTCATAAGGTAACACAAATCTGCTTGATCACTCTTTCTTATATCTCTTTCTCTTGTTGTTATTTGTTTGTCCAATGGTTTATTAGTTTATTTGTTTTGTTCATTCGGATTTGGTTTTTGTATGGCAAGGAATGAAGGATATGGAGAGAAGGATCAGCTGTTTTGGTCTTTTTTGAATGCAGTTTGTTTCTTTCCTTCTTTGTATTAGGTTTTGAATCTTTAACTCTACTTTGCTTCTTTGGATATGTGAGTTTAATCACATTCAAAACTCTACTTTGGTTTCTTTGAATTCGTATTTGTCTACTTTGGTTTCACACTTTGGTTTGTACTTTGTTATGCATTCTTTGCAACATTGGCATGGTTTGTAGTCTTTTGAATTTAGTCTTTTCAAATTTGTTGCTTAGAAAAATAAGCAGATTGTGTTGATATTTTTCGGATCCGGATCGGATACTTCGGATTTCTCGGCTATTTCGGGTAACCGTACCCGATCCGATCCGACGTAGTACTGATCCATTACCGATCCGAACATTATTAATATCTGATCGGTACCAAAACATATAGTTATGAAATATCCAAAACCCGAAAGATCCGATCCGGAACCGACCGAAAACCCGGATGCCCACCCCTAGTTGTAGGTATGACTGGTTTTTTTGCATCAGTCTTGATGACTTATTTGAATGGGCTTATAAATCATAATTGTACATCATGAAGTGTTGACAGGAAGCTCGTGTGGAAGTTGATGCTCTCGGAGATATGAATATAGAATCTGAGTGAAAACTTGGCTAGCTCGTACTGGAAAAGTAATCTACCACTTTGACCTAATGCCTTTGGATATCATATTCATCCTCTAAACATTCAGTTATGTAAACTAACGTTATTGTATTCTCGATTTTGAGGACAAAAAAGTTGGAGTATATAATAGAAAATTTTAAATAGTCGGTGTATTATTCGGGTAGCCAAAAAATTTGTGTATTGTTTAAGCAAATTAAACTAAGTTCGGGTATTTTTTTAGAATTTTTTTTGTTACACAATTGACACCGTTTATCCTCTTCTGTTAATGGGTTAAACACCGTTAGAATCGAGGGTGTAAAACCTACAGATTTTGAAAGTCTGAGTATATAAAAGACAACCGTAAATACTTCATATTTATACATTTTTTTGTTTTATCATTCACTAGATTAGAATCCGCGTTGATACGCATGTAAGCACATTCAAAATTATTTTATATAGATATATATTTCAGTTTTAGCTTGTAACCCGTTGAATTACAAATATGTTTTGAAATACTATTTAAACATGGGTCTTAAATCATTAGAGATCAGTTTATATTTTAATTCTTATGTCATAATTCATATCATGTAGACCCATATATATATATAAGTGAAAAAAAATGTTTACCTATTATGGATATATATTAAATATGTGATAAAATCATAAACATAATTCAAATATTATGGAGTTAAATCAAACAAAAAGAATTTATATGAATAATCTTATAAAACCTATATAATATTTTATAAATAGTTTTTTCAAACATCACATATAAATTCATGATTGATAAATGTATACCGCTAATGTCATTGATTTCTTTCTCATAGAGATCAATATTTGTCAAAGTTTAAACACTCTTCGATCTAAATAGCAAATATATTATTATTATTTTTACCTTGAATAAATTTTTATTTTATACAATTTGTGTTTAATATTGAAACATATTAATACCGTCATAGGTAGAAAATTTTCATTTTCTTTGTGACAACATAAATATGCTTATAGATTCTTTGTTTATTTGGTATGCTTGGTTGTGCATATTTTAAATTTTTAAATTGAGATTTCCATATATATTCTAATTTTTTTTTCAAGTTCTATAATATCTTTTGTGATATCATTCACATTTTTTTTTAATTGAATTTTTATTTTATCTCTACTTTTTATTTATACGGTTTATACTATCTCTATTTTCTTTTTTAATGTTTTTTTTTAATATTTAGTCTAAGCTATTAGATTTTTTTTTAATATAGTTAGTTTGGACTATTAGAAATATTCTTTTCTAAAAAATTTATTTTTTACTATTTGATTAGTTACTTGATAATTAATTTGACTTTTTTCCATTTTTATTTTTACTTTTTTTTTAATAAATTTTAAATATTAACACATGTCGTCATCTGATCAATATTAGCTACTCGTCACGATCTGGTGAGTTACAATTTTGCTTACGTGTCATGTTTTCATCGCGCGCATTCTCATTCTCATTTATATAATAAGATGTTGGATTTCCTTCTGCTTTACATGATTTATAGAAATGTTGTCTTCTTGATATGAATTTCGAAGAATTAACTGATCTAAGTTTTGATTGGGTGCTTAAACTAGAGTAGTGTTTTCTTCTGAATTGTCTTTTTCTCTATGTTTTATTTGTTTTTGTTTTCACCAATCAATTAAAAAATTAAAAGAATGACAATGTGGGCATAAATATTTAAATGGTTTCAGTTATGAAGATAATAGGAAGAAGTGCTTTATGTGTTTCAACTTTCAAGTAAGATTAAAGAATATTAAGGCCATCCTCGTTTAATTTGATGTCCACCGATCAACTCAATTAATATGGTTGTTTCATAGTTATTGATTTATCGATCGCTTTAGACGATAGTCACAAGTTTTAGAGATAAAATCATGCTTTTTTTTAACAATCGGTGGTTTAACAAAAAATTTCAACGATATATGCTACCAGCTTACTAAACTAACAACGATTCATAAATTTAAATCGGTTGTACAAAAATTACATTAGATCGTATCATGCAAATATTGTTGAGCATTACATGTTAACCAATCTGTTTTTAAGATACAAAACGTGAAACATGTTGGTATCGGTTTCAGCTCACTAACTTTGATCCATTAACATCTATAATGTCTAGTTTATTTAAACAGGTTGGTGTAAGAACCAAGAATCAAAGTTGACTAAGTATTTAGGCTGGAGATCTCTGGGAAAAAAAATAGAAGAACATATATAAGCAGAAAATGAGAGAACTTAAAGAAAGAAATTTGTTTTTTTAACGCTTTCGAGATCTACATAGTTAGTATTACTAACAAAACATTTAGTCATTTTTCTTAAGGAATTTTTTACTACCTATAATTTACAATAGAACATATATTTACATATATAATTAAGAATTGAGTAATATGGCTCTCCTAGAGCAATCAAAATGTGTCTAGATTCACGAATTAGATGCATACATGAATGAAAAGCAACGTTGATAGAGTCCCACGACAAAAGGAAGACAAAAAACAGAAGAGGAAAGAAGAAATCATATTCTCTTATCACGGATTTAGAATTTGGACAGAATACTTTAGTCCACTTTTCTTATGTTTCGACACATATTCTATAATTTTTCTCCACACAAAAAAGAGGAATACTACTAAACTCGACAAATAACCGAGTAAAAGAAGAAAAAAAGAATCTTGTGTAGTCTTATATAGAAGACGAGGTCGCATTACGCAGAAGCTGACTAAGATTTGGGGCAAGTGAAAAATATACGTGTCGTGATATAATTGGTTAATAGCGCACGTCATTGTACGATGATGTTGACACGCCGATCGAAGAACACTATTCTTTTTCAATTGTGTTAAATTATTCATTTCCACCCACTCTCATGTCCAAAAAATAATTATCCCAGTTTTTTAGTATTTAATCAGTCCTTTATATTTCCCAAATTTATATCTAAAAACATTTCTTAATGATGAACTGTTTCCTTCTCTTGTCTATTCTTAATTTTACCAAAAACAGATAAAGTCATGGATATTTCTTTAATCAGAAGCTGGGACTCACTTGTTTTTGTTTTTGTTTTTGTTTTTGTTTAAAAAAGAAAAATTGATTCTCTCTACTCTCTTGTTGATCAATTATTAATCCAACCAGCCTTCACCAAATGAAGAAAATCTCTATTCTTCTTTCTTTCTTTTCTCTCTGTGTAATTAATCAGAACAAAAAGCAAATTAAAGCTTAGGGTTTGTTTGTGGCTCTTGTACGAAAACACAGAGGTAAGTATAACTGCATAAGATCTAGCTCATGCCTCTTTCTGAAATTTTAGATCTAGGGTTTAATTTACTTTCCACCAATTTTATGTTTCAGTTCACTTTATTTTTTTTTCTTTGTTCAAATTATCTTTGTCGGCAATTTATGTTTTTGAAGCAAATTTAGACAAATCTGGTATAAGGATTTTTTTTTTTTTTTTTTTAATTGTGTATGGGTTTTCCTCAGTTTCCTACATTTTTATGGAAAGTTATCACCTTGACTTCTGGCTTTCAAGAAATGATTTCTTGGTTTTGTCTGAAAGAAATAAGCTAATTTGTTTCCCAGGTTAGCAAGGGTTTTGAATCTGGATTTGAATTTCCAACATTATCCTGGAAATTTATCACCTTGACTTCTGGCTTTAAATCTCCTCCTTATTTTTTGAGTCTATTTGTTTTGTCTGACAGAAGTTTCCTTTCCCGGAAAAATCTATGGACTTTAGTTAGGGTTTTAATCTGAATCTTGAAATTGATATCGCAGGAAGATGGTCAGAGGGAAGATCGAGATCAAGAAGATCGAGAACGTGACGAGCAGACAAGTCACCTTCTCGAAGCGAAGGACCGGTCTCTTGAAAAAGGCTCATGAGCTTTCCGTTCTATGCGATGCTCAAGTAGCCGCCATTATCTTCTCACAGAGCGGAAGATTATACGAATTCTCTAGCACCGAGTAAGTTTTCGTTTTTCTAAAAACATTTCCATATAGTCTTTTTTTTTTTTTTTTCTTTTTTTGTCAACAGTCTTTTTCATCTAATTACTCCAAATTTCATATATATATCTAATTCCAAATCTTTCTCTATATATAGACTAATAATTGAGTGTCTATTACATATCTAGCTTCTATCTTTTTCTGACTAAATCGTACTAGAGATTTTGAAATATACACGTTAAAGATTTCCTTTTTTGTCCTAGCTAGTTCCTAGCTTTTCCCGACTTTTCTTATATTTTTCCTAATAGTAACCGTTTTTTTAGTACTTGTGGATATTCAATGAGCTAAACTTAAGGATTCCAATTAAATTACAAACAAAAAATGTTTGACTAAAGGGTTGTTGTTCTTCAAGCACGAGCAAGTGGATTAGGGTTTTTAAAAAAGAGGTTTCTTGAACAGTGAACCTCGTATTCCTTGGAACTTCAACTGATACCCACTTGACATCTTGTTTTATTTAGAATATCATACCCAGAAAGATAACATAATTACATTGTAAGAACAGATAATCATATATATATATATATATATATATATATATATATATTCTGCATGAGAAAAAGATTTAAAACTTTTCTCCTCAAGCATTTTCTCTATATTTTCTGGCATATGAATATCATTCATTATAATGCGAGTTTCCATATCCGAATTTTGATAGTTATATACTCCATTTACTGCTTAACGAATAACAAAGTTTGTGCAAAAACCAATTCATTACTGTATTTAGTGATTGAAAACACGAATTCCATTATACATATATGTATAATTTTATCCAAATTTCGATTGACCATGATAACAAGTATTAATTTCAATATCATGAATGTCACTATCACCACTGGTAAAGGAAGCATCTCTTGTGAATTAACTTATCAGGATGGAGAAGATTATAGAACGATATAGCAAGTTTAGTAATGACTACTTTGTGGCAGAGAGGCCCCAAGTAGAACAATACTTGCAGGTTCACTTCTGATTTCTGATTTTTGATTCTCAAAATTATTTTTACAAAAATTGATATTTAAATTTATCAGTATGTCTCGGCATTTTACTTGGATGAAATTGAATATTTTCGGGTGTGTGTGTGTTCAGGAACTGAAAAAAGAAATGGATATAATGGTGAAGAAGATTCATCTTCTACAGGTTCATCAACGGTTCGCATTTCACTAATTTCTATGGTTTTTTTATGCATTATAGATAATTATACTCTGATTCGGACCTAAATTCTACTGAAATTTGTTATCTTGTCAATGCCACTATATATGAAGGAAGCTGATGGGGCGAGGCTTGGATTCGTGTTCAGTGGCAGAGCTTCAAGAGATAGACACTCAGATTGAGAAAAGCCTTCGTATTGTCAGATCAAGAAAGGTACAAAACACACACATTATATATGGAAAATGATACAGTAATAATGTCTTCATTGGTTAATTAAGATTTTGGTACGTAGGCTGAGTTATATGCAGATCAACTAGAGAAGCTAAAGGAAAAGGTAATTGTTTCACCTGTAATCATAACTCATATAGAAATTTTAATTTATTAGATTGTTTGTGTTTTTGTGCGAGTTTTATTGATATTTATTTATCGGATTAGGAGAGAGAGCTCTTGGAGGAGAGAAGAAGGCTGCATGAAGAGGTAAATAAGCACACACACTCATCAGGATACACACACATAAAACATGCACATATATATATATATATATATATATATATATATATATCTACGTTTAGCTAGAAATTTAGGTTCATGAAAAGGTCAATGCATTTCGAATACCTCTTTTCTTATGAGAAGAATCATGGTTTACTTGAAGATTGATTGATTAGAGAACTATTGAGGCATTAATTTTTGTTTACATTTGCATTTACGTTTTTGTTTATTAACACATCTTACACAATTTTTTTTGATAATTGTAAACGTAAATGTGTTAGGAAAGACTTCTGGTTTAGAAATGTGAATTTTTTTAGAATTTCTTTTTCACCTTTCATGCTAACAAATAATTTTCTTTTTTTCTTTTTTTTTGTCAAAAAATACAATATATGAGTTTGAATCCGGATGGTGACAGTCATAGCACTAGCACAAACAACTATGTTACATAGAATTTTCATTTTAAAGAATTGAAAAGTGTATTTCTTTTTGGTTATCACATATATGTGATTTCGGAGGGCTACAGTTTCACTAATTCCTCCGTCTCCTATATGTTGTTAACACGCCTCACTTAATAATCGCATAGCAGTTGCTCTAAAGCTGCGTTAGGGTATACGATTCCTCTATTAGTCACGCTTATTAGCTAACTCTCCTCGAGTTACACTGTATTGAAAACGCTCATTCTTTTGGTTTTGGGTGAATTAATAAAGAAAAAGAAAAACATAGCTGTTAGTCATGTATCCTTTGTCTTTTCAAGATTTTTTTCCAAACATATTATGAAAAATAAAATGATACTTTGTTTTTTCAGCAAATTAGAGAAAGGTTGTTGCGACCGGTGCTACCACTAACCTTAGAAATCTGTAATAATGGTGAAGATGAAGGTGGTTGCAGAACCAAACATTCATCTGAAGTGGAAACCGATCTATTTATTGGATTGCCCGTGACTCGGATCTAACATAGTTCACATGTCCCTAATAGTTTTATTACTTCGATTCAATGTTTTAATACTAATGATTCCGTTGCCAGTTTACTTCTGAGTGCGATCTATGTGTATAAACTGGAAACAATTTGACATGTATGAGTTGTCACTTTAGTTTTTCTTTTGGAATAATGTGACATTTTGTATCTTTGCAGATCGAGAGCAATTAAAATGGTAAGAAAAAAGTGAGATTGTATATTTGCAGAACGAGACCCATTAAAATGGTAAGGGAAAAGTGAGATACAAAACACAAGGCTGTAGGAAATGCTCGTTAGTATTTTATAATGGCTCATACAGTACGACCAAGTCCAAAAAACATAATCAACAAACATAACTTTAGTTGTTGTCATTTTCAATTTGATACCTCTAGCGAATATGTCCAATCTGGCGTCGTTTTAAACATTTTAGTTTTTAAGCGGATAAATAGTCAAAACCAATCAAGACGGCAGTTAAACAAATCTTGTCTTGGACTTAAAAAAATATAGGTGTATACATCTTATTGGTTATCGATTTACATCACTGTATGGTGATATCAACGCTCCAATCAAAAACGTTTTTTTTTTCCGGAATACTAGAGGTTATGGGCCTAGTTCCCCCGTACATTCCCTCAGGTAGAGGACCAGTGCATTTTATATGGTCTCTTCCCAGGTGTCACTCGAACCAATGACCTCGATTTGCCTGAAATACCATTTGAGCTGTTGGCTCCAGTCAAAAACATTATTTGTTTTTGTATATAATTATTATCAAATATCACTTTTTGGAAAAAAAACACTTTAGGTTTAGAATGGTAAAAATTGTTTATATATCAAATTTAACTCTAACTATGTCATCCGAGAAAATGTAGATCAAATTAAAAAAAATTACAGTAGTTTTTCTAATACCAACTCGAGTGCTCAGTAGTTTTATCAGACTTATACCATAAGTCTTTGCGGTTCTTAATGCCATGTCCGTCTTCATGCATTTCCCTTGCGAGTTTCCCGATTTTTTTACATTTTCTTGGATCAGTGGGTTGGTTTTTCAATCAAAAACCATTTCTGAGTTAACTTTGGATTCCTGTGAGTTTGTTTCTATGATCTGAAATTTTTTTTTTTGACTCCCAGTAAATCTTTCACAATTACTTAGGGTTTGTGTAAAGATCTTGTAACAGATCTTAAGCTTGTGATTTATTTTGTAGGATCTATCTAAAATGGAAAGATCGAGATCAAGAAGATGAGAACGCGACAAGCAGACAAGGCACGTTCTCAAAACGTATAGTGGTCTATTTAAGAAGGCTCATGACCATTTTGTTCTATATAATACTCAAGTCGTAGCTATGATCTTCTCTCCGAAAGGTAGATTATATGAATTCACTAGCTCCGAGTACGTAAGATCTTTTTTTACAAGATACTTAATTTTAAGTTTGATTAATTATTCCAATCTATATAGTATGTCCTTTAATCAATTCTATGATGTTACATTTGTTGTCTAATTAGTAATTATATAGTTGAATGTCTCTCTAACCAAATAGTACTAGCGATTTCAAATATACAGGTAAAAAGATTCGGCTTTTTGTTTTGCCTATATACAATAGCTAGTTGCAGTTGTTAGATTTTCCCAAAATATGCCTCTTTCTTGTATCATTTTTTTTTAAATTTCTCCTACAAATTTTTTTGGGTAACAACTATTTTTTTGTTTTAACTTCAGGTATTTTTCCATAAATAGTTCAACTTGAGGGTTAGCTTATGAATTAACTAGAATTTTTCAGAAGTACTGTTTATTGAATATTGAGCCTTAATCTACGTTGGAACTCAAAGTGTCAAACCGAAACCCACAAACCTTAAAACATACTATTATTTAATTCAAAATGAATTTTTAATATCAATAACATAAATTAAATCATGTATATATGAGAAATAGATCCAAGTTTTCTTGTCCAAACTTGTAAATTTGTCTGTATGATTATTCAAGTATGCTAAAGTGATGTTCATGTCCTGTCTCCAAGTTCTATACGTTATGCTTCCCATGGTCTAATTCGTTGAGGTCGGAGGACTAACTATGAATGGATTTTCTAGACACACGCAGATCCAACAAAGGTCGAGCTTATCTCTACCATAGTACCAATATATAAGACCAATTATGTATAGAATTGGAAGACCATACCTAGTATAAATTCTATTCCATATGTATTATGAAAAGCCATAGATGGAATAACATGATTAACTGTGAGCATTCACATATTTATATTCACTACAAAAAAAACATTAGGATAGCACGATTTTCGTAAATGTTATGAAAGATGAGTTTGTGATTTTGTTTACTATATAATAGCGTTAAATGAAAGTTAAGATAAAAAATCTATAAGCGGGAACCTAAAATCATTTATTCCACCACATTTGGTCCAAATATTCACTTAAACGCCACACGTAGTCCGCCACACATAGACATTTTCTCTTATCGAAAAAACACTTATAAAAAAAAAATCGGTCTCACAAATCTCATCTGCACCGATAAATCTCCCTGTCCCCGCTGTCGAAGCTAGCCGCAACCACGATAACCTTGTCGTCGGCCACAATTTTGTCCTCCGTCACCATCTATTGCTCCATCTGTCACCGTCTCAGTTATGTGGTTAGGGAAATCGAAGGTATTGCGATTCGTGTCATATTTCTGTCTTTCTTACTCTGAATCTTAGTTTTCCTTCAACCAATTTCCGTGTCACTACGACTTTAGGAAGATCCGATTGGGATATGTTTCTTAGGGTTTATTTGCATACATATGTTTTGTTAAAGTTGGGATTGTACTTGCATCTGTTTTCTTAAACTCTATAAACCATCAAATTCAGTTCGTTAATTTGGCTTGTTTAATGCATAAAATTTTACACATTTCTTTTACTGCTTAAAGTTCTTCTTAAACTTATAATGATTTTATTATTGTTTTATAAGTGTTGGTGATTGCAATATTGGAGAATTGAACGTTTTCTTCTGGTTGTAATCACACTACAGGTTAGTCCCATCTAACATGAAAATCATTAAAAATTCCTCCATGCTTGTTAGTTTGTTATTCTTTAAATGATGACTCTTTACTTGGTGATGATTATGATGTTTGGTTTTTTAGCATAAACCGTTATCTGAATGTAGAGTGCAAAAGTATATGTGTGGTTTTTGATGTTCTTTATTCTGGTTACTAAGTTATGGTATATGCCTTTCTGGTGGTTGAAAAACAGTTTGGTCTTTTTGTCAAAAATGTATTCACCTATTTGAAGACAATATTTTCAACCAAAACCATTTTTTTTAATTATGTGTAGTTTAAACAAATTATATATGCACAAGTCTAGTATGTTGTTGTCGCATTTGGTACATGACACATATGATGTGATTTTTTTTCTTTAGTGGTTTAGTGATTGATTGGTTAAGTAGTGCACTATTCTGGTTGTTATTGTTTTGTTGCATTATTCTGATTGAATTTTTCTACTAAATGTTTTAGTTAAGGTTAGAACATATAATGTTGGACAAGGCATGGGTCCATCTTTGCAGGTATAAAATTTAATTATGTAGATAACCTTTTGGTGGGGATTGGAAACTTTTAAGAGTTTTATCCCTTTTATTCTGCACTGAAGACTTAATCCTGCTTATGAGAGGGGTGCTTGGAGTTTTGTACGGGCTGTGGTTACAGAGTTAGGAGACATTGATGCGATTGTATTCCTTGCATTGGCTGTCGTAATGTAGTTCGTCACTCAAGCAGTGATGTAGTTGACCATCTTGTAAGAAAGGGAATGGATGAAATTTACAAGTTGCGGAGTGATTGGTATCATCATAAAGAAGGGAACTCTAGGGCTGAAGGTGAATCAAATTACCTCAAGGGAATGATGAGATTTTTGGGTTATATAAAGCTGCTTAATATTTAGATGAGGAGTTGGCTAGTAAGGGTGACTTAGGTGAGATTGCAAAGGGTGAGGACAAGAAAGAAGATGAGTTCGTAGCAAAGCTAGCAGATGATGGAACACCTTTATATCCAAGCTGTGAAAACCATAGCAAGTTATGGGCTATTGTGTCATTGTTTAGACTTAAGACACAGAATGACTAGTCAGATAAGAGCTTCAATGATCTGCTCGAGACATTACCGGAAATGTTACCTAGGGATAATGTGCTTCACACATCATTTTATGATGTGAAAAAGTTTCTGAAGTCTTCTGATATGGGTTATCAAAAGATTCATGCGTGTGTAAATGATTGCTGCTAAGGTATCTAACTTTCTTATTCACGATCATAATCACCTTTATACTTTTTAAGCAGTCAGTCTGAGTTGTTTGAATTTTCAGGATTGTTTGGAATGTAAGATAGTTTGTATTTGTTTGGATTGTTTGGCTTAACATGATCATATTGTTTTCTGCATGTGTTTGATAGAGCCCAAGTTCAAATTCTGTGAACAAATGCAAACTATTGGATTAGTTTATAAATGATGAAGTTGATGCTGAAAGTTGTTGGCATACTCAAGAACCAACAGCATTGGTTAATGGATTTCTTTTCGGACCATATGTTGTTAAAGTATTTTGTGGATAAAGCACTAATACCTTAGACCTTTTTATGGAGGCCTACGCTAGAGATGACTAACATTGAGAACTCTTTGAAGTCTTTCATAGCATGGCCTTTGAAAAGAGTTGAGTTTTTAAATACCACAGATGCAGCTTCACAATATCAGCTTTCAACTCCACAGGAGTAAACAATCTCATCTTAGCTTGAGAAATCTGCAGCAACTCCATCACCTCCTGTAAAAAAAGCTAAGAAAGTTGCACAATTGTCACGTGTCTGGAAATCTCCGGTAAACTGTTCTATTCTCTTTATCTTGCTAGCTTTATATATGTGTTTGCTTCTTATTGCTAAGAGCTAACGTTATAGGTGTATATATTGTCAGCGTAAAAAGGTAGACCAAAGTATCAAGGAAAATTAGAAATGCAGGTTGATGGACATTTATGAGAATAACCGAGTTGTTGCCGAAGGACGCTGGTCTTTAGACAACCTGGACCAGGTTGTCCACTTTGTTCCCTTAGGGACTGATACAATGCTTGTATGGGTAGATATGGTGAAAATTAAAGATGCAGCAGTTTGGACGACTTCTACTGAAATCGAGTATATGGCAGATGCATTGGGTACATCTATTGCATGGCCAAAAGATAAACTGGTACTCTTTTAAACTGAGGTAATAGATTTAGTCAAGTGTTTGAACTTTGCTTGTTGTTAGACTCATGGCATTTGTGATATTTTAAATACTGGATTGAGACTTGTATTATGTATGAATTGATGTTCGGATTATGAAAGGATTTGTGTTTTTGGATGTTTGTTATATAGATTGAGTATTTTACAAAACAGGCTCCACCAAATGTAAATTACTTAATATAATCGCATAAAATATGAGTCATAACTCTGAATATTACAAAACAATAGATAGCACTGACGAATCACTATAATTAAATATATTACAGCGATAACAAACTGTTGTAGTATATTATATTACAACAATTAAAATGCCTTATGGGAAAACATACTACAACATTTTAAAAGCTATAATTATATATTTTACAACACATGATTCACACTATTATATAATAACATATAATAGCACACATAATTAACGCTATTGTATGGGGTCACCTTATTATAGCTATCGCTGACATAGCGTTTATGAAAAATCCATTAATCATATACTATAGCGTTTATCGTGAGGTAAGAATGTCCATTTTTCTTGTAGTGATTTCTTCATTTAAAACTCAACAAACTGATAATCGTACTTTGAGGATTCTCTTAGTATCCAAAAAGTGATCAAGCGATACACTGAGTATAAAAGAGCGTACTTTGCTGCAGAAAATCACCCCATAGAGCAATAAGTGCATGGTCCTTTTTCTATACCAATTATCTTCAATTTATATTCACTAATGTTTTTGTATTATGACAACCTAAAATTGAATAACACATCTATCATATTTGATTTTATGACATTTGGTACAAACATTTTGGGTATATAGGGACTAAAGAAGGAAATAGGGACAATGGAGAAAAATATTGAAATTCTTGAAGTTCATAACTGGTTTGTATCTCAATGTCGTATAGATTTTCTACACTATTTACTGATGATAATATAATTGATTTCACTTGGTTCCTAAAGGAAGTGTGTTGATTTTGAAAATGTGGCCTTGTTAGGAAGCGGATGGGACAAAGTTTGGTTTTTTGTTCGGTGAAAGAACTTCAGGAGTTAGCCACAGAGAAAGAGAAAAGCCTTCGTATTGTTAGATCAAGAAAGGTAAGAAATATAAAATGAATGGAGATGTTTCTTTCGTAGCTGTATGATGATCACTCTAATTATCTTTCAGGTTCTTTGTTGGTTGATATTGGTAGGCTAAGTTGTATGAAGATGAGCAAGAGAAACTAAAAGCCACGATTAGAATTATTACAATTTGATTTTGTTTGGTTCTTGGTCCTTGGTCATTGGTCCTTGGCCGTGTGATTTAATCGGTCTTACTTCTTTAAAAATAGGAATAGGAGGTCAAGGACAAAGAGTAAGGCTGTATGAAAAGGTATGTACCATATGGTCAATATCTATATATATATATATATATATATATAGTCACGTAAATAGAGTTTTAATATGTCCAAACAGATATACACATTGTAACTCGAACCCCATTTTCATTCACAACTTATGTATGGAGAGAATTTGAGTATGATCTATATATATATATTCATTTGCTAAACCTTTTAAACCACAAATGTCTTTATCTAATGGTTGATTACTTGATTGTATTGGCGAGGGTTTGAGTAAATGATTTTTTTTTCCTCTACTTGTGAATGCAAATTAAGAAAACAATCTATACTCTTATTTACCATGATAGAGAAAGGTCAATGGGGATGAAATTGGGCTGCAATGAGAAAGAGGATCTGGAAACTGATCTATTTATAGAATTTACAAGTAGTCGTCCATAACATATTTCCTGTTCGTTAAACCTGATTTCTAGTTACTTATTATCTCAATTAATGTCTGTATATTAATACTGTTTCAATCACTCTTTTTTTATGAATAAACTCATAACAATGTAATATGCAAGTGTTCTAAATATTTTTGCCTTTGTGGATGTAATGTAAGCTTTAGCTTCTTTTTCCTTTTTTTCTTTCTTTTCTTGCCAGAACCGATTTGTTTTACTTACATGATAACTGACTTTTATCTTAACAATAGATTTATATATATTGATACCAAAAATATTATATTTTAGTATTTTCTTTATTTTGAATCATTACAGATATCCAAATTTATATTATTTTGGATCGAACATAAAATCGAAGCGGATAATCTTTATAATATTAAAACAGAAGTACATTTAGGAGAATGTCCAAAATTGATTCAAAATTACTCAAATTGCCATTGTCTTATAACTAAATTGATTGAATTGAAAAGGGTAATTTTGGACAGATGCAATGGCAATTTCAGTAATTTTGAGATTAATTTCGGACATTTTTTGAACTGGATCCGATGGAAAGGACGCGGATCCTATGCGACCCAGTTCATGACCCGTTTTTCATTAATGGCAGTTGTGTAATTATTCAAAATTTAATCAATTTGACGTTTTAATGTTTCATATATATAGTTAGCTCAAAGTTTGAAAAGTGGTTGATGACAATCTTTGATAACATTAAATTTCGGAAATTATTTAATATTTTTAGAAAAATTAAGAAGATTTGGAAAGTAGTTAATGATAATGTTTCATAATATTCCTATAACACACGGATCTTATAAACCATTGTATTATTTTTTTTCACGAAACGGGTCAATAACAATTCTTCATAATATTCAATTGCTTTTAACTTTAAAAATGACATGTCATTGTATTAATCATAATTTCTTTATATGTTATCAAAATTATTGCACTATCAATTTCTTTTTTTAACAAAGTTAGGCATAATATATCATCAAAATTGTTATTAATTAATCATATGATCGATTATAGACTCTTAACATAAATACCGATTAAAAATGGCAATATGATTTTTCTATTAATATAATTTCAGAAATTTAATGTTATATAACAATATTTTATATTTCAAGATTTTTTAATTAATTTGATATATTCTTAGTTTCTAAGAGATATACCATATATTGTTGGTATATAATTATCATCACCGAGATTTACGAAATTTTTTATAAACTAACCTAATCAATCTGAATATATAATAAATTTATTTTTTAAATTAATGCTTCAAAATCGGCCCAACTTTTTTATTATTAGCAAAACCCTAAATTTATGTGAGTTAAAAACCCAAATCTATCTAATTATAGTAATACATAATTACATATTGTTTAGTTGAATATATGGAATAGAATAATCAATGAATATAATAATATATCCACGTTTCAATTGTCATAATTTTTTTTTTATATTTAAAGTTTACCAAAAGGAAATTATAATGTTTATAAGTCAATTGATTAGTTATCATGAATATTATAATTCTAGAATACAAAAAGAAAAGATTCAAAATTTGACAAGATAAGAAACTTGCAATTAGTTAGAAAGATTTCTAGAATTACGAGCATTAAAAATCCCAATTTTTGAAAAACTGATGCGATTATATAGAAAAATCTTCAACAAAATAGAGTGGTTAACGAATATTCACTAATTAAATGAATAAACTTACTGGCTATTTGCGGCTACCCTAAATATCAATTTGTTAACTTTCATTCCCTATATAAGACACATATTAGTCAACACATCAAATTCAAAACATCGTTTTATCATTTTTTTGGCGTTTAAACATTTACAATCCTTCTTATCATTTTTTCTATTTTTTTGTATTGTTGAAATTTAATCATTTTTTTCTTATTTTGCAGGTTATAATGAGTTTGATCTCCGACATCAGTCAATCGATTAGTTATCATGAATATTATAATTCCATAATACAAAAAGTAAAGATTCGAAATTTGACAAGATAAAAAACTTGCAATTAGTTAGAAAGATTTCTAGAATTACGAGCATTAGAAATCCCAATTTTTGAAAAACTGATGCGAGGATATAGAAAAATCGTCAACAAAATAGAGTGGTTAACGAATATTCACTAATTAAATGAATAAACTTACTGGCTATTTACGGCTACCCTAAATATCAATTTGTTAACTTTCATTCCCTATATAAGACACATATTAGTCAACACATCAAACTCAAAACATCGTTTCATCATTTTTTTGGCGTTTAAACATTTACAATCCTTCTTATCATTTTTCTATTTTTTTGTATTGTTGAAATTTAATCATTTTTTCTTATTTTGCAGGTTATAATGAGTTTGATCTCCGACATCAGCATCAGCAGTAGATGTTTCTCTAACGGTATGAAGTTCTTTCAAAATTTATGTTGCGTGTACATTAGTTTTTTAATTCGATTATACTATTTAAAAGAAAACAGTAGCACGATGAGTGCCAATTTGATGAACTGTCAATCTCAACTTATTCAACGAACTTAAACACGCATTGAACAATTTTATTATAAACGTTACTCAATTCTTCTTTTCTTCTGTAGAAAATAATATAAAACATTGACCAATTTCATGCATAACTCGGAAATCTTTGAAGGTATGATTTTTGAGCCACTTATTTGTGTTGATTGCAACATTTTCATGGAAATGGATTTTTTTCTGTGACGATGTTGGCATCTGTGTTTTTATTTTCTCATTTTTATTAGACTTTTTATTTTTAGCGTATACAATTTTCATAAACGTTCTTTGCATTGACAAATTTTTTTATTCATTTATTGCAGAGATAATTAGGCAAATACGTTGACAGTCTTCAAAACAAGAAGAGCACCCTCAAATTACAAAATCTAGAGTAAATCGTTAATAATTTTCTCATTTTTAGATTTTGTATTTATTGTTGTCAATTTTTTTTGTCATCAAAGATTCTATTCAATAAAGAAGAAAGTAACAATGTTGTGAACAAACTGATAAACAGAGCATAATCCATCAAACCAAAATTATCAAATAAACATTTCTATAAAAACAGAGCATGAGTCATCCGGTCATCTCCCACGATTCCTATAATTCCTTTAAAATATGATTTTTTATATGAGCATATTGTAATGTTATTTAATCATAAACTTACTTAAATATATATATTTATGTTTTGGTTTTGATTGTCAATGATTTCTCTTAATATTTTTCGGGGAATCAAAATCTTTTGTTAATATTCCTAACTAGGTGATTTCCCGCACCGTGTGCGGATGTAAATTTTTTAAGAAATAAGTTTACTTTTTGTATTTCATTAACACAATTTTTTAATTTTAAACTTTTATGCATGTATAAATTAATATGAATAAACATAATATTTTAAGTTTTATAGAATTACATATACTGAATTAAAACGCAATCGATGGATTACAATATGTAAAATTTTGTATTTAGTGAAACAATGTCTTAATATATTAAATAAAATGGTGAGCATAAACAAAATATGAAATTGTAATAATTATTTACGTTTAGTTTGTTTTGTTTTTCTTAGTATTTCATTATATATATTTCTTCTACATTATTTTTTATCGTCTTCATCTTCTTTGTCTCGTCTTACTTTTTTTCTTTCCCTTTTTTGATTTTTCTATTATTTTTTCTTTATATGCGTTTATCTTTGATTTTATTTTTGTCCAGTTTTTTCTTTTTTTCTATTTTTTTTTCGTTTTCTCTACAATTATTATTTGTGACCAAAATCGCTAGATTTCTCTATTTGTGGTCAAAATACGAATTCAAGTTTCGAACGATTAGTTCAAATATATATATAATTGAAAGGTATTTAAGTATTTAGATATCGACTGATAATTTGTAATTTAAATTTTTGTTTATAATCGAAATCTAAACAGATTATTTTTATATTTAGAGTTTTGATATCATTTTGTTGAGTCTTCTCCCTATGACTTTTTCATCAACCTCTAAGGGTATAAACTCAAATGAACATTTCTTCATCATAGCCTCTTGTGATCCTAAAATGTAATAAGTCAAGAGAAAAAATATGAAATCAAACAAAATGATTATTTCTTCTTGTTTCTGAGTGATTTGTAAACTCCTTTGGTGATAGTAATCAACTGTGTTTTTTATCATTTGTTTTTTAGTTTTGACCTTTATATTAAGTATAATATATCAATCGCAGTTCACGACTAAAACATCAATATCATCAAATTTTCTTGATTTATATAACTTCATCTAATGCTTCTTTGATTCTCTTTTCAGCCTAGAATTAAACACAAAGAACACAAATTATAAAATTAAAATCCAAAATATATGTATTGGATTTACATAAAAGATAAACAAAAGATATACTATACCGCTTTATCAACCGAATCCCATCCAAACCGGCTAAAATAGTATTGAACCAATTTTCTAGCATCAAAAATCATCATCTGTAAAACTTTTCTCTTTTTTTTGTCTGTTAATCTGTATAATTCGTTCCTCCTCCAACATGCATTTCCATTTAACGTATTTTCTCACATCATTGGAGTAATTGTAAGTTGTACCATTAAACGTTGGTAACACCAACCACATACAGAACAAAAGCTTTAAGTATGGCCAAAATGATAACCTCAAAATTGCAAAAATAGAACAATATATTTAGTCTTAATATAAGTTTATATATCCTAATTTGTAACATAATTTAATGGGAGTGTTACAATGTAAGGATTCTCCGAATGGATCATTTGAAAATTGTCATAAAAGACTATATAATCCAATATGTGAGCCATTGTTGATCATCTAAAATTGTTGGACTCTTTATTTGTTTCTAACGATGCATACCTAATCATTTATTTATGTTAATTAATTTATCTTGTGTTATTATATAAACTAAACATTTAAATTTGCTTTAACTTACAAAGGATAGAGAAGCATAAGTCCAAGCCTGCATGCACCAAACCCAGAATTGAAGATGTTAAAAATCTTGAAAAATCTTTGAATTATGAGACAAATATTCGTGTTAAATTTTAGACAAAATCGTGTTATTGAAATAAAGATTAAGATAAAAAAAAAAACTCAAGCTTAAAATTTCTCAGGACGTTTTCTACTTTGCCACATCTTCTTTGAGATACTTGGACTCTCCCTCATCTTTTTGAGTTCTCTACATAAACCAATACCAAAATCGAATTAGTACATTCAAGCGTGTAGAAAAAATACAAAACAAATCAAATTAATACATTTAAACGTATAAAATAAACACAAACTATTTAGAAAAAAAAAGTACAAACTATGTAGTAAAAAACTACATAGACGTTCACGTGTTTGAGATGCTGTAGTGTTTCTTTATATTTTGAATGGAGAAGTACTCAATACGATTCTAAATATTAGCAAGTTTTCTAAATATATGGATATTTTATAGAATATACGTTTATTCTCTCATTATTAATTATTTTCTTACAATTTCAAATTGTACATATCTAAGTATATATGTATATATATAAAAATTAAAGTCTGTTTCTAAAAGATATTTTTTGAATTTAAGAGATAATCTCGGCATATTTTGGAGTGTGCAAAGATATTTGAAATTTTCTAGATTTTAAAAGTATCAAACCGAAGATACTTCTAAATGATAAAAGTGAAAAAATTATAGGCAAATTTTGAGTTTATTCGGAATGCATATAAAAGTTAAAATCTTATCGGTTCTAACAAAATATTTTATTTAGATTTGTATATATATATTTTGTTTTTGGAATATCCCGTTTTGTTCATCAACAGATGGTTGTTCAGCAGATCAGTTGAGTGGACTTTATTTTGGTTTTTCCCCAATAGCAAAGAAAAAGAACAGCAAATTGAATATTGAATAGCAAGTCACATTCTCTATCGTTCATCTACATAATGCATGCCTGCATTTTTCCCCATACAAAGCAAAGCACGAATTATAATCCAACTTCCAATATTAATGTTCGTGAGTAAATGACTTTTTCTTTTGTCAAAGTTCATTTTTGACCTGTGAGTTGCCAAATTTTAATACATTTATAAAATATGAAAAACATTGTATTCATTCACTTGATTTTTATTAGTATATGAGTTTAAAGTTTTAATGCAGATTTTACCCAAAACAAAAACATCAAAAAAAAATTTGTATTGAATCGTTAAATATTTATAAATTAAAAAAGAATAGTCTAGTTAAATGTTGTTTGATTTTTATTATTTTAATTAGTTATAATTTAATCCATGTCATCTTTTATGACAAACCATGTCATATTTTTTGACAAACCATGTCATAGTTTAGATCCAATAAAATTAAAACAAATAGCAAAGTAAATAAAACTACTTTGTTTTTAATAAGAAGGGGATTAGGACACAAACGAAAACCCTATAAATCAACCCCATAATACTCTATAAATAATTGACATTCAATCTCAAAACTTTTTAGTAGTATATTTATAATTTGGTTTTCTTAAAGACTTCTTAATTTCTCTTAGATCTCTGTAATATGGTTAGTTAGATTTTATTTGCCTTTTTTCCCGATGTTTATTTGTCTCATAATTGTTTTATGGTTTCGGTTATTGAAGAAATTATTAATATACTTTGTTTCTTTGCCAATTTATAAATCTTCCAATTACATTCGAACAAACACTTGATGTCTCAAGTTCCATATATAATCTTTTGTGTTGGAAGATTTTCTGAAGCTTAGACCAAAAAAACGAGAGAAGATTGTCTGAAGCTTAATGTATATATGAATGGTGTGAGATATGAGTGTTCAAATCCTTATAGGTTTTTGTATTAAAGGTATTTTGAATGATGAGGATTGTTATTATTAATTAATAATAATAATTTTTTTTTATAGATTTAAGACATTTACAATCATTTGTGAAAAAATAAAAAGATATTTCTATATATTTGAGTTCTTTTACTTGGAGTCGCAGACTTATGTGAGGAAGAAGTTGTGATTAGTGAGCAAGTGTCATTTTTTTTGTAAAGTATGAGTAACAATTTACAAGTCTAATGATTCTACAAGTTTATACATGTAGATACATGTACTTTATATATATGCGGGTAGACAAAATGCATAAATTTAAGTAGGTCATTTGCTATAAGTGCTACAAATTGTGCTACCATTATCACAATTATTAATATATCGATATATTAGGATATCCTAGAACTTTTTTTATCATCTATGTGACAAAGTTATTGCTAATATATTAATTATTAATATGATTTTCTGGATTTATTTGACCATTAAACTATTATTTTTTTATTTATACAATTAATTAAATAAAATCGATTAAGTGGTGTTCAATGAGAATTTTAAGAAATCTTTAAATGTTTTGAAGATTTTGTTGAAATTTGTTTATTAAAAAATATTTTGATACTCAATGTTGCAGTAACACTCAATAGTGATCCCAACCTGGTTTTTAAAATGACACGGTTTGCAAATTATTGAGTTCATAAATATACGTACAAATAAAATTAAGATGTGTTTTAGTACTTGGATTGTAGACGACATACATGGATCCTATCACTAGAAGCATGTGTGGGATATTATACAAGAATCAAAGAAAACACAAGCTATTGAAGAATTTTTTTAGAAATGTACATACACTTTAAATGTGACGACCCAACCCGTCAAATAAAAAAAAATTCAACCCGGATCACTATTATCATAAATAACGATCCTCAATGGTCCAAATAACAAACAGCGCGGAAACAATGATTCAAACAATCAAATACAATTATCGTTTAACAAGCCCATACTTATTAATTCTAGTTCAATTCGGTAATACACATAGTTCTGAAATTGCTAACACCCTAGCAATTCTAACTTATTACACGAAAACGAGCCACTAGATCATTCCCCTCGTCCCGGCCATGATTCCACGATCACTGGCTGTCTTTACCTGCATCACATGGTTATAAGAGATGCGTGAGTATTATCATAAATACCCAGTGAGACGGTCATCCCATCTACAGACTATACACACAGGCATAAGCAAAAGATACAATACCAGGATGAACAAACAATAATGCATCACACAACAACCAAACGAGAACAACACGTTCAATATATCAAACTGACGGTAATCAAAAACCCGTGTCGATCGACACACCTCCTTGTGTCGATCGACACACATCAAACCCGTGTCGATCGACACAACCTCCCTGTGTCGATCGACACAACCTGCCGACACTGTGTCGATCGACACACCCAACTGCGTCGATCGACACACCAACCCAGAAACTCATCAAACCGATTTTCTGCACAAAAATCCACCAAAATCCATACAAGAATCGATCCAAACAACACACAATCGCATCCTATCAATTCCTTTACCCAGATAAGCCTATGGTCACGCACTCACCTCGAATTCGGATAGAAAAGGATAAGAATCCGACGAAGAACACGAAGAACACGAAGAACAAATCCGAAATCCTTCACCGTACGGTCCTCCCACGCTTCTACAACCTCACAAACACTCCCACAAGCCTAATAAGATTGAGAAACACGAAGGAAACAACAACAACAACCTCTCCTCTCAATCCTCTCACTTTCTCTCTCAAAAACCGTTTATTTCTCCCCATAAATCTGATTTTCGACTTAAATAGCCAGACCAGCCGACACTCTGTCGATCGACACACCCACTTGTGTCGATCGACGCATGACCAAACAATACGTCATACTGACGGCAATCGAAAATCCGTGTCGATCGACACACCCCAACTGTGTCGATCGACACACCACTCGCTGCTCGACTCCTCTTTTGAGTCAAAACAGCCGTGTCGATCGACACACAAACCTTGTGTCGATCGACACCCATCCAAAAATTACTTTTTGGATCACGGGCGTTACAATTCTCCCCCACTAAAACGGATTCGACCTCGAATCACGCTACACCGTCTCACTACGGTCTCCACTACCTGACCCAAACGCGGCCATCAACCTTCGAGATAACACTCGAATCCTCTAACCCGTCCTGCTAAGGCTACACTCTCGCCCAAAATTCGCCCAGATTCCCCCGGAGCACCCACGATGCACGCCCCATGATCCGGATTAGAGCTGCCCGATTGACCGTCCAACAATCAAACAAGAACATGTCCGATCAACCGTTGACCCCGCACTGGACCAAATGATCGTGCAACAATCAAACAAGAACATGTACGACCATCGGCGTAACATATGCTACCAAGGTTGTCCGACCCGAATTCCAGACTCCAATAATAACCCTAGACTCGACGTACACAACACAAAACCCCTGGCCCTCAGCCAGCACTACTCGCGATCACACCCGATCCCCGAGTTATACTAGGCTCACACTAGCCTCATTGCACCATATCTATGGATACAATTCTGACCAAACCCGGTCAGTCCAAGATCAGAGATCACCACCCGATCTCAATCACCTAACCCCGTCTCACTAAGGTTGACACTCTCATCCATAACCCGCCCAAATTCCCCCAGGAAACATCCACGATGCAGCACTCGCTGATCCGGATCAGGGTTGTCTGATAGATCGCGCAACAATCAAACAAGAACATGCCCGACCCACCGTAGACCCAAACCTTGGATCAATTGGTCGCACAACAATCAAACAAGAACATGTACGACCAAAGAGGCTACATATGTTTACCAGGGTCGTCTGAACTAAGGTTCCAAACTCGAGTAAAAACCCTAGATTAGACATCCACAAACCACCTGAGATCATTCCCGATCCCTGAAGTTCATCCAATCTCATACTTATAATCACACTACAGGTACTATTGCTCATACTCATATCTCTATACACCACTCCCACTCGCAGGGTCGTCACCCATCGAGCTCTCGATGTATACCATACCGGCTCTCGGTATGCCCCAGCCCCTCCGCTTCAGGACACACAGTCCATCAGCTCTCGGCTGCAGAGGAATCACACATCCTCTGGAGAAATCGCAATCTCTCAAAGTATATGCAGGAGAATATCACCATCCCCTGGAGCAGTAACACTGTAACGTGCATCATAAGCACCTGTCGACCGATTTACTTCCGTGGTTCCCATCCTGATATTCCCTAACCCGGAATATCACTCATGACCAATCCCCAGGTCACCTGAAACAACCCAATCGCCAGGGTTTTTCCTACCCCGATATTCCCTAACCCGGAATATCCCTCATGACCAATCCCCAGGTCATCTGAAACAACCCAATCGCCAGGGTGTTTCCATCGGAGTCCTTGGAAAAGACAGTCCTAACTCACATAAGACTTCTGTTCCAGACTCCCCCTAGAAAATAGACAGGTTCTAACTCACATAAAACCTCTATTTTCCAGCGCCATCTAGGGATCTACCCGTCCTAACCTCTTAGGACCCCCCATCCCTAGATACCTAGACAAGCCCTAACTCCCATAGAGCTTCTATCCTAGCCCCTCGAATGACCTCCCCGTCATCACACACATGACCTAACCCAGTCATCAAACCCATGACCTCCCAGTCATACATAAGAACATCCATCTTATAACCCAAGATAATAAGGAAACCATCTTATTAAATCTCAACAATGTATATCGTTACAATCCAAAACGAAAATACATACAACTCATAGCCACAAGCTAATACAACCACTGAAAACCAGAAAACACTCAAGCCTCCGCTTGCTTCTCGAACCACTTCGAGAACTTCGTCTTCATACCTGCCTCTGGTTCCCAAGTCTCCTCCTCAATACCATCACAGTCCCACACGACTCTCACCAATGGTATCCTCTTCCGGCGCAGACCTTGACTCTCCTCTCGAGAATCCTCACAGGTCTCGCCGCCAACGTCATGTTGGGCTGAAGATCCTCCGGAATCCTAGCCAACACCTCCTCAGACTCATGTAGACACTTCCGCAGCATCGATACATGAAATACCTTATGAAACGCTCTCATACTCTGAGGTAACTCCAATCGATAAGCCACTGGTCCAACCCGCTCCACCACCCGGAACGGACCCATAAACCTTGGACTTAGCTTATTCTCCGAAATGGATCTGTTAGGACCCCTCAACATCGCTGCCTTGAGATACACCAGATCTCCCAGCTCAAACTCCAGCTCTTTCCGTCTCTTATCAGTATAACTCTTCTGCCGATCCTGAGCCTCTCTCATGTTCATCCTCAAGACACGGATCTTTTCCGTCGTCTCCTGAACAAAATCCGCACCAAACATGCTCCTCTCCCCCACTTGAGTCCAGCACAATGGTGTCCTACACGGCCTCCCATACAGAGCCTCATATGGAGCCATCCCAATACTCGCCTGGTATGAGTTGTTGTACGCAAACTCAACCAGGTTCAGATGGTCCGCCCAATGACCACCATAATCCAGCACGCACATCCTCAACAGGTCCTCTAAAGTCTGAATAGTCCTCTCTGACTGCCCATCTGTCTGAGGATGATAAGCCGTGCTCATGTGCACCTTAGTGCCCATCTCTGCCTGAAACGCCCTCCAGAACTCAGACGTAAACCTCGGATCTCTGTCTGACACAATACTCGCTGGCACCCCGTGCAGCCTCACTATCTCACGCACATACTTCTTAGCCAACACCACCGTCCCATCGGTCTTCTTGATGGCAAAAAAATGTGCTGACTTGGTCAGACGATCCACAATCACCCATATCGCATCATACGTCCGTGACAACGGTAATCCCGTCACGAAGTCCATGGTAATCATATCCCACTTCCACTCCGGAATGGGCAAACTCTGCAACATACCACTCGGAACCTGATGCTCAGCCTTCACCAGCTGACACACGTTGCACGCTGCAACCCAATTAGCTACATCCCTCTTCATCCCGACCCAGTGATAATACCGTTTCAGATCACGATACATCTTGGTCGCCCCCGGATGAATCGATAACATGCTCGCATGAGCCTCACGCAAGATCTCATGCCTCAGATCCTCATCCTTGGGTACACAAACCCGTCCGTTCACCAGTATCGTCCCATTTGCCGAGACCATATACTCTGAACCTGCAACCCTAGCAGCATCAATCAACATCGGATCCAACTCCTGAGCTGCTCGAATACGACTCAGCAAATCTGTTTGGTTAGCTACCTCTAACCCCAACGGCTCCTGTGAGATCACACACAACCTCAACGTACTAATCTCGCTCACCAGAGCTTCCATATCACGCTCCTGAGCCGAAGCAACCCTCATCCGACTCAATGCATCTGCAACCAGATTAGCCTTACCCGGATGGTATCCGATCTCCAAATCGTAATCCGCTACCAACTCCATCCAGCGCCTCTGTCTCTGGTTCAGCTCCGGCTGAGTGAAGAAATACTTCAAACTCTTATGGTCTGTGAACACCTGAACCTTTCCGCCATAAAGGTAAGATCTCCAAATCTTTAGAGCGAAAATTACCGTAGCCAACTCCAAATCATGGGTAGGATAATTGCACTCATGCTTCCTCAACTGCCTCGAAGCATACGCAATAACCTTTCCCTGCTGCATCAGGACACAACCCAAACCAACACCCGAAGCATCGGTATACACCACATAAGGCTCACCCGGCTCGGGTAACGCCAACACAGGTGTACATGTCAACATCTCCTTCAGCTTGCTAAAACTCTCCTCGCACGCAGAAGACCACACAAAAGGAACATCCTTCCCTGTCAACTTGGTCATCGACTTAGCCAAACTTGCAAATCACGCGATGAATCTCCGATAATAACCTGCCAACCCAAGAAAACTCCTAATCTCAGTGGCATTCCTCGGTCTAGGCCACCCTCTGATAGCCTCGATCTTAGCCGGATCTACGGAAACTCCCTCTGCAGAAACCACATGGCCAAGAAAACTCATCTCCCTCTGCCAGAAACTGCACTTGCTCAACTTCGCAAATAGCTTCTGCTCCCGCAGCTTCCCCAAAACTACTCTCAGATGCAACTCATGCTCCTCAGGATTCTTCGAATACACCAAAATATCATCGATAAAGATGATCACAAACACATCCAGATACTCCTGGAATACCCCGTTCATCAACCGCATGAACGCTGCTGGTGCATTCGTCAAACCAAAAGGCATAACCACGAACTCAAAATGCCCATACCTCGTCCTGAAAGCAGTCTTCCTCACATCTGCTTCCTCAATCGGAATCTGATGGTACCCCGAAGCCAAGTCGATCTTGGAGAACCAGGTAGCCCCTCGCAACTGATCCAACAACTCATCAATGCGCGGCAGAGGGTACCTGTTCTTCACGGTGACTCGGTTAAGTCCCCGATAATCGATGCACAACCGGAAACTACCATCTTTCTTCTTCACAAACAACACCGGCGCTCCCCACGGTGAAACACTAGGCCGAATAAAACCCTTATCCAACAAATCATCCAGCTGCTTCTTCAGCTCTGCCATCTCTGCTGGAGCCATACGGTAAGGTGCCTTAGATATCGGAGTAGTCCCGGGTTCCAACTCAATAACAAACGGATCCGACCGCGATGGTGGTAATCCCTCCAACGACTGGAACACATCCTGGAAATCCCGAACAACTTGAATATCCTCAACTGCAACCCCTCCAACAGCACCAGATACGCCTCGCAGCCCTTGAGAAGCAACTGCTCGGCCTGTATCGTGGAAATCACGAGACTCCCGGAAGTCGGTCTCACACCCTGATAAACCAACCTCCCCGCCTCTCGCTCAAACACAACTCGCCCTCGGTGGCAATCCAGATGGACCCTGTAACGATCCAACCAATCCATACCCAGGATAACATCGTACAGCTCCACCGGACTGATGATCAGATCTGCTGGCATCAACTCTCCCGCCACCAGAACATCCACACCACGAGCCCGCCCGAAAGTAGCCAACGTCCTACCACCAGCAACCTTGACTACTCCCGCCTGTTCCCCGGAATCACTCTGGATTCCGCTGCTCTCCGCACACTCCGGCGTAATAAAGCTATTCGTAGCTCCCGAATCAAACAACACGTGGGACTCATAACCGCCCACAACTAAGGTCCCTGCACAATCCCATGTGCCTCAGAACCCTACCATTCTAGCACAGACTCACAATTTCCCAACAGACAAAAACTCAAACAACCATGAATTTAAAAATTCAAGTTCGGAAATACCTGTGATCGGTCTGGTGCTAGACCCACCCGCCTCCGCAGACGTGAACACACGCGGTGCTGCTGCAATCTGAGACAACGGCTGCACTGCCAATGGCTGCACTGCGGCCACCGCCAACTGCTGCAGCTCCGGACACTTGGGCTTAATATGCCCCGTCTCTCTGCAGTGGTAACACACCCGTGTATCCTGGACCCCGACCCGCACATCTCGAGTCCCGGTCCTCTTCGGACAGCTCGCCACACGATGGGACATGCTCCCACACCCGAAGCATCCCGAACCGCCCTGACTGGCCCCTGAAGTGCTCTCCCACTTCCTCTTCTGTCCCTGAGCAGGCTTGCCGCCCCTGCCTGAACTCATCTGCTGCTGAGATCTCCTCGGCTGCTGCTGCTGCACCGGTGGACTAACCACCACAACCTGCTCCCCGAGATCCTCCTCGATCGCAGCAGCCATCTCAACCAGCTCCGCCCTCGTGGCGAACCTACTCGCCCTGCAGCGAGTCCTCAAATCTGGACGAAGTCCTCGCAAGAACCTCCTAACCTGGGCATCCTCGCCCTCCATACCTCTCCCTGCATGTACCAGAAGTCGACTGAACTCAGCATCGAACTCCCTCACTGACCGATCTCCCTGAGTTAGGTCCAGAAACCTAGACTCCAAACGGTCCACCGCCTCCTGCGGGAAATACTTGGCGTTAAACTCCGCCAAGAAATCCTCCCAGACCATCTCGGCCTGCACCCTCCTGGCCTCAACACCTCTCCACCAGAGATGCGCATCACCCTCAAGGTAATGTACTGTCAGATCCACTCTGTATCCCTCTGGACACCTGATGGAGCGAAAGTTACGCTCTAACCTCATCCGCCACCCATCAGCCTCCTCAGGCCTAGCACCGCCCGAGAAAAATGCAGTACCAATCCGCTGCATCTGCTCCATCATCCGCAGATAAGATGGAAGCTCCTCAACCCCAGCCATACCCGGCTGTACTCCAGCCAACCCCGGCTGCACCCCAGCCAAACCCGGCTG
Organism: Arabis hirsuta; assembly: GCA_964056655.1. Classification (NCBI taxonomy): domain Eukaryota; kingdom Viridiplantae; phylum Streptophyta; class Magnoliopsida; order Brassicales; family Brassicaceae; genus Arabis; species Arabis hirsuta. Next base: position 25,059,326 of record OZ053302.1, on the reverse strand, counting down.
CACCCCAGCCAAACCCGGCTGCACCCCAGCCATACCCGGCTGCACCCCAGGAGCATGACCCGGAGCAGGCACCCCTCCCGGTAACCTCTCCAGGATCATCTGTAGTAGACCTGCCAGACGATCATCTCGATCCGGGGCAACGCCTACGGCAGCACCCCCACCAGGACCCACCGCACCGCCAACTACATCAGGACCCGCACCAGCCCCTCCAGCCCTCTCATTGGAACCCGTAGCTGTCACACCCACGGACCCCTCCTGAAACGCCTGCGAGTCAGCTACCCGCTCCTGTGTAGTCTCCTGGGACACCCACGTGGCAGCAGACTCACTCCCAAGTCCCCGCCCACGCCCACGCCCAGCACGACTACCACGACCTCTACGGCCCCCGCGACCTCTGCCTCTAGTCCCCCTAGTCATCACTCTGCACTAACCCGCAGAATACTAAGTACTAGAAAAACAGAAATCACATAAACACATACCGTGGAATCTCATTGAAGGCTCGGAAGGGATGATCTAGGACTCCATACCCACACAACAATCAATTGACTAACTCGCATAATCAATTAATTAACTAGCCCTGGAACCGCTAGGGCTCTGATACCAAACTGTGACGACCCAACCCGTCAAATAAAAAAAAATTCAACCCAGATCACTATTATCATAAATAACGATCCTCAATGGTCCAAATAACAAACAGCGCGGAAACAATGATTCAAACAATCAAATACAATTATCGTTTAACAAGCCCATACTTATTAATTCTAGTTCAATTCGGTAATACACATAGTTCTGAAATTGCTAACACCCTAGCAATTCTAACTTATTACACGAAAACGAGCCACTAGATCATTTCCCTCGTCCCGGCCATGATTCCACGATCACTGGCTGTCTTTACCTGCATCACATGGTTATAAGAGATGCGTGAGTATTATCATAAATACCCAGTGAGACGGTCATCCCATCTACAGACTATACACACAGGCATAAGCAGAAGATACAATACCAGGATGAACAAACAATAATGCATCACACAACAACCAAACGAGAACAACACGTTCAATATATCAAACTGACGGTAATCAAAAACCCGTGTCGATCGACACACCTCCTTGTGTCGATCGACACACATCAAACCCGTGTCGATCGACACAACCTCCCCGTGTCGATCGACACAACCTGCCGACACTGTGTCGATCGACACACCCAACTGCGTCGATCGACACACCAACCCAGAAACTCATCAAACCGATTTTCTGCACAAAAATCCACCAAAATCCATACAAGAATCGATCCAAACAACACACAATCGCATCCTATCAATTCCTTTACCCAGATAAGCCTATGGTCACGCACTCACCTCGAATTCGGATAGAAAAAGATAAGAATCCGACGAAGAACACGAAGAACACGAAGAACAAATCCGAAATCCTTCACCGTACGGTCCTCCCACGCTTCTACAACCTCACAAACACTCCCACAAGCCTAATAAGATTGAGAAACACGAAGGAAACAACAACAACAACCTGTCCTCTCAATCCTCTCACTTTCTCTCTCAAAAACCGTTTATTTCTCCCCAGAAATATGATTTTCGACTTAAATAGCCAGATCAGCCGACACTCTGTCGATCGACACACCCACTTGTGTCGATCGACGCATGACCAAACAATACGTCATACTGACGGCAATCGAAAATCCGTGTCGATCGACACACCCCAACTGTGTCGATCGACACACCACTCGCTGCTCGACTCCTCTTGAGTCAAAACAGCCGTGTCGATCGACACACAAACCTTGTGTCGATCGACACCCATCCAAAAATTACTTTTTGGATCACGGGCGTTACATTAAAAGTATAAGATGGGTTAGCACATACATATGTTACTTATATTTAAACAAAAATAACTATAAATAAGTTGCATACATTGCTTATAAATTTTGTTTTAGGTTTTGACTTACAAGCGAGTAGAAAACTCACAGGAGCAACAAAAGTTAAATAATAAATTTTTTTTTGTGTCTAACTAAACATTAATTAAAACATGCCTAATGGTAATCCAATAAGAGAATTATGAGGGATGGACAAAACATGCCAAACAGTCCGTCTTTAAACTAAAATTATGAGGAATTAAAGATATAGAAAAATGAGAAAAGCAGTCGTACATCTCTCGGAATATTGCCGAGAGGAAAAAGAAAGTTGAATCCATCTAATACTTTTAAAACGGGGAAGACAGCTTTGCTGCTTCCATAATTTTGAAACAATTCTTGGGTTCACCCCTAGGGGTGAATACTTTTTATCCACCCACTCTCCATTAGCCAATCACAATTTAGTTAAAAAATAGATTATATTAAATCACTAAAATAATTATAGAAACCACTAATTCTCTTTCCAAATTATGACATATAGACAATAAATTAAAATAATTAATAGAATTAACAAAAACAATTATATTAAATCATTAAATCTTCCAAATCTAAACCACAAATCCTAAACCCTGAACCCAAATACTAAACCCTAAACCTCAAATAATAAACCTTAAATCCCAAATACTAAACCCTAAAATCCAAATAATAAACCAGAAACAAGAAATATTAAACCCTAAACCCCAAATCCTAAACCCAAAACCCCCAAATAATAAACCCTAACCTCAAATCGTAAATCCTAAACCCCAAATTTTGAGGTTTAGCGGTGAAGGAGAGAGGAAAGAGAATTAGTGGTATCCACAATTACTTGTTATTTTGATGTTTTAATTTAATCTGATTTTTTTTAATTAAATTGTGATTGGCTAATGAGAAGAGGGTGAATGAGAGATGTTCACCCCTAGCCCCCAAGAATTATTCATATTTTTTTCCAGAGGATAGAGAAAACTGAATCCGCCTTTAAATAATGAAGTTATAGTGGTGGAATAAAACGTCGATTTAGTTTTGCTAAATATTTTTTTTGTTATGTTTTTTTTTGTGACATTTGGTTATGTTTTTATCAATAAATATACACATAAATCAAATTAAGATGATGATAAATATGAATAATAATTTTTATTATTTTTTAAAACATTTGTCAGTTTTTAATGCCAAAATTGTAAAACTTAGTGTAGATAGATGGTGATGGAAAAACTATTTTATTCTAATTTGTTTGACCATTTTTATAAATTGATCCAAAGCCCATTTTGTAAACACATATCAATATTTGAAAACTATAAAAGAAAACTGTGTTAAAAATCTCACATCAGATATCCAAAAAAACATGATGGAAACAGTAACAGTATATGAAAGGTAATTTAACAAGCGTCCAAATTTAAAAAATGTACTTGAAAATTAGATCTTAAAAATTAGATTACATAAAATAAATAATTTTAAATTATAAAAGCATCTATTGATTTTTAAATTCTTAAATTTGTCAGTTTTTAATAAAGAGTTTCCAAAGATATAGGATTTGCTTGAAAATGTGGTATATTTATTATATAACAAATAAAAATATGTTATTTAAGAAATTATCAAATAATATATTTATAGTGATAAATATGGGTATTGTTTATATCAACAAAACTATTTACTAAACTATATTTGAAAAATATAAAACACTGAAACAAAAAAAAAAAATTATTGCAAACTACTCGATCTTTGTCTAAACAAGAAAATAAACTCATATTAACCTACACCAAAGTGTGTCAAAATGGGTCAATACTCATATGTTATCCGAACCCGTTCATAATTTAAATGGATCAGGGTTAGATTTTTTTATCCATATAAGTAAATGAATTATCAAAAACAAAATAATAATATATATGTAAATTACTCTAAAAGGTTTTCAAGTGTTTTAAAAAAATTAACAGATTATCATCATCCAACTAAGATCCAAATTTCTTTTAAAACTAATCAGTGATTTATGGATTTTATTTCCTTATTCATTTTATTGCTTTTATGATTTTTATTTTATTTTAAGTTACATACACATTTTAATTTAATTTGTTAGTTGAAAAGTTAAAAATTTTGGTTGTGATACAATTTTAACACCAAAAATTGTAAATCTTAGTGTGGCGAGATGATTATAGGAAAAATCATTTATGTAAATCTATTTGAACCTCTTTTTTAATATTGATGCAAAGCTCATTTTTAAGCTGATATTAATATTAAAATTTACAAAAAGGATTGTGTACAAAAAATCCCATATCGGATATCAAGATTAATTTTGATTCGAATTTATATTATAAAAGACCATAAGAACGAGAAATGGTAAAGGTAAGCATCCTAATTTAAATATTGTATTTGGTTTAATTTGATAATTTCGTTGACCCGAATTATTAGACTGAATAATCGAGATGGGTGACTGGGAATATGGGACGAGATTTTATGGGAACAGGACGGGGTTGGGATTTTTGGGACTATAAAATATGTCTCATTTGTGCTCCATTTAAAATTCAGGACGGGAACGGGATATAACGGGATGGAACGGAAACGGTATGAGAATTCCCATAAAATGACCGGTTTCAAAATACTAAATTAAATAAAATGATATTGCAAATTGCAAATATGTTTTTAAGCTACTTCTTTAATTCATTAAAAGCATGTTCAACATTCAGAAAAAACACTCAATTGTATTCTGTAAATGTTTAAAGTCTAAAATAGAAATTCATAGCGAAATAAAAATAAATCAAACATAAATTAAACCACATAAATATCTCAAATCAAAACATAAATTCAATAATATAAAAATTTTCTAAGTATAGTTCATATTCTACAAAATATATACTTATTTATGTCCAATGGGATTTTGGGAATTCCTATTCCCGTTCCGTTTCCAATCGAGAATTGAAACATGTTCCATATGGGAATACGGGAAATATGTAGTACAGAAATTCGGGAACAGATTTCTACCTACAAGCTAAAACAAAAACCCTCATTATTTCAAACTAAACGATGCTACCTACAAATTAAAAACATATATAATATTTAAAGTTATAACATATTATATACGACATAATACAAAATCCAAATATAGTTTACAACATATACAACGAATGTTCTCATACATAATGCGGGTGAGAATCTAGTTTGCGTAATAAAATTCAACTAATGCAATATACAAAACAAGGTCCCCATAAGACATTCCGATTTTGTGTAGTTTGATGGCTTTGGTCATTTCAATTGATAGTAGTGGAAATGTTGGCGTTTTAATCCTCCAACTCATCACCTTTTTCCATTATAAATAAAAAGCGGTATCATGTTTTACCAATCAAGTATAGAAGTTTGAGACGGTATGAGAACCCGCAATTGTTTATTAAAACGCAAACGATGCCAAATCTCTTCTTCTCTTTACTCTTTGCAGCAAAGTTTCAAACTTTTTGATTGTGAGACCAAAATCTTCTGTAATAATACGGGCTTTGGATCAGGCATCAGATGAGCTAAGAATTTACACAATGTTCATTTGTTTGAGTTTGCTATTATATATAGATAGATATATTTATAAGTTTATGTTAAAAAATTAATGTAAATACGTAGATGTGTCCTTTCAAATCTTCATACATATAGGATTTTTTCACTTAATGTCTCTTTAAGGAATATATGGAGTATTATCTCAATTAATGTTTGTAAATTATTAGTGTTTCAATCACTCTTCTTTACGAATAAACTCAATCACTCTTCTTTTGTACAGTGAGACCAAAATCTTCTGTAATATGGGCTTTGGGTCAGGCATAGATGGCCTAAGACTTTGCACAAGCCCAAATCTGCATATAAAAGAAAAATAAAATCACGATAACAAAACCCTATCACATAGAGAGAAACACAAGAGTCGTGAGACATAAGCAAGAGAGAGAGAGAGAGTTGAACCTGAAACTGAGAGAGCTAGAGAACCCTAATATCTTCACTTTTGCTTGTGGGACACGGTTCCCATGTAAGTCGAAGTTAAAACCCTAACATCTTCACTTGTATTTTGACTCTCTGCCATGGAAAGAAAGAGAGCGAAGCTTGCAAATGACAGCATAAGAACATATCACTACAACACTCGATCTTCGAGCCGCCATGAAAGCAGAGGAATCTCTAACACTGACAGAGACGCAATCGTTGAAACGGAGTCACTTAGGGTTACAAGACGGAGGAAGAAGATTTCAGATGACCGGAGAAGAAGCTCAGATCTGCTTCCGATTGATCTCATCATGGAGATATTCAAACGATTACCGGTTAAAACCCTAGCCAGATTCCTCTGTGTATCGAAGCTCTGGGCTTCCATCATTCGCCACCGTGACTTCATGAAATTATTCCTCGCCGAGTCTTCCGCTCGACCTGGTCGTCTCTTTTTCACTTTCAAGGATGAAGAAGAATGTTTCATCTTCTCGTCGCTTCAAACCATAAATCAATGTGACGTAGCTTCTATAGCTACTTACCATGTGACGCATCCTGCAAATGTGATCTTAATCAATTCTTCCTCTGTTCACGGTTTGATTTGCTATCCAACTCCTTGTGCTTGTCGACTTATGGTATACAATTCCAGCACCGGAAGATCCATCACATTGCCCGAATTAGATTATGTCATCCAACATTTCTTAGGCTATGATCCTATTGATGGCGTATACAAAGTATTGTGTATGACCGGACCAAGGTTTAATTTTCATGTTTTGACATTGGAAAATGAGAATTCGTGGAAGATGATTGAAAAGACTCATTCTCACCTTCCTATCAGTAGCCAAATATGTATCAATGGTATTGTATATTATGAAGCTTATGCTGGCACAGAGTTGAAGGAAATTTCAATCATGAGTTTTGATGTTAGGTCTGAAAAATTTGATCTTATCAAAGCACCTGGTGGTACCGATAATCCACTTGGGCGTCATCTTTTTGATAGTGTGATAAGGTATGAGGGGAAGCTAGCCACCATGTCCACTGAAATTTCTGCTGATGGTAGTGTGGTTTTGTGGGTTCTAGAAGATGCAGTGAAACATAAATGGCTGAAGAAGCTTTTAGTTTTGCCTGATTCGTGGAAAAGTTTTGCTCGGCCATCATCACATTTACATGAGTTTTATCGTTTTCTTAACGTCACTGATGCTGGTGAGCTTATTTTGGCACCTCTTTCGGTGCATCCTCCACCATACTATGTTCTATGTTATGATCCAAAAAGAAATAGTGTAAGAAAAGTCGTGATAGAAGGAATTACGGAGCATAATTTGTTACATTGCGAGAAGGGACAACTTCGTTATCTTTTGTATATCTTCTCTACTCAGGTTGAGAGTCTTATGTTTCTGTAAGAATCAAAATAGACCACAAGATGATGGTGTCGTTGTCATTTTCAATGTCAGTTAGTTCTTTCCCCCTCCAGCTCATCTCTGCTGAAATGTGACCTAATCCTTCTCTTTTGTTCTTCTTTTGTAGTTACTTGGGAGGTCTCTCATGATCCTTGTCCTTTGTTATCTACAGTTTGTTTATGTGAATCATCAACGTTCTATATCTCTTGGTTACAACTGTGATTTTGTTTTCTTAATTGCATTTATAATTTATAAACGGAATCAGTTTGTCGAAAATCTGTTGAAAATCTACGACAGGTTTCCGACGACTCTATTCGTTTAAGCTCACTTTCTCAAAACTCAAAAGCAAACACTTGATTCCAATTTTTACCGGTTTGGCTTCTGGTTTTCACACTTTTTGTTCCGATCACAAGTTTTGGGTAAACCATATTGCTCGCTTCGCGTTAGCTACACAAATGTATATAGAAACAACGTTCGATCGAGATCATAGCCACCCCGACCACCACGATTCTGATCTCTGGTTAGAGAAGAAAGTTCAAGATTACGTTCCGACTAACAAAATATATACTCTAATACTTGATAGTAGTCGAAAATTATCAGCCCAAGCAAGTATAAAAGAAGAAGAAGAAGAAAAAAAGCAACTACAATTCTTATGGCCTAAAAAATATAGATAGGCCCATAAACTTATGACTAAGTTTTCCCTGCTTTTATTCGGAGGCCATTTCTCGCACGAGCGCGTCTATGAAATCCCGCTCAATCTCTGCGATGATCTCTTCTCCTTCTTCTTCTTCAATTCTCTTCGTCTCTCGAAGATCGTCGACCTCCATCGAAGCAATCTCTCTACGGTTATATCTCTCTACAGCGGAACAGACCTCGCCGATTAGCTCCGATCCATGATAGTTTCTGCGATTTTTCACGGTTTCACTCAGAATCTCGCTCACCAGATCGAACAACAGCCTTCGATTGCATCGCAGAGACAATGATCCTGATGGGTTTTCTTCTGAATGCTCTAGTTTTCGGAAAATCGAAGGATCAAGCATTGTTGCAGAGGAGTCGGTGTTGATTCCCGCCAAGTTTATTATTCTTGTGATGTATTCTTGTTCAGAATCGATTCTGATTCCTTGCGTGGCAGCTGCATCTTTCGTTTTGAAATTCCTCGCTACTTTTGGACTATTCTCCTCGATTTTGTGTATCAGAGTAGAGCAAACCGATGCAACTTCATTCGATTTCACTCGTTCTGTTTCGTTTATCTGCCAAAAACAAAAAATGGGATTTGAATACCTATCAAGTGTTTGTGTTATTGTCGTAATGATAAAAGACTTGACTTGAACCAGATTACCTGTTTCTGTCTCTGTTTCTGAGGAGGTTTTGAGGCTGAGATGTTGTTAAGATCATCTGAATTTGGGAGTTTCTTGAGCTTCTTCTTGTGTAAAGGATTACTAGAACGGTTAGCTTTAACATGTGTTGATTCAGACAAGAACGCGTCTCGCTGCTTGATTCGAATATCGGTTGTTGGGGAATCTTGTTTTACGGGACGGGGAGAGAATCTTGTTTCACTCTCTGCCTTGTTGCATCGGTTGATGGGTCTCAGTTCCCTTTGTTTTACTCTTTTCTGGTTCTGTTTCTCTCCGGAGGCTTTCGATACAGAAACAAGGATCGTCGTCGTCGTTAGCTTTGGCTTCTGAGTGGCATGTTCTGGTCTGGATGAAGATTGAAGTGTATTAGTTTTGTGAATGGTGCTTGGTTTGTTCTCTTTATCTGAAAATCTGGTTCTTGGTGAACAAGAAACTGTTGTGTCTCTTCTAAGCAGCTCATTACTGTTTTGGGATTGTCCTGCCGCTCTGTTCTTCACCGAGTTTGTTATATCCATACCGACGAATCTTCTGGTGACGACCCTTTCTTTGATTTGCTTTACTATCTGCCTCGCGTACTCCCTCGAACTCCGATTCTCCTCTTGATCTTGTTTCATATCTTTCAGCCTTGAACAACCAAACTCTTCATGCTTATTCTCTTTGTTCAGCTGAAGAGAGAGGCGATGAATATCGAAATCAGATTTCCTAGCAGAGGACATCCTAGGGCTCTCAGGTAAAGATCTAGTCCCCAAGCGTGTGCCTTTCTTGGAAAGCCTATGGCTTGAGAGACGACTTGTTCCATAATGAGTCATTGAATGTAGATTTTGGAGGGAATGGGTAAGATCAGTTTTATCAGGAAGAAGATCAAGACCCATAAGTCTAGCCACCAAGTTTGGTGTTTTGCTGCTTGGTGAGTTGCAGATTTCAGATGAACAAGTGGAAGTATCGGTTGCTAGATCTCTGAGTCTTGAACTCTTTGTCCCTATCTCTGTTCTCACTCGCATGCTTGCCTGCAATTCCAAGGTCATTTAATAAAAGATTAGCTCAACAAAAAACCCATCAGAGGAATTAGTAAAAAGCTTCTGACTTACAGGAGGAATGTTGAAACTTTGTGTGTCCTTGTAAGTTGTTGATGGCAAAGACTCTTCCTCTGTTATCTTCAAGCCTACAAATTTCAAAATAACAACAACAAAAATCCTCTGTTAGTATCTCAAAAACTTGGTTTCAGTCTTTAGGGACTGTGTAACTTATCACTGAAGAAGGAGCATACATGTACCTTTTGAGGTTGAAGAAGGAGAATGAATAGTAAAGTGATGGTGAGAAGAGAAATAGAAATGGTGGAAATCAAACAAGTGATAAAAAGCAGCCATGCATCCATTTGCTTTTCTCTTCTTGGACTTGGAGTAAGAGATTGCTCCGCCGTCACCGGCGAATCTGTGGCAGTCTCTTCTTCTCATTTGCAGTCAGAGGAATGTAAAAAGCTTACACCTTTTTTGTTTGAAGCTTACACCTTTTTCACTACTTTAACACAGTGAAAAGGAATTACTGACAAAAAGATAGTTTAGATAAAGAAACAAGCAAAAATCCAAGCCTTTGTGTTTCTGTTTAATCTTTCTTACTTCTTCTTTTCTGTATTTGGTTCATGAGTTTTTACCAGACAAGAGAGAGATGTAGGAACTAGGAAGCAGCTCCTCTCTTTAATTTCTCTCTCTCTTTTGCATTGGGAATCGAAGAGAGGGTGGTGAAGAATATTTAATGTGACAAAAATGTTAGTAGTAATTATTCAAAGAGAGAGGATAATAATTACAGATAATGAAAGTGTAAGATTGTTAGTCGTATTTATTAGATAACGATGGCCACGCACAGACATCTTGAGTGCTTACAATATCATTTCCACCACTCTTCTCTGTACTAGTAATTTGTGTTTTCAAGTTTTGAACATTTTTTTTGTTTTTTTGTTTTTTTATCTTTGGGATTTTCAAACTTGTGAACCCCTTTTTTTTTTTTTTTTCTTTGCAGAATAATTGTTATAGTGTAGTACTATTTTAGCTTACGTAACAGAATATTCTCACCATATGTAAGCAGTTTGTTTCATGGTACCGAGATGGTTATAGTTAGGTTAATGTACAAACACATATTTTCAACTATTGTAGACCTTCGATGTCTTTGTATTTTCTAGGATTTGTCTCTTTTCTCACTATCTTCTTTTAAATACATCTTTTGAGCTTTTTGGGCTGATCCTTTTGTTTTCTTTGTGGCACAATTTTTTGTACACGTAAACTTTTGTACTCGTAAGAGATCAGAGGAGATGTGTGTTTAGCTTCTCTTTTCTTCTTCTTCTTCTATATATCTAAGAAAACGATAGAAGAAAATTCATTAATCCAAATGATATTAATTAATGACCGGTTGAGAGCGTTGACAATAATTAAAGCTGTGTCTAAAATCACTTTTTAAGATTTGAATTTTCTTTCCACGCTTTTAGAAGTTGCATTATGTTTTCTAAAATTTGGTCCAAGTCATTACACTCTCTCATTACAATGTCTTCCTCTTGTTTTTCGGATGTTGAACTTTTCTTGATATATACGTATAAAAAGTTTTGTCTTGTTTTAAAATAGTCATTTTGCACAAAGTCACATGTTACTTTACATCATTTGTTTCTTACACAATTAATACTCTATTATCCAAATTTGTATTTTACACAAACAACCAAATTAAAATAGTTATCGTCACTGTTCCAAACTGTCTGTATAGCTACTTCTGGTATTCAAAACATGCATATTATAGTCCATACCAAGGTTTCCAATTCGGAATGGAAAGGTAAAGGCTCTTCTTGTTTATCCTTTTAAAATTAAAATGAGTATTTGACTCATTTCTCAGAACAAATCTATACTAAACCTTAAAAAAAAAAGGTGTGTTTTCTTGAAGAGCCATCACTATATAACATTTACACCTGAAAATTCTCCAGTTATAAACCAAATAATCAGTGTATATAGACTTTAAAATAATATATTGTAGAACGTAGAAATGTTTGACATAGTCTAACTATTATCCATCGTAATCCAAAGGACATGACATATAGTTTTTTGGGGGATCAAGTTGTGGAAAAGACAATACAAATTCAGATGTCAGAATCGGTTTGTAGAACCACTACAAGAAAACAGTTCGTTTGTGACTGTTTTTGTAGTCACTAAATTTGCGACTGGTTTGTGACTGCTATATGACTAATCAGTGACTACGAGAATACGAAACGCAAAATAGTCACATATTTGCGACTAACATATTCAGTCGTTGAGTAGTCGCATATTAGCAACTCAATAGCGACTCTTGTTGGAGAGATAGATATCCGTCACCAAATAGTCACAAAATACGATTGATTTGTGACCACCTACATAGTGAATAAATATAGTCGCAAAGAAATAACAAATTTACGACTGATTTGTGACATTTTGGGGTTTAGAGAAATGATTCGCCAATACATTCAAGTTGGTCACAATATGTTTTTATTATGTGACTTGTTACCAACTCTCTCCAAGATTATTGGAAAATTATGTGACTAATTTGTGATGTTTTACCAACTTTACGTAAGAATTTTGTAAATAAAACTACATAATGTAAGTATATTTAATTTATTTTTTGTTTATACGTTGTACTCAACTAAGTGAAGTGCAAATTTAAACAAAAAAATATATTAATTAGGAATTCAAAAAATCAAATTCATTTTACAATTAGCTTTGCATCAACATTTGCAAGTCTTTCCTTATAATCTCAATCTTATCATTGATCAACTTGAGTTTTAAAAAAAATTAAATTCATTAGTGCTCGTTTAATGTATAGTATCAAACAAACTGTTAAGAAATACAATAGAAACAAATTAGAAAGAGAAATAGGACATCGTAATGTCTATAAATGTTTAGGGTTTAGGAAATTGAATTGTGACAGCTAGAAAGCGTCACAAGGTAGTCACAAATTGGCGACTACTTTACGACGGCCAATTCAAATTGTGACTACTTAGCGACTATGTACCCACTAACCTTAAGAATCTTTATAAGAAAACAACATTTTCTAAGTATATAGGACTTATTTTTGGTTTATACATGGTACTGAAGTGCATGAAACTCCTTGTAATTTAAACAAAAACTATATCAATTAAGAATTCAAAAAACAATATTTGCAAGTATTTAGAGAAACTCATTGTAATTTAAATCTTATATTGTTCAACTTTATTTTTTTATTCTAAATTACCTTGATTAGGACTAGTTTATCTTGGATATACTCAAACAAATCGGTAGGTAATAGAATATTTTAAGATTTTTTGCCAAATATTTTGGGATTTTTCACCAAATATTTTGAATTTTTTTGCCAAATATTTTGGGATTTTGGGTGGGTTAACTTTTCCCCCTAAAACTTGATTTTTTGTCTAATAAATAAAACCAAGTAATTAGTTTAATACCCTAGTTTTTCTACTCTCTTCCGCCTCTCTTTCTCTCTATCCGTAGGCGAGATTTTAACCCTCTTTTCCTAAACTAAATCTTCGATTCATCATCTTTCTCTTCTAAATCTCTTCGATTCTTCACTTTCCTCCTCTAAACCTCAACTTTTTCGTTTCATCTCTCTCGATTCTTTTTTTTTTTCTCTTTCTCTATGTCGATTCTTCTCTTTGAATCTAACCCAGATTGAAGAAATCCCTTTTGGCGGTGGTGGAGAGACCTCACGCGGACAACAGAACCGTGACGGCGGAGGTACACCACCAGGAATAACAAAGTCAACCGGCTGTCATGTTGGTTCTAATTCCTCCAACCCGTCTGGTCCGAGTACGCCTCCTTCTCAAGGGGCAACGTCGTCTCAAGCCACTGCCTCTGTCTCTCGAACCAACTTGGTTCCATGACAGTATCCTTCTACAACAACCCGGAGTGGTTCTCAGAGGCAGTTCTTCAACACGGGAGTAGATTCGCCGGAGAGATAAAAAATGGAGAAGAAACGTGAAGGAGTAATCGAAGCAATGAGTCTGATCGTATCAGATCCTTACTATTTCCTCCATTTCATGGCCTTCTTCTCTTACCTTCCGATTCGCAATTTCGCTTCACAATACACTTTTCATCGACTCTTCAATAGAGAAATCCAAGCATTTCTAGCGTTTTTTATGTTTTTCGCTATTAAGGTTTGAGTTCTTTCTTCATATTGATTCGAATTTTCTTAAATCTCTTTTACTTCCTGCTTCATCGATTGTTCGAAATCGTTTGTAGATGGTGAGGGAAGAAACATGGGAGGCTTTCTTTGCTGATAGTTTGCTCTATGCTAAAGTAAACTCTTGATTTGATTCAAAAATTGATTTGTCACTCACTTCATGCTAAATCTCCTAATATACATTTTGATTGCCCAGTCTTTCTCATTGCGGTTTTGTTGATTATAGATTATCGAGTGGCGATTTGGGAGATGCAGATTTGAATGTTGAATCTTTCTAAGTTTGATTTGAAAGTTTCGTTTTTTAGTGATATATCTTTTAGCTCAACAACCAGCATTTAGTAAATTAGGTATGGGAAAGAGTTAAAGTTTCTTGCTTTCTGTGAATTTTTTGAATCAAAAGTTGCGTTATTGTAAAGTTGCTTAAACGAATTTGCAGGAACTGCGATGAAGCTAACACCAATGCAGTTGGAAGATTTGTTACCTGAAGGGAACACAATAAAGTATTGGTTGGTATGTGCAACTTGGTCTATCTTCTACTAGCTTTTGTTGTTGCTCTTTCAAATTAGTGAGGTTATTGTAGATGGATACATGGTTGTGAATGAGTAGTTTATGGTTAAAGAAAATGACTTTTATTTCCATAGAGCAGAGCGTTCACTCAGATTCCAATACAGAAATGATATTTATAAAGCTAGATGTTACGTATAGCTCCCCGTACTATCATGACATCAAATTTTGTCCTACTTTTCTGTTTAGTTTCATTCATTTAAGAAACAGATTTGATCTGCAATATATGAAATTGTAAAATATGGATCAAAATAGTACTGTTGTAGTGGCTTTTATGATGATGTGGTTTTCACACCTTTTGCAGATAGAGTTCTTTGCATGTAGTTCGTCCAAGTGTGTCCGTTCAAGCCGCTGTTTTCCCGAGCTCTCCATCACATAAACTTTGTGTAAGAAAACACCCTCATTTCATTGCTCGTAGTAATAGACATGTTCACTCATCTTCCACTTCTTTAGGTACTCAAACAATCTTTTGACTTTCAGAACCATCGATCTTGGACTTTTCCCCAAAACTGCAGCAAAATTTGGAATATCTCTTGACTTTCTAACTCTGTTTTTAAGAAACTTATTATGTTATAATCTTTTGTACTCTATAACTTCTTCTCTTGTCAAGCAAGCTAAATGCTTGAAAACTTATGTTCTTTAATTTTAAGACTTCTTATCATGCTAATCTTTTGTAATTTTAAGATTTTAAGTTCTTATTTTGATTTAGGTTTCTCAAATCAAAACAAAAATGTATATGTTTTAAGGGACAAAAAAATGACCAATTTGCAACTGAATATTGAATATAAAGAGAAAAAAAAAACAAATGCGTCGCAAATTAGTGTCTAACAAGTGACACTTTAGTGACTAGACACGATCTTTAGTCATTTCGAAAAGTCTCTAATATGTCGCTTACTTACGACTACATTAGTCGTCACAAATTAGTATCAATTTAACGACTGTCTAACGTGTTGCTACTTAGTCGTTATTTTCCCACCACCTTTTGTAGTCACAAAGTCGTCGCTACTATGCGACAACATGTATATGTTACAATGTAGTCGCCAATTTGTGACCACAATAAACTTGTCACAATATAGTCGTTGTTTTGCGACTACAAAATCGTTGTCACCACGTAGTCGCTAATGTGCGACTAATTTTGACTGCTTAAATTAGCAACGATCATTTAGCAACTATCCGTTTTAGTCACTAAGTAGTCGCAAATAGGTCATTTGTGACTACTTTGTGACGAAATAAGGTGTCACAAATGACATTTTTTTTTGTAGTGAACGAGTATGTGGGATCGGAGGGATTCACGTGATGGATTCTTGTAAATGTAAAAGGATAATAAGAAAATATTCTTTCAATATTTAGTTAATAAAATTAGACCTATCTCTTGAAAGAAAAAGGGGAATTAGCTATCACTTTTTAGTCTTCTGAAATAACCTATTCTACGTTCCCGGGCAATTCTAACATAACGACTAAATCCAAACGTATTTAGGATTCCAAAAATCAGACCCGAATGGCAATCAATTGTTAAACATATATGTTTCATGTAAATGTAACGAAGAATTTATATATAGTTAAAAAAATTCATCGCTATGATAATTATATTGTAACAAATTAGTAGCCAACGTGTCATTTGATTGTCAATTGGTTTGTGTTATAAAGATTTACTTTATTATGACATCATTATTATTAACGTTGACGTCGGTCACTTTCTTTGGTTTGCCAATCAATATGATCGACGAGTTGTGCATGATGGATTTGCATGCCTACATTCTGTTTTATCAAATTGAAAATTACGTAGTTGTCTCCAAAAAAACAATTTGTCTTACTTAACAATAAAGAGAGCATAACCACCTACAATCACAACCCGTTAACGGTTTCTTATCACAGTGGCAATGATTTTTTGGATAAGATTAAAAGAGCACGCATCCGCCACAGCGAAAATCCTTCTGACGTTCCGTTTTGGTGAACATTCCAAAAATCGCTAAGAATAATTATTTGAATACGTAAGGTTCAACCTAGCTATATGAGAATTTTTTGTCACTTGGCATCCATCACAAGCATGTTACTAACATTAGTCACCGTCAACAACTAATACTATATATTTGCCGATAACAACAACAAATGTACTTTTGTATATGAATAGTGAGAATTAAGATTATGGTAAAAAGTGACGCTATTTGTTGTAACAACATATATAACTAGTAACTGTAACACCTTAAATATGTCTCGAGCTGTTAATAACTAGTTTGCTACATCACCAAATTGTCACAATATATCAATATTATTCACCATGGTCTTGGGTAAGTCGGTAACTAAAATATAAATATGTAAGGGCCCGATGTTAATAAACTAAAGGTTTTGAGGAAAAAGCAAATCTATCGACCTCAGACAAGATCGAACATCAAGAAAGGTCTGAAAGCGATATATGCAGTGATAGAAGCTGCCAATTAGTAACCCTAAATATACGGCTAGATTTCAAAAATTAAAAGAAATATACAATTTGGAGGAGAAAAGGATGTGTATTACACAGAGTCCTTCTGGGTCCGATCCCATAGTGAAGTCTGATGAGTCATTACACAACCACAGTGGAAATCGAATGAATGGGACCATTTTTTTAAAGTAAATAATTCATCGAGTAAATGATATAATATATAGTTTTGGAGGTCGTGGGGCAAAGAATGATTTGTCCTGTTGCTCAAACAGTGTCCCAATAGTAGAAGGGTTGTTTTATAGGCAAGTCAGTGTATAGAGTATTGTCGAGAGCAAATCAAGATAAAAGTTTCCTCACTGTACTGCAGGGTTTCGATGGTCCTATCCTATTTTATCCCGCCATATTCGCGTTTCAATATCTTTTGAATACATCCCATTCCTCGTGTTTATGTTTCACCCAAATTTTGAAAAAATGGTACATTATTATTTGGAATCATATATTTAAGGCTTAAAAATGAACGTCAAATGAAATCTACCAAAGAATCAAATGTTAGATTACGTTTCGGACTAGAAAGCATTTGGGCTCCACAAAACTGATTCTTGAAAAGTTACAAGATTTAGTTTTTAAGAGATTTCAAAATGGTAAATCTGAAGTAGAGACAAAAACAAAAGAGCATTAAACAGCATGCAATGGAATCAAAAGAGTAGTTAGAGACATGATAAATGAAACCATTATTGACGAGTAGGAAATTTAAAAGGGAGAAGGACACATTTGAGATTTTATAAACTAGAAAACAAAAACAAAAACAAAAACTTGTTAATAATACTACTACAAATTTTTGTTGAATGACGTCAAAACTGGGTCCTACATTTGGACTCTACCTGACACAGATCGGTCACAGTTTCCACTAAATAACATAATTTGATTATACAGAAGAAGAGAAGGAGCATTAAGATTCACTGTTACTCTTTTGAACCTTCATTCCCAAACTTCTTCTTCATCTCAGAACAGTTTCAGAACATGCCCCAATTGCTGCTATTGTTTACTTTTTTGACAACTATTCACTTCCAATTGCTGCTATTCACATCTTTACACCTTTATTTTTTCTTTAATTAACAATCAAATAGTATGATTACCATTACCAATCAAGCCTGTGCACTCTAAATATGTTAGTCAATACAACTTGATTGTCTCAGATTATTGACCCAATAACACAACATTTAGAGACCTCAACTCAAGATAATGATGATTAAAGAAACCGAATATGATTCAACAGTTTTTCTTTTCAGTTACACATGTATATAAGAAAATGAGAGTGTCTCTATCGCTACAGGTCCATCGA
The DNA here is from genome assembly GCA_964056655.1 of Arabis hirsuta. Classification (NCBI taxonomy): domain Eukaryota; kingdom Viridiplantae; phylum Streptophyta; class Magnoliopsida; order Brassicales; family Brassicaceae; genus Arabis; species Arabis hirsuta. The sequence continues at coordinate 25,041,236 of OZ053302.1, read as the reverse complement.
TGTTAAAAAGATGAAGACAGCTTACCTGGTAACTATATATGCGACGTACTTCTGACTGGAAAAAGGCGGTTTTCCGAATATAGGGTATGTATTATATATTTCAAGTTCTACCATCCACATCGAATCCAGCACCAGTCCAACCTCCTCTGCCTTTGATTATGGTTCCAATTCCTCTTCCCCTTCCTTGATTCTGCAGTTTCTTTTTCGCTTTTGATTCTCCTTCAGCTGTTCCTGGCCTCTGTCCATGTTCTTTACCTCCCTCCTCCTTCCCATGGTTATTTTCCGGATGGGTCTGATTACCATTCAGTGCTGGTGAGCTGCCTACTACAGATTTAGTCTCTGGTTCATGGACCTAAAGATGGAACACAATCTGAAATATTCAACATCTTTCATGTAAATACTGATCGCCCACCAAATAGATTTTATATTCAACATTTGCAAACGTATATTAGCCATGGTTAGTACTTAGCAACATACTCATGCAGATATTATCCGGTGTCTCTATTGTTAGAATCAGTTGCATTAGGAGAAACAGATGGAATATAAACTAGAAGGAGAGATCGCTTACTTGCTGAATAGAAGTAGATGATCTATTTGGATTAAGCGCTTCTAGTCTTCTTTTCAATTCCTCAAGTCTGGCGTACTGCGTATTGCTGCTTTCTTGTACCTATAATTACAGTTTTAGAAAATATTTGTGATTTGAATGCCTCTCATTGGGGAAAAAGTTATTCCTCTGATCCATTTCCAACAAAGATATGTACCAGACTGTTTAAATCTTCGCAAAGCCTCTGCTTTATTGCTTCTTCCTCCATCACAACTTTTGATGCTGCTTCAAATGCCTTTAAAAAACAAAGAACATATCTATAAGAAGTCCATTCAAATAAAAAGAGATGAACTGAGATTCATTAACAATATCTAGACTTCAAAGCTACGGCTAAACAGTTTCAAGAAGAATGAATCATTTAGTCAGTGATTTTCAAAAGTAATTATGAGACCATGATATCTGAAATAGCCATTAACATAGCTAAAACTGTAAGAAAACTCGTTCTGCTAACAGAAAATCTCACATCCACCTAAAACTAACTCTATGCCAAGTAAGGTCAGACAAAACAAGACAGGACAAAATGTTGAGATTTATAAGTAAAAGGGAGATACCTTTCGCGCTTCATCTTCTCTCAGCTTTGCAGCATGGATCTTTTCAGTACAGGCTTCAATTTTCTTTCGTAAGTGTTCAAGTGCTTAAGATTTTGGAAAACGAAGAAGCAAGCTAAGTTAATCAGCTTTTCAATGAAGCAAACCAAAAACCTATGAAAATGCCAATTGTCAACCTGCTTTCTTAGGTCCAGCGGTGAGTTTCATTTCCATAGTGAGGTTTCCAAATTCCCTTTCGACATCCCTAATTTTTGAATAGTTCTCCTCAATGTATCTACAAAGATCAAATAGAGAAGTTTCATCAGCTTCCCAATAAACAGAACAGAATACGGGCTAACAAAAAGCTAAATTCAATTCTTAGAGCAACCATGAATGGTCGGTCTAGTATCATCTCTTCCTTAATTTAACTTTAAACAGACACAAGCAGAAGAATGTAAGATAATTTTCACCACCTTAAATTCCAGACCCCTAAAAGGTGTAAGATGTCGTATCTTATCATCAGATTTGAAACAATGCGACATATTGCAGTGAAGAAAATCACTCAACAGATTTCTATTTCCTGATTATATAATCAAGCTTAACATGCTTTCGAACAAGTCCCCTAAAGCAATACCAGTAGCTGCAGCCTAAACGAGTATACTTAATCGCAGGATGCAACAATACATTCCTCTCAAATCAAACAAATCCAACAATTAGAAACATTTACTTACTTCCTCAACTGAAGTTGCTCTTCCTCGATTATCTGGTTACGAAGAAACAAACCATCAAAACAACAGAAATCCCATTCAATCACACGAACACTTGGTTGGAATACACATACATCCAGAGAGAAATATTACCTTCTCTGTGTAAGCAATAACTGGAGCTTCTCTTGCAAGACCATCGGGTCCGATCTCAGCCTTCAGTTTTGGATCCGAAGCCATCATCTCCTTCTTCTCTCTCACCTTCCAGAAATTGATCCCAAAATCTCTTTTACAGAAAACTCAACAAATTCTCCCAACATTCCATGATTCACATTATGCTTCGACTCATCGTGATTCGTCTGGATCCAGGAAAGTGATGAAGAAACGAGAGAATTATCGCCGTTAAGTTAAAAGTTAAAAGCGAAGATTCAACATTCCCTTCTTAACGCCGTTATAACCCCAGCCCCATTCCCAATCAAGTTTTGACTTCATAATTTACGGAGGTGTCACGTGATTCTCACGTTCTATCCAACATAATTATCGGTTACGTAAACCATTATCCGGTTTGACTAACAATTTAATGGTTCGCTTCGGTATTATATACCAAGACACTGCGTGTCGTTCTTTGCCGATAAAAACGGCATGCAGTTTAACAAAAAGAAACATTATATTTCTTCCTTTTAGAAAGAACCTAACTGAATATAACCAAACCTGAAACCACCCCAACACTAAAACTCCGGGAGATCAACAAACTAAAAACACAACATTCTCGAGTTCCTATAAACTGGGAAAAGTAAAAGAAAAAAGAAAAAAAGAAAAAAAAAAGCACACACACAAAGATACAGTGAAAGGTAATGAATAGATTTCCTCAAAAAGAGATCTTTTAGGAGCATTTTCAGGAGCGTGCAGAAGAAGTAGAGAGGAGATCTTGAACAGCATTCATGGTTGGCATCGCCGGAATCGCTCCTCTCTCTGTTACTGTAATGGCTCCACAAGCGTTTGCGAATAGAAGCGCCTCTCTTAGTTTCTTCTCATCCTGAAAATTTCACATAATTGATTTCAGTCTTAGTTTTTAAAAAAGGCCATAGAAGGTGACATGAAAAGAGTTTTTAAGTAAGTACTTTTAGAATGGTGAGATCAGAAGCTAAGCTGTTCAATAGACCGCTCACGAATGCATCTCCTGCACCGGTTGTATCAACTGGCTTCACTTTTACTCCAGCAACTCTACCTTTAAACTCCTACCAAGACAGATACAGCAACAAGAATATGTAATCTAGTTATTGATCAGATATTGAAGAAGAAATTTTGAAAAGACGAGCAAACCTTAGTGTAGTATCTACAGCCATTAGGTCCTTCTGAGACAACAAGAAGTTTAAGATTGGGATGAAAGAGCTTTTGCAACACCACATCATCATCATAAGGATCATCACCACCGGTCAGGAATGTAATCTCGTCCTCGCTAATCTGCAAACTCTCAGACAAGACTTGTGTCATTTGAAGTACTAGGAGTGATCAAATGTGTCACCTTTATACCATACCTTTATAACATCTGCCAAATTCCAGATACTCATGATTTCTTTCCTTGCAGCATCTTCTGATGGCCACAATGGCAATCTCAAATTCGGGTCATAAGACAAGAGACTCCCTGTGGTTTTAGCGATTTTCATAGCAGCAAGCTGAGTCGACCGGCAAGGCTCCTCGATCAAACTGATGGACCCGTAATGAAAGATCTTGCCCTGTAATTAAACAACAGAAGTCAGTGGACTTATAGTCTCATTGAAAATGTGGATCAAAAGCGCAAAAAATCAACCTTTTGGATGAGGTTTTTGTCAAGCTCAGATTCAGAGAGAAGCATATCAGCACTCGGGTGCCTGAAGAACAAGAATTCCCTCTCTCCATCAGCTCTTAGTGTAACAAAGGCGAGAGCAGTCCGTGCATTGTGGTCGAATCTCATCCCGGAGTTATCAACATTGTTCAGCCTTAGAATTTCAGCTAACATTCTTCCAAATTCATCATCACCAACCTGAGTTTTCAAACAAAAATCGAAACTAAGACTGAATTCAAAAACACAATAGCTCCTTCGATTGATCATCAAATTGGGAAAAACTCAGACCTTTCCAATGAAAGCAGAAGAGCCACCGAGTCTAGAGACACCAACGGCTACATTTGCAGGAGCACCACCAGGAGCTTTCTTGAAAGCTGGTGCTTCAGCGAGTGACACACCTCCCACAGTTGGAACAAAATCGATCAACATTTCACCGAAGCAAACCACGAGATTTTCTGAACCTCGTGTGTCTATGGTTAGATTATTGCGATTACCTGTTACCAGAACATGAAATCAATATTCGAAATCCTAAAAGAACTTAATCAAGTTTCTCGCTTTTCTTAATCACAAGATGGAAGAAAAAAAACCCGTTTTCTCGATACGAACAAAGGGAATCAAAATTCAGATTTCCTCTGGTTGCATCCGCACATGCATCGAATGAATCATACACAAACAGAGAGATCTATAAACCGAAAACCCAAGAAGATGAATCCATCAAAGAAGAAATCTTTGAAGAAAAACAATCAAACCCAGATACTTAAATCCATGGAAACCGAAAACCCAATTCGAATCCAGCTCGATAAAGATCATTCCATGGCGTCAGATCAAGAATAAAAGTAAAATAAACAAGAAAGAGATTAGAAACGTACCGTTTTCACTCATTTTCGATGCCAGAGATCTTGAGACTGGAAAAAAACAAAACGGAAACAGAGGGATCTTGAACAACGAGGAACAGAGAGAGAAGAGAATCGGAGAGTTTCCGAAGATAGAGAGCGAGAAAAAAGGAGAAGATTTGAAAATTCGTGTGCTTGTTTGCTTGCTAAAATTGTTTAGTAGAGAGGAAGAGGCGAAGTTGGTTATTTATTAGTAGTGACTCGTTGATGACGTCACCGATGTGTGACTTTTCCGGTAGTACTAAAACGGTGTGCGAGTGTGAAAAAAAAAATCTATGGACCGACAAAACAATAACAAACAAAAAAAGGTTAATTTTTTCCTATATGGATGGAAATGATGTTAATTTTTTTTGCCACGTGTTCCAAGGGAAATTAATGTCAAACCGTAAATTGATTTTACTGTTTTTTCCAATCGTTTTGGGAAAAATCTCCGGTCTATCTACTAGCTTTTATTGTTTCCAATCGTTTATATATTGATACGATTATTTATATATGTAGTGAAAATTGCGTGCATAATGTGGCATGACACTTGATTTGGATGTGTTTATTTATTTCTTCCCATGAAGTCCGATTAGAAAGGAGCGCCTCGTTCTTTGAATGACAGAGACTTACGTTCCTGGCTTCCTTTTATAATCATCTTCTATATATTAATTAAAAATATACTAATTAAAAAGTTAATATGTGTTATTTAATGAACATTTTAATAAACATATTATTTAAATTAACTAACTAAAATATTTTAACTAAAACTATATGTTATAGTGGAAATATCTACACATTCTAATTAACTTTATAACATAAACTTAATAATACATGTTTTACAAATCTTATTTCAATTAAATGTAATATTTTAAATGATCATATCATCTTTTTCTTTTCTATATATATATTAACAAACTTTTTATTATTATATTCATAACAACATTATCTTTTGTGTAATATGTATGTAGATTAATATATTATAAAAATTTGTTTATTATAATGTAGTCTATTGGCTTTTAATTTTTCGTATGTAAGTAATTTGCCGCCAAATTGGATTACCAATTCTAGTGGCGCCTTTTGATTAATAATTTGGTTGAAAAAAAAAATGTAGTCTGTTGTACCAATTTAATCACACTTACAAATATTTATATATTTTATTATTAGAAAACATATATTGTTTTTTGCTTGTTATATCCGACAAATTCCTATAGATATAAAATTTATCTGATTTATCGCATTGTCTATAATTTAAACGAATAAATCTATTTTACACTTAAAAGAAATTAAAATAAATTATATTTGCATTTTTTTTATCAATTGTATACATAAAATTATTAAAAAAAATGGCATCAACATCTATTTGATCAAAAGTATTTTACTTTATTACATTTATGCACAATACATATCGATTTTGTACATTTATATATATTAGAATTCATGTGCTTTGTCATATGTCTAAACATTAAAAATGTATATGTTAATATCGATTAGTCAACCTATTTAATCATTTAATCTCGCGTTTGGCGCGGATCAAAATCTAGTTTTCATTTTAGATGAAAATGCATCAATTCTTAATGCAAATATCAACTTAAAATTTTATAGAAATTGAAGTTATGATAATAATATTTTGGCTCCAAATATTTAGCACATATTGCAATCTTGTTTTGTAATTTAATGTTGAAAGTACTACTAATTTCTTAATTGTTTTTTATGTTGAATTGTTGAAAATAATGTTGATTTCATAATTGGTCATCAGTTTGATTAATATAATCGATCGATTTTCTTAAACGATACATATAATCGGTTAGGTTTCGTTTGAATAACACTACATTGATTAAAAATTTTAATATAAAAATTTATGAATTAAACTAAATCAAGCACTTGGAAGATTAATTGTCTCATCAAATAAACAATAAATCGAATAATGTAATTTAGACGATTAATATTTAAATTTTTAGATTGGTGATTTAGTTAGATTGTTAAAAAGTATTTAAATTATGAAAAGTATATATTATTAGTATGATGACTTAATTAGATTGTTGAAACATAATTTCTAAAACTTAATTGAAACAAAAAACCATAATTGAAACAAGTAATGACAGGCGAAAGTGTGGAAAATCAAATCACCAAATAAAATGCGGCACTTCCTTTTGCAAGTGCTATCCGGTGTGGTCGCGGTTAATGAACGTCTTGCGTATAGACATTTACAGAGAGACCGCCAGTGTCTCAGATGTGGGGCGGAGGAGGAAACTATTAACCATTTTCTATTTTTGTGTCCGCCAGCATGGCAATGTTGGGCGATGGCCCGCATACCTCACTCTCCCTCAACCTTTCCGACAGAATCACTCTGGGCAAATATGAATTTCCTACTCTCGAGAATGCCTAATCAAACAGAGTTTGAAGAGAAAGTTAGATGCTACCCATGGATTATTTGGTATTTATAGAAAGCACAAAATGACAAGGTGTTCAATAACTATAGTCGATCAGCACAAGATATCCTTGAGTTAGCAGGTAAAGAGGCTGCGGCCTGATTTTTAGCTAATACACCAGTAGAGCCAGAATTGCTGACCCGCCAAGACCAACCCCTTGCTATAGTTCCACAGGAACCATTCACATGCTATCTGGACGGAGCATGGAAAGATGGAGAACCTACAAGCAGCGTAGGGTGGACATTTCAACTACAGGACGGAACGATAGACTTGATTGGATTTCGCGGTATAAGGAGGAGCCTATCCCCTTTACATAAAGAGCTCCTCAGCCTTTTGTGGGCAATGACATGCCTCCAGAAGAAACGCAGATATTGTAGCCTTTTCCTGACGGACTTGATGGAATTGACCAACATGGTGGGAGACCCGGATCAGTGGCCGAGTTTTCAAGTAGAGCTGGAAGAGTTCAAGGTACTTCGGACGTCTTTTCCAGACTGTACCATACGGTATTGTCCAATAGAAAAGAATGCTAGGTCAGACTTGATGGCCCGGCACGCCCGGCAGAGAAATTTATTATTTTCTCATATTGGCACTTCAGTTCCTTACTGGTTCCCAGATACTGATGTATTTTGATAGTTTGCCGGAATGAAGTGTGTTTGTGATAAAAAAAAAAAAAAAACAAGTAATGACATTATCAAAAAGTAATTATCAAACAATAATTAAAATTGAAACAAAGAAATAACTAAAACAACATAATTAATTGAAACAAATACATAATTGATAACATAATTAATAAGAAGGTAATTTAAATTGCATTAAGTTATAACATTGATTAAGTTATAATTTTGTAGAAAATTATGACTCAATTTAATAAGTTTTCATATCATATTTTTTTTAAGTAATTGTAGAGATGATACATAAGAATTTTCTCACAAATCACTTATCAAGTTATAAGAGATATGTTGATAGTTAATTGTTTAAAACAAATAAATAAATAAATAGCAACGAAAGCGATTGCTATGCAATACCCTCATTTCTTAAACATTTTGGCATAATTGGTTTGTTAGAGAGTGAGATGAGATGTTTTGCATCGTATTGGATATATACTCTATAATGCAATAGTTTGTGATGATTATCTAAAAGCAGTAGGCGTAACAAGTAACAAACATTATGTGGAATTTTGTAACCCTAATACAATAGTTTGTTTATACTATATAATGCAATAGTTTGTTTATCGAACATTTTGTAACCCTAACCTTTCATTTCATAAATGATATATATATATATATATATATATATATATATAATTTAGAATAAAATATGTGAAACTGGTAAGAAAAAAGTGACATTATATGCGCGAAATGAATATAATATGCGGAATGCGACAAATAAATTGAAAAAGCAGAACTCGTGGAAAAGAATTCATAATCTGGAGATTAAAAAATTATGTATGATATGGGTGAAAAAATAGAGAGTGAAAAAGAATATTGGTAGTTGCATATCCAAACAAATATTATGGAGGAGTAATGTTTTTTGTTTTTTTTTGTTGGTCATATAAGTGCCCGCCTTTGCCCTCTCAATATCACTGCTGATTATCTTCCTTATCTTCTCTACCTCCTTCTTAGCACCGAATTGAGTTAGCATTGTATCGTCATTCGAAAAGTCCTTCTCGGCAACTTTGTAACGATATGGATCGATGTTGGCGACTGCCTCCTTCATAATCTCATTTGACCTCCGTCTCTCATCCAAAGCCGACCTCTTGATCTTGTCCGCATCGACCAAAAACGGGTCATGTTTGCGGATTTGCATACACCGGTAAGGCCATAGCAATTGACTAAAGAAAGACCTCATTTTTTCTAAGAAAAAGCATTTTGGCAAACCATCCATTAAGCCTTTTATTAAGCTTTTCATCGATGAAAGGGAGAAGTTTCTGTTTTGAATCATTAAAACATTCTGGAAGATTAAGATAAGTACCGTCGCCACCTTATTTCTCTATACCCAACAAACTAGACATCAACCGCTGCATTATGAGATATATTTCCATTTCAGATGTAATCGCAGATTTGATGAAATTGATCTCTTGACCCATTGTAGTATAATATAGCTCCAAACAGTGTAAGAAAGCTGAGCGTTCTGATAGCGTCGTTCGACACAGAAAGAGCCTATTGTCCGCGAATAACAAATTGTTGTTGTTTAGAAAGAAAAAAATATAACGTTTGATGAAAAAAAAAAGTAAATAAAATTGATGTTAATAAAAAGAAGAAAATGTTATGAATAAGAGAAAGAGAGAAGGAATTGTGTTGTGTTATTCCATGAATAATACAGAGTATATATAGGATTACAATGACTTGGAGAACAAGTAGAACTTGGAGAGCAAGCAACTCTAGAACCTTCTAGAATATGGGCCTATAATGGACATCCACATAATGGGTTTATAACACTCCCCCTTGGATGTCATTATAGTAAAATTAATCCTAATGTGTTTAAGATGTTGCCTCATTAAAAACCTTACTAGGAAAACCCAATTGGGACAAAACCATGGTTAAGGGAAAAAGAGTGCAACGCGCTATTTCTCCCCCTGATGAGTGCATAACTTGATATCTTTGTAATGACGTACCCAAATGTTGAATTTGCATCTTGACACTACTAACTGGAACTGTCTTGGAAAACAAGTCCGCCATATCTTCACTTGAACGAATCTGTAGAACATGTACATCGCCTTTTATCTGCAACTCATGGGTCTTTCAGATGATTTATCTTAATCATTCTCTTTGTTTATCTCGATATCATCAATGTATGATATACTTTGGGAGATTGATAGACTTTCATATATCATTGTAATAATAACATTCCTCTTTTAGTGTTTATCATATGCGTGTTCTTTTGATATCTCGTTAAAAACTTTTCATAGAAAAAACCCTATGGGATAAAAACTATGATAAGGGAAAAAGAGTACATCCACGCTCATCATTATATTTCTCTCCCTCGAAAACATCTTCTTCTAGAGATGAATTCCGATCTTTCGAAATTACTATAAACATAGCTTAAAACTCATATAATTGTTATATGATATCTCAGATTATTGGACTTCTGGTCTATACCATCTTTTCCTTTATCATACATAATCTCATTGCATTTTATGTATGGTACTTCATGACCAAACATATATGAGCATTTTCTGTAAAATCCTCTAAGGATTTATTGAGATAATATATTTTGCGCTACATGTTTAACTTGAGATATCTGAAGATACATTTAACTTTCCAAGGTATATTCTTAAATATTTTCTTCAGATATTAATCTCATAAGGAGTTCTAGTGTTGTTCAAATCATTACATACATTGCTATTATAGCAAATCATTTACAAAATCTCCTTACATTGAATCTTCTGGACTTTCATAAATATCATTATCTAGTGATCTTTTATCATATATTATTATCATCGTACTACTTGTGATAACTCTGCTCGAGTTTCGATGATCTTCAATTAAGAATCACTTTATCAAAATCTTTTGATAAATACATTATTATACCCCATGTTACATATTTTCTATTCATTCGATTGAGTAGAGTTCCCAAGAACATATCTTTAATCATTCAGAGATTATAACTCTGATATCACTAATCCTTCATGGATTGTATCATCCAGTGAATTTTCTTTTATTGCCAGACTTATAAAAGTATTGCATCCACCACAAGAGAATACATCTCTTCATAATGCATTATATGTCTTTGTGACAATTTTACTATCTTTTCATATAAAGACTCATTTATTTTCCACTGGTTTTACACTTGATGTGCATAGACTACTAGTCTAATTCTCTGCAAGAGATTATACGTCTATTTTCTTCCATTCCATTTGGCCAATCATTATTTTGTGTACACTTTTCAATAGACTTTCATGATCCTCTTCTTATTCATAAAATCAACTGCTCATAGCATGTAAAATATTACGACGTCGATTTGCTTTTTAGTTCCATTTTATTTCAAACATGACATAGCTAGCTAGCTCTCTTCATCATCAAGTACTTGAATATTTTTATTCATCATGTTTATGTCTCTTCTAGAGCTCATTCGGTCTCCTCTGGAGATCATTCGAAATCTTTCTTTCCTCGATCTGGTCAATCTCATTTTGCTCATTTTCTTATCTGAGGATTTATATATTAGGAACCAAATATGTCTATCACGCTTCATGCGATCTTTAGACTCACTAGCAGTTTGATATTGTCCTTCCGGAACATCAATTCTAATTGGAGCATATACAGCTGGTTAGGTGATTTCATCACTCTATTTGGGTCAGTAAATGCGTCTGGCAATCAATACGCTAAATTTGGAATTATCTTTTGGACTTCTAATTCTCATCATTTAGTCCGAGGATCATTGATAATTCATAGATACTTATATTTTTTTTCCAGCTATTTTATTTTCTCCCCTTAATGTTGGAAAAACTGACTCATTTAAATGAGAGTCTTCAAACAAAGCCTTAAATAAATCCTTTTGGGATGGCTCTAGATACTTAGTATCATTCATATTTAACATATATTTTTATCCTCTTTTGAGGTCCCATCTTAAAGTGATTTGGTGGAGCACTTTTCACATTCAAAGATTCATATGGGAACTTTTTGGTTTCTGCCCTAAACCAATATTGATGGGGAGAACTATTATTTATTCATTGGCTTGATGCGAATCAATGGTACTATATCATTTTGTGTATAAACATTTTGTGTATGAACATGAACTTAGGATGTTCAACACTTATTCCGATGGAGTATTGGTATGAACTCACCAGCATTATCATATCAAAGTTTTTTTTTTTTTTTTGAAATGAATATATATCAAATAACTTCACAAACTTCAGGTTGCGGTTTGATGACAAGGATAAATGTGAATATCTAGTCGATGTATCCATCGATTTTATGCGTCAATCGAGTCAATGCGTCCACTGAATCGATGCGTCTATTAAAACCATAAGGAATCAAAAATTTCACATGGTGGGTGATCAGCCCATAACCATTTCCTTGTATATATTTCACATTACCTTTAGATTCCAAAATATTTTTATCTGGTAAAAACCACATTATCATATTGCTTTATCAGCAAGCAACCTATGATAAATCATTAAGAAGAAACTTCTAGTTCTTCATGGAATGTCCACATAATTTTTTTTTTTTTTTTCATTAAACCAGGATGACCAATCCGGTTTAGCCAAATATTTAATCTCTTAGTAAACCTCTGGTTTACTTTTCATTCTTAGTAAATTTATGTTTTACTTTGCATCGATAATCATTTACTCTCTTCAGGAGATATCATAATCAAAATTACTTCTGGAAAATCCAAAGCTAACTTCCGGAGAATGCAAAGCTATTGGTGGGAGTTCTGAGAATTGTTCGAAGAACTTAGTGAACATAATCTTCTGGATATGTCACTTATTGTATATGTGAGATTCTTTAATTCTCCCCCTCGAGATGGTAAAACTTCAGGTTCATCAATATCGAATTACCACTCTAAAATCAACAACATTCTTTAATACTTGAGATTTGGGAGAGTATAACGCATCAATGATTTTAAATCGCGCTCATAGGCAAATTTTATAGATGCTCTTCAGGAGATTTCACTAAGTTTTACACTTCTTAATATTGTATTCATACTAAATTCTTTCATTTAGATCCCGTAGGCAATATTATCTTTGTGCTCTTTCTGGAGCATTAATATACATATGCTCTTCTTTAGCATTCAATATGTTTCTTTTACTATTTTGTATAGTACCATCTTTATTTTCTCACTTCTGGTGAAAATATGAGTTCTTGATAGAAACTCTTTGATCTCGATATTGACCTTTCAAAAAAAAATTTACTATAGTCACTTCTTTGACTTAGTGCTATTAGTGTGATCTTATGTATAAGACGTCACATTCACTTCAGGGAATGAACCATGATCAACTTCTTACTATTTTTTTTTTTGCACTTCTGGTGAGAATTTAAGTTCTTGAAAGAAACCTCAAGACAACTTTTATAGCTATTTCTTTGGTTTAGTGTTATTAATGTGATCCTCTCTTTTCTCATATAAGATGTCACATTCACTTCAGGGAATTGACTACCAGATGTATTCATGAATTTTGTTGTAAAAATCCAACAATTTTAACCACTCATCAAATGATAGAAATATATCATATAATCACCTCATCACAATTTTAGTAGTATTTCTATCATACTGTTAACTTTGATTCTCAATCTATCAATCCAACTTATCAAACAAAATCACATCAATTATGATCAACATTAGCCAAAACATGATCTAGCTCACTAATAATCAGATTCATGATTATGGATCAAATATTAAATAACAAACATGTCTCACCTATTATATGATTCGGTATATAGACATGACTATGTACGATCTAATATAAATCATGATAAAGTATGGAAACATGGAGCAATAAGCATGGTCTAATCATAATGAAGCATATTTCGATTATGAATCAATAAAACATGGTTCTCTCTTTTAGATTTCCACAAATTACGAAGCCATAAATCAATAAACAAAATCAGATTAACTAAAAGTCAAACTATTAAACTGTTATAGATCGGCAATCAACGTGAGTCAATCAAGTATTGCATGATTTTAAAGTTTTATGTAAAACTTATCTCGATTGGAATTATGATTACTCTGAAGGATTCGGAGATTGAAATTGGAGATCGGATCGGGGTTAGAAAATTTGACGAACGTCTTTTCCAAATTGATGATCTTCATATGACCGATCGAACTAAAAAATAACCAAACCAATTCAAACAAAGTGAGGATAGTTAGTAAAGCAACGATATGTGAAACAACCAGATTTTTTTTTTTTTTTTTTTTGTTTTAAATACACCCGAAATAATATTCCCATAAATATTAAACCACACAATAATTCAACACAATATCAAAAGCGAAATAGATATAAACACAAACGAGACACTAGATCATCTCCTCTTCCTCGCCCTGATTCCACGATCACATTTTCTCTTTACCTGCATCACATGGTTATAAGAGATGTGTGAGTATTATCATAAATACTCAGTGGAGCGGTTATCCCATCTACTTGGCTAGATGCACGGGTATAGGGAACAATCAAAACACCACACAACACAATTAAGCAAAAAGTCAACCCGAAAAGTCAACCCCGAAAAGTCAACGCAAAGTCAACGTAAAGTCAACCACAAACCACGATACTTACGTTGATCTAAACACTAAAAACGCCCCAAACAAGCATTGATCGAACAACAAATCAACTCAATTCGCAATCAAACACACCAATACCCGTAAAACCATGGTCACGCACTCACCTTGTTTCGGAAGAGAATAACTCGCGACTTACTACACCAAATCACGATCGGAAAACTTCTCTGGAAACTAGACACCAACAGCTTTCCAACACCGTATCGCAAGACTCCTAACTCCAAACGGTTCGCCGGGAAATCATCCCCGAAAACAGCAACTCCGGACGAAACCGCAGGAAATTGCAGAAAAACTGCACGAACTACCCAAGTTCAAAGGACCATAACTCAGCGAATTATTAACCAAATCAAGGTATAAAACCTGTTCTAGAAACTAGACATCTAGAGCTTTACAGAGGTGTATAGAACGTAACCTAACTCTAAGCAGTTCGACGGGAAAATTAGCTCGCAAACTCGATGATCAGAACTGAGAACAAATATTTGAGAAACGACACACTAACTTCAAAAGCACACAGAGAACGGAGGTCACCTCTGAATAAACCGAAATCGGTGTCTGTGGAAAGCTAAGACTCAGAGCTTTCCAATGATATCTAACTTGTCCGCTGGGTCCTTACAGAACGACGGGAATCGTCTTTTGAAGTGGACTGATCGCAGAAGCGATGCTGCAGAAACATCTCTCAGTAAAACGACCATAACTCCTAGAATACTCAACCAAATGACAAGCGGTTTCTTCCTAAATCAAGATAAGGGAGTGGAGAACTTACCCTGAAATTTTCACTCCGATCCAACTTGATCTTCATGACCGTTTGTCTCCTCCAAAACCCGGCGGATTCTTTCACCTCTCTCTCTCTTCTCCTCTCTTTACTCACTAACTCTCTCTACCTCTTTCTCAAAACTGCTCCCTCTCTCAATAAAAAATTCAGCTACTTCCACAAAACAAGGCTTTTGACTTTTTTTAAAAAATAAAATAACAACTCGGGTTTCCAACCGACCCGCCAGTTATTCACAAATTTTTGGTTCGCGGTCGTTACAATATGAATTGATCTAATGTACATGATTTCGTTGGTTATATTCGAACAGACCAATAATAAAGCAAGCATATGCAAGTTCAAACAAATCGTAATTCAAATATCTTCTTGTGAAATTAAACCATGGAATACCAAACTACAAAACCAACGATCTATCAATTTCCACTAGTGATTTTCGAATCATAAGAGAAAATATGTGTTACTCAATTATCTAGCAACCAAGTTAAGCATAGAGACATCATTATGAAAGCACTAAGAATTATGAGCCAATGATAATCAAGCTACTGACGATTATTATAAACATTCATATTGATCTCTATGATAAAACCAGTGAAGCGCTAAAGTATGCATGAGTCTTAATAAATAAGCATGGAATTGTGAATAAAACATGAGTCAACTAAAACATGATTCAATTATTGTCAACTAAAACATGATTCGATTATAGGGTCGATAATGAAGCAATTAAAATCATGAGCACATATCCTAATAAAACAAAAACATGAGCCAATAGCGAAAGTATACATCGATTATTATCATATCGATTCCAATAATAAACATGTATCGAGTTTTCATAAAACACTAAAGCATCATATGATCAAGCAATAGCTACATGTGTCGATCTCTTATATATCAATTAAGCATGTGACGAAAGATTTTAATAAAACATGGTTTGGTCTATAACGTGATGATGCCATGAATTTAATAATGAGATCGAAATAATAAGATGGATTATTAGTACTTATCTTGATGGAGTTGGGAGGAAAATAACATCAAAGACGCGTCGGTGTTGTTAGGGATTCATGGTTGTTTAAACGGCTAGGCTTTTACTCAGTGGCTAGGGTTTCGTGCTCTGACGACTAGAGCTTTTACATAGTGGCTAGAGTTTCGTGCTGATAACGTGTTATGAATAAGAGAAAGAGAGAAGGAATTGTGTTGTGTTATTCCATGAATAATACAGAGTATATATAGGATTACAGTGACTTGGAGAACAAGTAGAACTTAGAGAATAAGCAACTCTAGAACTTTTTAGAATATGAGCCTATAATGGACATCCACATGATGAGTTTATAACAGAAAAAGAAATATACTGTCGGATATCATCAATCAATACGTGGCTCCTCCAAACGTTCGTTCCCTGAAACTCGAAGCAGAAAACGAGAAATAAAATAAAATATCAAAAAAGTCCCTCTCTCTCTCTCTCTCTGTAGATAAGCGAAACAAGTACATGTGGCAATCCTAAGCTTTCCGGTATCTTTACTCTCTTTTTCTCCAGATTCTCTCTCTCTCTGCTCTACTCTACTCTTTAACGGACCCTTCTCACTGCGACTGTGATCGATTCGCCGACCTCAAAATCAACAATGGCGTCGACCTATGCGAGATTCGATACCGTATTTCTCTTCTCTAGGCTCACCGGCAACGCCAGATGTTACTCGCCCTTGTGTCCGTCACCGACTTCTCTTCTCTCTTCCGGGATTCACCTTAGAACAACCAAGCCGAATCCGCGTTTGCAATCGATCACAGCATCCTCCTCATCTTCATCGTCTGGGGCGAACGTTGCCGGAACTGAAGGCATTGAGGTTGTTTTTGCTCCATCTGAATCACTTCTTCTTACTCCTCATTGCTTTTCTGATTTTGAAATTTTCTTACAGATTAAATCGTTGCCGACGAAGCCCATCGAGGGGCAGAAGACTGGAACAAGTGGCCTCCGGAAGAAGGTACTATATATTACACACTGCTTATCAAATCTCCTTGGTGGTTCGATTTTTAAATGGTCAAGTATTCAAGTGACTTCACTGCTTTTCTTCCTCGTTTGTGAAAAAAGAAGAAGATGATTATATCACAACTTCAAGTTGAGTTTTATCATAGCATGTTACTGTTCCCACTTGTTGTCAATATATCCAATAAGTAATCATTTATATGATGATGTTGTCTATGGTTATCATCTATATGCTGAGCAGAGCCATCTAACAAATCTTGATTTTTTGGTCCAAATAAGATAATTGAATCTGACTGTTTTGAGTTACATTTCTTTGGATATTTATGACTCCAGGTGAAAGTTTTCATGCAAGAGAATTATCTAGCCAACTGGATCCAGGTTCTGATTCGTAGCTCCAGTGTTATTTCAATTTAGAATGGATGACCTTTTTCATGGAAAAGTTTTTAATCGATTCTGTGGTCTAGGCATTGTTTAATTCATTGCCACTGGAGGACTATAAGAACGCGACGTTGGTTTTAGGAGGTGATGGTCGTTACTTCAACAAAGAGGCTGCACAGGTTTTTTTCCAGTGCCTTGTTTGTCCAAAAGTTATCTTAACTCTTTTCATTCTTGAAGCGCCATGCTTTTCTTGCAGGTCATTATCAAAATTGCGGCTGGGAATGGAGTCGGGCAAATCTTAGTTGGAAAGTGAGTTTCCTTAGCCATTTCAAGTTTCTTGGATGGAAATACAGTTGTGAAAGATTGGTCTCCCTAGCTATTTGTATAGAACTTTAGGATCAAGTCAACCTTTTACTTGAATGGAGTTTTAGAGCTAGTCTGTCAGTGTCAGCTCCTCTTTGGGTTACTATTTTTCATGTCATCGAGACTCTTAACTTTTTTAGAAAAAAAGTTGTTGAGCTGAAAACCAAATACTTGTATTGTAGGGAAGGCATTTTGTCAACCCCAGCGGTTTCTGCTGTAATCAGGAAAAGAAAGGCAAGCTTTTCTATTTATATATTCTTAACAAGCTCAAGATGAAGTTTCCGTAACGCAATATTGATAATAATTCTCTCAGGCAAATGGAGGATTTATTATGAGTGCAAGTCACAATCCTGGTGGACCTGAATATGACTGGGGTATCAAGGTGCAATATCTGTGACATGCCCTTACATATATTTTCTTTTCTGTAACCTTAATATCTGTGAAGCTTAATTTGATTATAATTCATCATGTGTTGAGATTTGGGTCTTGAACGGCGATAAGTTATACTTCATTATCAGCATTTCTGGCAATTTGTGGAGATTAGAATAGATAATAATGAATCACTTTATCTGATCTTTGTTAATTCCCAGTTCAATTACAGCAGTGGTCAGCCGGCTCCTGAAACCATTACTGACAAAATTTATGGAAATACACTTTCAGTAAGTATCTAGTCAAGTTTTCTCTTCATGATCATTGAAATTGTAGAGTCCTTCTTTGTATAATGGTCTCTTTTCTCTGGTACACATGTTTAGATCTCTGAGATTAAGGTGGCAGAGATTCCAGACATTAATCTTTCTCATGTTGGAGTTACTAAATATGGGAATTTCAGTGTGGAAGTTATAGATCCCGTTTCTGATTATCTGGAGCTCATGGAGGTAAGAATTTACTCACATACTTCTTCAGTTCTTTTCTTATGATATTGGGTATGTTAGATATTAGATATGTACATGGTATTTTATGCAGGGTGTGTTCGACTTTGATCTCATCAGAGGTCTTCTTTCAAGATCAGATTTTGGGTATGTCCTTACATCTAGAGCCAAACAGGCTGGAAGCTTTCTATGTCTTTTAATGGGTGTTGATGTCCTTATTATTTGCACCTTCATTGTGGTGGCAGAGTCCTTCCCCGTGCTAAGAGCCAAAACTATAGGATTTGATTTGATGTTTTTTTTTTGTTGGGTTTCTTAACCTTGCCTTTAGGTTCATGTTTGATGCCATGCACGCTGTGACTGGTGCTTATGCGAAACCAATATTTGTCGATAATCTTGGAGCCAAACCGGTATGTCTTGAACGTTAAAATAAACCACATTTAGTTTTGAACTTCTATAGATTTCAGATGATTGATGTTAGGCATGTTTTGTAGGATTCAATTTCCAATGGAGTTCCCCTGGAAGATTTTGGGCATGGCCATCCAGATCCTAATTTGACGTAAGAAACAAACTGAAGAGAGGATTCACCATACTCACTTAGTATATAACTTCTATAAACATTCTTAAATATAGATATGCGAAGGATTTGGTTGATGTCATGTATCGTGACGATGGACCTGATTTTGGAGCGGCAAGTGATGGTATTATTGTGGACAGATAACTATCAAATATTCTTGTTTTTTTAGCTTAAGAAAATTGGTCATGAATTTAGTCACTATAATAGTGCATTTTTCTGACAGGTGATGGTGACAGAAATATGGTTTTAGGAAACAAATTCTTTGTCACTCCTTCAGATTCTGTTGCTATCATTGCAGCCAATGCACAAGATGCAATTCCATATTTCCGTGCTGGTCCCAAGGTGGGATTGCTTTGCATAAATTGCAGTTCATTATTTCCTTTTAGATGTAGACTATTGTGCCCTTAAAAATTAATGGATGTCAATCTTATTCTCAGGGGCTAGCACGTTCTATGCCAACAAGTGGTGCACTTGATCGTGTTGCCGAGAAGTTGAAGCTTCCTTTCTTTGAGGTCAACCATTTTTAGTCAACAGATGTATTTTCCAGGTTTGCAACCGGATAAAATAATCAGGAAAATTATTGTGACAAGGTAACTTGTATTTTCTAGGTTCCCACTGGATGGAAATTTTTTGGAAATCTTATGGATGCTGGAAAATTGTCAATCTGTGGAGAAGAGAGCTTTGGCACAGGTTCTGATCACATCCGTGAGAAGGATGGCATATGGTACTCTCTTCCTTGACCCTATGTTCCCTAACAACTGGGTGGATATGCGATAAAAACCAGCATTTGACATGATTTTATCAAGATCTTGATGCAATGTATTCAGTTTATCTAGGATAGTGATCGTCTTAACGAGCTTGCCCCACCCATGAGTAAATATTTCTAAGTAGCCTCATTAGATCGTACATCTTTCTTGGTATATCCAGATAATAGGTAGGAGCATAAAAGGCGTCTGCATTGTATCATGTTATTTTAAGAAATGTTATGACATCCTAATTTCTGGTACTCTAGTGAGTGAAGCTCCCAAAATTCTGACATAAATCGACAAATAGTTTTGATTTTCTATGGTAAAAACCACCCATGAATTACTTCATCCTTGGGCTATAGACTCATTACTAAGATTAACATGTCATTGAAATGATTCTCGAATCTGTTTTTTTCATTGAAATGATTCTCGAATCTGTTTTTTTCTTTCTTATAAACAATGCTTGTTTTCACTGAAGTTGGGTTCATGAAGCTTTCTGCGTATATGGCTTTTTCAATTCCATTCCGTAGCTTTGGATATACCACTCTGCTTTTTTTACATTGTAGGATGACTCTAACCTTAATGACAGGGCTGTTTTGGCGTGGCTTTCGATCCTAGCTCATCGCAACAAGGACAAGAACCAAGGGGAGAAGTTGGTGTCTGTTGCAGATGTTGTGAAAGAGTATTGGGCGACATATGGAAGGAACTTTTTTTCCAGATACGACTACGAAGTAAGATTGTGTTTGATACTTGTAACATGTCTCTGAGTAATTATTTTATTGTAAAACCCTCTCAGTTTCCTTATGACTGTGTAATCAGGAATGTGAATCTGAAGGAGCCAATAAAATGATTGAGTATCTTAGAGATATTGTGTCTAAGAGCAAGGCCGGTGAAAGTTATGGTTAGGTTCATCCCAGTCCATTTCTTTTTCCGTACTTAATTACTTATTTTAATTGTTCATAACAACTATCATCTCTCAGGAAACTATGTTCTTCAGTTTGCAGATGATTTTTCATACACGGACCCTGTAAGTCTGATATTAATTTGTTTGATCATGATTCAACCATGCCTGTAATTCCGATATACTGAGGAGGTTCATATATTTCTGTTTAGGTTGATGGAAGTGTTGCATCCAAGCAAGGTGTCCGGTTTGTTTTCACGGATGGATCAAGAATCATATTCCGTTTATCCGTATGTTGCAGATTTTTGTTTTTCTCTTAATTTAAATGAAACTCATAGTTTCATATGTGTAGACTCGTGTGGCCCCTATCACAGTGACCTAACTTAGAATGATTTTATTCCAGGGAACTGGTTCAGCTGGTGCTACAGTTCGAATATACATTGAACAGTTTGAGCCAGACGTTTCAAAGCATGATGTGGATGCACAAATTGTTCTAAAACCTTTAATTGGTTTGTTCTTGTTTTGTTTGGGAAGACTAAAAGATGTCCCAGTCATCATGACTTTAGTAATGATTTATCTCATTGTCATGTTACAGATCTTGCATTGTCTGTATCGAAGCTGAAGGACTTCACAGGGAGGGAGAAGCCCACTGTCATTACATGAAGAAACTATTCTGTCTGATTTCAGCTCCAATGCACATGGTCCTTCTGGAAAGGCAAGTTGGGTTCCTGACTTCAGTTTTGTCCGCCATGTTTATTTGAAAATTCCAGAGCAATGAAATGCTTATCTGTGTAACATATATAAAAGTGAAATACGTCTAGTTACATAAATAAGAGGATAACTTTTCCTCTACTTGTTATAGTCATGTTTTACGATGATTCATGACTATGAGATGGACTTATGTCTTGGAACAGGAATACTTAGTGCAAGATATCTATCTGGTATGGCAATCAAAGTCCTTACGATTTATCTTCTCGGTCCATATAACATTTTGCTATGGTCCTGACCATCTCACTGGATACTATACGCACGGTCATGTACCTTAATGATGGGTACATTCGTCTCTTATGCTGCTTGTTATTACGTATTAGATGCCTCAACTCAATTGCCTACTCTTCATTGGTGTGTTCTTCGACTCAGAGGAGACCAAGTGAATTCAATTGCAGGGACAGAGGTGAATAAGAAAGCAGAGAAACTGTGCTTATTTTTTCGTCTCCGTATTTGCAGGCTCCTTTAGCTGACAAATTTCCATTATAGAGACTATCTCCCAATAGCGCTTCAAAGACCAGTCCATTTGCAGTACAAGTAAGATTTCCACTAAACCCCCCACACACACACTCCCCTAACCTAACCTAACCATCAGTTTCTTTGATATTTCTTTTTGAATCTTGAAAGAAAAACAAGAGTGGAAGGTAAGTACTCTAGAAAAAGAAAAAGAAAATAAAAAAACTAGAAGTTTTCAGTTTCGAGACTTAACTTTTTTTAATTCAGTGTGATGAGTTTACTCACGGCGACCTAACACATATGTTTGCAAGTAGTCTGGTGTTTTGTTCATGTAGAATAATGGACATAGGTTTTTTTTCCACAATACATTAACACATATTCTTGGTAACAAAAGGTTTTTTTTTAGTTTTCTGTCTCTTTCATTATTGTAGTGTGCATAAACGCCTGGTCGCATTCTAATATCCTAAACAGTGAGAGACATGCTTTTGGAGTTATTAGTGATAAAGTCACGTCTTTTTCTAGGGAAATGAAGAAACAAAGATCTTTGGGAGATCATATCTGCTCCCTCAATGTCTAGTGTCATCAGTTAAGGACTCTCTCTCTCTCTCTCTACACAATAATGGCACAGGAGAAAAAGAAGATAAACAAGTAGAATGGAATGGGAAACTATTGTGTTGAGTCCAAGTTGTGAGTGACAAAGCCGATGTCAAAACGCAGTCCAATCCTAGGGCTCCAGCAATGTTATGGGTCTATCAATACCTCACTGAAATTAGAAAGAAAGATAGACAAAACTCAATTAACCCACATCATCTCCCTCCTTCCCCACCTTCTTCTTATCTCTTTTGTCGTTTTGGTAACCCCACTTTCTTGATACTTGTCCCTTCATGTGTACACTATCTCTCTCACCTGAAAACTGCTTGACCTACAAGTGTTTTGATCAGTCTGTTCTCCCTCGGGTTTTAAACTGGTTCTGTTCGTCTGATTTGCTCGGATTTGACATAAAACATGAGCTTGGTCTATGTCTTCTAGGGATTTGATCATAAAATATAAGCTTGGTCTATGTCATGTACGGAATCCAGAAGAGGACCCCCTCCTTTTGTTTGTTCTCTCTTTCTTTTAGAGATATCTAACACTTACCTGCAATCTCCGGTTGTGTGTGATAAGAATAGGAGAAGTTATGGTTTGATAGTGAGATTGTCATGACAAAAGCAGGACTTTTTTCATCGTTTAGTGAAGGGGAAGAGGGTGGGGGGGCTATTAGTGGTTTTATAAAGTTTTATAAAGTTGAACGCTATGTGACAAAGACCACATTGCTTTTGTGACTTCGCTTCCAGACATTTTTGATTTTTCCTTCAGGTTTTTCATTGGTTCGTGCATATAAAGAAAAATGTTTTTATTATCTTTGACCTCTCTTTTTCTTCACACTCTACATCATTTCGCTTTATTATTTTTCTTTTCTATTTTTGTCAATTATTTATAATCATTTTGATTTGAATTCCAAAAATAGAAAATGTACAGATCTCTCCGCCCTAAAAAAGAATACATTCATGGAACAAGTGTTGCATGTTCATTATCTCCCTCACTAACTGTACTTGTTGCATCTCACTAAATGTATTGCTTTAATTTTATTTTTATTGATAATAATTGTCGGGTTCTTAGTACGACTTTGGTATTTCCAAGTAACCGAGGGACCAAAATAAATTTAGATATTTCTATTTTCCGTTTTATTGATAATACTCTTACATAATTTCGTACTACATGACTTTTCTTGAGTTTGGTATTTCCAAATAGAATTGATGGACCAACAAAAACTTTGGACATCTTTCTTTGTCGAAGTACTTCTCCTGTTTTTCCTTTTTTTTGTTTGCATTAAACAATGATTTTTTTACCTTCTATTTTTGTTTCTTGTAAATTTAAGTTTAATTACCAAAAAATATGAGTTAAAGATTTATTTTAAAATTGTTTATGTAACACCAAAAGTATATACATATAAGTTTTTATATATATAATAAAGATATTACTTTATAGATTTTATTGTAATGCTATGATTTCAGAAAATATGTGGTATATGCGAAAATGTTTAAAAGAACTGATTTAGTTACCTATATCACCAAAATACTTGTACATATTTCGAACTACATGAGTTTTCTTGAGTTTGGTATTTCCAAATAGAATCGATGAACCAACAAAACTTTGGACATCTTTCTTTGTTGAAGTACATCTCCTGTTTTTCCTATTTTTTTTGTTCTTTAAACAATAATTTTTTTGCCCTCTATTTTTATTTCTTGTAAATTTAAGTTTAGTTACCAAAAAAATATGATTTACAGATTTATTTGAAAATTGTTTATGTAACACCAAAACTATATACATATAAGCTTATTATATATATAAAGATGTTACTTTACATATTTTATTATAATGTCCCAATTTCAAGAAATTTGTGGTTCATGGAAAGATGTTTAAAATAATTGATTTTGTTACCTATATCACCAAAATACACTTATCTTTTCTTCAGACATCCTAAAGAACTTCAAACTTAAGCGTGCTTGAGCTAGAGCAATCTAAGGATGGGTGACCTTCTAAGAAGACATTTCCAGTACCGTGTGAGTGAGAACAAAACACGGGAAAAGATCACGTAGTTATTTGCAGGGTTAGTAAACAAGATTTTCGAACCTCCCAGACTAAAATATCGGCCGTTAGACAAGGGTGAGGTCCATGAACCGAGAGTAGACGTCGGGCCCATATAAGATGGTGGTCGGGTTATTACATTTAATTTCATTTCTCTCACCAATCATTTAGTTTTTCATAAATGCTGTTTCGAAGGCTATAAACAAACCAATAAATTAAACTTTGGGTTTGTAGTCTTTAATCTACTCTTCTACATACAAGAAATTGCAACATTTCTTTTCATATCTATATTACAAAGACAAAAGCTTTAACGATGGATTCAAATAAGAAAGTAACCTCGTTGAAGATGTGTTCAAGAGATAACTGATTGATACAAGTACCACTACGATCTTTGTAACCAGCGTGCATCTTGTCTTATTGTCGAGTTGATATTTTTAGTGGTTGAATCGTTATCACTTATCAGTATCCACATATTACTTAAAGTTTTAATTAGGATACGAGAGGACATGTATTTCACTAATTATGAGAAACAATATCTTCTCTGTCTATAAAACTAATGGCCGTGTCAATAGAATAAACTGTGAACAGTGTATCATTGAAAGGTTACATGAACTTATCTATTTAAGTAGGCAATAAATTATAATTATTGTTTGGGGATAAATGTTGAGAGTATTAATGTTCAAAATCTACCATAATTTTTAATCCATTAGAAATCTACCACAAAGCTATGTAAATTGACAATTTCATCCCTATATAATTCTCTCTTTTTCTTTCTTTCTCCTTCTCTCTCTTTCTCTTTCTCTTTCTCTTTCTCTATGTTGAAGGTGATAAAGATGGTGGATCGTGGTGACGGAAATGGTGGTGGATGGAGACGACGGTGATGGTGGTGGGGACGGAGATGGTCACTACAAGAAATATGCGTATTGATAACACATTATAATAACTCGGTTTTCGTTACTGCAATGAAAACTAGTATTCTGGATTTGGAATTATATGATAGCATTTAATTTACGCTAAAAAAAAAAAATAACCAATCGGGAATCTAAAATCACATATTTCCACCAACGCTTAGCGAAATTCACTTAAGCGCCAAAGCCAAATTCACATAAAGAGTAAAACAAAACTAATTTTCCCAACATTTAACAACATAAAAAAAAAATATAAAAATAAATCAGATTAAAAAAAATCTCTCCTCTTATCTCTTCTTCATCTCCTTATCTTCTCCTATTCGTCTCCCTCTCCTCTTCGATCTCCTCTTATCTCTTCGGCTCTCTCTTCTCTCTTCTTCTCCTCTTTGATCTGCATCTTTGACCAAAAATTTCCCCTTTGGTTTCACCGACGGAAACCCTTTCGGCCCTTTTCGATTTCTAGTGTCGATCTCGACATCTCAGCCACCGTGTGGTGTCATAGCCGATGTCTTCCTTCAAGAATCGCTCTGACAAAGAGGAGGAGGAGGAGGAGCCGCCGCATCTGTCGGAACACGTGCCGCCAGAAAAGGAAACGGAGGCATGTGTCGGCTCTGGTTGACAAGTCAGATTCATAGATTCTATTTTTTCTCCTACTTATCTCACGTTCTGCTTAACTTCTCTCTTCCTCTCTAATGGTTAAACTTTAGTTGTTTCTGCCCTAATGCCCCCAAGTTCCGAGAAAGTGAAGAGCTTCGTCGGGGATTCGAGAGGTGCGATCTTCAAGGACAAGAGTTTGGCTCTGCTGATGATTTTTTTCAAGCTTGTTCAAAAACACTTGGCTTCGACTACCAAAATCGATGAGTCGATAGTGAGGATATCAGAGGAAGACATGGAGATTCCATTTGTGGATTTCTTGACAAAGATGCGTTTGCCACCCAAAATCAATTCGTATAGCCTTAAATCACTTCTTCATAGCTTTTGTTTCTCAAGATAATGTCTTTGAAATGCCGATGGTAAAGGTTCTTCTGTGTAGGATCATCTTGTATGCCATTGCGATGCAAGATTATGATCAAGACAATACAGAAACTTGTAGAGATTTACTTAAGACCAAAGAGGGGATTGATCGATTGGCTCTATACATTACATCTATTGGCAGGTCATTCGTAATTATGTGTTTCTTGACTCTTATACATTCTGCCACTCTCGTTCGTTATACTCAAGTGTAATTTAGTTTTTAGCCCCTTTATTCTCTAATTCAGATGTTCAAACTCACTGGAGGCGTTGATATATCCAATTTATGGACAAGGAGAACTTCCACAAGCTTTTTGTCGTTGAGCCGCTGTCAAAGGATGCATCTATGTACGTTTAGAACACTTTGTTGCATTGTTTACTGTGTTGCTGTTATACTTGTGACTTATCTGGTCTTTCAATGTTTGAACAGGTTCTACGAATGCCTATTGTTGCTCTGCATCTAGACAAGGCAATTGAGTTGATTGTTGTAACCAAATATATGTTTAAGTGGTATGCTTTCGACAACTAATTCTTACTTGATTATTTAACTTTATGTAGGAAACTGGGGGTTACAAAGGGGTTAGACTAGCTTCGGGTCAAGAGATATTCAGCCAAAAGTTGATTATGGATCCCTATATTACTGTTGGATTGGAGTCACTGTCATCATTGACGGATCAGCAGAAAGAAACTCTTCGGTTCTTGTCCCAAAGGCGATAAGCAGTAAGGGGAAAATAGCAAGAGGAATATGTATCATTAGAGGTTATGTGAAAGCTGATACATTAAGTGTTCTTATCGTATATCCACCAAAATGTAAGCTAACTTATACAAACCTACTACTTAATTGTTTTACTAACTTGTATATTGTCATTTGCATATCGACGTCTCTACTCTTAATGATTTTTTTCTTCTTTCTCTTATCTTTGTTTCCTGAACAGTTAACTACGTTCCGGATTCTGCAGCTTGGTAGTGGTTTAGCGGTTTGTCCTGCTGACATGTAAGTTGTGAACTCTTTCTAACATACATTTGTCTACTTTTCTTTGTACTCACGAGTATCACATCTCAACAACCTAGATCTTTTTGAACCTGTCTTGGTGTCTTCACCACTGTATGCTTGCTTAGGTAACCTTCAAGAAATTTCAGAACCCAAATATAGCAAATCAAATAGAAATTGACTATTCTCTTTGCCTCTTTATGATTCAATGTTGAAGATTTTGTCTCTTGATTATTTTCAGAACGGTGAGAATCATGCATACATGAAGATCCGTCTCAGAGCTGAAGATGTTCAAGGAAGGAATGTATTGACCCAACAGACAGCTACACCTTGAGGTAATTAACAACATAAAGTGTGTTTCTTATTTGATCCTGTAAACAGGAATGTTGAATAAGATTCTATGAGATTCACATATTCTATAATGTATCTTGGATAATTGATCAGCTTGTTTTCACCTCACTAGATTTCAGGTAAGCTTTCGCTCCCTTCTATGTGTATGGTTTCTTTGTTCCAACTGTTTGAAACTTTTGAGACAATTATTATACTTTGTGGTTGCAGCTTCGTGTGGTTTGTGCAGTAGCTACCCAAGAGGTCTTCTTTAGATTTTTTTGTTCGTGTGCTTGAGTGGTTTAAATTGATCGATGTAAGAAATATTTGCATGGCCTTCTCTACTTTCGTTTTATAACAGATGCATGAGAACCTGTGGATCTTGTTGTTGTACTTTTTAGTTAAGAATTTAATTGAGAATTGAGACTTGAGACTTGAGACTTATATTGACATGTTCAGGATTCAGACTTATATGGAGAGTTTTTATGTACTGATATTTTCTTACAATTATGTAACATAATGTCTAAAACTAATAGCATGTATACTCTAATAAAAGTAATAATTTATAGCCTAAACATAAAGCTACAACAAACTAGATAATAATTACAAAATAGAGTTACAAAAGAATTTAGCATAGCGCATATAAAGAGCTACAAAACATATAAAAATAGCATTAAAATGTGTTATAATCATCACAATTAGAGCACTAATTATACGCTATGAAATGACAACATTTAATAGCACTTTATAATAAACGCTATTGTATCTGGACACCCTATTATCACACCGACAAACATAGCATTTATGAAATCGCTATTAAAATCATATTATAGCATTTTTCGTGTGTTAAGAATAGCGATATTTCTTGTAGTGGGTGGTGGATGGAAATGGTGGTGGATGGGGAAGTGGACAAAGATAGAGACGGTGGTTATGGACGAAATGGAGATGGTCATGGATGATGGATAGGGATGGTGGTGTATGATGGTGGACCAAGC
Organism: Arabis hirsuta; assembly: GCA_964056655.1. Taxonomy (NCBI): domain Eukaryota; kingdom Viridiplantae; phylum Streptophyta; class Magnoliopsida; order Brassicales; family Brassicaceae; genus Arabis; species Arabis hirsuta. Next base: position 25,012,401 of record OZ053302.1, on the reverse strand, counting down.
CGGAGACGGTGGCCGTTGACAAAGACATAGACGATGGTGGAAAAGACAGAGACGGCGACAGTAGTTGTAAATAGAGATGGTGATGGACAACGACAGAGACGGCGATAGTCGACAGAGACAGCGATCTTGGACAAAGACAAAGACAGAGACGGTGGTGGACAATGACGGAGATGGTGGTTGTAGACAAAGACGAAGATTGTGGTGGACGACGACCGAAATGGGGAGGACAAAGATGAAAATATTATGGACGAAAATATATACCATAGTGGAGAAGTAATAAATAGGGGTATAAATATCTTTTTCATTTTGTGAAAAGTGTCATTTGTGGTAGATTTCAAATGTTTTCAATTTATTGTAAATTTTGAATATTTTTTTGAAAATGGAATTTTATGCAAAAATTCCTAATTTTTTTTAAACTTAAAGGAATTTATTAGTGTCACATGTAATTAGTTTAAGCAAATTTGTTGTCATTATATGTGTAATTGATTTATCGAGATGGTCCTATAAATAATTAAGCATGATAGGCAATGGTCTGGATAACTCGATGGGTTATGCCACTTGTCTTAGCCTCTCATTCTAAATGGGATGACCACACTGCATAGCGATATTCAAACTTGATACTGAGTATTGGGTATGGATAACTCGACGGGTTATGCCACTTATCTTTGCCTCTCATCCTAAATGGTGTAACTACACCGCATATTGATTATCAGACTGGATTCTAAGTGGTTAGATGTACAAGTAAAAACAGAAACCAAAACACTGAATCCGAGTTTTCATATCACAAATTCGAGCTGGATATTAATTGTAATTCTTTCTAAAGTGAGAATGGTATATTATATAAATATGTTTGAATTAGTCTTGTGAAAAACGGTCCATGCACTTGTATATACAAGGTGGTAGGTGAAAGGAACTCAAGTGAATTGTGCAAGGCCAAACCGATGTATCTGTACCGACCTGACTTAGGACGCGTAACCCGATATATTAGTCCATACGGTTAAAATCCTATGTATACCCATGATGTCTTACAAGAGAAAGGACCAGCTAGGACTTTTAGTTAAACCTCTTATTCTCCAAAAAGTTTATCCTTCTTCTTTAGTCTGTTTCTGATTCTAATAGTCATATTTCCGGCCAACTCTTGTCTTCTCTTTAGTCATGCTCGACCATTTTTCTCACTAAATACTCTATTTTTCTTTCCATCTCACCACTCTAAATTTCTACGTCGAATATCTTGATACACTGTGGATCAACACCGACTCGACCTGATGTCACCTTTTTCTTTGTCATTTGTTTTTCGACTTAATTCTGCCACTAACTCTTTATCTCTCTCTCTCTCTTCCTCTCTCTATTTGTTGACTTGAGCGTTAAAAAGCTATGAGAAACACTTCACCATCGTGATTTTGCCTCAACGCGTTTGTTGCTTGTGTATGTGACTTGCCTCCTAGTGGAACCCATGGCAAAAATCCCCTAAATATTTGACACTAAAACAAGGGGGAATTTTGTAACACCTAGCTCATGGGACCTTAAATTCCATGCATGTGAGCTAGAATATCTTTCATTGCTCAAAAATCTCTTTAATATGTTGTTTTGAAAGATATAACATAAAGGGTACATAAAGATACAACGTTTTGAGAAAGTTATCTCTGTTTCCTGCTGCTTTCTTTTCCGGTGCCATCCTGTAGTCCACATGTGAAACAACCTGACCCGCTTTTTTTTTTAACATTTAACATTGGATTCGAATTAATGTTTCCATAAACATTAATTCTCAATACCCAATCAACTCAACAATAATCATCATCATCAAACCATTCCATTTCAAACCATTCCATTTCAACGATCAATCCAATAACCAATATCAATTGAAATAACCAACACAAACCGATAATCAATTCCATAAATCAATCCAACTCAACAATCTAAATCAATCCATAGAACCAGCAACCTAACAGTTCTAAACAATCCAATAAATAATAAGCAATCGAGACACTAGATCATCTCCTCTTCCTCGTCCTGATTCCATTATCACATTTTCTCTTTACATGCATCACAAATACTCAGTGAGACGTCATCTCATCTACTTGGCTATACACATGCATAAGCAAAAGATACAATCCCAGAATGAACAATCAACAACGCATAACATGAACAATTAAACGCAAATCAGCAAAACAGACCCTGCGTCGATCGATGCAGCCTCAGTGTGTCGATTGACACGCAACCTTGGTGTCGATCGACACAGAGTAACTGCGTCAATCGACGTACGATGCGACCCAGGAATCGAGCATATCCTCTCACGGATCGATTCCTGATCGCATCGATTCAATCTCGTGCATAAATCTACCAAAACACAACATGAAATCCACCAAACAATGCAAATAATCGCATCTTATCTATTTCTTTACCCATATAAGCCATGGTCACGTACTCACCTCGGTTCTGGAAGGGAAAAGAATGGAAAAACCGCGAAGAACACGAAGAACGCAAAGAACGGATCTCCAAATCTGAAATCCTCTCCTAAATCGCGAATCTAAACGACCAGAAACGATCTCCAGAGCCTCACAAACACACACAAGAGCTTTTAGGATCAAGAACTCGAAGAAATCAACAATGATTCTTCTTTTTCTCTCAAATCCTCTCACAAAACTCACTGGAATTCTTTGGAAACTTTCAGAAAAACTAAAAACTGGACCAAAACGCGGCCACCACCTATTTATATCGAAACCCTAGGGTTTCTTTAACCGATATGCCGAATCAAACGATTAAAATCGAACAACCCGGTTCAATTACTCTTGCGTCGATCGACGCACGACCAAAATTCACAGAATTTGGTTCGCGGTCGTTACAATTCTCCCCTTGACCTCGAATCACGTAACACCGTCTCAGTATGGTTACCCTCCGACCAAACACGACCAGCACCACCTGAGATCATCCACTGATCCCTGAAGCTCATCTAGTCTCATACTTACAATCACGTTTGAACATTATTGCTCATCACACCCCTTACACTCTCAGGGCCGTCACCCTTTGAGCTCGGTGTATATCATACCCCTCCCACCTTCTGGACCGTGTCCGTCAGACTATCGGTATGCTCCATGCCCCTCTCACTCTCGGAACACACTGTCCGTCAAGCTATCATCATGTAGGGAAACTCACTATCCCCCTGAGAGAAATCTCTATCCCTCAAAGTATATGCAGTGAAAATCACTATCCCTAGAGAGAACCCCGTCCCTCAAGTATATGCAGGGAAACTCACTATCCCCTAGAGCAATCAATTCTACAACGTACATCATAAGCACCTGTTGACCAAATCCCTCCCGTGGTTTCATCATGATACCCCCTAAACCTAGAATATCATCACCTCCATGACAAATCTCTAGGTCTCTTGGAAATAGACAAGTTCTAACTCGCGTAAAACTTCCAATGCCAGACTCTCCCTAGGAAATAAACAAGTTCTAACTCACATAGAATTTTCATTCCTAGATACTCAACACCAATCACATGACATCCCAGTAATCACACAAGAACTCACATCTTATAACACTCAATAATAAGAACTTTCCATCTTATTAAACTCAAAAATGTATAAATCGTTACAGCACGAAACGAAAATACATAACAACTCATAGCAACATGCTATTCCGAAACTGGAAACCAGAAAAATCACTCAAGCCTCCACTTGCTTCTCGAACTACTTCAAGAACTTTACCTTCATCCTCGCTTCTGGTTCCCAAGTCTTCTCTTCAACACCGTCACAGTCCCACACGACTCTCAACAACGGTATCTTTTTCCGATGCAGAATCTTGACTCTCATCTCGAGAATCCTCACATGCCTCGCCACCAACATCATGTTGGGCTGAAGATCTTCCGGAATCCTAGCCAACACCTCCTCAGTCTTGTGAAGACACTTCCTCAACATCAACACATGGAAGACCTTATGAAATTCTTTCATACTCTTTGGTAACTCCAACTGATAAGCCACTGGTCCAACCCGTTCCACAACCTTGAATGAACCCATAAACCTCGGACTTACCTTCTTCTCTGAAATGGATATGTTAGGACCCCTCAACATCACTTCCTTGAGATACATCTGATCTCCCAGCTTAAACTCTAGTTCTTTTCTTCTCTTATCAGCATAACTCCTCTGCTGATCCTGAGCCTCCTTCATGTTCAGTTTCAAAAAATGGATCTTCTCCGTCGTTTCCTGAACAAAGTCTGCACTAACCATACTCCTCTCCCCCACTTGAGTCCAGCATAATGGTGTACAATATGGTCTCCCATACAGAGCCTTATATGGAGTCATCCCAATACTCGCATGGTAACTGTTGTTATACGCAAACTCAACCATGTTCAGATAATCTGCCCAATGACCACCATAATCCAGCACACACATCCTCAACAAATCCTCCAGTGTCTGAATCGTCCTCTCCGACTGCCCATCCGTCTGAGGATTATAAGTTGTACTCATATGCACCTTAGTGCCCATCTCAGCCTGAAATGCTCCCCAAAACTCAGAAGCAAATCTCGGATCCCTGTCTGACACGATACTCGCTGGCACTCCATGCAGCTTCACTATCTCCCGCACATATTTCTTAGCCAAGATTGCCGCTCTATCAGTCTTCTTAAGACAAGAAAATGTGCTGACTTAGTCAGACGATCCACAATCACCCAAATAGCACCATAGGTTTGTGAAACCGGCAACCCTGTCACAAAGTCCATGGTAATCATGTCCCACCTCCACTCCGGGATAGGCAAATTTTGCAACAACCCACTCCTATTTTGACTTGGTTTCGTCATAGAGATTAAACCAAAAACGTGATTAGACCTATTTATTCTAATTTTTAGCCATATTTTAGGATACACTTTATTTTCTATTGAGACTTAGAGAGATTTTGTTGGAGAGCTTTTTGGGAGACAATTATACTCTATTCGTTTGAGAGAAGAATTTGAACCTCTTTATATCTTTTGATTATTTCTCTTATGCAATCTTTTCTATTCATGATGTTTGTTTCAATCACCATGTCTGAGTAATTTGCTTGTTAGGTTTAGGGTTATTAAAAGGAATATGAGAAATTGTTAGTCTTGTTAGATTTGCTAGGGAACATTACTTGGTTCTTCATCTAGATTGTTATTAATGGTAGTTCTAGTTTGATCACCTAGAACTTAGATCTTAGGTTAAATGTTAGATGCGAAAGTATTGACAATTACCTAAACTATCTTAGATGAGCAAATTATCTATTCGTAAAGAAATTTGGTTTAGACAATTTGTGAATAATTGAATATGTGCTTTAATGTTTGTTTAACTTATTAAATTTGCAAAGAAATTTGGGATTTAAGAATTTAGACCTACATAGTTTTCGCAGCGAAAGTTGGTTAACTTTACAAGTGTTTTCATGTTCTATAACGGATCTTATAACTTCTCTAACAATCTCTTTTGTCATCGATTTCGAGTTTCATGCGAATTTCCCTAAAACCTAACATTTTCTCCAATTGAATTTAAAGCACACCAATCATCGTTTTCTTGCTTGTTTTGATATTTAATTTACATTCATTCATTGTTGCTTAGCTTAATTTGAATTCAAAATCTTTTGTGTGATTTGCGATTTCCTGTGGATTCGATCCCTAAGTACTACTACGATCTCTTAATTTGAGAGAGTAGCTCATGGTAAATTTGAGCATATCAAATTTTGGCGCCGTTTCTGGGGAGTCGATATTACCAATCAATTTTTGATTTTAGAATTTTATCTAAGTTTTTTTTTTTTTTTTTTTGTTACTTACGTATTTTATTGGTTTTTCTTGTGTGTTTCAGGCCAGCCGAGATGGTTAATCCGATAGTGATTACTCGAGATGCAGCTGGTTTATTGTTTGATGGAGAGGGTATCAGACGCAATGCGCAAGGTCAGAAGCTTGATAATGATGGGAATGTGATTGTTGAGCCTAAGCGTCAGATCGTGCAGCGCCAAGCAGCTGGGCGTGGACCTACTCTAGGAGAGTACAATAGGCCTGATGAGTTCTATGCTAACAGAGCCGCGATTCGTCCTCTAGCTTTCCAAAGGAATGATTTTGAGCTGAAGCCTGCGTACTTCGCGCTTGTAGCTCGACATCCTTTTCATGGTCTTCCATCTGAGCACTCTATGGACCACATTGAGCGATTTGAGGATTTCGTGTCGAGCATTAAGGCCAATGGAGTGTCGAGCGACTACCTCTACTGCAAGTTTTTCCCTTACTCTCTTGGTGGATAAGCAGCTTATTGGCTGAAACAGTTGGAACCGGGATCGCTCATTACTTGGGAGAACACCAAGAATGCCTTCCTAAACAATTTCTTTGATGAAGCGAGCTATGAGGATTTAAGGACGAAGATCTCTACATTCAAACAAGGACCGACTGAAGTATTCAAGGCTTCTTGGGTGAGATTCAAGGCATATCATTGAGGTTGTCCTCATCACGGATCTAGTGATGTTTAACTTTTAGGTATATTCTTTAGAGGAATAGATTGGAGGTACCAGATGGCATTGGATGCTACGAGTAATGGGAACTTTAATACAAGATATCCAGAAGATGCTCTTGTGCTGATAGAGTACTTGGATTCTAGCAATAGTACCAAGAATGTAGATTTCAAAAGGAAGAAACTTGGTGGGAACATGGATGGAAGTCAAATTGCAGAGGTGAAAGCCAAGTTAGATTCTGTACACAACCTTCTAGTGGGAAGAAGTCGGTTTAGTTCGCTCAAGAGGTAGAAAATTTCTTTCCAGAGAAAGTGCGCGATGAAGAGGATGTTAACTACATCAATGCGACCGGTCTTCAAAGTCAAAGGTTTGGTAATTAGTAAGGAAACAAAAGTTTCAATGGAAGCTATCAAAAGCCATTTCAGAGCAACAACTACACAAGAGACTACGGTTTTTCTTCTTGTCAGACACCTCCTGCTCAATCTTCGGATAGTGAGATGAAGTCTATGTTGGAGCAAATCTTAGAGGGTGAACAGAAGATGACGGTGAGATTTAAAGAAAAGATGGATGTTATGTATCAAGACTTGAATGGGAAATTTGAAGCTTTGAACAACCATGTCAAGAAGTTGGATATCCAAATTGCTCAAACCGTAGAATCGATAAAGAGACAAGAAGGTTTTCTTCCAAGCAGGACTGACATGAACCCAAGATAATACGTTAATGCAATCACTTTGGGGAGTGAAAAAGAGGTGATACAAGCTTTTGAGAAGGGTCTAGATGAGCAAGAGTTTGAGGAGCTTGAAGAAACTGAAGAAAAATTGAATTTTGAGGCTGTAGACCTTGCGTCGATCGACGCAAGTTAAAATTTTCGAAGAAGCATCGTCCAAGCTCGACACAAAGCTCTCGACTCAAAAGCCTTCTTTCGATCGACACAGGGAGTGTGTCGATCGACGCACGACTCAAGCGAATCTAATTTCGTTGCAGACTTCGGTTAATGCAGAGGAAAGAGTTTACAAGCTGAAGGTTCCATACCCATCAGCCATTAGTGTCAAAACACCACAGGAAAAAAGGAGACATGCTCAACCACCATTGAAAAAGTTGCCTAAGATACCAAATCTGGGGATGTTCATTGTTCCATGCTCAATCAAATATATGGAATTAAAGAATTCTCTTTCTGGCACTGGAGCTAATGTGAATGTCATGTCTCAGGCTTTTGGAAAGAAGCTAGGAATTATGGATCTACAACCTTCGAGGCTATCCATCGAGCTTGTTGACTCTTCTTTTACGACTTCGAAAGGATTCATTTCTGATTTGATGCTTCAAATAGGAGATTGTCTTGTTCATGCGGATTTTCATATTATGGAGTTGAAAAAGGATAGCAATAAACTATTGGTTCTTGGTGCATCCTTCCTTGCAACTGTGGGTGAGATTATGGATTTTCCTAATCAGAGAATCTCCTTCTCCAAGATCAACAAGAGTGTCTTCTACCCTGCAGTTTATGTCAAAGAAAATTCTTGTATGACTGTCAATGATGGAGGAAATCAGAGTTTAAACCCTAGAGATGACGTGAAGAAAGTGCAAAACGTTCTCAAGAAGTCTCCTTCTATTGCACATCATGGAGTCACCAAACCAGCAAAGTTGATATGTTCCATATTTTACCAATTTTATTATCTATTTTACTATGTTTTCTATGCATTTATCTACGGTATTACGCCTTTAGAGATAGTTTTTCTCGTATTAGTAGTTTTAGAGTCTTAATAGAGAAATCACTCAAAAAGGAGCAAAAAGGACCAAAACAGTTGTAAATCAAGCTACAGCAACTTTCATAAGCCAAAGACATCATCAAGACCAAAGAATTCACAAGGTACCACAATCTACCAAGTTGGACATAACATATATGCCAGAAGTTTAGCGATAAAAGGAGGATCAAATAAGCTTGGAATTGGATGAAACTTGGTCAGAAGATATATCTTTGCGTTAGATTTACAACGGAGTTTGAATTATATCATTTGGAGCTGTGAACAGGAAGTTACACCCGATTTAGTAAAGACATGTCAAACTGCCTCAAAGCCGAAGCAAGTCCAATATCGGACCAAACATCGGGGCGTTCCCTGGACCGATGTTTCAGCCTGATGACAGTCAAGGCACTTATCAAGCCAACACCGGACGTGTCTCTTGACCGATGCTTGGACCGATGTTTGGTGCAGTTTCGACCAAAATGACTCTTTTGCCCTAAACTAAGCTATAGAAGACCCTATACCTATATATACTTGTTTTTAGCCTCTTGTTAGGGGTGTACCGAAATATTTAGGTGATTTTTATCATAGAAGAGCAGCCACCACGAGCTCCCTTGGTGTTCTTCATTAGCTTTGGATTTTAGAGCTTTTGGTGGATGATCTCGCTTTGTATCTCGATATAGAGAAGAATTCTCTTACATTTACTCTTTAATTCAAGTTTTTCTATTATGAATTCATCATCTATCCCTTGTTTTTCGTGCACCATGTTTGGGTAGTTTTATTTGTTAGGTTGTAGGAAAATCAAAGAGTTCATGAATTGTTAACTTCTATCGAATGAATTAGGGATAATCTATTAAATTCTTCATCTTTATTTGCTCATAATGCCAATTGCTTTTCTGATCAATTAGCATCTGATTTTAGATTGATATACTTTCCAAAATCTTGTTATATTGTCTGAACTAGTATTTGATGAGCTAGGCATCTTAAAAATTCAAAAGGTTAGTTAAGAAGTTTAGTGAACAATTGAATCTTGAACTTTACGCGTGTTTTCTTCTTGTAATAACCTGCGATAGTTGAGTCTATTAGGAAGTTAAAACATAGTGATCTGATCCACGACAGTGGGAGGATTATATATTCATGATTTGAGTTCTAGAACACATCTCTCTAAAAGGTCATTGACATTCGATATGTTGTTTAATGATTTATGAATCTCTGTGATTAACCTATCTGCCTAACGTTTGTTTACCTTGAATTCTAAATCTCTTTTACTTAATTATTTTCGTGCTCTATTTTCTTTAAAAACCAAAAACATATTTCTTTGTTTTAACTTGATTTGATCCCTATAAACTTGTAGTACAAGTACGAGGTCCCTGTGGATTCGACCCCTAAATACTACCGTGAATGCTGTGCACTTGCAGTTATATTTTAGGGTTAAAACTTTGACCCACATCAGAAGTCCATGTGCAAAAAGATCTCAAGTGTTCCGCCTTTGACTCTAACCTCACCGAGATCTGATGGAGATCTTAGTTACTGTAAAGTGAGATGCAAAGGGACCTCCAAACCTTTCCACAAGTTCAGAATTATCATCCCCTTAGAATTGAGGGAGAAAGGAGAGGTAGTGGTCCAAGAGATGATGTTCAACACTATGAAACTCTTTCTGGTGTCGTTCCTTGGAATTTTGAAGGAGGACTGCTGACTGCAAAGGAGGACTATTTTTTCATTCTTTTGAGTCTGTTTTGCCTTCCTCTTGATTTATTTTTACACGGAGACGTTGTGAAGTAAGTCTGGGGGAGGTGTTTATCATTTAGTAACAAATTTTTTGTTTTGTTACTTTTGAATCCAAGTGTTTTATTGAGTCAAAGATGTTGGAAACTATGATCCTTTTTTTGGTTTATTGGATTGTTTTTTCAGATGAGTGACCATTTTTGCAGAATCGATTTCAGAATCAGACTAATGAAAAATCTAAAGGCTGGCCGGTTAACTAAAGACGTCTTTTATTTCCAGCAGAATCCGCCAAGTCCGAGCTAATTTAGCGGTCTCCTTTGTGATTGGTGTTCATAGGGCTTGACTCCTCGTTCATACCTGATGAATGCAATCTGTGTGAAAAGTGATGGTACTCATCTCCCTTTATTCTAAGTTATAAAAAAAGGGTGTCATATGATTTTCTTCGAGTAGAAAACCAGTGAGTCATTACTCAAGAGATGATCAGACAAAGTTCAAAAGTAGCAGTCTGAGTCCCGTAGAACGGATGTAGAGGGCGAGCAGTCTCACGATTCCGTCTCCTCACAAGGAACATAAGAAGTGAGTAGCACTGTTTTTGAGCTTATAAAAAAAGAGATGAGAATTGAATAAGTCTGGGGGAGAAAAAGAGTACCTAGAGTTGTATGGTTGATTTGTCATGGTATAGTACGGGAATGAGTTTAAAAGGTTCTCGACATTGAGATCATTGATGAGATCCAGCGATGATGACTTATGAATTCTATTGTGAAATTGTGGATGAATTTGGGAGGCTGCGAATGTCTGCGGAGAGGTACATGGTGGTCTGATTTGGATTGGTTTTGCATTATGTGGATTACTAATTGAAATGGTTAGTTCGATGCTCCTAGGGAAGGTAAATTTCTATGTTTTCAAACCTCGACTTCATTCTTAATTTATGTTTTTGCTTGAGGGCAAGCAAAGGCTAAGTTTGGGGGAGTTGATATATCATGCTTTTACCGATTTTTGGCCATGATATAAGTCTTTTTTATAGAGTTTTTTTGGTATTTGTCGAGTCTTTTCCAGTGTTTATAGGTTTATTGATGTTTGGAGAATAACTGAAGACTTTTGAGCATTTTGGAGCATTGTGGAAAGAGTAGCCAAAGTTATGAAGTCGGAGTCGATATTTCCATCTTGCGTCGCTCGACGCAAGAGGGTTGCGTCGATCGATTTACATGTCTGACGAGAAGAAAAAGTGCTGAAAGGTCAGAAGTTTGGCACTTGTTGAAGATCTTTCCACCAATTGATCGATCTGGAAATTTGACAAAAAAATAGATTATCGAGTTAGCTTACATTTAGGAGTGATTTGAGGTTATTCCAACAGTTGGATCGAAAATTATGTAAGTTTTAATGACGATATGTCAGTCTGTCCTTAACCGATCGGTTCGATGGAGAAAAAAGAAATTGCAGTTTTTCCTATTTTGACTTGGTTTTGTCATAGAGATTGAACCAAAAACGTGATTAGACCTATTTATTCTAATTTTTAGCCATTGTTTAGGATACACTTTATTTTCTATAGAGACTTAGAGAGATTTTGTTGGAGAGCTTTTGGGTAGACAATTTAATACTCTATTCGTTTGAGAGAAGAATTCAAATCTCTTTATATCTTTTGATTATTTCTCTTATGCAATCTTTTCTATTCATGATGTTTATTTCAATTACTATGTCTGAATAGTTTGCTTGTTAGGTTTAGGGTTATTCAAAGGAATATGAGAAATTGCTAGACTTGTTAGGGAACATCACTTGGTTCTTCATCTAGATTGTTATTAATGCTAGTTCTAGTTTGATCATCTAGAACTTAGATCTTAGGTTAATTGTTAGATGCAAAAATATTGATAATTACCTGAACTATCTTAGATGAGTAAATTATCTATACGCAAAGAAATTTGGTTTAGACAATTTGTGAACAATTGAATATGTGCTTTAATGCTTGTTTAACTTATTAATTTGCAAAGAAATTTGGGATTTGAGAATTTAGACCTAGATAGTTTTCGCAGCGAAAGTTGGTTAACTTTACAAGTGTTTTCATGTTCTAGAATGGATCTTATAATCTCCCTAACAATCTCTCTCGTCATCAATTTCGAGTTTCCTGCGAATTTCCCTAAAGCCTAACCTTTTGTTCAATTGAATTTAAAGAACACCAATCATCGTTTTCTTGCTTATTTTGATATTTCATTTACATTCATCCATTGTTGCTTACCTTAATTTGAATTCAAAATCTTTTGTGTGATTTGCGATTCCCAGTGGATTCGATCCCTAAATACTACGATATTTTAATTTGAGATAGTAGCTCATGATAAATTTGAGTATATCATTCACGTTGTCAACGGATATACACCAATGAACAAAAAAATAACATATGTAACAGTAGGAAGGAGGTAAAAGTCTCTGGCAAGGATATGAGAATGGGAGGAAACACTCCCCTAGGAAATGCCATTGATAGTTGGTAGTTAATATCAGCAGAATTTAAGCGCTTAAGTGAGGATACACTTTTCCTAAGTGATCACGAAGTAGTTTAAAGATCATGCTGAGGGAATTGCTATTTTCCATTTCGCTAAGGAGAAGAAATTTTGGATGAAGATAAGGTGATTGAATCAAGAAGAATTTGTTTGAGAAGTTAAGGTAAGGGTTTGGCCCAAGGAGCGTGATCCCACATAATTACATGAGAAGACATGAGGGGAAACGTGTTCATCAGAGGGGAAAATAAACTTAACCACAAAATTACACAAGCAAAGAGAGAGAGGGAATACTAGGAGACCAAAAAGAGGAAAGTCTTTAAGGGCATGAATGGCGGATGACCCTTGGTAGAAAATGAGAGAGGAGGACACCGAAGGTGCAAAACAAGGGCCCATAGTCGCATGAAGGGAAGAAGAGACCAATAGTGGTAATTTCATAGTCAGCGGGGGAGCCCCAACAAGCATAGCAAAATCATAAGAAAAGGAAGACAAATATGACGAAAGAAAAGAAATCTATTCAGATAAAATAAAAGAGACTAAAAATGATGTTTTAAGAAATATTTGTAAGAACAGTTAAGGATCAAAGCAATAGAGAAAACGAAAGATTCGGTAGTGCGAAAGAGGGGATGCAAAATGTCAAATCTAGAATAGATTATTTCTGATAAAGAACGAGGAAGTAGAAAGCGAACAAGTTATAATCAAAAGAAAATATCTAAACATGTCACTTATATGCAGATAGTTGTGAGGAACAAGGAAAAAATAATTTTGAATCAAGAACTCCATGCAACCAGAAGAAGAAGAGTCCCATTAGAAGCCGACTATATCGTTTATTGAGAAAATCACCATTTTTTTCAACTCAAACTATTAATAGACGTATGTAAAGGCTAAATAAAAAAAGTTATTTACAAAAAAAATATAAAAGAGATAAGTAATAACTTTCTTCAAAGCCAAAAAAAAAAAAAGTTATTTACAAAAAAAATATAAAAGAGATAAGTAATAACTTTCTTCAAAGCCAAAAAAAAAAAAAAGTATAAAAGAGGCTTAGGCCCCAGAAAGTGGTGAACAACAATATCAGAGAATGACCCTATATCTCGTTGCTTTGTGCCTAAGGTAGCGCTTTGGATCTTTTGGGTCAGTTCTTATACTCCGATACTTGGTATGCTCAGGTTTTAACCCTATCAAGTTACTGCAAGTGCACAGCAACGAAGTAGTATTTTAGGGATCGAATCCACAGAGACCAAGTGTTACACTACGAAAGTATGAGATTGAAATTAAGCTAAGATGGTAAAATGTGATTGGTTGCAATATTGAAACGAAAATAGCAATTATAAACGTGTAAACTTATGGAATTAAAAGCGTTAGGCTTAAGGGATATTCTCGGGAAATCATAGATTATGAATCAGACATTTATTCAGGGAACAATTCAGCGCGATCTTAAACTCAAACATAATTGTATAACCAATCCACTATCGTGGCATCAGAGACTTTATCTAATAATCTAGAATTCTAAACTGTCGTTTGAACCTAGAATTGTACACAAGCATTAACGAACTGGTTTGATATGTTCACAAATCGCCTTAACATCAGCTTTCGTTGGCTAAGGACAATTTGCTCATCTACGTTCTTTCGGGCGTTTAATCCAACACTTTTGGTGTGCTAAACATCCTAACATCAAGAACTAGGTGATCAAGCTAATTCAAGCATTAAGAACAACAATAGATGAAGACAAGTACAAATCCCTATTTATGTCTAATTCAATGATCCATGAATTCCTTTGAATACCCACAAGCCTAACTAATGATCTACTCACACATATTCAAAAGAAATTCACAAAAAGATGATATAACAACCATAACTAAATCAAAGAAAAAGATAAAAGAGTTGAGAAATCTTCTCTATGATACAAGGTTGGAGAGTTCTCCTCCAAAACTTACAAACTTCCAAGAACAAAAATTAAAAGACTAAGAACAAGAAAAGATCAAGGTTTTGATCCTTGAATCAAGAAAAGAAAATTCTCTAAAAACAAAAGTGAACTAGAAAAACGATAAAATATGTAAATGATGGGAGAAAACCAGCTTTTAAGGCCTCAAACACGTTTTTGGAGCATTAAAACACGTTTTGATTAAAGAAAACAAAGTTACGAAAAGTGATTTTTGGGCAGTTCTGGGGCATGGATCAATCGATCCACTTGTAGATCGATCGATCCACTTATAGTACTTCAAACTGGGTCGATCCGCCGGTCATCCGCAAAAACTGGATAATCAGATCGATCGATCCAGTTATGGATCGATCGATCCAGTTACTAAAGTTCTGCACTTGCTTCTTTTGCTCGCCAGACGGACCTATCTTCACTAAACCTTTCATAACTTTTGATCTCACCGTTAGAATGACCTCAAATTTCTTCCAAATGAAAGCTAACTCGATTCCCTAGCACATAGCCCATTTTCAGCTCGATCCATCGGTGGAATTGGCATCATCGAGCACCTAATTTCTGACCATTTTCTGCATCTTTGCTTCCATTCTTTTCTCCTTTGGTTTTTGGCCTCCAGAGTACCTATAAATGACTCAAGGACTATGCAAATGCAATGAAATGTAATCTAAACTCTAAAACTCAACTTATTCTATATGAGACTCAAAATGATGAGAAATATGCAAAATGAAAGTATAATGACTATAAAAACTAAATAAAATGTATGATAAAGATGCTAAAATATGAATGCATCAACTCCCCCGGACTTACCTTTTGCTCGCCCTCGAGCAAACAAAGAGAACAAACCGGTGAAGAAGTTTGAAAAGGAGAACTCATAGCCAAGAGATTTTTTTCCAAAGATATCATTGTCAATTCAAGATAATACAAGTCAATGCTAAAGATAAACCATCTACTCAACCACACTAGCATACTCATCGCAACTCCAATATTTTGCCTCTAAATTCAATGTCTAGTGATCAATTGTATCCTATCCACCAACTCCTTGCATTCATTATGAGTTCAAAACCGTGTAGTCTCACAAAGGGGAATTTGACCTAATCCAATCAGCTTGGTAAGAGAATAGGTTTAATGTGAAGTAAAAGATGGTTTAAAACATTTTGGTGACTACTCTCAAACATAAGGCACAAGTCAATATACAAAAGCAATGGAGAAGGGAAACAATTGATGCATACAAGATGTTTTCTTCCATTCTACCCATCCCATACTCTTTATACTTGACTCAACCTTACTAAAATTTTTCTTATTTCACTCAAAGTCACTCTTGTTCTTAACACCAATTCTTCAAATTTTCTTTCTTTTAGGAATGAAACTAAGGAGTTCTCTCTTTTACTTAGACATCTACTCTTGCTTTCTTAGTTCTACTCCTTTTGATTCTTTATTATTTTATTTTTTTTATTAGGAGCTTATTGTTTACACATTTTAGCTTAAGAGTAGTGTTTTCTTTCCCTAGATATCCTATTTTCTCTCTCTAAACCGTTTTGGTTTCACTTCTTTCTTTCCCTTTCTCTCCAAATTCCCTACATAAGCTCACACTCTTACTCACCCTCACCAATTCTCTAAAACGTAATTCAAACCAATGAGACTCCAAAATTCTCTCAACCCACCTAGAATAGCCAATGAGACTACTCGTATTGGAAGAAAAGAACTTGTCGTTTCCATCTCTAAAGATTTTATACATGAGGTGCAAATAGAAAATGAAACAACCCGACCCGTTTTTTTTTTTTTTACATTGGGATTCGAATCAGTGTTCCCATAAACATTGATCCTCAATTCCCAATCAATTCACACAATAACCAGCGGAAAATCAGAATAGATCAACACAAGACAATTAACCAATAATCAACCTCAATTCAATAAACCAGAAACTTAATCATTCAACAAGATCTACAAGTTCCACAATTCCAGAATTTACTATCACCCTAGCAATTCTATAGCAACATCACTCAACCGAGACGCTGGATCATTTTCTCTTCTTTGCCCGATTCCACGATCACATTTTCTCTTTACCTGCATCACATGGCAAAACGAGATGCGTGAGTATTATCATAAATACCCAGTGAGACGGTCCTCCCATCTACAGGTCAAATACTCGAATGAAAGAATGCACCAAATACCAGGATTATCACTCAACAATGCATAGACAATCAACAGCACAAAACAGGACAGCAGCATCTCTGTCGATCGACACAACCTCTAGGTGTCGATCGACAGACAATTCTGTCCCTCTGTCGATCGACACAACCTCTAGGTGTCGATCGACAGACAATTCTGTCTCTCTGTCGATCGACAGACAACAGTCCTGTCGATCGACACGGACCTGCAGAACCCTAAGATCGAACATATCCTCTCATGGAACGAATCTCAGGCCTACAGATCGCTTCCCAGCACAAATCCACAGCAATTCCACACCAAATCAAACAGAAATCAACGTATTCCATCCATTCCTACATCCGAGAACCTATGGTCACGCACTCACCTCAAAGGATCGAAAAGAACGAATGAACGACGTTTACTAAAACCCCCGTACACGACGAACCACCGATCCAATTCCGAAACAGGCGACTGTTACGGAAACTAGACACCCACAGCTACGCGTCGGTATGTGGATCGCCTCCAGAATCCCTCTGGTTCAATCGGAATTCCCCCCTCAAACCTGACTGATCGCAGACAACAATCTGCACGAACCCACCGAGTTCAAATAGCCATAACTCGGTGAATAATCAACCAAAAGACAAGCCGTTTTCGCCTAAAACACGAGCAGAGACTGGAGAACTTACCCTCCAAAAATTAGCCCAAACCGCCAAGCAAAGCCCCGCCGTTTGCCCTCTCAAAGATCCGATCAGAACCTCTCAAGAACAAGTCTCACTCTCTCTCTCCCAACCTTTCTCTTCTGAATTCTGATCCAACAAAACGGCCAGGACCCTGTTCCAGCCTTTTATATCAAACCCTAGGGTTCTCCCTTAACCAACCCGCAAACCGTGCGATTAACAAATCAACACTCGGTTCGATTTAACCCCTGGTCGATCGACACACACAGACTGTGTCGATCGACACAACCTTCACTGCGTGACTCCTCTCGAGTCAAAACACCCGTGTCGATCGACACACTTCCTTGTGTCGATCGACACCCTACCAAAAATCCTATTTTTGGATCACGGGCGTTACAGAAAAAGGCCTCACTCAACAAATTAATGGTGGTTTCAAAGAAAGGCTAGGTGTAATCAAGGTGTGGTACCATCCTCATTCAAATCATGTACTTGAATCGGGATGGCCATTCAAACCATTAGAGAGTGGTAAAAGGGGAAAAAATGGTTGAATGTGTACAAGTGAACCATGGTTAAGGTCTAAAACCCATAAGTAAGAGAATTAAAATTAAAATTATGATCTAATAAGGTGGAGTTGGTTCAATTCAAACAAGTAATCAACAAGACTTAGAGAATGTAGAGCGAAGAGATCAAAGATATATATGGAGAAGCATGCTTTTCGCGGTTTATGAAGCCTAAAAGAGCATTATCAAGACATTCACAAAGAAAGCTATGTACTAAAAATCTCTATAAGGCATTTAAATCATTGTTCTCCATATGAATGATACAACCTAAATGATCTTACAAGTGTATGAAATGCAACTAAATGAAAAAGAATTTTTTTTTGTATTTTTCGAAATTTTTCAAATTTTTATGGTTTTTATATTCTTAAAACATGCACAATGCAATGCAATAAACATGAAACTCAAAGAATGTAAAAAAAAAAAAAAAAAATTAAAAGACTCATTAGCAAATAATGTCTCTCCCCCGGACATACTTCTCACAGTCTCGGTGAGAAAGTAAAATCAAAGAGAAAAACATGACTCAAGAGAATGAAAAATAAGGGAATAAGTATGTACAAAGGATAAACGGTGGTACTTTGGAGTTAGGATTCGTTGGGCTTGGTCCTCTTTATTCATGCTTGTTTTGTGTCACTAGCTTGATAATGATAGGCTTGGGAGAGTTCCCAAGGACGCGTTTAACGTCGCTAGCTTGACGGAGTTTCTACAACTCAAATACACAAAAGAAAAACCAAAGAAAATTGAAACTAACAAACAAAATAAAAATATTTACAAGAGATACCTTTTGGGAATGCCTCCCAAAAGCGCTTGTTTTAAGTCACGAGCTTGACTTATGAACACATAGGTTAATCATGAGAATCAAAAGGTTGAGCCAATGCACCTTTGGTCCTTCTCCTATTTGTAAGATGAACAAAATATGCAAGAGGACACATCCACGGTAAAGTGATAAAACTCTCATCAAGGGACTTTACTACCAATGTAGCATATATCTTTGAATCTTCCCTAGTTAGATGCTCATGAGAATCAAATGCATTTGATGGAAAGATAAAGTCAACTTCAGGTTCAAACGAGTTTATCAAATAATAGTTAACTTCATCCTCATCAATCATGTAAAACACAGTATTCTCATTCCCAGATTCTATCTCAACCTTAGGATCCTCTATCTCATTCAAGAGTTCATCTATATCAAGCACGTTTCCTAGGCAAGAGTTTTGAAGAAGAGAACTAGATTCTTTAAACATTGAAAATTTAAACTCGAGATCATAAACATTCAAAGCACATAGATAATTAATATCAAAACATACTTCATGGTAATCTCTAGCAAGAATTTCTACTCTTAAAATATCTAGTCGTTCAGTCTCACATATTAATTCATAACATTCATCAATGAGCATGAGAGTCTGCAAACTAGAAACTACATCTTCAATGCAAGGCATGTCACTATCCTCATTATCATGAAATTCAAAAGATGAGTCATATGTACCTTCTAGTTGGCATGGTGGAACCCAATATATTACCTCTTCAAGAGCATGAGTTAGCATTATCTCAGAAAGCGTGAGCTCTCTTCCTTCAAGTGCTGCCCGGTGTGAGATGAGATTCAACCGGATCATAGCTGCTAGGTCTCTCCTTTTCAAGGTTGGGTTTTCTTTATAAAGCTTTTCCAACTCTACTCTCTGCTCTGGTGTAAGCACACTCTCATCAAATGGTGGCTCCACGTAAGGTTCATCTTGAATGTCTTCTTTGAATATGTCTTCTTCATCTTCTGCTTCATCATTGAAGTCCATAGCCATCACTGTAAGAAACTATACAAAAGTATAAGAAAAAAAAACATTAATACTTAGACTAAACTTCAAAATGAATTTCGAAGGCAACGTAATTGGTCCCCGGCAACGGCGCCAAAAACTTGGTATGCTCAGGTTTTAACCCTATCAAACTACTGCAAGTGCACAGCAACGAAGTAGTATTTTAGGGATCGAATCCACAGAGACCAAGTGTTACACTACGAAAGTATGAGATTGAAATTAAGCTAAGATGGTAAAATGTGATTGGTTGTAATATTGAAACGAAAATAGCAATTATAAACGTGTAAACTTATGGAATTAAAAGCGTTAGGCTTAAGGGATATTCTCGAGAAATCATAGATTATGAATCAGACATTTATTCAGGGAACAATTCAGCGCGATCTTAAACTCAAACATAATTGTATAACCAATCCACTGTCGTGGCATCAGAGACTTTATCTAACAATCTAGAATTCTAAACTGTCGTTTGAACCTAGAATTGTACACAAGCATTAACGAACTGGTTTGATATGTTCACAAATCGCCTTAACATCAGCTTTCGTTGGCTAAGGACAATTTGCTCATCTACGTTCTTTCGGGCGTTTAATCCAACACTTTTGGTGTGCTAAACATCCTAACATCAAGAACTAGGTGATCAAGCTAATTCAAGCATTAAGAACAACAATAGATGAAGACAAGTACAAATCCCTATTTATGTCTAATTCAATGATCCATGAATTCCTTTGAATACCCACAAGCCTAACTAATGATCTACTCACACATATTCAAAAGAAATTCACAAAAAGATGATATGACAACCATAACTAAATCAAAGAAAAAAATAAAAGAGTTGAGAAATCTTCTCTATGATACAAGGTTGGAGAGTTCTCCTCCAAAGCTTACAAACTTCCAAGAACAAAAATTACAAGACTAAGAACAAGAAAAGATCAAGGTTTTGATCCTTGAATCAAGAAAAGAAAATTCTCTAAAAACAAAAGTGAACTAGAAAAATGATAAGATATGTAAATGATGGGAGAAAACCAGCTTTTAAGGCCTCAAACACGTTTTTGGAGCATTAAAACACGTTTTGATTAAAGAAAACAAAGTTAGGAAAAGTGATTTTTGGGCAGTTCTGGGGCATGGATCGATCGATCGATCCACTTATAGTACTTCAAACTGGGTCGATCCGCAGGTCATCCGCAAAAACTGGATAATCAGATCGATCGATCCAGTTACTAAAGTTCTGCACTTGCTTCTTTTGCTCGCCAGACGGACCTATCTTCACTAAACCTTTCATAAATTTTGATCTCACCGTTAGAATGACCTCAAATTTCTTCCAAATGAAAGCTAACTAGATTCCCTAGCCTGTAGCCAATTTTCAGCTCGATCCATCGGTGGAATTGGCATCAACGAGCACCTAACTTCTGACCATTTTCTGCATCTTTGCTTCCATTCTTTTCTCCTTTGGTTTTTGGCCTCCAAAGTACCTATAAATGACTCAAGGACTATGCAAATGCAATGAAATGTAATCTAAAACTCTAAAACTCAACTTATTCTATATGAGACTCAAAATGATGAGAAATATGCAAAATGAAAGTATAATGACTATAAAAACTAAATAAAATGTATGATAAAGATGCTAAAATATGAATGCATCAATACTTTCTTCCAAAAATGCCATGTTATATTTTGGTAGTCTCTGTGGAGGGATGTGTCTCGACTCAAGCCCTTGGCTTTCGAGGAGGTTATCATGCCAGTCATCGCGATATTCGAGGATGATCTCATACCTTTTAAGTTCTTCTGAATTTGACACTGGACCTTCAGAGGGTTTTCATACCTTCCATATCTCTACACTTAGGCCTTCTGGCCTTGAGGGTTCTAGTGTCCCATGTCTCTAGACTTAGGTTTTAGCTTTCATGGAAGATCTTCTAAGTTATTCTAGTGTAGGAATTAGACTCAGGTTTTACCTTTCATGGGAGATCCCCCAAACTTAGGCTCCGACCTTCTAAGAGGTTACCTCTCCGAGGTTTCGGGCTCGGCTCAATTAAACCATGAGTTCATGTAAGCGATTCAAACACTATTTTTTCCCTCCAAAGGTCGAAGAGTCTTTTTGGTGTTTGTAAAGTCTTTTAGGTGAATAAAGAGAAAGATGGCATTGGGTCGAGTCGTATTGTCAACTTTGTATCACGATATTTGAGATAGAAATTTAGGGTGGTGAGACAAAGAGAAAAATAAAGTATTTAGCTAGTGAGACAAAACGTTCGAGTATGACTGAAAAGATTACATGAGTTGGCCGGAAAAATAACTTTGAAAAGTCAAAAAGAGATGGAATCTGAGAAGAGTAAAAGAAGAATGATCAAGTGTTTGAAGAATAAGAAGTTTAAGTTTAAGGTTCAAGTGTTTTTTCTTTTATAAGAGAGCAAGGCATTTATGGATTTTATCTTTACGGGGTTTTTTTTTTTTTTGGTCTAAACCTTCACGGGCTTGAATACCATATTACGTGTCTACATAGTCGGATCGGACCCGAATCTATTTTTTTTTACCATGTACGATGCATTCAAGTGCTTTTCACCTACCACTCTTGTATTTACGTGTCATGTGTCCACAAATATATTCTTGAGCCGAAGAGCAACTTCATTGTTATACGAAGGGCAGATCGAACGCTGGGAGGTTCCTCATAATCAGCCTTGTCTACTTTAATCATTTTATGAAGCAGAGGCTGACTATTTTATTCACCCCATGTTGAAGGTAAATAATATTAGTCGTTTGACTGAATACCAGTTCAAGTAAATCAGGGTAATCTAACATTCGCTTTGTAAGAATAATGGAAACTTATACCTAGCTCGGATTTCTAATACATAAACCCGGATTATGATTATACTCATACATATCTATGTCTGGCCATTAATTCTGTTTCTAATCCGATTCACATTTTTAAATATACCCATACTATTCAGGATGAAAAGAAAAAATAAGTGGTATAATCCATCGAGTTATCCGAATCATCATAAATAAGATTTAAATACCTCTATGATCGGTAAATAAACCAACAAACATACATAATACTAAAAAATATTTACATAAACTATTTACACTTAGTGTTAAGAAATTCGCATAAACTAAAAAAACTTAAATATGATCCAAAGAAACCTTATTCTGTTATAAATGGATAATTATCCATTAGGTTAATGCTTATCTTTATTCATATTATAAGACTAGTTTCTTTACTATGATGAAAGGTTAATTACCTTAGTGTGAAGAAACATTTCGACCGCCCTATCTTTCCTATAAATATAGATGTTATGTTGTTAACAGAAAAAGACAATAATAAGAAGAAGTCTTCTCATCTCTCTCTCGAATTACCTTAGTGTGAAGAAACATTTCGACCGCCCTATCTCTCCTATAAATATAGATGTTATGTTGTTAACAGAAAAAGACAATAATAAGAAGAAGTCTTCTCATCTCTCTCTCGCTCGCCCATATCTCTCTCTATAAACTCTCTTGCTCTCTCATGTCTCCTTCTTTATATATTATATTTATATACATAATCACACATATATATATATATATATATGATAGCTAAACACACGTATGTATGAGTTATATATCTCACCTTTTATAGTTATAATTTATAACACGTTATCAGCACGATCGTCTCTCTATCCGGTCATATATGAAAAAGGTAAAAACGGATTATGTCCTTTTCATACTAGAAATGTGAGATTTTTATTTATGTGTTTTTGATCTAAATTTAAGTTTATATATTATTTACGGAGTGGTAGGTTATACCTCCTCCTTGATTTTATAGTAAACTATGCTTACTAGTTATTTATGAGAAAGACATATAATAGGCTATGTCTTTTCGGGATTGATCATTATATGGTAGGCAATGCCTCCTTGATTAAATCAAAATTATGTCTCTGTAATCTCATGGTAGGCTCTGCCTCCTTGATTAAACGGAAGACTATGCCTATTAATTTATTATGTTCTTATAGTTATTTGTTTATGCTTAATTATTTTAATCCAATTAATTTAATTATTGCAAATTATATAGAAGGCTCTGCCTCCTAACTATCAGTGGAAAAGCCATATAATAGGCTATGTCTTTTCTGAATTGATCATTATTATGGTAGGCGCTGCCTCCTTGATCAATTTTTTTCTAAAAAAAATTTAGGTCTCCGTAATCTCATGGTATGCTCTGCCTCTTTGATTATATAGAGAACTATGCCTATTGATTTATTATCATTTCTTTACCATTATTTATTTCTGTTTATTATTATTATTGCAAATTATATGGAAGTCTCTGCCTCATGAGATATCTGTTTTAAATTATGATGTTTTTATGCTCAATTATTTATCATGTTTATTTGAATTTAGAATTCAAAATAAAATAATTCTTATGAGAGAATTTATGATGCATGTGTCAATATAATATTGAACAGTGCAAACGCTCTAGCAGAGCAAATGTTTTGGAAGAGCATAAGGCTGAGACATGATTGTATGTAGTTGTACATACAAAGAATAAAGATGGCAAAATATATTAGTAAACTTGAAGTTTAGTGAATTGGTATGGTAGTAAACCAGAAGTTTACTACGTTATTTAAGACAAATAATTATGAGCAGTTATGCTGTCCTAATTTAGGAATGATATAAAGAATCATTGAAAATTCATGTGAAAACTAGAAGTTTTTCACGTAGCATGTCTCAAGCGAAAATAAGGCCATCATGAGAGATTCATAGTTAAATCACCATTTTTTTGTTAAAAAAAAAGCTCATTAGATATGGTGGTTGAGTTCTTTAATCTCTAGAATTACACTCCTTGTATAACCGATCTAAAAATGAGATTCGATTCAGATGAATGGGCCAGAAGTTTCATTATCTTACAAAAAAGTATTGAGAATCCCGAATTGATATTTTAAAAGATCTAAAATAAAACACATGTTCCAAGATGGATATGTTATTGATCCTATAGTGTGATTTAGTACGAGATAATGAATTAGAAGAGTTATTATCTCGAGGGGGAGAATTAAAGAATTCTACATCGACAAAGTTGATAACTTTGGTGAGCTTATATCCCAAAACTTGATCATTTTTGGTGATTTTGCATCATAAGGTTTATCACTTACTGTATGTCACATTGGAGATGAGCCTAATGAATTATGAAGATTTATTTGCAAGTCTAAGGGACTGCAAAGATATATTATGGTGAAATTTAATCTCTATGATTTGGTATACAACATGCAGTCATGCATGTAGTATATTAAGCCATCAAGTAGAGATGGACTTATTACAAGATTTGCAATCATCATTTTGATGAAAAATTTCTATGGGAAAATGATTGAATAGTTGGTATCCTTGAACAAGTTCATGTGAACGTGGAGTTCAAAAAGTTTAAAAATATCACTATTCAAAAGTATGTTGCAAATCAAATAAAAGGCTGATAAGATTTAAAGAAAAGAATTATCAAAAATCCTCATGAATATGAACTTGAAAGTTCAAAAGATAATTCATTTAAGAGAAAAGTGAAATTTCATATTGCAGCTGAAATACTCCAATAAAATAGATGTCTCTAAAGGAGAATTTATTAAGTCTATAGCACGTAAAAGACGATAGACTAATTGGTTCCAAAGATAAAGAAAATCTTCGATAAGAAAATGGAGCAAATAAAAGGAGGATTAAACTCCTAAAGAGGAGTAAAAAGATCATTATGGTTAATAATGAAATCAGGTACCTGAAAGAAATCATTGAGAATGATTTAGAGATCTCGATTAACCATGTCATTACAATAAAAATGGAACCAAAGATAAAAAGAATGTCGACATAATATAAATGAGAAAGCGCGCGATGTGAATAATGAGGATCTTGAATCTCCGCTCTATGGTGAGCGTAGAGATAGAAAATATTGGCCAAAAGAGGCAATCAAGTTTGTATTATACTCGTTTGACGAACGAGATGTTTTTGGACCAGAAGTCCAAACATTGAAAGGTTTTGTCCAGAAAAGAATGGACTAAATGACTTGGATTGCGCTTTAACATTTCTTTGAATAATCCTAAAGGTATTAATGATATCATTTTTATGTTTCAAAAACTCTACGGGATTGAAACTTCGGAAGAGTTATCGCAAATAGTATTGTAAAATGTTTGGAATCAAAGACTTCGGAAGGACATCATTGTCCTCAGGTATTCCAAAATCAAACATCTAGTGAAAGAGATGTAATCTGGAAATCCTAAGAGGATTTGCGTAAAGCTCATATTTTAAGTATTTCTAAAAGAAATGTTATTTGGTCTACAAATGTTATGTAACTTATAATAATACCTCGTCTACAAAAGATTCGGAGGTATACGATATGTTTTCAATAAGAAAGAAAGACAAAATAGTTTTTAAGAAAAGTGAATAACTCGTAAGTACAATCGAGCGTTTAGAAGATTGTACGTAAAAAGAAGTTTGAGCCAGAAACTCAAAAATGATCTTCTACGTGACTGGGATGGACTGAGAGTTCAGTGACCCGAGAAATTATGATGATCATACAAGTTTATTCACTAAGACTCTGTTCAGTGAATTTTCCAAAAAGAGATGTCACAATTTGAGATCAAAGACGGAGATATATGTTTGGCAAACAGTGCGACGCACAAAATACTTAGGAATAAAAAGTATTTCTCCGATCTCAAATTAAGAGACTCCACTAAAAGCGTGAGTACTATATCTGATGATGCAAAGATCATCACAAACTCTTGTAGAGTCATGTTTTCAATCCCAAGGGGGATAAAATTTGAGATAAATGATGATGCATTTATATTCTCCCATTCATACAGAAACTTGTTGAGTTTCAGAAATATCCTGAAAAATGGTTATCATATAGAAAGTATGAAATAAGAATGACATAGAGTATGAATTATTGGAATGCATCCCTAGTAGATGCTTTTTCAGGGGGAGAATAATAATGACATGCGTGGCTGTACTCTTTTTCTCCTTATCATGGTTTTTGTCTCACTTGGTTTTTCCATGACAAGGTTTTTAACGAGGTAGCATAGAACACGCAAAAACTCCCAAAAGAGTGGAAAATAAATATGGAATGCATCTCATGAAGATGTTGTTTTCTAGGAGAGTTATTTGATGATGGGCGTGGTTGTACTCTTTTTCTCCTTATCATGATTTTTGTCCCACTGGGTTTTTCCATGATGAGGTTTTTTAACGAGGCAACAAAGAACACGCAAAACTCCTAAGAAGAATGGTATGTATTTAATGTAACACATCTTGTAAAGATGATGTTTACAGGGGAAGAAATATGATGATAAGCATGGCTGTGCTCTTTTTCTTATCATGGTTTTTGTCTCATTGGGTTTTCCATGACGAGGTTTTTAACGAGACAGCAAAGAACACGTTCAAGATAGACATTTAAGGGAAATGTTATAATCTCACTGATAAAGGTCTATCACTATTCCAAGCGTTTTATCATATATTGATGAGATCGTGACGAGCGCAGAAAATGACCGAGATGAATCATGTACGAGAGAAGTAAGGAAGATGATCAGGATGAATCAATCTACGAAGCTTATGAAGAGACAAGACTTATTCGAGGGGGAAACTACGTCATCCACGCGATTTATGAAAGAAAGATCATATCCGTTTTTCAGGAGGAGATGGCACTCTTTTCCTTTATCATGGTTTTTATCCTAAACGGATTTTTCCATGAAAATGTTTTTAACGAAACAGTCCACAACACAAACATCAGTAGAAATAGATAATTGAGGGGAAGTGTTATAAATGAATAATTATCCATTAGGATAATGCTTATCATTATCTATATTATAATACTAGTTTCTTTATTATGAAAAAAGGTTAATTACCTTAGTGTGAAGAAACATTTCGACCGCCCTATCTCTCCTATAAATATAGATGTTATGTTGTTAACAGAAAAAGGAAGTAATAAGAAGAAGTCTTCTCATATCTCTCTCTCGCCCATATCTCTCTCTATAAACTCTTTTGCTCTCTCATGTCTCCTTCTTTATATATTATATTTATATACATAATCACACATATATATATGATAGCTAAACATATGCATGAGTTATAACAGATTCTCAATAATTACCTATCTGTATTTTATATTTTTGAATGTGGGGCTGTATTTAGATTCCAAAATCAAAAGATTCCGTGAAAAGCGAGAGAACCCATGCTTACACATTTCGCCTACTTGCGGCCTTTGTGGCTAACTACGGGCCCCACCTCTCTTCACCAAACACTTCTTCTCTTCTTCTTTGTCCTTTTCCATGTCCAAATAGTTTCGAGTTTGGACAAATAAACACACGTGGGAAGAAAAATACTCTACTGGTTCTCCCTTTCTCTACATTCAATTATCTCCTTGCGATTTTGAATATTTATAAAATAAAGCAAATAAACACACTTCGATTCATTCCAGATCAGTTTTTGGTATGGATTCGGTTTAACTTTTAGTTTGAGTATATTACATATTTTGATGTATAATATTTTAAATTGGATCTCAATTTATTCAATCCAGATCAGTTTCGTAAAATCTTCACAACATGATATATAGGTAGTTTGGATTCTGTTTAATTTAATTTTGTTTATGTAAACTATAAATTGACTTGATATTCGGTAAAATCTTCACAACATGATATATAGGTGGTTTGGGTAAGGACTGTAACCGTAAACTGTGACTGTAAACTTTTGACTGTAGAGAAAAAAGTTGTAACAACTGTAGCTATTATTTTTAAATATTAATAAAGTTGGATTGGTAATAAAAACTTTAGATACTTACTTTTAATTTTTTAATTTTATATTGTATTAAAATGTAAATTATGCTAAATTTGTATCTGCTGATGATAAAAAAATGAAACCCACAAAAATAAATATTTTTATTATTGTGGTTAGCAAAAACTTATTACAAATTAAATTTTTTTTTTTAAGTCGTCTGAAAAGATAAATCTCACTAAAAAATACAAAATTAAAAGAGATGTAATAACGAAAAATCACTTCAAGCAGTGGAAGACACTGAGGAAAGTTTGCTCTTATTTTTGGATTTTCTGGATTATTGTAATAAAGGTTGTATTGCGACTTCAAGCAATCAAAACGATGTTTTATGCGTCTCCAATCCAAATTAATTCCAAATCGATCGTTAATGGTCAGAATGATATTTTCTTTTTGAACAAGAGTAAAACGACATCTTACGTTGTCGTTTTTTTGGCTCTCCATAGCCATTGTTTGAAGCAATATATATGTCATTTCGTTTGTCGACATAAAGATCTGTAAAGATAAAGCACATCTAAACTAATTAATTTCTGTAATCATATAAACCAAACATTATTAGTATCATGTTACGAAAATGATTTAGGAAATAACATAATTTAAAGTAATAGGTGATATATTTTACCTTACGTGAAGATGGTGTACACGACGTACAGATCTTTCTCTATCCGAACCCATGGCTTTTCCTGTAACTCTATTGGTCTCCGAGCGTCTATCATATGCCATCGCAATCTCAGATTTCTCACTGACCCATGAAACTTTACGTTTGCGTCTAACATTATTATTTTGATGCCCTTTTATCCTTGTAGGTAGGAACTTCGGTGCTTGGAGTTTCATGAAAATTTGATTCTTGGTCGTCACCCAAATCTGATTCATCTCCTTCAGTTTGTGTATTAGTCGTATAATTCTGTGATGACACATAGCCATCAAGACCATTTCCAACTACCAACCCATCATTAGCTCAAATTAAGGTGTTCCCGAATACCTTCTCAAACATATCAAGATCTTGCAGTTGCTTTTTCTGGACATGAGCAGCTCCTGGAATTTACTGTAAAGCAAAATACTCTAATATTATCAAATAGTTATTACTACGTAAATAATAATATATGAACAAAAATTAATTTACCTGTATACGATCATCCCACCATTCTGGATGCATCTCGATTTCTTTAGTATCATGATTGATAGATACACCAGTTTTCTTACTTAATCTTTGGTACGCAATATACCATGTTTTGAGATTGTCATAGTGATTTTTGAAAATTTTCCCTACCAAAGTATACCATGTTGCCTTCTCAAATTTAGAAACTAGTAGTTTTTTTTCCTTCCGCACTTAAAATTATCTCTTTCCAGTTCTCTTCATTTTGCACGTAGATGAAAATTTCAAGAAAGGTATGAGTGTTCTTATCGGTTCATGTGATCTTCTTTTGACATAAAAAACACACATATATTAGTAAAATAAAATAAACTTAAAACATAAATTTTTTTTAATAAGTTTATACATTAGCTTACGAGAAGATGATGATGTTGCCATTTGCTGTAAAAACAATTTTAAACAAACCAATACAACGTAGTACAAAATAAAAAGTGATGCACTGATGCTTTAAAAGTGATGCTTTTATAGGAACGTACCTTTTAGATTACTTTTTTGTTTGAGAAATATTTCTAGTGTTTTCATGGTATTTATAATCTTCAATTGTACTAAAAATAGTGTTCAATTTTTTTCAAAAAAATATTCTCAATAATTTAGAGTTGAACCAGTTCAAACTTTGACTAGGGATTACTATGATTTTTTTTCTAAATTCATTATTTATCTTTATATACTAGAAACAAACAAAATGGTTTGGAGAAGCAATTGGTATAATCAACAAGAAATAATTAATTAATTTATATATCAATAAAATAGATTTTAAAAGAAAGAGAGAGAGAAAAAAGTATTTGCATCCAATGACAATACTGTTGAGCCTTATTAAGTAATTGACAAAAGCAGTTTCGTTGCTATAATTGAGAGAATATTTCGCCACCAATTCTGCCTCTCTTATCCTCACGCGCTCCACTTCGTTCTCTTCCTCTGACACATTGTAAAAGCAAAGCATTAAATGAAAAGCAAACCACTCTTCCTCCTCTTCAAAGTATTCTTTCTGTTTGTTTCTTTTTTACTTCCGATCTCTCTCACAAACTAAACTGAAACAAATAGCAGTTTTCTTACCGACATGAACCAAACACCTAATCTAATCGATTTCTCGCCATATCAGACTCTTTTTTTTATCTCGTTGACACCAAAATTCCCTCTACTTTAAACTATATGTCTCTGTTTTATTTTGATTCTTTTTGCTCATTAAGATAATTGGTTTGGTTCTATTTTCTTGTATTGAGTTTTTCTTTTAAATTATTTTTATTCATGTGTTTTTAGATTTTTGGTGTTAAGACAGATTCTCACTGAGAATTTTTGTAGTCGACTTAAAGATGAACTTCTAATTTTCACCTTAACGAGATAAACAAATATGTAGACTGTAGTAACTAGTCATGCGCAAATAATATTACTTATATATATGGTTAAAATAACAAGTTACATGTTTGCATAGCATGCTAAAATGTTTATAGTAACATATAAACATGAAAATATACCTCTATTTTTTTTTACTTACCGAGGTAACTAAATTATCAAACCTACTTCTTATGGCAGTTTTGTGTATTTAGTGCTTTACAAATAAATATAACATGTTATTAAAAAGAATTGTTGTGCTTAAAGACACAATTTTTAAAAATATGAAAATGTTGAAATCATTTTTCAATAAACTCAATATATAGCATGTTATATTTACATGTATCACGACAATGTTAGGTTTAGCGTGTTATATTTATATGTATCATGATAATGTTATATATAGCGTGTTATATTCATTTGTAACAAGACAATGTAATATATATTGTGTTATATTATTTGTAACAAGATGATGTTAAATTGTATTGTTTTTTATTTTTTGTTGTTTTGTGTTATTAGACTTTGTCGGTGTTATCCCACATATAGATTAATTTGAGTTTTGACTTTGTGTTCATTATTAGAAAGAAATGAAGAAGAATAAGAAGTTGAAGAATTGATAGAAGAGAGATGAAGAGACAAGAAAAAAGAGGAGAAGACAAAAAAAAAATTAAATGATGATCGTCAATATATTCACCACACGCAGCACACACAAAATATTTGTTTCTTTTGATATTTACTTTTTTCGGTACCCTTTTGTTAGTTTTTAAAGACCAATTTTCTCTTTGCTACTTTTTTAATTAACTCTTTCTTTATTGTCAGTTACCAAATTTACTCAAAAAAATAATTAATTTTCTAAAATTTCATTTTAATAAATTATATCAAGATGAATATATTGGATTGAATTATCTTTGGAAAAGAAAAAAAAAATAATTAGTAAAAAGAAAAATGAAAAATGCATACCTTTTATTGTGAGGAACCGTAGGAAAAAAAAAAAACTTTAGCGATTAAAAGGTATTACAGTCCAAAAAAACCTGATTAGGTACAAAACAAATGTTAAGTAAAAATCTGTAAAGTCTTTACAGCCTCAATGCCAATCGGGCCCTATACCTATATTATACTATGAAATTTTTTTTGATTGATTGAGTTAATTTAAATGAAGTACTAAATGATATTTTATTATATATAATTTGTAGTATGTGTGTTTTTAGTAAAAAAATAGTATATCTTATATAATATAAAAAAGTTTTTTAAAGTTCAAGCTATGACAGACTTCTATGTGCCATCTAACTTTTTTGACATTTGTTTTTTTAAATTATTTATTAAAAAAAAAATTAAGTGTTTTTTAATAATTCTAACAATTTAATAGCTAATTCTTATGTAAATTAATTCTAACAAGTTACAATTAAATATTTTGTGTACATTTTTGTGTAAATTTATGTATAAAAAATAAATATTTTATTTATCAAATCCAATAACATCCTATACCAAAAAAAACATGTAATTTTTTTGCCTTTTACATAGGTAATTGCGATTTTAAAATTAAAAAAAAATCACAAAAGAATAGTTTTATTAAAAAGAAGGATACATGAACCAAAAAAACGATGAAGTGATAAAATTAGTTAAAAAATGATTTTAGGATTTCCAGGGCCGTTAAATCAAACAAATCTAATCGGAAAAATTTAGAATTTAAACGTTTTCAAATGTTTGCATAGCTTTTAAAATCAATTTATCAATCATCCTGTAATGCAATTGAAACAATTTGTGTTGAACAAAATAAAATTCCTAACCAAGACTCTCGATGGAAAACTTTACTCCATCACAAATTGTAAATCTAGTAAATTAGCAATGAATTGATGTAAAAGATAGAGTAAGACAAAAATACAATCAAACATCAATTATTCACTCCTTATGATTCAGGTTCTAATGAAATAAAAAAAAAATGCATTATAACACCTCTATTGAGATGATGTAGATGTCTTAGTAGAAACAAAGCATATTATAACTTGTATGATCAGTAGATTTTTACAGACGTATTTGATGCAAAAAGACAACCAACCAATTTTTTTTGGAAATAGTAGTGAATATTGATTCAGATATAAAAGTTAAAGATTTGTGCCAAAGAAGATATCTTCTATATTCTGTAAATTTTATTAATGAATGATCTATTTCTTTTTATGTATAACACTAAATGACTTCTCGCGTTATAAGATGCTAAATATTTTTCTAAAATCAAATAAATTAAAAAAATATTTTATGGTTAAAAATTGGGGAAATTACAAAAATACCACTTTTTATGTGCACATTTGCAAAATGCCACTTAGAAGTGTTCATTTTCACAAATGCCACTACTTAGAGATTTTTAAACCCTATATCTTAAAGTTCTAACACTAAAAAATGTTTTGACCCCTGAACCTCCCTAAACCCTCATAACTAAACCCTAATAGAACATAATTAACCCAAACATAAATAATATAAAGAAAAAATAATTTTGAAAAGTGGCATTTTTGTAAAGATTTCAAAAGTATGGGATTTTTGTAAAGTGGCACTTAAAAAGTGGCATTTTTTGAAATTCCTCTTAAAAATTACTAATGATGTTCAATTTGGATTTTAATTCAATTTTCTTTATATAAAATAATATCTTCTCTTTTGTTTTTATTTGTTGACATTAATTCTTATTTTATTACTAAAATTAACAAAAAATTCATTTACGACTTTTTTTTTCTGTCAACCTACAATTTCATTAACAAAAAACAATACATTATAAAATTTGGTTTTTGAATCCGATTTTATGTCGTAATAATTTAGTAAGATTTTTTCTTTTCTAAAACTTTCTCTATTTATGTTGATGTTTGATTCTCTTCAAATTGAAAAATATAGCATTCTAATAATATTATAATAACTGTATAAGCCATGCTAATATTATGTGAGTATACACGATTGAAAATGTTAATATAACATATATTTGTATATATATATATATTTAATAATAAGTATAAAATATATATTTTAATTATGCAGATATTGAATTAGTTGGATTTTTTTTTGTTTTCAAAATTATTAGTTTACATTATTACCAGAGATATTTGTGACTACGTTTATGGAATTAATATTTATATTGATGTTTGATTCTCTTCAAATTGAAACATGTAACATTCCAATAATATTATAAGAACTGTTTAAGCCATGCTAATATTATGTGTGTATACACGATTGAAAATGTTAATATAACATATATTTATATATATATTTAACGAAAAGTATACAATATATATTTTAATTATGCAGATATTGAATTCGTTGAGTTGTTTTGTTTTCAAAATTATTAGTTTACATTATTACCAGAGATATTTGTGACTACGTTTATGGAATTAATATTTAAATTGAACAACCGAGTGACATGATATTGTAATTTTATGAAAGCCAAATTTAGTTAGATGACATGTCATAATTTAATAAGATGATATATCATAATAAAATTCGTGAAAGTAATTCTAGAAGCGACATATAATCATTTTTTAGAAAATCACTTCTCAAATAATATATAAAAGATTATATATGTCCAACAATTTGATACAAATGTTTAGTCTTATAATTTAGATAATTATCTACTATAAACACCAAATTTAAATAATATTAAATAGAAAAATAATCAATAATTAAAAATTATTAATTTTTATTTTAGATTCCACGCAACGCGTGAACAGTCCCTAGTTATATTATAAAACAAAGTATTAATGAGCGTAGGACATATGTATTGTTCTAAACATTTATAAATGTTTTGGTTTCAGTAAAGAAAAAAATATAAAATGAAAAAGCTTACAAGAATTTATGTGATTATTTGTATTATAGATTGACCAATAAAAGATAATTTGTAATTTGTAGAATTGCCAAACTAATGAGTATAAAAATCTCAATGATAGTTTTTTTTGTTTTTTTGTTAAATATCATGATAGTTTTTACCCTTACAATATTCCAAATTTGATAACAATTGTGGAAACTATTTACAAACATAAATGCGAGTTACGACGAAATGTATTAAATCGACGAATCTACGAACTTTCAAAGTTCAAAATGGTCGAACCAAACCATGAACGAGTGCTTGCAAATCGACCCCATATGTTACCATGAAAGTGTTACAAGAGAAGCCCAAAGTTATTGCTTGTGTTTTGATCCAAACTCTGTTACAACCACCAAATTACTAGTGCTTACTGATGCCGCTTACCCTTGAGATCCAATAGAAAATAGACAGACAAGTAACTTTAATTGAAAATGATTTAAATTATGTAAGAGTAGAAAGTAACCAACACTTCTTCCAATACAGCCAAAACACAAACCTCGGGAACCTCTTCCCCCTGCCAACTATAAAACCAGACGCCACCAAAATGATCTATTCATTTAATTGCTTTTTTCTGCTCAAAATAATATTTGTTTTTTTGTGATTTTAATATCCAATTAGTTCCATTCCCCATGGAAATGTGTTTGTTTTAGACCGAAGCTAAAATTGATTCTAGAGGATGTATCTATCTTATGAAATTGTAGTGATCAATTTATGAATTAATTCTCTAGAGTATGTATCATGGACAGAATCGGCTCTGAAAATAAATGTGCCGCAAGCAAAAAAAAATAATTGGTCTATGAATTAATAAACTAAAGAAAATGTGAAAAATATTAACTATTGCTACTGTTTATACTCGAATTTTATACTTTCCTTTACCTCATCAAGAGACACAAACCAACTACTAACTAAAAAAAATTTTTTACCAAAAAAAACCCCAAATATTACTTATTATATTAAGGACCGCAAGCACATGGTTGAAGGCAATCTTGACCATGGAAAATATGTGTAATCATCTAAATCAATTAGTAAGTTAGTATATACTATAGATTGTACATGACGTCATTTTACTTGAAAATATTGTAGATATACAATAATTAGTTGCATCAAATATCTATATTTTAAGTTTTTCTATTTGCAAAATCAGCATATGATTTTTTCGTAAATATGGTAATTTGTTTAAGGTGAATAACTTTTAAAAAAGTTATGTGAGTTCATGTGTGTTTTTTAAAATAGATAATTTGCCAACTGAATATTAAAATCTATAAAAATTTAAAACCGAGAAAAATGTTATTTTCTTAATTTCTATAGAATTGTTATTTTATTATTTTTGAGAAAACATTCGTTAAACTAATGCGAATGTTATGTTATTTTGTTTACCATAATCTATATATAAAATTTAAATTCAAAATGCTAAAATATAATTTTCAAAAAAAATGCTAAATTATAAACACATAAACATCAACGAGGGTTGGTTTCATTGGTCCATGTCTTTGCTTATGTTTTTTTTTTAGATTACTAGAAGGTTATGGGCCAAAACCCATAATTCCCCGTGCTTGAAATCACATGTAATATTAATTTCGTCTTAAGTGCCACTCGAATCATCAATCATTAGATTTTATTTGAGATCTTGACCAGTTGAACTAATTGCTTTTGGTACTTTGCTTTTGTGTTTTCTATGCTGCTTTTGGTCAATTGGGTTCCTGCTGATTTTGATTTCTTAAGCCTTAAAGTTTCAATTTTGGCGAGTACCATTATGTCGTGCTAATCGGCTTGAAATTACCATTTATCTGTTTGGGTCTAAGTTGCTTTTTTCTCAAGCATTTGTTATAACAACAGTAGTTTCGAATGGTTATCACCTCTAAATTTTCTTTTTTGAAATATCATATTATTTTAATTTATAACACATTATTTTATAAGGAAATTAGGGTCTATATTACATAATAGACATCTAATTCATTATCTAACTTAAAATAAATTAAGACATATTAATTAATAGTATAAGGTCTTGATATTTCGTTTTACCTTTAATAAAAAAAATTAAAAAACCCTAACTGACCTCGTATTATTCCAGCGTTTATTTCTCCTCTTCTTCTTCTTCTTCATCGAAAATCTCCAACCATAGATTAAGATTGTGTTCCTTCTCATAAACTATCCACTGTCGTTTCCTTTCCTGATCAAACTGAGCCGCCGCTGAAGATTGATATAGTTAACTATGTTCGAAAATCAGTATAATAGTTAACTATGTTTCTGATAATAGTTCACTATATATGTTATTCTCTTTTATCATGCAACTATAAAATGTAACTATGATTTTGATAATAGTTAACTATGTATGATTATTCTTTTTCATTATGCAAATTATAATAAGTAACTACGTTATGAACATAGTTAACTATGTAATATTTTTTTAAATAAGTAACTATTACAACAACATTTTCATATAGTCAACAACTTATGAAATCAATAGAGTAGACAACTATGTTACAAAAATAGTTAACTATGTTTTTAAACTGGTAACTATTTTTTAAATAGTTACAAAATAGTGTGAGGTAGGTAACTATTTTCTGAGATCAATAGAATATTTAGTTTCAAAATACTTAACTATTATAACATATTTGTTTTTTTGTCATCTTCTTCCATACGGCTGTTTTTCTGACATAATTTTATTTTGTTTGCAAACTAGATATACTTTCTCAGAGATAAAGACTAGAGATGAGATGAATATATGTTTTAAAGATTTTTCATACTTACCTTACATAACATGTAGAGGCAATTTCGTCATATCTTTATTTTTATCTGCTTACGTACTTAATTCTATTTTTTTAATATGTTATTTACCCAATTTTATTTCCCAAAAATGATATTCTACAAAATAACCCTGTTTTATATACTATTGTGAAAAAAATACTTTTATTTATTTAACAATAAAAATGTCGCATATATTTTTTACTTTAGACTAATTTAGGTTTTATATTTGGTTTATCTCCTAAATAAAATCTAAATAAAATCTGATTTCTTAGTAGAAAACGGATGAAATGAAAATGTAAGAAATATCTTTATTAAGCGGTCAACCATTTAAATTAGGGATTATTTCCAAATCTACCATTTTTTAGAAATTAACTTTCCAAATCTACCATAATCCAAAAAATCTTTCAAAATCTACCATACTATGCACGGAATGAAAAAGACACTTATATCTCTAGTAACCAAAATGGCACATGGAGTATATTTTCATCCACAACGTTTTTATTTTTCTCCTTGACCACCGTCTTCGTCATCATTTTTGTCTTCGACCACCGTCTCCGTCGCCGTTTTTGTCTCCGATCATTGTCTCCATCATCGTTATTGTCCCCCACAACCGTGTCGACATTTTTGTCTTCGACCACTGTCTCTATCATGTCCACCACCGTCTCTTTTGTTGTTTTTGTCCATGATCATTGTCTCCGTCATCGTCTTTATCCATGACCACTGTTCCATCGCCGTCTTTGTCTACGGCCACTGTCTCCGTGGCCGTTTTTGTTTTCGATCACCGTCTCCATCGTCGTTATTGTCCATGATCAGTGTTTTCGTCGTCGTTTTTGTCCTCCGCCACCATACACCACCTTATTTTCTTCTATTTCATTGGAGAGAAAAAAAGATGGAAGATGAGTGTGAAAAAAAAAAGGTGAGGAAGATGAAAGTGAAATAGAACAATGTGAGGAAAATGAGAGAGAGAGGAAAGAGAAAGAGAAATATCATGAGTGAAAAAAAATATATACATAAAAATAAAAATGTTTTTTAGTGTTGAAAAAAAAAATGTGGTAGATTTTAAAAGGATTTTGAGATTGTGATAAATTAGATTTTAAAATAAGTGGTAGTTTTGTTAATTTTCCCTTTAAATTTTGTGATTGTCTATCAACACATATGGCAATTTTCATTACAATATAAATGAAATGATTGCAAGATTCCGATAAGAATGTATTGTATAAGATCAAGATTGAATCCAACATGCATTACCAACAAGCATATGAACAAATACGCATTTACTTTAGCGTTTATTGTCGTCTAGCTTTTTTGTCGTTATTATTGAGACCAAAAATTAAAGTTCAGTATATCCAACTTTTTCACCACTATTATATATTTATATATTCACCTTATTAGGAGATTAATATGTAATCCCATGTGGCAAACCCTTCAATACAAACAGCAGAAAAGATCAAACGAAAAATAAAATAAATCATCAAGGAAAGGAAAATAAAATAAAACAAATGTACACTAACATGACTTGAAATCATGCTTATATAAAGACTTAAAGGACCCTTTGTTCCCCCACCTCCTCAACAACACTCACTCCCAATTCTCTTTAAACTCAGAAAAAGACAAGCAAAAACTCTCGAGAGACAAAAAAAAAAAATGGCCATAATTTGCAGAACAACAACAACATCTCAAGAACACGAACCAAAACAAGATCTTGAAAACGATAAAACTCCTCCATTAATCTTCAACCCTTCTCTTCTCAACCTCCAATCCCAAATCCCAAACCAATTTATTTGGCCAGACGAAGAGAAACCTTCCACTGACATTCCCGAGCTCAACGTCCCTTTCATCGATCTCTCGAGCCAAGACTCGGCTCTTGAAGCTTCTAGACTCATCGCTGAAGCTTGCACCAAACACGGCTTCTTCCTCGTCGTCAATCATGGAGTCAGCGAGTCGCTCGTATCCGAAGCTCACCGTTTCATGGATCGTTTCTTCGACATGCCTCTCGCCGGAAAACAGTTAGCTCAGAGAAAACCCGGCGAGAGCTGTGGCTACGCCAGTAGCTTCACCGGCAGATTCTCCACCAAGCTCCCATGGAAGGAGACTCTCTCTTTCCGCTTTTACAACGAGAATAGTGACTCCAGAACCGTTCAAGATTACTTCTCCGACACATTAGGACAAGAGTTTGAGCAATTTGGGTACGTGTCCTAAAACAGAACAAAGATACACAAAACAGAGCCAAAAAAACCAAAATATGTCATTAAGTTCCTCTGTTTTTTCTTTGATAGAAACCGGTTCCTTATACCGAAATAATTAAACCGGAAATAATTTGACCGGTTTAGCTCATGATTTTCCCGGTTATGTTTACAGGAAGGTGTATCAAGACTACTGTGAGGCAATGAGTTCCCTGTCACTCAAGATCATGGAGTTTTTGGGGCTAAGTTTAGGAGTAAACCGAGACTATTTTAGAGGATTTTTCGAACAGAATGATTCAATAATGAGACTGAATCATTACCCTCCATGCCAAACACCAGATCTCACGTTAGGTACAGGACCTCATTGTGATCCAAGCTCTTTGACCATCCTTCACCAAGACCATGTCAATGGCCTTCAAGTATTTGTTGACAATCAATGGCGATCCATTCTTCCAAATCCAAAGGCTTTCGTGGTCAATATCGGTGACACTTTCATGGTAATTAATAACCATCTAAAAAGTAGATACATTTTGGTTACTCATGCACAAATAGTTGATCAATTTTGGTTTTGTAGGCTCTGTCGAATGGGATATTTAAGAGTTGTTTGCATAGAGCGGTTGTGAATAGAGAGAGCGCGAGGAAATCAATGGCGTTTTTCTTGTGTCCGAAGAGAGACAAAGTGGTGAAGCCACCAAAAGAGATTCTGGAGAAGGTGACACCGAGAAGATACCCTGACTTCACTTGGTCTATGTTCCTTGAGTTTACTCAAAAACATTACAGAGCAGATGTCAATACCCTCGATTCCTTTTCAAATTGGGTCATTACCAACAATAATCCCATCTAAGAAAATAAATTACTCTCTAAATATTTTGTCTTTCTTAGTTGCTATGTGGTGAAATGCATTGAATTGGATTTCAAAGTTTAAACGTTTGTATATTGTTCCAAGTGTTAGACCAAGCCTTACCATATGGCGCCTATGAATGCTCGTTTATTCGAATACCTTATTTAATAACAACGTTTAATGATGGGTAAATGCGACTTTGCGACGAAATTATGCAATTAGAAAAGACGATCTATTTAACCCTTGTTTGAAATTTGGGACGGTGACGAGTTTCCCTCAACTAAATTCATGTTCTAAATATGTCTCGAATTGTGGAAGCTCCCTTCGCCTAATGGTTTGGTTAAGAGTTCATTAATACTTATACACCGGAGATCTGGGGTTCGAATTCCAAAAGATGCGATTTATTAATATTGATGCAGACTAATGGAGACAAGCTTACATGAGATATTCAGCGTAGGGCAAGATATAATCGTTTGGCATAGATCAAAGCCGAAGACTTGTCCGTTGTAGAATCGTCGATATAACAGTTCTCATAATTTGTAATATAATAATAATAAATCCAGACGATTACAAAAAAAATGTCTCGAATTTCAAATCAAAATAGGAACCTGAAGAAAACAAAAGCAAAGACTTTATATGGTGAAATCAGTTCTGTTCTTAGTTGAAATGCATTGTCATATGTTACAGAAATTCAAAAATGATATCAGACGGGAATGGGACGGGACTTTTGTCCATTCCTACCTACGTATCATGTTTTCGGGATGGATTTGATCGGCAGCAAATTGAAAAACAAGTAAGAAAAATCCAAAAACAAAGTACACATCAAGTGTCATTAACTAGTGAGTCCAAGTTAAGATTAAAGACAGAAATTTGTGCATCATATACATCATGTAGTGTAGCAAGAGTCATCAGAAAAAAACAAAACACATGGGCCACCAAAACCTACCCAAGAATGTTCTCTTTCTCACAAACATGAGAACCAAATCCCTAATAATGCTTATCATCCTTTGAACCTTACCTGTTTGGTACCCTAGATATACATTGGCACACTCCTTTGTATAGTGTTTGCACAATACCACGCATTATTGAATTTGAGTATTCTATTTTTTTTTTTTTTTTAATTTATTTATTCACTTTTGTTGAACGTTTTTGTCCCAAACATTTTTAGAAACTTTTGAGAAACCTTAACTTTTTTCGATCATGGAACTGAAACGACTAAATTAATTGATAAGAGATATGTGAACCGATCTTATCATGATGAGACAACAATTGGGCAGACATTAGACCAACGAACGAGAACATGAGATATACCAAACCGGAAAGCATCGAACTAGAGCCGATTCGATTCTTTTAATTGAGAAAATTGTTAATAACAGGAGAATTAGTCTTCCTAATGTTTATGAACTTATCATTCCACTTTTCTGATAATCTCGATGCTATGAATCGTGATTCCATTTCTTCTTTGTAATAACAAAGCAAAACAAAGATAGTATAAACTACTTATTGAAGGATTTCGGTTTTTTAGTGGTTTCTTATTTTTGGCTCTTATTTTTTTTTCTTATCAAAGCCTATGTCTACAATTAGGTTCTTATTTTTGGCTATTTGATAGTGTCAGTTTTTGGCTTGGAACAGAAAGGCTGACTATTGACCTTTGTTCCCAAAAATTCTTTGTAAATCATATACTTATCACATAATATTTCAGATGACAAAAACAAAAACTGCATCACAATCACATGTACAAATTATGAATTTAAGCAATAAAAAAATATTATTAAAAATATATGTACCGTAGCACATGAAATCCACCTAGTTTGATTATGATTTCAGTTAGATTTGGTTGAAAGTTTTACATCTAGATATTTAAATTATGAAATATCATAACAAAAGAAACATGTGATGAGCTTATAAATTCCAAACGTACCGACACAATGCAATTAAATGAAATCTAACTACCATCGGCTTAAGGTGAGAACAAAACTTATAATCGTAAATTGACATTTCAATGATATATTTAAAAAGGTTTAGCTTACATAAATCTCATGAATGAAAACATTCAACTATTGTTCTTGATAATAGAGACGAAGAGAAGTCGGGAAGGAAAAGGACAATAAGAACAGCTCTATTCTTCTTTGTATGTTTTTTTTTTTTGGAGAAATTCTTCTTTTTATGTTTTATCTTTTTATTAATTGTATTCTTTGTTGTAT
Organism: Arabis hirsuta; assembly: GCA_964056655.1. Classification (NCBI taxonomy): domain Eukaryota; kingdom Viridiplantae; phylum Streptophyta; class Magnoliopsida; order Brassicales; family Brassicaceae; genus Arabis; species Arabis hirsuta. The sequence goes on along the minus strand of OZ053302.1, from coordinate 24,969,850 downwards.
TCGTTATCAAAATCCAAAACACCCTCGCATCACGTGCATCACTTTTGTTCTCTTTCTCTTCCTCACTCTTAATTATTTATTTTTCGTCTAATTATTTTTAGGCTAAGAACAAACCAAGGAGCAGATCTCTCTAGGCCGAGCTAAACGACAACATTTGGGATTTTGTATCATGCACATTTGTCCAACTGCTTTATGATTCTTCTTCTTCTCCCTAATAAACGTTAATTGTAAATATGTTTTCTTTCAAATTTTATGTTGTTTTGGAAAAAATATATTGTAAATTATTTGTAATATTATCTCAGACTGATGCCATCTTTGCTACAACCCTTCGTGCATGAATCTTGGATCTGTAATCACACATAGATTGAACTCTTTGTATGAACGTATGCGCCTGACACTTTGTTTCACATTAAAAAATGTATTAACTTGTTTTCTTATGCCAATCTCTTTTTTTGTTTTTGTAAATTATGTCAGTCTTGACTGATTTAATTTTTTTTTTTTTAATGATGGAATTTTTTTAACACTGAATTTTTTATTATTATTATATTACAAATGATGAGAATTGTTACACCGATGATTCGATGAGTTTACCGGCTTGATCCATACCAAACGATTGTACCTTGTCCCGCGCTAAAGATCTCATGCAATCTTGTCTCCATTAATCTGGATATATAATAATACGCAACTTTGCAGGGTTTAATTTTGGTCCTAAGCCTGATATCCGCACCATCATGTATGTAAATCGTTTTTTTTTTTTGGTTGTTGTTGTTGTTTGTATTTATTAATCATTACTCATAATTATGTGTATGTGTGCGAGTGAGAACACAGGAAACATCAAGAAGTGGTTCGTGGATTTTTTGCGAGTGCTAGAGAGTTGGTTAAAGCCGATGGAGAGATTCACTTGACTCATAAGAGAGCGTATTCATTTTCTCGTTGGAATATCGAGACTTTGGGTGAAGAAAAAGGTTTGTATTGTTACAGAGAAAGGGAATTTGAGATGTGTCAATATCCAGTTACTCCAACAAGAGAGGAAGTGGAAGTTATTGTGACTCTACCTTCCCTGCCAGAGATTCTTCTACTTTCATGTTTAAGAAACACTAGTACATGTGTTTTCAACTCGAAGAAATATGTTAAAAACGAGTGTTCACATGAAACCACTCTCTTCGTATGATTCATTTTTTAAGTTTGTTCTACCTTTAGTATATTGGGCTTATCAAGTGTTTTCAAGTTATTCAGAATGGTTTTTACTTTCATTTATCGTTGGAGTTTGTATGTGGCCTGTGAGCTAAAAACAAAACTTGGCCTAATGGCTTTCTGTTTTTCTTTTTCTGCATTTTCAATAGAATGCCCAATATAATATCCCCTGCTATTAAAAGAGAAATGCAATGATTTAATTTCCTTAGATGTTTTAATTTAATTGGGTTAAAACTATGACATGTATTCAAAAAATGATGACATGTCTTAAGAAAAATGATGACGTGACTTAAACTAATCATTTTACTTTATTAATAATATATTTTATAATTTTTAAAAACAAGTAAAATGGAATACACGATTTACATAATTTGAAAAATTGTAAGTTGTTGTTTAACATAAGTTGATTATTAATATGCAAAAATTAATATTATTTACATTAACAAACATGAGAAACATACATACACTAAGTTTTGAATATTATAAAAATGATAAAACCTCTAAAAAATAATGTAAACTATGTTCGTTAAAGTATAAATTGTATATAAAGAATATAATATAACTACACAAACCGAAAATATAACCACAACAATAATCCATTTTAATTGTAAATATATCTTTATTACATCATATCCCATGATCGACATACCCTTTCAAATATTTATGAAATTAACCTAATCGAATTTAGCTACGCAATATTTGCAAAAGACCGTATATTTGCAAAAAAAATATTTCATTGGAACTTTCATACGATTTTTTTATATCTTTTCATTGTTTTTGTGTATGCAAAACACAACTATTTTATACTAATTTTTTCTTTTTGCATATCTGAAGATCCAGATACTGGTAGTTGTATTGGGAAAAGATTTCAAAGTTCTTTTATGTGAAAAAGTAGCAATCAAAGATGTTCTTGGTTATAGGATCAATCATTCGTAATTCGAGAAATACTAAAATGAGTTTGGTATCCACCAAATGAAAAAACCATTCATGGTATTTGGATGGTGTACAATCTAACATGGTTTTTGGATAGTGTACATTTTAGGCAAAGCTATACATGTGCTTGAATGTAGAATTGTTATATTTCGAACACAATCTACATAAAAAATAACTATATATTTTTACTGAGCAATTTTCAAAAATACCACACTTTGAAGTTTTGTTTCCAAAAATACCATCAAATGTTCCAAAAATAACACTATTTGTTAAATCTTTCAAAAATTACCACAAAACTAAAATTAACTTTCAACATTCAAAAGTAAACCCTAAACCCAAACCCTATCCCATAAAAACTATATCCTAATTTTACAATAGTTAACCCAAACTCAAAATTTTAAATACCAAACCCTTGAAAATCAATTTTTGTGTTTGTGGTATTTTTGGAACATTTTAAAAAATGATGATATTTTTAAAAACAAAATTTCAAAGTGTAGTATTCTAAGAAATTTCTCATTTTTACAGTGATAGATCCATAAATCTCTTCATGTTTTTAAAAACTTATATTAAAATTAGAGCAATATTCCACAAATTAAAACTATACCTTGAACAAAAAAATAAGAACAAGTTGGAGAGAAAAAACGATGAAAAAGAAAGAGAAGTCGAAGAAGATGAAGAAGAGAAAGAGCATGGAAAGAAGTAAAAAATAGAAGAAAAATCGGAAGAATAAGAAGAAGACAAAAACAAATTAAAAAGAGAAGAAAGTGTTGGAGAAGACAGTGATAGTAAAGAAAAAAATGAAAAGAGAATGAAATCAAAGATAAAACTAAAAGAATGAAATGAAGAAGAACAACAAAAAACCAAAAAAAAATTGAAACCGTAGCGATTTTGGCAGGTAACAACCTTAGAAAATAACTGAAAAATAAGAAGAATATTAAAAATAACGAAAAACACTAAAAGGGATAATGAAGATAAGGAAGAGGACGAAAAAGACAAATTAAGATAAAAGAAGTTGATAAAACAAAGATGATAAAGAATATGAAGGAAAGAAAAGTCAAATAAAACAAAGAAGATAAATACAATAAATAAAAATCAAGGAAAGAGTCAGGTAAGGTGAAGAAAACGAACTAATGAAGGCGATAAAAAGAAGAAGAAACAAAAATCATAAGAAGAACAAACAAAGATTATGACGAAGAAGAAAAATAAACAATGACCAAAAAGAAGAAACAACACAAACGTAGATTATTACTACAATTATCATAGTTTATATAAAAGTCAAAACAGAAATAGATATTAACAAATGCTAGCAAAACGTAGATAATTATATCATTAACAAAATATAAAATTTTCATGTACACGTATGACGCGGATAAATAACCTAAGATGTAGGAAAACTAATTATATTATTTGGTCCCTGTACTTCTCGTCACATCAAAAATTTTCAATATGTTTAAACCACATTTCACTAATTGCGAAATATTACATATTATTTTCCATCATTTACGTTTACGAATATAAAACTTATAAAATATTAAAAATATTTTCCTATGGATCTTGTTGGGGCTAGATTCGTCACTGAATTCAACCCGTAAAAAGTCCAGTCGAAAACGTATCGTTCAGGAAAGAAAAAGATGGGCCTGCGATCCAGCCCCGGACGTAACGCCTGCGAAACAAAATTGGGAACTTTAGATGTGCGTCGATCGACACAAGTTCAAATTGAACCGATTGGTTCGGTTTTTCGAACGTCAGATTGCGGTTTGGGTTACTGGAACCCTAGGGCTAGGATATAAAAGGATGAGCAGTCGAGTGTGTCGCATTTTTCATAGAAAAACCGAGTTTTAGAGAGGATTGAGTGAAGTGAAGGCTTATTGTTGATTCCTTCGTATTTTTGATCCCAAAAGTTTGTGATTGTGTTTGCGAGGCTCTGGAATCGAGCTCTGGTCCGTGTTCTTCTCGAAGGAAATTTTCGTTCTAGGGAGTTACAGCCTCTGATTTTCGTGTTCTTCGTGTTCTTATTCTCCTTTCCTATCCGAAATCAAAGTGAGTGCGTGACCATGGCTTATCTGGATAATTGAAATGTAATGATGCGTTTGATTGAAGTTTGGATTGATTGATGATGATTGATTGTGTGTTTCGGATGATTTTCATGTATGTACTGATGTTTTGGTGCAGGAGATCGATACGTCGCACTCTGGAAAAGAGCCATGAGAGGAGAGACTTGATTTATGAACTCTACGACGAGTGTCGATGTCGATCGACACCAGGTGGTGCGTCGATCGACACAGAGTCTGGAACTTGATTTTCTCAGGTTGATTAATCATGTTGTTTATTGTTGATTAACCGTGTGGTTCATTGTTGATTGATCGTTTGATATTATGGTATTCTTTTATGCCTATGTGTATAGCCGGTAGATGGAATGACCGTCTCACTGAGTATTTTTGATAATACTCACGCATCTCTTTTAACCATGTGATGCATGTAAAGAAAAGGTGTGATCGTAGAATCATGGCTGTGATTCTAGTCAATTGTTGTGTGAGTTTGGAGGTACTAGATCATCTTCTTCGAACTTTCAAAGAGATTCCACGGTATGTGTTATGTGATTTTGTGAAATTTCTAGTATGCTTAGCTTTTACTGTTGGTATTGCAAAGTGAGATGGCTAGAAGTACTAGAGGGCGAGGCCGTGGTGGTCGTGGAGGCCGTGTTGGTTGTGGAGGCTGTGGTGGTCGTGGGCGTAGGCGGGGACATGTGAGTGAGTCTGCCGCAAATTTGGCCTAGAGCTCCACGCATGAGCAAGTGGCAGGTTCGCAGATACTTCAGGAGAGGTCCGTGGGTATTGCCAGTGTAAGGACTGGTGGAACTGGTGTTAGTCCCAGTTTGGCCGGTGCTGCCGCAAGTTTAGTCCAGGATCGAGATGATTGTCTGCGGATATGCTACAACTGTTGTTAGAATGATTACCGGGAGCGGTGCTAGCTCAGACTCAGACTCATGCTCTAGTAGTGCCACCAGTGGCAGAGGTGCAGTTGAGGGTTGTGGTTGCAGAGGAGGTCCTATCTTACCTCAAGATGATGGAGCAGATACAGAGGATTGGCACGAGATTCTTCTTGGGAGGTGCAAAGCTTGAGGAGGCTGATGAGTGGAGGATGATGTTGAAGCATAACTTTCGCTCTATCAGATGTCCAGAGGGATACCGGGTGGATATGACAGTACATTACCTTGATAGTGATGTACATCTCTGGTGGAGAGGTGTTGTGGCCAGAAGAGTTCAGGGAGAGATGGCATGAGAGAACTTTTTAGCTGAGTTTAATGCCAAATTATTCCCTCATGAGGCGGTCGATTGGTTAGAAACGAGGTTTTTTTAGTTGGATCAGGGTGATGTGTCGGTTCAGGAGTTCGACGCGGAGTTTAGCCGACTCCTTGTTCATGCTGGTCGAGGTATGGAGGGCGAGCAGGCCCAAGTGAAGAGGTTCTTGAAAGGACTTCGACCTAATTTGAGTACTCGCTGTCGAGTGAGTAGTTTCGCCTAGAGGACGGAGTTGGTTGAGACGGCTGCAGCGATTAAGGAAGATCTGAGGGAGCAGGTTGTGGTAGTCAGTCCTCCTGTTCAGCAGAGGAGACTGCATCAGTAGATGGGTCCGAGCAAGGGCGGCAAGCCTGCGCAAGGACATAAGAGGAAGTGGAAGGGCACATCGGGGTCGAGCCAGGGTGGTCGGGGATGCTTCAGATGCAAGAGCATAGATCATCGGTTAGCGAACTGTCCTAAGAAGGACGAATCCCAAGATACTCAGGTTTGTTACCACTGCAGAGAGACGGGGCATGTAATAACCCTACCTATAGATCAAAACAGTTACGAAAAATGATCGAGCCAAGACCTAGTTGACGGAAGAAAAATAACCATCAAGCATGACGGGATTTTAAACACGAGGTGGCCTGAAGCACGACGTGGCGCGAAGCACGAGGAGGCGTGATTTTTCAAACTTGATATTTTTACAAAAATATAAAAGTTTGCGGAAGCACGACACAGCTGCTCGGGATTGACGTGCTTGGGATCAACGAAGCACGACAAATCCCATAAGCACGAGGTGTCGCGATCTTGTGTGACGAGTCATTGGAAGCACGACAAATCCAAAACCACGACAAATCTGCAAGCACGACAAGTCAGAAGCACGACAAAACCGTAAACATGTGGTGTCGCGATCTTGTGTGACGAGTCAACGGAAGCACGACAAATCCGTAAGCACATCAAATCCACAAGCACGACAAGTCGGAAGCACGACGAACCCGTAAGCACGAGGTATCGCAACCGTATGCGACGAGTCATCAACAAGCACGACAAATCCCGGAAGCTGCTGGAAGAAAATTTCCCTATAAATAGGACCTAAGTAGGTCCCATTTTATGCATAAAAACCGTTCCAAATCTCTGACAAAACCAGTCTAGAAAATCCGAATCTTTGTCTGTGATCGTGATCCAGCTAGGTCGTTGTCTTGAGCCATCGAGTATGAGCATGAATAGCCAAAAGTCTAGCCTAAGTTCTGTCCGTTTTCGTGAAGGAAGTAGGCCGTGGAACCAAAGAAACAGATCCGGTCTAGAGCCCAAGTTCCGAATCTAAGCCCTAACCGTTCAGAATGAGGTGAGTCTTGGTGATGTTTGTCGTATGCTAGATGAGTAGGGCACACGTTACTTGTTTATTGTTATGCATTATAATCGTAGAGGTTCGTGCTAGAACTCTAGGAATTTGGTTAATTGTTTCTTTGATTGTTTGTGCGTGATTGTTTGATTGTGTGATTGCATGCTGTATGATTCATGGGATGATTATGTTTTTATTTGCCGCTAACCTCTGTGGATGCAGGATTTCAAGAGGAGGCTGATCCGCGTGTGATCTGTGTAGATACATGCGGGTCAAAGGTAAATTTTTATGTTGTGTGTGAGGTTAGGCGTTACAAGTGATCAAGAGGATCATGTAACGTTCTAACAAGTATAGAGAGTGGTTGACACTTCCAGATATCGCTAGTCACGGAGGAACGAGATTGCAACCTAGGGTCGTGACTACCGATTGTAATACCCGGAAGAACGGGATTGCAGCCTAGGGCCGCGGTATTACAGAGTCAAATCACTGGTCCTTTAGCCTTTGTGGTTAGGGCCGTGTGAGGTAAAAGGGACAATGGAAGGAAGTTGTCAATTCGCGGTTTAGGGTTTGGTTATGCTATGTTTGATTTATCTATTCCGCATGTGCATTCTCTGGTTGTTTTGTGTAATTGCTTGTTGATTATTAATTTGGGTTTGGGTTGGAAAATATATTTCTTGTCTATAAGAGGGAGCCTTGGCTCACTGAGTAATTAGTACTCATGCTCCAATTTGTTTTGCAGGTAAGCCTTTAGAGGGAACCACTAGTGGGCGTGCGGAACGATACGACCACCAGAAGTAGATTTTTATATGTCTTTTATAAAGCTATGTTAGTGATATGTTTTTACGACTTTTGGGCTCTAGGCCTTGACCAAACTTAAACATTGTAAAATTGTTGTAAATATATAAAAGTATATTTTATGAAATTGTGGTTGTTGATCTGATATTAGTCTTGTCCAGACTAACACAACTCGAGATCATGGAACGGGTTGCAAAGCGTTAGTCCATGGTCAAGAGGTAAAGGTACCTTAGACAGGTTGGTTCGGGAACTAGATTGGTTCTGTGATCTCTATCGGCTGGCAACGGGTATCTATTGTGGCGTCCTGGTCAGCAATGATCTGGGGCGTTACAAAAGGTGGTATCAGAGCATGGTTTTGATCATGCAACAACACCTATGTTTTCAATGGTTTTATCGAGTCAAAACGAGTCGCAAAAGGCATTTAGGAATCCGGTTATGTTTCGTAATTTTGGTTTATGGATTAGGATTAACCCGATCGTTTGGTGCATATGTCAAATCAAAGGTTAATTGGAAATGGGTCGTGGGGTTCTTCATTAGGGTTGAGAAGGTCGGACACGAGGAGTTATTCAAGGTATTCAGAATCACCAAGGGGTTCAGAACCATATCAGAATGTTGTTCAGGAAGTGTCAGATGAGAGTTGGCCGTATGATAGTGAAAGGCAACGTATGGATGGAAATCCAACACTGAGAAGGGGACACGGTAGTGATCCAAACCATCCAAGGTCTTCTTCTCACAAGCCGAGAATTTCAGTCCACAGCTATCATGAGCCGTATGTTTCACAGAATATAGTTCGAGGACAAGAACGAGCGAGGCAAAGAGAGCATCGTTTTGTATGTGCTTCAAGAAATGTTATCCCATATGCAGCAACAACAGAATCAAGCAACCAAAAATCATAGAGCCGATCCACCAGATTTCCTAAAAAACGTTTTGATGATGCAATCTCTCAAAACCAATAGTTATAAGGGAGAAGTAGATACATTTAAGGCAGATGCATGGTTGCAAAATTTGGAGAAGAATTTTGCAGCGATCAGATGCATAGAGGAGTACAAGAAGGATATTGCTATGTACTACTTAGAACAGGATGCAACAAATTGGTGGAATGCAGTGGAGAGACAACATCAGGTGACAACATAGTCAGAATTTCGAAGAGAATTTGAAAAGAAGTACTTCCCACCTGAAGCTCGAGATAGATTGGAACTTGAGTTTTTGGAGTTGAAACAAGGAGGAAGAAGTGTGCGAGATTATGAGACGGAATTTACAAGGCTTCGGAGATATGTTTTCGATGGATGTGATGATAAACTTTCCATGGTTAGGAAATTTCTCAGAGGTTTACGCCCAGATGTTTGTAGTATACTTCTAGTTATAGAGCATACAAGTTTGCAAGAATTGGTTGAAAAAGCCGTGAACATCGAAGAAAGTTTAGCTAAGGAAAAGAAAGTTGTATCCCAAGGACAAGGAAGTGGGAGCAATGATTCAAGAGCTGATCAAGGTCAAAAACATAACAACTCGATAAGTCAGGAACAGTCAAGTGGACGAGGGAGAGGTCGAGGAAACCGCGGAGGTCGCACAAGAGCAACCTCACACTCTAATTTTGTATGTTACTCATGTGGTGAGACAGGTCACCGAGTCCGAGAGTGTCCCAAGACAGAACCAAAGCAACCTTATGCTCTTGCCAATGTAGTATGCTTCCGTTGTGGAAAAGGGGTCATTATGCAAATAGATGTCCAACCACTAACCTAATGGTAGCTGCAATGACTGTGGCTCAACCCCCATCGACCGAGGAAGAAAAAGAACCCCCGACAAAGAGGCCATGTATAACAGGGAGAGTATATCAGTTAGGTCTGCCACCGACTAGGTTATTAGGATCATCGAAAGATCCTACCACATATAAGTATGGGTTCTAACTCTTTTATTTGATTGTTGTGTGATTGCATGTGCATGCATTTATGAGTTATAGTGTGTGGTGGAATTGCGGAGTATATTGTAGTCGAAATTGATTGAGTCTAGTTAGAGGTTGAGACCCAATACAGGAAACCGATAGTTATTGATAGATGTCTTAGTTACTTAGAAAAAACTTTCCAAAACCGACCTTTCCAAAGGCATGACGGGGGATAAGTGGAAGAAGTATTCAACCATAAGAATTTGGGACTAATTCTTTTTAAGGGGGGTAGAATGTAATAACTCTGCCTAGAGATCAAAACAGTTACGAGAAATGATCGAGCCAAGACCTAGTTGACGGAAGAAAAAAACCGTCAAACATGACGGGATTTTAAGCACGAGTTGGCCCGAAGCACGACGTGGCGCAAAGCACGAGGTGACGTGATTTTTCAAACTTGATATTTTTACAAAAATATAAAAGTTTGCGGAAGCACGACACAGCTGCTCGGGATTGACATGCTTGGGATCAACGAAGCACGACAAATCCCATAAGCACGAGGTGTCGCGATCTTATGTGACGAGTTATTGTAAACACGAGAAATCCACAAGCACGACAAATCTGCAAGCACGACAAGTCAGAAGCACGACAAAACCGTAAGCATGTGGTGTCGCGATCTTGTGTGACGAGTCAACGGAAGCACGACAAATCCGTAAGCACATCAAATCCACAAGCACGACAAGTCGGAAGCACGACGAACCCGTAAGCACGAGGTATCGCAACCGTATGCGACGAGTCATCAACAAGCACGACAAATCCCGGAAGCTGCTGGAAGAAAATTTCCCTATAAATAGGACCTAAGTAGGTCCCATTTTATGCATAAAAACCGTTCCAAATCTCTGACAAAACCAGTCTAGAAAATCCGAATCTTTGTCTGTGATCGTGATCCAGCTAGGTCGTTGTCTTGAGCCATCGAGTATGAGCATGAATAGCCAAAAGTCTAGCCTAAGTTCTGTCCGTTTTCGTGAAGGAAGTAGGCCGTGGAACCAAAGAAACAGATCCGGTCTAGAGCCCAAGTTCCGAATCTAAGCCCTAACCGTTCAGAATGAGGTGAGTCTTGGTGATGTTTGTCGTATGCTAGATGAGTAGGGCACACGTTACTTGTTTATTGTTATGCATTATAATCGTAGAGGTTCGTGCTAGAACTCTAGGAATTTGGTTAATTGTTTCTTTGATTGTTTGTGCGTGATTGTTTGATTGTGTGATTGCATGCTGTATGATTCATGGGATGATTATGTTTTTATTTGCCGCTAACCTCTGTGGATGCAGGATTTCAAGAGGAGGCTGATCCGCGTGTGATCTGTGTAGATACATGCGGGTCAAAGGTAAATTTTTATGTTGTGTGTGAGGTTAGGCGTTACAAGTGATCAAGAGGATCATGTAACGTTCTAACAAGTATAGAGAGCGGTTGACACTTCCAGATATCGCTAGTCACGGAGGAACGAGATTGCAGCCTAGGGTCGTGACTACCGATTGTAATACCCGGAAGAACGGGATTGCAGCCTAGGGCCGCGGTATTACAGAGTCAAATCACTGGTCCTTTAGCCTTTGTGGTTAGGGCCGTGTGAGGTAAAAGGGACAATGGAAGGAAGTTGTCAATTCGCGGTTTAGGGTTTGGTTATGCTATGTTTGATTTATCTATTCCGCATGTGCATTCTCTGGTTGTTTTGTGTAATTGCTTGTTGATTATTAATTTGGGTTTGGGTTGGAAAATATATTTATTGTCTGTAAGAGGGAGCCTTGGCTCACTGAGTAATTAGTACTCATGCTCCAATTTGTTTTGCAGGTAAGCCTTTAGAGGGAACCACTAGTGGGCGTGCGGAATGATACGACCACCAGAAGTAGATTTTTATATGTCTTTTGTAAAGCTATGTTAGTGATATGTTTTTACGACTCTTTTGGGCTCTAGGCCTTGGCCAAACTTAAACATTGTAAAATTGTTGTAAATATATAAAAGTATGTTTTATGAAATTGTGGTTGTTGATCTGATATTAGTCTTGTCCAGACTAACACAACTCGAGATCATGGAACGGGTTGCAAAGCGTTAGTCCATGGTCAAGAGGTACCTTAGACAGGTTGGTTCGGGGAACTAGATTGGTTCTAGTGACCTTTATCGCCTAGCAACGTGTATCTATTGTGGCGTCCTGGTCAGCAATGATCTAGGGCGTTACAGGGCATATCAAGCCGAAATATCCCAAGATGTAGCAGATGGCAGTGGCAGCAGTACAGCCGGTATCGTAGACTGTAGTAGAACCGTGGTTGTTCACTTCAGTGGAGGCGGGTGGGTCAAGCGCCAGACCGATCATATGTAAATCTCAAAACTTGACTTTGTAAATTCTAGTGCTTAAAAAATTTTGTCTGTTTGGAATTTGTGAGTGATGTGATAGAATGTTACTGGGCGATTTTGAGCCCTATGTTTTGTTTGATTCTGGAGTTACGAATTGTTTCATTAATTCGGAGTGTGTTTTATGAAATTGTGATTGTTGATCTGATATTAGTCTTGTCCAGACTAACACAACTCGAGATCATGGAACGGGTTGCAAAGCCTTAGGCCATGGTCAAGAGGTAAATGTACCTTAGACAGGTTGGTTCGGGGAACTAGATTGGTTCTAGTGACCTCTATCGCCTGGCAACGGATATCTATTGTGGCGTCCTGGTCAGCAATGATCTGGGGCGTTACAGGGCATATCAAGCCGAAATATCCCAAGATGTAGCAGATGGCAGTGGCAGCAGTACAGCCGGTGTCGCAGACTACAGTAGCACCGAGGGTGTTCACTTCAGTGGAGGCGGGTGGGTCAACCGCCAGACCGATCATATGTAAATCTCAAAACTTGACTTTGTAAATTCCAGTGGTTAAAGAATTTTGTCTATTTGGAATTTGTGAGTGATGTGATGGAATGTTAGTGGGCGGTTTTGAGCCCCATGTTTTGTTTAATTCTGGAGTTATGAATTGTTTCATTACTCTGGAGTGTGCAGAGAGTTGTAGTATCCGGAGTAATTCCGGTGAGAAGCTGGGAGTAGTTAAAGTTGCTGGCGGGAAGTTTTTAGCTACTCTTGGTCGGGCTAGAGGCGTGGATATTCAGGTAGCTGGAGAGTCTATGCTGGCGGATATGATTATTAGTCATATGAAGCTGTACGATGTTATTATGGATATTGATTGGCTGGAGCGGTACAGGATTCATCTGGATTGCCATCGGGGACGCGCTGTCTTTCAGCGAGAGGCAGGAAAGTTGGTGTTTCAGGGTGTGAGGTCGACTTTTGGGAGTCTCATGATCTCGGCGATTCAGGCTGAGCAGCTGATTGAGAAGGGTTTTGAGGCGTATTCGGCGACGATTGTGATGCCAGAGACTGCTGGAGAGGTTGCAGTTGGGGATATTCGGATTGTTCAGGATTTCGAGGATGTCTTTTGGTCGTTGCAGGGATTACCGCCGTCTCAGTCTGATCCTTTCACGATTGAATTGGAGCCCGGAACAACTCTGATATCTAAAACACCTTACAGATGACTCCAGCATAGTTGGCGGAGCTGAAGAAGCAGTTGGATGAGCTATTGGGTAAGGGATTTATCCAGTATAACTGTTCACCGTGGGGAGCGCCGGTGTTGTTTGTGAAGAAGAAGGATGGAAGTTTTCGGTTGTGTATTAATTACTGTGAAGAACAAGTACTCTCTGCCGCGGATTGATGAGTTATTATATCAGTTGAGGGGCCTACTTGGTTCTCCAAGATTGACTTGGCGTCGGGTTACCATCAGATACCTTCTACCTTTAATGCATGGAAATACGGCAAACGGCTCTGATTACACAACGGTGGAAATTTTCTGTAAGCTTGTCTCCATGAATCTGCATATTTATTAATAAATCGAATTATCTGGGAATCGAACCCCAGATCTTCGGATGTAGAAGCACTAATTAATCATTGGTTAAACCATTGGTCCATGAAGGCTTCCACACATATTTAAGATTTAAAAACACAAAAAGTCACCATCTAGCTTAGCTCAATGTGATGCGGTCTTACATGTCCTTATCATCTATGGAAAATGCAAGTTTTCGCATACGTGCAAGATCGCCTGAATGAACGAATAAATGGTTGATCCGCCACATTTCTTTCTAAACCTTGAAAGGAAATTATGATTAAGTGGTGATTCAAGCCATTCAAACATATATAGTATCATGTTTCCTTATCCCCAAATGTCTGTGTCAAACACTGGTTAGCGCACTAACTAATTTTTGGTGGAGCTCAAAATCTAGTTCCAAAGGTATGCATTGGCAGACATGGAAACAACTCTATTTGTCCAAAACGAACAGTGATATTGGTTTTTAATTTACTCTTTCGAAGATTTAATCACACTTTTTTGTCGAAATGAACTCTAGTTATATAGCAAATATATGGTCCCTATTGTTTCACGAGCCCATAAAAGTCAAATTTTTTGAAATAAACATCCATTTCAAGCGGTTAAACTTTACCAACCCTCATATGCCTGGAAGAGTATATGGGCTTTCAAACATCTCATCGAGGCTAGGAGAGGAGGGTGATTGTGAAAAGCTATGCCTGGTAATGAGATACATCATATATGCAGATTAATTTTGTAGAGTTTTTTGTGAGAAGAATATGTTGGCCATTGCGACAAATTATGCACTGGTAAAGACAAATCATCCTTGAAAAGTGTGGTCAATGGTTTTGTATCTTACACTATGATGTCGCTCTATGAAAATATAGCTGGAAGAAAACGACTTCGTTTCCATTTGCTAGAATCGTCAAATCTCTCTTCAGTTACAACTCGATTTCTTGGTTATGTTTTGCCCGCAAGTTATATATGATAACATAAGAAACATGTAAGCCATTTTCAAATATCTTGCAAAAAGTTTTTACATTTCTTGGGTTTGCACAGGGGTTGTTTATGAAATAAAGAAAGTGAATATGAGTATATGGATCTGATAATCAAAAGTGAAATACTGTTGATCTGCAATGATTTCCATTGAAAATTCAAGGTTTCACTCATGGAGATGCCGTTGTTTCGATTTTGATGGAGATTCGGACTTCCTTACATCATCTCAGAAAGTATAAACATTTTTTATTTACCTGCTTATATATGTGCAAACTCACTTGGTTAACCTATTTCTTATTTCATTTTCGCTTAACCATGTTATGTTTATAAATTTTTGCTGCAAATTCAATTGAGATCCCAATTTATATGGAGAATGCAGACAACGCCAACTATAATGTATGACACAATCACAATATCAGATCTAATCAGTTTCTCATATAAATCTGTTTTGTTATGTAAAAACTATAGAGTAATTAACAAATATGTGTTTATACGCTTCACCCAGCCTCTTCATAATAAGAAAATTCTGACCCTAGTGAGGAACTCACTCCGATGTGTAGCATAGATTTTTTTAACCGTATTGTACATTGCCATAAAAGTGGTTTTAAGAAATTCTCACAACATTTAAAATATTTTGATAACCTTTAAAATATTGTTTTTTCTGACAACATTTACAGGGTAAACATTCTACATCAGTTCATGTTTGGTAGAATGTTCCATTGAGATGTTAGACATGCATGCTGTGAGTATCATGACAATGATCTTAATAAACAATCTCTCTTTATTTTGGCTGCTGATATTTTACGTGGTTTAGATGCATGGTTTTTAAATTCTAGCAAGTGACACCACTGATTCGACAAATAAACATTCGACCCAATTAATACTACTTAGTTTAGAACTTCGAAGTTTCAAATGTCTTATTATTTTATTTTTTTACGTTTCAAATGTCTCTTTTTACTTTGTTTAGAACTTCGAAGTTTTCATGTCTTATTTTAAACAAAAAAATGTTTCAAATGTCTTTTTCAAAATGAAAAACTTTTTAAAAGAAAGTTTCAAATGTCAAATATGCTTTGGCACTTATGGTTTTGACCCTCACTATGACAAAAAAAATTTTGAAAGCTTCCCCTACATAGGTTTGGGCATTCGGGTACCTGTTCGGATTCATATCGGATAATTCAATTTTTCGAATTGTGGGATATAAAATCAGTGCCAGCCTGACTAGAAGCTTGTGAAGCATGTGCTTGGGGCCGGCGTAGTCTTTATTAATTTTAGGGGCCAATTATTTTGACAAAATCGTCAGTACCTCTGCTGGTCAAGCCGCTCTGTAAATAGTTGATAGGTCACGGGTTCGAATCTGTCAAGTGTTTTTTTTTTTTTTTTTAGTTAAGGGGCCAAAAAAAAATGCTTCGGGCCCTTAAAAGGTCAAGGCCGGCTCTGTATAAGATCCATTCGAAAACTAATAAAATTCAAGTTGGATTCGGTTCGGATTTCGTCAGGTTCGGATATAGGTTTGAAACCGCTATTACCCAAAATATGTTTCGGTTTCGGATACAACTTCAAATATTTTTGAATTTTTTACTCAAAAATTACCATAAATAGTATTCAATAATTATTTGAAATACTCATAATTAGTTGAATTATTTCAATATTTGGTTAGATTTAATTATACTTTACTAGAATTATTCGAACATAACCAAAAATTAACAAAATAAATTTCTAATAATTCAAATAGTATATCTAAATTGGTTATTTTTACACGATTATATCCATGATACCGGAATTGACTGGAAAAACTACAAAACTACATAAACTACATAAACATACCCACATTTAAATCTAAATATCTTTAGGTTAATTTGTGTTTTGGGTACTTCCTATACCCTTTCGGTTCTCGATTTGACTCCAAATTCTGTTTGGATCTTTTTGTACTAGATGTTGAGAATCCATTCGGGTATTTTAGAAAATCGAATTTGATTCATTTCAGATAATTTCAAATCATATTCGGTTCGGTTATTCGACTCCGAGGTTTTTGCCCAGCCTTACCCCTACTTCTTTACGGGAATTAAAGAAAACAGCATATTCTCCATGAATTATGAATCGTCATCCAATCTCTGCATGACCTATTGAGCTATGCCAAGACCCACATAATCTATATGAAAATTTGAATTTACCACATGAAATTTTTAAATACGGTCATTTCCCACAAAATTGTAAACGGAGTGAGTTTTTCGTGAACAGTTTAGTCTGATTTAAATTAAAAATAATTAAAAAAAATAATAATTTGACTAAAACCACATTGTTTTAGTTTGATTTTATTTAATTGGTCCCAATATGAAATCGAACACTGGTTGGAAATGTGACTACGGGGAGACTATACCACTTTTGACATATTCAAAATGTTGTTGTTTTATCTCTTTCATTTATACTTCAGAATTTACTTTAGAAAAATGAAATTTCTAGAAAATGATAATCTCAAAACTGTACGGTTCTCTCTTTTATCCGAATTTCCGGATTTCATTGCGGATCCACATATATCCTGAACTCGAGATGTTACATTCTTTATGCAAAATATTATTAGTGTTTTTTTTAATTGAATGCAAAATTTATACAAACAAAAAAATTGTTTTACATCAAGTATTACAAAAGATTGAGGGAGTGGTTAATTAAAACGTGAGAGCGAATCTTAAAATTTTGAGGATTTTATGTTGAGCTTTTTTTAATCATTTCTCCATAGCCCCTTCTAGGTCCGGAGAATTTTGTTAGCGTTATTGGTTTGTTTACATGCTTTTTTTTTTCAACAACAAATTATAACGGTTTAGAAATCCAAGCCAGAAGAAAAGAGTTTAAATACGATATTTATAGTTCGTCGACCTTATTGGAATATTTTCTCTTTGCTCGGTTTTAGAATGTTATAAATTTGACAATACTTTTTCCGTGAGTATATCAAAAACTAGATTTTCGATCTCTAATGTATAAAATTTCAATTTATATATTATACATTTTCATAATTTTGTTTTATCATTCAATAATACAATTTTTTAGTTTTACAAATAAACTTACGAATTAACACTATCTACTTAGCTATTATACGCTCCTCACTACAACTCACTATAGCTCCAATCCAGATATTGAAAAATAAAATGTGCTACGTAAGCTTTTAATCAAATTGGAAAAAAATATTAAAACGGACAGAAGTTGATTAAAGTTTAGAGTCAAACCCTATATATGACTCCTAGTTTGACTTAGGTTTCGAAATGAGGAAAAAAAAAATGGTTCCAAAACTAATACGACGATGCACCGGCGGACTGAGCCTGGAGGAGGTGGTGGAAGCAATCGGCTGCAGTCGGTCGGTTTTCTTGGTTCGGTTCCAAACACTTCCCCTGAAGTTCTCTCAACATCTTTGGCACATTAATCAACCCACAAGTCTTTATCATATAACCCACTCCCCACACATCCACTTTCACCGCATGCAATCCCCTCTCCATCTCCGGTGCGTGTCTCTCCTCTTCCTCCTGCTCCGTTACGGCTTTGGCTGCTGGGCGGTGCGGGTTAAGCTGCGGGGACTCAGCCGCCTCGCCAAACCCGCAAACAAACCATTCCACGTTCGATGTTGTGCTTCTCATAACATTTTCCCATCCCATGTCACGATGCATGAACGAAAGGTCGTGAAGCGCAACTAGCGCTCTGGTCACACACATCAGCGACTCGATTAGCTGGTCAACGTTACGAGGCTTGACTCTGATTCCCCGTGGCTTAAAACTCAACGAGAGATCCTTTTCGCTTACCCTATCCAAAAGCTCCGCGTGAGGAACTCTTTGGTCGAGAAAATCGTAGATTCCTTTAACACTCATCCATTTTCTCTTGCTCGGGTAATACTTATTCACAGTGTGTGGTGTCACTTCGGTCACGTAATCTCCACGATCGGTTCTCTCGAAGTCGTTGTAACATAGATGCCTCATAATGCATCGATCTGCAAGTAAAGGTAAAAGAGAAGCGAGACGGTAGCAGGGAACCAAGGCCTTGATTCGATCTGATGGTGACGAGACGTCAAAAGAATAAAGATCGGTGCAGATTACTCGATCCTGCGACGATCGGCTTAAAGCGCAGAACATTACGGTGAAACCTATTGCGTGATAACCAAGAATGTATGGAATATCGTTGTACGACCATAGAATCTTCTCCACCAATAGAGAAGAAGGATCAGCTGCACCTTCTCGTACCTTATCAGCCTCTTCTCCTCTCCATAACCCAAATCCTTTTACGAATCCCATCACGTTTGGCCACTGATCTTGAACGTTCTCAACCCAAGAGGAGGAATCCGGTTTACGCAAAACCACCATTTCACAGAACTTTGACACCATCCGGTTAACACAGTCATCCCAAAGCGGAATCAGCGAGTCTTTGCTCGAGATGACGAAACCATTATTAGGGTTTAAGCGGGACATTATAGGACTGATGATATCATATGTAATTGCTCTACAATCTAGTAGATCCGTGGAGGAAGTGGAGAAGAAGAGCTCTTTCCCCGGGGGCAAATCTTTGTAGACGTCTCGCCGGAGAGGAAACCGGAGATTTTCCGGAGGCGGTTCTTGAAGATAACGTGAGAGCTCAAATAAGCTCGGAAGATTTGTCGCCGGCACACGCAATTTACTCATGCAATTCTCCGATGGGTCTTGGAACTCCAATGTTGATATTGCTGTGTAAGCATCAATAAACATGTATTAATATAAAATGACGATAATATATAAACTTTGATAAATGTGTTAGCATCAATTAACAAATTTACATTGATAAATGGGTTCCGAAAGTGGATGTTGAGCTCGATCAAAGAAGCCTGCCATATTAACTGAAATAATAAACAAATCATATCGTGTATTAGAGAGTTGTTATGATCCCTCTTTGATTTTGTGTATTTATAGCTAAAGGTCAGTTTCTTTACAATTCCTCGGTCTATAAGATTAGGCACTTGAATTAGTCAATAGTCTCTTTAATTTTATATATTTTAATCATTATTGGAATATTCTTTTAAATTTCCTCTATTTCTATAAGATCAGAGAGGTTCATTGCATTAATATCCTCTTCAACTAATTTTACAAATTAATCACGAAACGAATGTAAACGTATGTTACCTGATGGTGAAGGATCAGATGATGAAGCGGACTTTTGTCTTCCAAAGACTTTTAGATGTTGACCAGAAATGAATTTATCCAAAGAAAATCCCTTGAGAGGTCCATCGCCGAAGGATTCCATTGTACAGGCCACCATTGAATCGTCCAAGTATGTGAGCTCGTCTGCATTCAAAAAGCTCGACCCACTAACCCTAATTCTCCCATAATCAACCTCTCCTTCTTCAGCCCACAAGTTAACCGATTCCTCCCAAGTCAACCGTATTTTCCCGATACGGCAAAGATCTTTTAGCGAGGAAGACGAAGAAGAAAAAGAACGGAACACCTCGGAACAAGGATTGTATAGTGATTTATTAGAGAATAAACCTGATCCTCTAGTAATGTTGTGTGGATATGTATATTGAGGATGGTTATCTCCGACTATTGATAATGCTAATCGCTTCCCTCTTCCTACAAAGTACATAGTTAACTCAACTCAAAATGTAGTTTCATAAAAAAAAAAAGAATAACAAAATATCACAGTCTTCATACAATTTCAAGTTTCTAATTAATAAGACCAATAAACGATCGTACCAAGGAAAATCTAGAAATCCAAATGCACAGTATGGCATTATGTGACCATTAAATGATAATGAGCTTTGGACAAGTCAAATAATAATAATAAATGAAAAGACTTCGTATATATAAAAATAAAATTTTACCAATGGAAGGGATAGGGTTATTAACATCATCATCTCTTGAAGTCATCAATGGTGGAGGAGGAGGAGGAAGCGCCTCCGCAGACGGAGGCGTTAAGGTAACATCCGTCGGAGCTCCGCCAGTATTGCGGCGGCTGAGAGTCGGAGCTCTGACACGTGGACCCATGAAAAGAGCCAACTCTTGGAACACTTGTTCGTCGAAAGACGCGGGAAGTCGATGCTGTTTCCTCTCGTAAGGAGAGAGTCTGAAGTAACTCTTACCGAAACTCTCTCTGTCTCCGCCATTTTCCCACTCGTACACTTTCCTAAACTCACCAAGCATGTTGTCCCATTTCGTACCGGCGATTTTCGGATCCCGGTTTACTCCGTGCCGGTTTAGGAACTCGGCTACTTCCCTGTCTTTTTCCGCCCGTGTTTTCCCTCTTCCTTCGCCCGATCCGGATCCGGATCCAGACCCGGTTCCTTGGTGCTGGTACTGGACCCTCCAGGCTCTTGCTAGCCATAACATCTCGTTTGGTTTCCACACGGGACTCACGTATTTCCCCTTCCTGAATTTATGTTGAAACGACTCCATCTCGGCTTGTTGTTTGTCGATGTCCGACGCTTCTTGACCCGGCGGTGAAGATCCGGCGGTTTCGGTGGAAGAGGCTGCTACCACGGCGGTGGAAGGCGACGGAGATGAAGGGACTGTGGCGGCGGTTGGTACGGTGGATGGTGAGGGCAAGGCTTTCCATTGAGGTGGAGAGAGACCACCGGAGGAGCCGAAACGTGGTCGTTTTGGGATGACCGGAGCTCCGGGGGAAGAGACGGTGGGGATGAAGATCGGAGAAGGGAGGAAAGATTGGTGGTGGTGATGGTGGTGGTGGTGGAGGAGTGATGGGTTTGGAGTTTGGTGATCAAGTGAAGAATCTTTAGGTGAGGAGATTTTGCTCGGTGATGGTTTTGTAGCATCTCCTTTTGTTGTCTCACCCATTTCAAGAAGCACTCAACTTAAAGAGTGAATTAAAAATAGCCCAAAATGAGTTTTTATTATTAAAAGACAAAACAAAACAAAAAAAAGAGGAGAAGGGAACAAGAAGAACCAGAGAAACGATTTTGTTTGATCTTTTGAGACTCACTCAAGCTGGTTTAGTTTCTCTGTGTTTTGGGGTTTATGAAGAGAGAAAACTATTAGGGTTTTTTTAGCTTTTTTGGCTTTTGCTTTTTGCAAAGAATTGAAAACGAGAAGAATTTTGTTTTTAATGTATAAAAGGTAATTTTTTTTTTCTTGGTCACGGTGTAAATGGTAATTTAATCAATATACCAATTCAGTCTTGTTCAAAGTCGCCATTGGCCATGTCTAATTCATTATAATAACATACACCGCCAGTTTTTTATGGCACTCTTTGCAAATGTATATTTGTTCTTTCTTCCCGTGGATACTCTTCTTAGAGTTTCTCTTTCTGTTGTTGAAAATCTTATAATACCTAATATGTCAACTAATAAAGAACGAATTTGTCATTGCTCTCAAAGAATTCACTGTATTTGTGAGATAAATGACAAGAAAAACTAGGAAATAGTACCAATTTATATAGAAATTGCATCATACCTTTTTTTTCTCGAACGCAACGGCTTTCGTATCCAAAAAACATTAGACTAGTTATTAGGCCGGGATCGGCCTTTTAATTTTCGTAAAGCTATGAAATTATCAGGCCGGGATCGGTCCAAAGTTCTCGATTCATTGTCTTTGTGTTTACAATGTGTTTAGTATATGTTTTTTTATCTTAATGAACCCACAAATTTAGCTATTTTAAATATAATTTACATCTAAACATATATGTCAAATGTGTCAAAAAAAAAAAAACTATATGTCAAATAATCTGAAAAAAAGAAAAATATATCTTTTGCGTTTTTGGTTATGTCTACACTTTTCAAATATTATTTATGAGAATTATAAATGTATTATACTAAAAATGAGTTTTCTCATTTAAACTTCACAAATGCAAAAATTACGTTTTAATTTCTGTATCTAAATAGGAAAATATGTGGCTTTGAAAATTGTATTCAGGTGACCTCAAACATAAGTCCAATACGGACACCTTTGTATAATGAAGTTATTTATATCAGTAACCAAATCCACATCTCTCATCTAGATTATGTTTTTTTTTTTTTTATCATCTGAAATATTATATTAAACATGGTGGAATATATGAGGAGAGAATACGATTGTGAAATATGAGGATAAAATACGAAGCCGATGTCAACACGTATGACATCGGAGACAAATACTACAACCGAAAACCCAACTTAAACCATTTGAACACAGCTAAACCCCGAGGTACAAATAGTCCAATCAAACCAAAGCCATCTCTGTAAAATGACAACTAAAACATACGGTAGACACGCGAAGTAATCTTTGAACAAGGAAGGCAAGAACGCACGAGCTGAAGAGAACCTAGAAACCACTACCTTCACGGCCCGTGACTAGGGATAAAACCAAACCGGGATGACTATAACAAGAAGAAACTAAAGCATAGAAGATCACCAACAAAGAGAAACAAGCAGAATCTAAACCACTCTGAAACTTCTTCACTGATACTCAACCCAATATCATTGAGGAAAAGTTGTTGAAACTCATCGCCGCAAGAAGAATTATTCGAAAAAGACGGAGAATAAATACACTGAGTTGTTGGTCTTCATCATCACAAAGAGAAATCAACCTATTGCACGTACAACTGCACGAAACCTTCACCATTGAATAAAAAAGGAGTAGAGAAGCCAAACGCATATACCAAGCAGAGATTAGCGGACATGCCAAGCCCGGGGAAAGTAGCGATCAAAGTAAGCCGATAAAATGAGACACAAGCCAAATAGGGGAAAAGCTACAAATCTAGAAAACTGGCCAACAAATTAGACTGATACATAGAGTTTTAACCCTATATAAACTATTGTAAGTGCACAACAAATATTGTAGCAATGTAGGGATCGAATCCACAAGGGCCAAATATCACACTACGAATCTCTAGAATAAAACTAAGGTAAGACGAAAATATGATTATGAATTACAAATTAAAAACGAAAATAGCAAGTAAAAGATGTAAACTTATGAATTACAAGCATTGGGCATCACGAAATTCGTAGAGATCAAGGATTCAGAAATAGATAAATCACCAAGGAAAACATTAATAATTGTTCTAGAACTCAAATCACGAGTTCAGATCTGAAAGACCAAACGCCAATGAACCCTACACTTTCTCAGCCACCGTCGAAGACCTAGACATATCTAACCACTGAACAAACCGGACCAAGACCTCAGATCTGAAACCACACCCTTATGACAAACTTAGATTGATAACTAGAGACATAGCCTAAAAACAAGAGCTCCGACGTCGATGCTGTGAAAGCCGCCACACGCCGAAGCCAAAACCACCAATCGCCTGAAAAGATATTATAGTAGTCGAAACTTTTAGAGAAAGATTAGGGCGAACGATAAGTATGTGTTTGTTATAATAACCTTATTTCTATATATACATATAAGCTTCTATAGAAATTGAATATTATATGGCAATTTAGGGCGTCTCCAATCGGACGCTATAGCACTAAAGTAGTGTAATTATTTGCTCCAACCGAACGACAAATTCAACACTATTATAGTGTGTTGCTACAATATTCCATTATATTTGGTGTAACACTGTAGTGAAGCTAAACCCAAAATTTAATTTAAATAATAATTGTGTATCGTAATAGTTTATTTAAGTATATTAGATTAAATAGATTTTTATTATTATTTAGCAATACGCAAATTGATTAAAATATATAAAATAGTTAAACTAATCACAATTTATTTTAGTTTGATACATGCAAAATATATATTTGAAAGTTTCTATTAAATTTTGAAATGCTTTAATTGAACATATGTGATCCGGATATACTAATTTTGTCAATTAGTACAATGTAATTTAATTTTTGCTATTTTTAATTTATTCAATGTAATTTTTCATTAGTCATCACCGATTATAATTTTATATGTAAATTATAATTAATTAATTTAATTAATATAATAATAAAATTTTATTTTAATATAAGATTTGATGTTGTGATTGGAGATGAATAACACTAAAACATTAAATTTAATATAATTTTAACATCAAATATAGTGTCAACGTTGTAGTTGCTTATTACAGTCATCCATCAACAAAACATATCAATTTTGTTTTTGAAAAAAAAAAAAGATATGCCTGTGGAACCTGGCAACGAATAAAGTGCATCAGTTTTGGGTTAATATAAACAACACATTTTTATAACGTTGATGTCTGATTTTGACAACTAGAAAAAGGTAAGAGAGTCCATCATCATTGTCCTTAAGACTGCAAACGCGGCGTAAGAGTTAATTTCACTCCTTTTATTATTTTGTTTGGACATTTTACTATTCATTTTTGTTTTTAAATAATTTCTCTCATTTAGATAGTTTTGGATATTTTTTGGTGTTGTTTTCTTAAAGAAGAACAAAAATAATAAAAAAGAATACTAGAATAGTAATTAATAGCGGAGGAAAAAAGGACTGAGAGTGTGTGTTTGTGCGATAAAAGGGGGAGAGGAAGAGATGTGGACACATCGGTTCCATGCTTCTGCTCCATTGACTCTCATGCCAGTTTTGCCTTTTCCGAGCTCTTTTAAATTAGCTTCATAATTTAATATTTCTTATCAAATATAGGCATTACTAAAAATACTTCGCGTATTCAATATATATTTTTACTAGAAATAGTTTAAACATGTATCGTTTTACCTTATATCGTGTTGTCCAGCTCAATCCCAACTACCAAAGTAATTCAGATCAGCTCAACTTAGTGAGTTTTTTTTTTTAACTTTGTTTTATTAAAACTGATTTAAACGGATTATATCAACCAATCAATTCAACAAATACGATATAAAGAAAAACTAATGGTTTTTTCATATTAGAAATCAAGTGAGGACAATAATCATTGACGACACATTAGCGATATCAAAATCATCTTGTTTCGAACCGAAAGTAGACGATTAGGTTTTTCCGAATCCACAATAACAACCAGACTTCTAATATCTATTACGATAATATGATAACAATTCTTTTACTTTACATTAATCTTCTTCTTTGATTGTTTTTGTCAATTTTGTTCCGAGTTACCTTCAGTGAAACCGCCGTTGAATAACTTTGAACTGCAAAACTTAAGTCAAATATATAGCCAAAATTGACCTTACTAGATACTAGCAAACTATAGATCTTCTACGAGAAAAAATCTTAATCAAAAATCTTCACCCATAAAAATTAAACCCATTGAAGGAATCACAAACTAAACCTAATAAAAGAAATCACAAACGTCTAGACCTAAAAAAAACAGACGGGGAATAATATCGCATCGTCTTCCAAACAGAAACTCTCGTGGACATCCCTTAGACTTCATGTCGAACATAAAAATTATATTAGGTTACACCCATTTCCCTCTCACGAAGCCGGTAAAAGCACCTGACATCGGAAAGAAAGAAAACTTAAATTACTTTTTTCTCTCATTTTCTCTGGCGGCTGCTACCTACTTAGTGAGTTTATAAGCTGTTTAATTTCAGTTTTTTTCTTTCACATTTTAATTATGTCTAAGAATTTGATAAATTAATAAGAATTGAAACTCTTTTTTAACTCAATGTTTAGTTTCGTAATTTGAAAAAATAAAATAATGAAAAATAAAATGTATCATATAATTTTTTCTTATAAAAAAGAAAGCAGAACAATTCAGAGAACTTTGAAATGTATCATAGTTAAACAATGGATTTCGATTTTTTTGTCATATACATAGGGCATTGTCTACTGATCCAAAACATTTGTTCATATACATGTATTGGATTTTTTACTGGAACACAAAAGGTTATATGAATCTCAAATTTGTATTAGTTTTGTAGAATAGCAGCTCACAGTTTTGAGTATGTGAATAATTAAATTATTCCATAAATAACAAACGTAGTAAAATTTTAAGAAAATATATCAAAATGTATAATATCTAAACTGTAGATTTCAATAAATGCTTTCGTAAATTCCATAAATATTGTTTTAACCGAATTTTTTAATTCAAAACATATACTATTTCACAATAATCTAGCCCTTTTAAATGATGTATATGCCATGTTATTAAATTCAATTTTCAAAAACCCAAGAATCAATGTTTTCATATGGTTTGGCAATCGCGAATGGATGTGATTGTGAAGAAGAAAACCAATGTTGGATCATCTTTGATGAGTCACAAATCACAAAGGTAGAAAACAAAGCCAGATCAATTCTTGATTAGATCTATGTGACTATGTCCGGTCTAAACGTTGACCTCCTGGACTTGATTTTACTATGGCTTCGAATGGTGACAATGTTTTGGACGGTGCAGGACAAACGGTTTAAGAGGTGCGATGCGGTACAAGTGCGGTGCGAGAAGGAGAAACGCATCATGCGGTTATAAATATGGTGCGGGTGTAATAATTATTAGAGTTTTATTATTTTTTAATATTATTTTAAATTCTAAAATAAAATATTTTTTAATGAAAAATGTGTAAATTGCAATCTTACAGTATTAATTTTTTCAGATTGTGTAAATTGTAAATATGCGCGTTCTAGGCTTTTATGCACAATATGGAACGCAGTTACTGTATCCTTCTTTTATTTTTTTATATTTTAATACACAAATCACAAATAAAAATAATGTTGAATAGAGACAAATATTAGTCCCGCACACTAAAACGCTCGGAACGCACGAAACATTGAAGGCCTATATCTCTTGGACTTCTATTTATTTTATTTTATTTTTGTCGTCGGACTTCTATTTAATAACTTGCATATAATGATGCCTTGAGGAAAAATAATGGGGTTAAACAAAATAGAGTAGGATGTCTTAATTTTACAAACCGTTAAAACATACAGAAAAAGAAGTGAAAAATGATGGGCACGATCACCAAACTATTAAATAAAACTCATCTCTCTATGCTATCTCCAAATTTAAATTTAAAACCCTAGCCTCTCTCACTTCCTATATATGCTTTTCTCTCTCTAGGTCGGCTGCTGCTCAGCTAATTAACAGACCATACACAAACACCCTCTCTCATCACTTTTCTTGTCACGAAATTTTCAATTTGTCATATGCATGAAATTAATTTATTGTTGCCACAAAAGGGCACATACACATGCTCATGCCTCATCAATGGAGGTAAAATTTGCTTTTCTTGTTTCAACATTTCTGGAAATGATGTGTCTTTGTTTCCACATCTATTTATAGGGAGGCATCAGTTTCTTAGTTCTATCTTCTCAAACCTCGATAAACGATAAGGTATCAACAAGTTTTTTTTATTATTATTATTTCCTTATTCATTTAAGTGGGTTTAGATAAATTTGGTTTTAAATCATTTATACATATCGTAAAAGGCATATTAGAAAAGTGGGGAAGGGTGTCAAAAAAGAAATAGAAAAAGTTGGGGGAGAAAATCTATATGGGCTGCTTTATGGAGAATATTTAATCATGAGTGTATTATATGCATGCTTATAATATGATAACATTAATAGCTAGAGTTTGCTTTGCCTCGCGCTTATAGGCATATGAATTTATTTGAAAAAATCTTTAGGATACCACTTGAAGTTTTGTTTTTTAAAGTACTACAATTTTTCAAATGTTTCAGAAATATATTTTTCAAATATTTCACAAATATCACAAACAAAAAATTAATTTTTAAGATTTTATAATTTTAATATTTGAGTTTGGGTTAACTATTGTAAAATTAAAATATAGTTTTAGGAGATAGGATTTGAATTTAGGGTTTACTTTTGAATGTTCAAAGTTAGATTTAGTTTTGTGGTATTTGTAGAACATTTGAAAAATTATAGTATTTATGAAAAATTTGAAAAATAGTAATATTTTGGAGACAAAATTTCATTTAGTGGTATTTATAAAAATTATTCTATTTATTTTTGTCACTATATGCTACAAGCATTTTGGGACTCGGTTATTAGAGTGCTTAATTATGCTTTTTTCGCAATTTGGAGATCCTCTTCATATTTTTTTTATCTCCATTCTTGATTTCCGAAACATGGTTCCACGTAAGAAAGAGTAACATAAATGATGAGAACGAAAAAGTTGTTTTCCAATTGTGGATATATCAAATAAGAAAATAAGACTTTGTGATCCATCCAAAATACTCCGAAAATCTACTAACGGAAAGTAGGATTTGTCACCTACGGATGAAACCTGACTTATCTTAGTTAATTGAAAAAACATAATCTTGTAAAGGCGTGTGTTACAACTGAATTTGTCATCCAATCCAACAAATAAAATACTTAGAAATAATCAGATTTAATATTGAGAAAGTAGCTGATCTTGGGGCTTATCGCCAGAGACGGCTCTTGACATATGCAAGAGGAACAAATGGCAGAGAATTTTTGGAGCTAATTTTCTTACATTTAAAGGTCCAATTTTTTTTTTTAAAAATATGAATAAAATTATGAATATAGGGCCAAGTTTTTCAAAACTTATGAACAAAGCGCCAATTTTGTTTGAGAGTTGAACATGGCCTCTAAACTTATTAAGCATTATTAAGCTGCCCCTGCTTATCGCGGACCCAAGAAGGTAGTTGAGCAGCGGAGCTCGGAAGCAGTCAAAGACAATCTTTGACAAGGTCAGATCAACGAGATTTCCAAAGAAATAAGTAGGAACATGCCCGAGATACCCGAAACTAACTTGAAACACCTTAAGCTAGCCTGAAATTCTTGGAGTTAGTCTGAAATAGTATGAGCTAGTCCGAGATATGCGAAGTTATTTGAATAACTTCCAAAATTTTTTTCCATAAATTAGATTCGACCCAACGATTTTTAAAGAATTATAATTAACTTGTGAAATGTTATATTATATATTAAAATGTTGAGAAATCAAACAATCGATTGGTTTGTCCATGCCATGTTGGACTAGTATTTTTGAAATGTAAAGTTTTTGAAATGATGTTTGTCTAAATTCTAATATATATGGAGGTTGATTGCTAACGACTGTAGTTGTACGTTGTTACTGTTTATCTAAATGTTAAAACTAAGAATTTAACTATAAAAACATAAAGGTCTAATTGGTAACTAAACCGGTATATTTTTAATTCATTAGTTAGTTTTAATAACTATAAAACTATGTAAAAGATGAAAAATTTGACGGGACAAATAGTAGTGGTTTCGAAAAATTTATAACTTATCCTAAATAACAATAAATTAAATATTTTGTCCAATAAATGAAAAGTATTTTTTAGTTTATTTAATTAATGAAATCTTTTATGATATGATTGTGGATTTTTCAATATTTCTATAAAATCTAAGTATTTTATAAATAAGATCAGTTATAAAATATATTAAAACATATATGTGGCGTAAATTCAATCTAGTATTTGGGATTATTTGATTTGTATTGAGTTTTTATATGATTTTTCTAAAATACTCTAGAATCCCATTTACAACCATAAGATTTGTTTTTTTTATCTTTAATTCAAAACACCTCAAAATCGAAACAAATCTCTTAAAATCTACTACTCAATATATTTCCAGTAACAGACGATTTTAAAGGAGATTTAAAATCACAAATTCAATAACACTGAATTTTAAAAAACTTTTCAAACTTTATGTTTGAATAACATAGAATTTGTCACTTTACTACAAATCATTCAAATCCTACATTGAATACATCCTCCATAGGTATATTGACAGTAATTCACTAGTTAGTTATTAGTAAAAAACCGCTTATTAAAATTAGTATTTTATTATTTTTACAAAAAACTCTAACTTAAATTCATCTCAAGATTTTATTTTGATCGTTTATTTTAACTAACGAAGTTGCTTATTTTCCTTATCACGGGGAGAAAGAAATCTCTGTTAAAAGTAACCAAAAAAATAAATAATTTTTACAGCAATTTTGCTTGGTCAAAACATTTTTTTACAGCCATTTACAAAAAGTCTTGTCAATGATAGAGCCTAAATCGGCATGTCAGGCGCTGCCATAAGTACAAGGAGAGTGTCATGGCATAACAGAATTGCACCATGAGGCAACTGGCTTAAGAAGTCATATATATAAAGCAAAAACAATCAAGTGCGTCGTAGTGATCCAAACCCAATGACCCATACCCAAATCGGTTTCGAGGCGTGGAACCCGGCATCCGAACGCGGGTAGGTAACACTCAATAAATAGCCTCCTATATACTCCATAACATTGGATCGAATCTTTTTGACTAATGTATATTTCTTGTTTTACTCTAAAACAGAGGAAAATATAGCATTCTTCTATTTCTTCTCCAATGTATCTTTATTTTAGGGGAATTGCTCTAAAATAGAGAGAAAACAATTCTCCACATTTTTCTCTGTATATTGAGGAAAAAACAACTTTCTCTATTTTAGAAGTAGAAATAGAGATGGGTTGTAATAGATTGTACTTTTAAATAAACTTTTGGAGAAAAACTAGAGGTGGGTTGGAGATGCCTTTATGCAAAAAACACATACTAAGCACTATTTCTCCGAGAATACAATTCATCCCTAAACTATGTGACTCTTTAGGCTGTTTAGGGTCAATCTCGGATCTCTTCCAACTCTCGTCTTTTATAATGTATCTCTCTCTCTATCTCTCTATATGTCTCTCTCTCTCCTCCTAATCTCTTCACTAAATCTCTAGATACTCCGCGGACCACCTTCATTTGGCCTGGAGTTACCCTATTTTCATAGTTTTCCGACTCTTCTCTCTTTTGACCTACTTCGACCCACCGCGGTCTCTCTCTCTTTCTCTCTCATTTGACCTCCATTCTGACTTGGGCGTCGAATCGTCAGGAAACACCCCTCTCGTATTTTCCGAGATCTTTACGTGTTTGTTGAATGTGCAGGAGCTGAACCCCTACTGGTTGTTTCAAAGGACCAAAATCCTCTAAAACACTTGGTTATGGTTTGGAGATCGTTATACGAAGTTCTTTTATGCTACTACTAAGAATTGATTGGTTAGAAATCGAAGATGGAGCAGGTTTTATTAAATGTGGTGATTAAACTGTTAGTCAGGTTGCTGATGCTTATTTCAAAATCATATTCACCAGACATGATTCCGTTGATTATCTTAGTGCTTTTGAAGAATTTCAAAGCAGAGTTAATCCAACCATCAATGAAGATCTCACAAAACTAGTTAGAGAATGGAATCAGAACTGCAATTTTCGCCATTGAACCAGATCGAGCACTAAGTCCATATGGTATTTTAAGACCCTTTTATCACCAATCTTGGGGAGAAATAAAAGTGAGATTAATTGAACAAGTGTTACAATTCTTTGCTACCAATCGATTATAGAGATCAAGAAATCATACGAATCTTTGTCTCCTTCCAAACATTGATGCTGCCGTAGATATGGCGGCTCGAGATTTTTGAAAAAGAAAAGAGGTTTTTAGGTTTTTGGGACTTTGATACCAAATAGATTATGAATATGTTAATATTATCGAGATAGTAATCCTCTATATATTAATAGAGGAGACACTAAGTGTGAAAAATCTTATGTGTCATCTAAAGATGATTTTAAGGAACTCCTTTCTTAATAAAAATTATTAAAAATTTTTAATGACAAATATATGGAAATAACGAATATGTGGTAACTAATATACATAATTTTATTTAAAGAACATAGAAAATATTTGAAAATATCTTATTTTCTTTTCAATAACTACTATATATTTTGATCCGAGTCAGACGCGGGATTAGATTATTTAAAAACAAAAATTCATGATTATTTTTAATAGATGAGAGAAATTAAAAATAACAAATATAAAATATATTATGTTTGATCAAAATTTAAATTTATTACATTTATGCACAATGCATATCATTTTTATACGTTTATAAATGTTAGAATACACGTATAAATATTAATTTCGATTAAAAACATATTTAATTATTTAATCTCACGCTTGGCGTGGGTCAAAATCTAGTGTACAATATATATAGTGATACATGTAAAAATAATTAGGGATAAACTAAAGACTAATACACTCTTAAGCTATATGTACAATTACTTTCTATAAAATCTATGGATTTCTAAGGATAAGAAATCTTATAAGATTTACAAAATAACTAAAATACAAAAATAAATAGCACCCTCTGATGTTTTTTTAATTTTATAGATTTTCTCTCTTTTGCATATTGAAAAAGAAAAAAATCATAAAATTTATATAGATATTTTTTTAGGGCTAGTTAGTTGTATAACAAAGAATAGATAGTTAATTAGAAGAATGACAAAAGAGGGAGGGATTATTTAGTAAAACAATAGGTTTTTTGCTAAGGTTTTTGCTAGTTTGCTAATTTGGTTAAAATATTTGCTAGACAACCCAATTTCTCTTTTTTTTTTTTATTGGTAAATAAAAATAACCTAAATCTGTATGCATTTACATTGTATGATAAACTAAATTTTTATTAATATATTCATCTTGTAAGTCAAGAATTAAAAATTATACTGTAATTTAAACTAAAAATATCAACAATTAGTTTTTAAAACTTAACCGAAAATATTAAAATCATTTTTAAAACCACAAACATTTAAAGGCATAGATTCAACCATTGTTCACGACAAATTTAAAAAGCAATTCGCCCTCGACTATCACTACATACATACATAACCAAATTCAAGCTCGATTCTTTCAGATGTCTAATGTCTCCACTCATGATCAACTTGTTGATGCTTTGACAAAGCCCTTATCTCGTGTACGACATCAACTGATTTGTTCCAAGATTGGAGTTACAAAAATCCCTCCATGAAGGAGAATATAGATAGTAATTGTACATATAACTTGAAGGTGTATTAGTCTTTAGTTCATCCCTAATTCTCTATACACGTGTCACTATATATATATTTTATTAATTCCTCAATAACATTAACATATTCATAATTTATAGGTTTTCCTTTAGATTTGATTTTTCGTGTTTTTAACTTAGAAATCCTTCCAAATCCATTAAAATCAATTGTGAAATCAAATTCATAAGTAACTCTTTAGAACTGAATTATACATCATTTGAATTAGTATTTATAAATTATAGAACCAATAACTCAAGCTTTAAACATGAATTTTTAAATCATAGAACCAATAATATTGGATTTGGTCTTGATTTCCATCCATTAAAATACACAACCTGATAATAACCCAAATCATTTTTTAACGTGAAAAAATCCATACATGGATGATGGAACTTAGTAACGTGAAAAAGTAGGTTTGCAAGACAACCCAAATTATTTGGATTCTATTTTTTTTTCTTACCATAACAACCCATACATGGAACCGTTGAGTCATTAGTATGGGTTTGGAAAGTTCATAAATCGAAATATGGGCCTATATCTACTTTGTTCAGGCCGATTCACGGTTTTATTAGTCTCGGGTTTTATATTTTTTACTGGGAGGATTAAGGAAATAGGTCCATTTTTTTGACAAATTAAAAAAAATATGCCAATTCTTTTAAAATTAAAAAAAATAGGTCAAATATGAGATGATATGAGATGAAATGACGATTAAACCATCAATACAATTACGGCAAAACAACATTTATTATTATGTTGTGAAATACTATATAAATTATAGTAATAATAATATATATTGGAGGTATATATATATTTTGCTTATGTGATCTTTTATACTCTATATATAAATGTTTCTTAATCAACAAGAAACAATGAAGTTTTCTTGATCAACAAGAAACAAAGAAAAACTTATGAGATATGAAAATAATTCTTTCTTACTGATGTGTTCTATATTTGCATTTTCTTCACACATATATATAGGGAAGAAATATTACATGTATAATGACACTTAATTAAACCAAATGACACATATACATGATAAACTTGACTAGTGGTATTTTTGTGTCAAGTTAATGATGATGCACTTGTCTACCAAGTAGATATGCTTAGTGGTGTGATGATGAATAATCATCAAATTATAACACTCCCCCTTGAGTATTCATCATCATTGACGTGTCCGGTCTCAGACTGCCTCGTTAAAAACCTTATCATGGCAAAACCATGTAGGACAAAAACCATGACAAGGGAAAAAGAGTGCAGTCTCCCCCTGGAAATGACCGATTTAATATCTTCTTTATATATCACGTAAATGACGCATTCCGATGCTTTGAACGTGCTTCTTGAATATAGTTGTAGGAAGCGCCTTTGTAAACAAATCTGCTGCATTGTCGCTTGAGCGTATGTATTGAACTTCGACCTCCTTTTTCGTCACAAGTTCTTGAGTATAAGAGAAAAATCGTGGAGGAATATGCTTCGTCCTATCGCTCTTTACAGATCCTTCTTTGATTTGGGCAACACAAACAACATTATCTTTATATAGAATTGTTGGTTCTTTGCTGATGACTATTTCACTTTCGCCTTGTATGAGTTGAGTCAACGACCTTAACCACACACATTCTCTACATGCCTGATATGCTCAGGTTTTAACCCTATCAAACTACTGCAAGTGCACAGCAACGAAGTAGTATTAAAGGGATCGAATCCACAGAGACCAAGTGTTACACTACGAAAATATGAGATTGAAGTTAAGCTAAGATGGTAAAATGTGATTGTTTGTAATATGAAACTAAAATAGCAATTAAAACGATGTAAACTTATGAAATTAAAAGCGTTAGGCTTTAGGGAAATTCGCAGGGGATTATAGATCATAAATCAGACATTTATTCAGGGAACAATTCAGCGCGATCTTAAACTCAAACATAATTGTATATATCCACTGTCGTGGCATCAGAGACTTTATCTAGCAACCTAGAATTCTAAACTGTCGTTTGAACCTAGAATTGTACACAAGCATTAACGAACTGGTTTGATATGTTCACAAATCGCCTTAACATCAGCTTTCGTTGGCTAAGGACAATTTTGCTCATCTACGTTCTTTCGGGCGTTTAATCTAACACTTTTGGTGTGCTAAACATCCTAACATCAAGAACAGAGGTGATCAATCCCATTCAAGCATTAAGAACAACAATAGATGAAGACAAGTACAAATCCCTATTTATGTCTAATTCAATGATCCATGATTCCTTTGAACACCCACAAGCCTAACTAATGATCTACTCACACATATTCAAAAGAAATTCACAAAGAGATGATATAACAACCATAACTAAATCAAAGAAAAGGATTAAAGAGTTGAGAAATCTTATTAGGGTACAAGGATGAAGAACAATCTCCCAAATCTTCTTACAAAAATCCAAAAACAAGATAAGAGAATCAAGAACAAGAAAAACCAAAAAGAGAAAATCAAGAAGAGAAAAACAAAAAAGATGATGAAAGTCAAGGGTTGTTTTCAATAATTGAGTCCAAAAATCAGATAAATATGGCCAAAACACGTTTTTAGCCAAGGAAAACACGTTTTGGTTAAAATAATGCAAGATTAGGTGACTGATTTTCTTGTCTTTTGGGCAGTTTTATAAGTGGATCGATCGATCCATATGTGGATCGATCGATCCAGTTACTAAAGATATCGATCGATCGATTTTCTTTGTGCTGGGTCGAGCTGCAGATCCCGCAGAATTTTTGAAGAAAACATGGATCGATCGATCCAGTTACTAAAAATATTGGTCGATCGATCCTTTCCTGGCTGGATCGATCCGTGGATCCCGCGGAATTTTTGTTCTAGTAATCGGATCGATCGATCCAAGGGTGGATCGATCGAGCCAGTTACTAAAAATCTGTATTTGCTTCTTTTGCTCGCCAGACGGACCTGTCTTCACTAAACCTTCCATAACTTTTGATCCTTTGCATTAACCTTCATTCAAACGTGTTTTAACCTGAAAAGACTCTAAAAACATTGAAAATACTCGATAGAACTCAGAAATCAAGGGTTAGAATGCGTTAAAAACGCAACACATCAACTCCCCCGGACTTAGTCTTTTGCTTGACCTCAAGCAAAACAGAAAACTAAGCATGTGAAAAAGGTTTGAAAATGCGGAAACTCAGCTTCTCTTTTAAAACGTCCAATGACCACTAAAATTGCAATCCACATTCTGCAAGGATGAACCCAACCGAGTCACTATGTACTTCTCCTCAAACTTATCCAATATCCCCAATCCATCTCAAATTTCGCAACACTTTCCACAAGTCATCCTTGCTAACCTCATTGTCGATCCCAGTGCCAAGAACCTTCTAGATTCATTCTCGTACTATATCATGATATATCACCAATACAACATTTATTATTCTTCCTTTTCCCATAATTGCTTTGGTCTCGTAACGGAACTCACTAGTGTTGTTCCTTGTGAGGAGACAGCGTCGTGAACTCTTTTGTTCCGTTACAGCTTTAGAATAGCACTCCCTAGTGTTGTTCCTTGTGAGGAGACAGCGTCGTGAACTCTTTTGTGCTATTCTAAACCTTTGAGCAACAATTTTTTTTTTTTTTTTTTTTTTTTAACAAAAAAAAATTTACACGGGGTGAATATATCAAGTATGAACGAGGAATCAAGCTCTGTGGACATCAGTCATTCCATTAAGGGTGCAATTAGCTCAGACTTGGTGGAACTTGTTGGAAACGAGAGACGTCTCTAGTTAACCGGTAAGTCTTTGAATTTTTCATTGGTCGGATTGGAATTCATTCTGCATCAATGTCACTTAAATGAAATGGTCAGTAAACAAAGAGATATATATCATTATAGTTTCCTAACCATGAAGCTCTTGACTCAATAAAACATAAAACACACAAAACAAACAAAAATACCAAAAAGGTTCACATAAAATAAAACAAAGAAAATAGCGTTAGTCCCAGCAAATACCCTCCCCCGGACTTACTTCACACTGTCGCGGTGGGAAATAAATCAGAAGAAAGGTACGACATACGCGAAATGACAAAATATAGAAAATAGATATAGATGAAGTAGAGGGGGAGAAATAACAGAATTAATGGTCTCCGGAGCTGGCGCTCCGACTATCCCCTGGTGCCCTCCGACGCCTAGGTAGGCGTGTCTCTCCAGCCTGACCTCCCTGGTCTGAAGTCCCATGTCCAGCAACACTGGGACCAGCTCTCGCGTCATCCGCTGCTGCATACATACGAGTACGATGTCGAGAAGAAGAAGATGGCTGCATACATGTGAGTCGTCCGAGCACTCCAAATATCTTCTGTAACATCGTGTGCTGCTTCCTATGCGAATCCACCAACCATGCGATGCGTTCGGTGTCTGAAGCATCTTCAGCAAGCGGTAGAAGATCGTATTCCGCACTGTACTCTGGTATTACGGGCTCATCTACAGGATGTGCGTGAGACTGTTGCTGTGGGTGATGTACCTGCTCCCGTGCGGCTCTCCGTGTTCTTGAAGTTCGAGGTTGACCGGTAAGTATGAACTGAGGGTCCAATTCGAACTCCAAGCTTTCCCTTGTCACGGGAGGTGTGAAAGCCGGAAGAGGTAGTCTGCATCGCTGAGGAACTTCTGCTCGGTCATAGAACCTGTACTCATAATCTCCCTTAAGGATGTGAGCATTAGTGAAGTACCTCGCATTGAACGTGTCAATCTCCCTGATGCACTCTGTCCCACGCAAATCAATGTTATGATATCGGAAGATCGGTGTTAACAGACTTCCAATAATCTCAATCTTCTGTTTACCGCTTGTGTTCAAACCTCGTTGCTTCTTTTTCACAAGTATCTCAGCAAACACTACTCCTAAGTTAGTGCGCTATCTCAAGGGAGCTTCTTGGTGGTAAGTTGCTCTGACGAAATCTGGAAGCCCATTGTCTATCAAAGACAACTCGTCGACCCTTAGAGCACCTGTCTCTTCCTTCCCAGAAAATGACTAACCAATGATCTTCGCGACAACCCGAAGCACAGGATTTCGGATCAAGCTAAGATTAGCGTCACGAGATTGAGCCGTAGTAAATGGTCCTGTTGCAATTAAACTCCACAGAACATCAGCCTCTCCAAAATAGGGGAACCTGCATAGCTCCCATGACCTCTCAAATCCATATATATCACACAGGGTTTGTATGGGTAACTCGTAGTGAACACCCCTGCATAAATATGAAAGAGTCCCCTCCGAAGCTGCATGGATAGCGATATCCTTGTACCGGACTTCAACCGATGCAAGAAATTGGCGGACCAGCTCAGGATACAGAGGATAGGATTTGTAAGCGATCGTTCCAAGCCCCATCTTGGTCAGCATTGCTCGGACATCTTCTCCAATTCCCATTCTCGCCAATGTTGCTTCGCACACAAATTTGGTAGGTGCCATCGTTACTTGAAGCAAACCATTGTAGAAAATGCGGTTGAATCAGTCCCAAGCATGTCCAGGCTGACGCGAAACAAATCCTGTCATGGTCTGAATAGCGGCCATTGATTTCCGTGGAATTTCCTCAACCATCGAATCATCAAGGAAGGGTGTCTTGTCAGCGCGAGGCCATAGATGAGATGTGTGTTCTTCCTGTGTCTCATCAGCAGCGGCAGAAGCGGAAGCTACAGATTTTCCTTTCGCGGTGCGCGAAAACCTAGCGGGTGGAGGTTGGCGAGCGGGTTGCGGAATTTCTTCATCATCGCTTGTTCCACTGTTGTAAGTGTTTGTGTTTGCTTGCGGTGGTCTAAACTTTGGGACTCCTCGTCTTGGCATTTCCTACAAATTCAAACAAAAATCCATATTTATCGACATTTTCGAAACATAACAAATTGTTGAATTTTCAAAACCCAAAGAATAGACATCACTTCTAGCAATTATATCCAATTGATAAGCATCATAAGCAACAATTTTAACAACAATTCAAACAAATTCCGTTTATTTTTTTTATTTTTACTAAAACCCCCAAAATTTGGCAAATTCTCAACCTAAAAATTCAACCATTGAAATGGACAAAATTAAGGCATGGGGTTTGTCGAAAATCACTCTAGGAGTGCTTAGCAAGCCACGGAATCACCTATATTCCCTAATTCAAACTCGAATTCTCCTTTTTCTTAAAAAACGTCGAACCGTAAAAGTGTGTTTAGAGACACGTACCTTCGTAGATCGATCGAAACGTTGCTAGAATCAGAAAGAGGAGGAAAATCCGAGTGGAAAGCACCCAAAAATCACTTAAATCCGTTGAGGATTGAGAGAGTTAGAGTTTGGTGAAATTTTTGCTCAAGAACAAAGAAAAATCGCGATGGGAGAGGAGAAGAGGGTGAGTTTGGATCGATCAATCCGTTTTTTGTTTTAATAACTGTGTGTTTTTGGTTTGGTTTGAGTGGATTAAACCGGTTTGAACCGAAAATAATCGAATCAGAAAACTGACCTGGAGA
The DNA here is from genome assembly GCA_964056655.1 of Arabis hirsuta. NCBI lineage: Eukaryota > Viridiplantae > Streptophyta > Magnoliopsida > Brassicales > Brassicaceae > Arabis > Arabis hirsuta. The sequence goes on along the minus strand of OZ053302.1, from coordinate 24,930,452 downwards.
GTGGATCGATCGATCCAACAGTGGATCGATCGATCCACTTGTTAAAACGTCGATCCGTTTTTCGTCCTGGTCGATCCACAGGTCCCGCGGAATTTTGATTTCTGATTGGATCGATCGATCCGATGGTGGATCGATCGATCCATTCTCCCTTTTTTTTTTTTTCTTTCAAAAACACACCAAAAATCAAACGAAATTAACGAAAATTAAAAATTGAGTTATGTACACATACCAGTGGGTTGCCTCCCACTAAGCGCTTGTTTTAAGTCACGAGCTTGACTTGGATACCGTTTAGGCTTGAGGTGGATCACTGAGAGGAACATTGTCTCCTCTAGCGATTTCAATGTCAGCGAGATATGGCTTTAAATGCTGACCATTAACAACGAATTCACCTCCTTTAGTGTCCAGCAACACTACAGCTCCATATGGTTTCACCTCCTTGATTGTGAATGGACCGAACCACCGTGATCTCAACTTTCCTGGAAAAAGTTTGAGTCGTGAATTAAAGAGTAATACCTTATCATTTGCAGCGAAGTCCCTGGAGATTATCTTCTTGTCATGATAAGTCTTTGTTCTCTCCTTGTAGATCCGTGAATTCTCATAGGCCATATGACGAATCTCATCCAGCTCATTCAGTTGCACTAACCTCTTCTCAGAAGCAGGCTTGATGTCTAAGTTCAGCAACTTAACAGCCCATGCAGCCTAATACTCTAGCTCCACTGGAAGATGACACGATTTTCCATAGACAAGATGGAACGGAGTTGTGCCCAAAGGTGTCTTGTAGCCAGTTCTATACGCCCAAAGAGCGTCATCAAGCTTGATAGCCCAATCTTTCCTTGTAGTGCCCACAACCTTCTGCAAAATACTCTTGATCTCCCTGTTGGAGATCTCAACCTGTCCACTTGTCTGAGGATGGTAAGGGGTAGCTACCTTGTGCCTGACCCCATGCTTCTTCAAAAGACCATCAAAGACCTTGTTGATGAAGTGAGAACCCCCATCACTGATTACCACTCGAGGCACACCAAACCTTGGGAAGATCACAGATTTGAACATCTTCAGAACCACCCTAGCATCATTGGTTGGGCTAGCTAGTGCTTCAACCCACTTAGACACGTAGTCTACTGCAACGAGAATGTATTGATTTCCATAAGAAGATGGGAAAGGACCTATGAAATCAATACCCCAAACATCAAACACCTCAACCTCCAAGATAAAATTCTGAGGCATCTCGTTTCTCTTGCTGATGTTTCCTTGCCGCTGACATGAATCACACTTAGAGACAAAAGCATGAGCATCTCTAAACATAGTTGGCCACCAGAACCCAGCTTGGAGAGCTTTAGACACTGTCTTAAATGTAGCAAAATGCCCTACATAGGTTGAACCATGACAATGAAACAGAATACCCAGGACCTCTTCCTCTGATACGCATCTCCTGAAAACTCCATCAGAACACTGCTTGTACAAATATGGCTCATCCCAGAAGTAATGTCTGATGTCTCTCAAGAACTTCTTCTTCCGGTACCCAACAAAGTTATCAGGTTCCTGTTCTGCAGCCAAGTAGTTCGCAAACTCACCAAACCAAGGTATCTCAGGAAGCTTGGTTTCTGGAGGTGGAGTGGAATGCACAATGTTGCCAATGCTAATGGCATATACGTGCTCCTCAGGTAGGCTATCATCCAAGGGGACATCTTCATTTATACGCATTCTAGAGAGATGGTCTGCAACACCGTTCTCAATTCCTTTCTTATCCTTGATCTCCAAATCGAACTCCTGCAGCATAAGTATCCATCGCAACAGTCTAGGTTTGGCATCCTTCTTTTTCAGAAGATACCTCAGAGCAGCATGATCAGTGTGAACAATAACCTTAGACCCCACCAGATAAGACCTGAACTTCTCAAAAGCAAACACAATAGCCAGAAGTTCTTTCTCGGTGGTAGCATACTTACACTGCGCCTCATCAAGAGTCCTGCTAGCATAATAAATGACATGGAGCCTCTTTTCCTTTCGCTGTCCCAATACTGCTCCAACTGCATAGTCACTAGCATCTGTCATAACTTCGAAAGGCAACTCCCAGTCTGGCGGTTGGACAATTGGTGCGCTGACAAGTGCTCCCTTGATCGTATGAAAGGCCTCCAGACAATTACTGTCGAAGTCAAACTTCACATCTTTACACAAAAGCTGTGTCATTGGTCTAACAATCTTGGAGAAATCCTTGACGAATCTCCTGTAGAACCCAGCATGTCCCAGAAAACTCCGAACTCCTTTGACAGAATTAGGTGGCTGGAGGTTTATCATCACATCAATCTTCGCCTTGTCTACCTCAATACCGCTTTCTGAAATTCTGTGTCCCAAGACAATCCCATCCCTGACCATAAAATGACACTTCTCCCAATTCAGCACTAGATGTTTCTCCTCACAGCGTTTTAAAACCCTGCACAAATGAGAAAGACAAACAGAAAAGGAAGATCCATGGACAGAAAAATCATCCATAAAAACTTCCATTATGTCCTCAATCATGTCAGTAAAAATCGACATCATGCATCTTTGGAATGTGGCCGGTGCATTACACAAGCCAAATGGCATTCTGCGATAAGCATAAGTGCCATAAGGACAAGTGAATGTTATCTTCTCCTGATCTTCTGGATGAATGGGAATCTGAAAGAAACCAGAATAACCATCTAGAAAACAATAGTAAGCATGGCTAGCCAATCTCTCAAGCATCTGATCAATAAATGGTAAAGGAAAATGATCTTTACGAGTAGCAGAGTTCAATTTTCTATAATCTATGCACATCCTATGGCCAGTGACAGCTCTAGTCGGAAGTAATTCATCCTTATCAGTCCTAACCACAGTTACTCCACCTTTCTTTGGTACAACATGGACAGGGCTAACCCACTTGCTATCAGAAATGGCGTATATAATACCAGCCTCTAGCAGTTTCATAATTTCTTTCTTAACAACATCTTTCAGATTCGGGTTTAACCATCTCTGATGTTCTATAGAAGTGGTTGCCTCATCTTCTAGAAAGATCCTGTGCATGCAAAGGTCAGGTGAAATGCCTGTGATATCATCTAGAGAATAGCCTAAGGCCCTGCGATACTTTCTAAGCTCACACAAAAGCAAAGCAGTTTCAGCATTGTTCAGTTCAGAATTGATGATGACAGGGTAAGTAGACTTAGGGCCTAGAAACGCATACCTTAGCCCAGATGGAAGTGGTTTGAGCTCAACCTTAGGAGCTTTCAGCTCGCTCCATGGATTTGTAGATGGCATAGGAAGGGGTGTTGCTGGAGATCGCGCTACAGCTTCATCCAAACTCGTGTAAGCAACCATCTTTCCCATTAACTGGCTCGAATCCATCATCTTAACATACCCTGTTGCATCCTCACTCAGAAAACCATCCTCACTCGCAGACCTTGTCAAAGCAATCTCTAAATGATCATCAACTAGAATCTCTTCTGCATCATTGTCCGAGATTTCTAGTGAATCATCAACCACAAATGTCTGCCCATCCAGCATAGGCTTCTTCAGCAACTTTTCCATCTCGAACTTCATGATAATATCTCCCAGCTGGAGATCTATTCGCCCATTTTTCACATCTATCACAGCTCCAGCAGTACGTAAGAAAGGCCTACCCAAAATGAGAGGATCCTTTGGTTCTTCATCGAGCTCGAGGACTACAAAATCTGCAGGAATCAACACATTACCAATCTGCACATGTAGATCCTCAAGAACTCCAACCGGTAACTTCATAGAACGATCAACAAAAACCAAGGAGATTCTAGTGGGTTTGAACTTGGTGAATCCAAGGTGCTTGGCTACTGAGTATGGCATCAAATTGACGCTTGAACCTAAATCACACAAAGAACAAGCAAACGTCATTGACCCAATCTGCACAGATAAAACAAACCTCCCTAGATCTCCCAATTTCCTGGGCATCTTGTTATGTAGAACTGCGCTCCTTTGAGACTTTAACGAAATCTTCTTCTGTAGAGACTTTACTTGTCACCAAGCCTTTCATATATCTCTTCATCGAAGGAATCATCTGGATTGCATCAACAAGACTGAGCTTTACTGTGAGGTCATCCATCATCTCCTTGCATTTTGCATCTTCTAAATCCTTTCTTGACTTTTTAGGGCGAGTAGGGTATGGAACCCTTGGAGCATAAATACGAGGAGGCAATGATTCCCTTGCAGGATCCTCATTTGCAGGCGGGTTCACCTTCTCAGGCTTTGCATCATCAGTCTCTTTCTCATCAGTGGCTACCTCAGAACCTTTACCATGCAATGCAGTAGGATTCAACACTTTCCCACTCCTGGTTGTGATGGCACTGACATTTTCAAGCCTAGGATTTTGCTCTCCTTTTCCAGGTAGAACTCCCTGTGGTCTCTTGATTGCCTCAGCAGTCTGAGCTACCTGAATGTCTAACTTCTTCACATGAGATGAGAGAGCTTCAAACTTACCATTGAGATCACTGTACATACTATCCACCTTGACATTGATCTCGTTAGAAGCCTTTTGTTGATTCATTAGAAGCTGCTGCATAAGTTGCTCGAGCTTGCTTTCCTGTGGCGCTGGAACAGAATTCACTGGGGTTTGGAAAGGAACTTGAGCTGCTGGCCTGAAGTTGTTGAATGGTTGTTTCGGCTGAAATCCACCCTGAAATCCGCTCTGACCTGGGTTTTGCACAAACGGTTTCTGAAAACCTTTTAAAAATTCTTCTGAAATCCCACATTCTACCCACTGTTTTGTCCTGCAAACCCTTGAGAGCCAGATATTCCTGCGTTTGGCACATACATTTTCTCCTTCCCCTGATTGACCACCTGTTGTGGATAAACCTGGTCCTGAGGATTCTCAACATTTGTGCTCCTGTAGGACAAATTCGGATGATTTCTGTAGTTCTGGTTGAAACCCCTGTTTTGCATGAAACCTTGCCCATTCACATAATTAACCTCCTGCTGCTCATTAGACTCTCCCTCAGTGTAATCTTGGTAGACAATTGCTTCTGTTCCATCTTCACAAAACTGTACATTCCTCTGATTTTGCTTCAGCAACTGATTGTATTTCTCATTCAACTCATCGTACTTCTGAGATTCAACGCCACTGACTCGCTTCGACCTGTCATACACAGAAGAGCTAGCGATAGAACTTGCAGCCATATTCTCAATCAGCTCAGATGCTCCTTGCTCACTTCTGGTCATGAAGTTTCCATTGTTTGCAGCATTCAGTTGGTTCTTGGACTCTCTGTCAACTCCATCATAGAAGATGCTAATAAGTTGTCCCTCTGAGTATCCATGGTGAGGACACTCTCTCCGATAATCCTTGAACCTCTCATAAGCCTCACCGAATGACTCTCCTAAAAACTGCTGGAAAGAAGCAATCTTGTTCCTCAGAGAATTTGTCTTGGATTTGGTGTAGAAATGATCCAAGAATGCAGCTCTGCATTGATCCCATGTTGTGAGTGATCCAGACGGTAGAGACTTAAGCCATCTTAAAGCTTTGTCTGCTAGAGAAAAAGGGAACAACTTGCACTTGATCCAGTCCTCAGGGTCTCCATTTACTCTGGTAGTGCTGCAAATCTCCTCAAAGTTCTCTATGTGTTCCATTGGGTTCTCAGCAGGTAACCCATGGAAAGTGTAATTCTTCACCAATCCTATCAGTTGGGGATGTAGTTGATAGTCCTGCCTGTTGAGAGCAGGCAGACTAATCGCAGATCGGTTCTGATAGAACGTGTGTGGTGTGTTTGCATCGCCAATACCAGGCTGAACCTGTTGCAACCGCTGCAGTTGTTCTTGTATCCTTTCAAATTCAGCCCTTGTAACCCCTGCAGTATCAGTCACAGGTGCATTGTTTCCCTCTTCCATGTTGACCTGGTTCGATGTCGTTCTTGCTCTGTTAGTTCGTTCTATTCTTCCAAGTGCCTGGTTTTCGAAAAAGAGAAGGTTGTCAGAGCCTTGACTTCTTCTTTGCATGAAACCTGAAACATACAAAAGAACAAAACAAAATTCGTTAGTAACTTCTTAGACTAAATTTCAAACTAAAATTCGAAGGCAACTCAATTGGTCCCCGGCAACGGCGCCAAAAACTTGGTATGCTCAGGTTTTAACCCTATCAAACTACTGCAAGTGCACAACAACGAAGTAGTATTAAAGGGATCGAATCCACAGAGACCAAGTATTACACTACGAAAATATGAGATTGAAGTTAAGCTAAGATGGTAAAATGTGATTGTTTGCAATATGAAACTAAAATAGCAATTAAAACGATGTAAACTTATGAAATTAAAAGCGTTAGGCTTTAGGGAAATTCGCAGAGGATCATAGATCATAAATCAGACATTTATTCAGGGAACAATTCAGCGCGATCTTAAACTCAAACATAATTGTATAACCAATCCACTGTCGTGGCATCAGAGACTTTATCTAGCAACCTAGAATTCTAAACTGTCGTTTGAACCTAGAATTGTACACAAGCATTAACGAACTGGTTTGATATGTTCACAAATCGCCTTAACATCAGCTTTCGTTGGCTAAGGCCAATTTGCTCATCTACGTTCTTTCGGGCGTTTAATCTAACACTTTTGGTGTGCTAAACATCCTAACATCAAGAACAGAGGTGATCAATCCCATTCAAGCATTAAGAACAACAATAGATGAAGACAAGTACAAATCCCTATTTATGTCTAATTCAATGATCCATGAATTCCTTTGAACACCCACAAGCCTAACTAATGATCTACTCACACATATTCAAAAGAAATTCACAAAGAGATGATATAACAACCATAACTAAATCAAAGAAAATGATTAAAGAGTTGAGAAATCTTATTAGGGTACAAGGATGAAGAACAATCTCCTAAATCTTCTTACAAAAATCCAAAAACAAGATAAGAGAATCAAGAACAAGAAAAACCAAAAAGAGAAAATCAAGAAGAGAAAAACAAAAAAGATGATGAAAGTCAAGAGTTGTTTTCAATAATTGAGTCCAAAAATCAGATAAATATGGCCAAAACACGTTTTTAGCCAAGGAAAACACGTTTTGGTTAAAATAATGCAAGATTAGGTGACTGATTTTCTTGTCTTTTGGGCAGTTTTAATAAGTGGATCGATCGATCCATATGTGGATCGATCGATCCAGTTACTAAAGATATCGATCGATCGATTTTCTTTGTGCTGGGTCGAGCTGCAGATCCCGCGGAATTTTTGAAGAAAACATGGATCGATCGATCCAAATGTGGATCGATCGATCCAGTTACTAAAAATATTGGTCGATCGATCCTTTCCTGGCTGGATCGATCCGTGGATCCCGCAGAATTTTTGTTCTAGTAATCGGATCGATCGATCCAAGGGTGGATCGATCGATCCAGTTACTAAAAATCTGTATTTGTTTCTTTTGCTCGCCAGACGGACCTGTCTTCACTAAACCTTCCATAACTTTTGATCCTTTGCATTAACCTTCATTCAAACGTGTTTTAACCTGAAAAGACTCTAAAAACATTGAAAATACTCGATAGAACTCAGAAATTAAGGGTTAGAATGCGTTAAAAACGCAACACATCAATGCCCTATGAAGCAAAATGATCTCCGCATAATTTGATGAAGTGGCAACCAAACTCTGTTTTTGCGAATGCCATGAGATCGCGGTTCCTCCCATTGTTAAAACATATCCGGTTTACGATCGAGCTTTATGCGGATCAGATAAATAACCAGCATCTGCAAAACCAACTAGACCAAGTTTCGAGTTTTGAGCATAATATAATCCCAAATCGATCGTACTTTGTAGATAACGGAAAATGTGCTTTATTCCGTTCCAATGTCTACGCGTAGGAGCTGAATTGTACCTTGCAAGTAAGTTAGTAGCAAAAGCTATATCTGGTCTAGTACAATTGGCAAGATACATTAAAGCACCTATTGCACTCATATAAGGTACTTCGGGACCTAATATTTCTTCATTACCTTCACATGGTCTAAATGGACCACTTTCAACATTTAATGATCTATTAACCATTGGACTACTCAAATGATTCGCTTTATTCATGTTAAAGCGTTTCAATACCCCTTTGGTATAATTTGAGTGATGCACAAATATTCCATCTTGGAAATGCTCTATCTGGAGCCCGAGACAAAACTTTGTCTTTCCAAGATCTTTCATTTCAAACTCCTCTTTCATATGAGTTCTTGCATCGTCAATATCCTTTTGAGTTTCAATCATGTTCAAGTCATCAACATAAACAACAATGATCACAAATCCTGACAAAGATTTCTTTATAAATACACAAGGGCATATCACATTGTTGATATATCCTCTCATCAACAAATATTCACTTAAGCGATTATACCACATGCGTATGGATTGCTTTAATACATAAATTGATCGCTGTAATTTAACGAACAAATCTCTTTAGACAATGCCTCTTGCATTTCTAAATTTTTAGATCTCTCTTGGATCTTTAATCCTTCTGGGATTTTCATATATATGTCGCTATCAAGCGATCCATATAGGTATGCAGTCACAACATCCATCAGGTACATTTCTAAATTATTTGATGCTGCTAAGCTCATCAAGTACCTAAATGTAATTGCATCCATTACCGGAGAATATGTCTCTTCATAATCAATTCCCGGTCTTTGAGAAAATCCTTGTGCCACAAGTCGTGCCTTATACCTTGTGACTTCATTTTTCTCATTTTTCTTTCTCACAAAGATCCACTATTTCCAACTGGCATTACATCTTCTGGTGTAATGACAATGGGTCCAAAGACATTTCTCTTCTCAAAAGAGATTAATTCATTTCTCATGGCCTCTTGCCATTTTTTTCAATCATGTCTTTGTTGGCACTCTTTTACCGATCTGGATCGAGATCATCCTCATGATCAATTTCTTTTGATACAGAAAAAGAGAATATCCCATCAATATCTTCTATTTCTTTTCTACCCCATAATTTTCCACTTTGGGCGTAGCTGATAGATATCTCGAAATTTTCACAATTCTCAACTTCTTTCGGACGTTCTTCTGTATCGGGGTTGGCTAGATCCTTTTCACTCATGTCCTCTTGACATTTCTCATTAAGAGATTCCTCTTGAATCTTTTTGTTTTGAGATTCCTCTTGAATCTTTTCATTTTGCTTAACCAATTTTCTTTTTTTGCGGGGATTCTTATCCTTTGAGCCCATTGGTCTCCCTCGCCTTAATTGAACTCTAGGTTCATTTTCTTTGCTTCCATCCACATGTTCTTCGGGAATTTCAATTCTTGATGGAGCATTAGCAGCGGGTATATACGATTTTGTTACTCTCATTGTATCTGTGAACGCATCTGGTAACTGGTTTGCCATATTATGTAGGTGTACAACCTTTTGAACTTCCAACTCGCGTTGTTTTGTTGGGGGATCAATGTGAACCAAAGATGGTATACACCATGTAACATCCTTTGGTACCTGATTAATTCCTCCCCCTAACGCAGGGAATTCTTCTTCATTAAAATGGGAATCGGCAAAACGTGCTGTAAACATATCACCAGTTACCGGTTCAAGATACCTTATTATACTTGGTGATGTATACCCGACATATATCCCCAATCTCCGTTGCGGCCCCATTTTTGTTCTTTGCAGTGGCGCTATCGGAACATAGACCGCACATCCAAAGACTCGGAGATGAGATATATTTGGTTCTTGGCCCGACGCCAACTGTAATGGGGAATATTTGTTATATGCACTTGGTCTTACCTGGACCAATGCTGCCGCATGCAATATAGCATATCCCCATACAGAAATTGGGTGCTTTGTTCTCAATATCAATGGCCTTGCAATTAATTGTAGCCGTTTTATCAAACTCTTAGCCATGCCATTTTACGTATGCATATGGGGCACTGGATGTTCAACATCGATCCCCATTGACATACAATACTCATCAAAGGCTTGAGAAATAAATTCACCCGCATTATCTAACCTTACTTTCTTTATTGTATAATCGGGGAATTGTACTTTCAACCTGATTATTTGGGCAATAAATTTTGTGAAAGCCATATTTCTTGTGGTCAACAGACACACATGTGACCATCTACTAGATGCGTCAATCAATACCATAAAATACTTAAACGGCTCGCATTATGGATGAATCGGTCCACATATATCACCATGCATTCTCTCTAGGAATACATGGGATTCATTCCCAACTTTGGCTGGAGACAGCCTCACTATGAGTTTCCCTTGAGAACATGCCTTGCATGGAAACTCTCCCGATTGAAAGATCTTCTGGTTTTTCAATGGGTGGCCATTCGAATTTTGCACAATTCTTCTCATCATGACTGATCCTGGATGTCCTAGCCTCTCATGCCAAACTTTAAATGTACTAGTAAACTTCTAGTTTAATGTAACATAAGACTCATTCGTATTTATTTTTGTGCAATATAATCTGGAGGACATCATTGGTAACTCTTCCAATGTATGTTTCCACTCCGATGTAATGCAAAGATATTCAATGTCATTCTTATTCATACTTTCAGTATGATATCCATTTCTCCGGATATCCCTGAAACTCAACAAGTTTCTGTATGAATCGGGAGAATATAGTGCATCACTTATTTCAAATTTTGTCCCTCTTGGCATTGAAAATCTGGCTCTACCATGGCCCTTAATAATTTTTTGCATGACCACTTATGGTACTCACGTTTCCAACGGAGTCTTTTAATTTGATATCGGAGAAATACTTTTTATCCTTAAGTATTGTGTGCGCTGATGCACTATCTGCTAGACATATATCTCCATCCATGATCTCAAATTGTGACATCTTCTGGTGTCAGTTATACCATAACAAATGATGCATTGATTTACCAAATTTTATGCAATAACAATACTTTATAGTATAACAAAAAGCATGATATGAAAGTATATAACACATGCATATAACATTGAACATTAAAAGTTACACTAATGATCTAATCATGCCCCATCGATCTTGGTCCTTTTATTTTCCGTTTTGGATCAACAAGGTAATCAGCGACATCGAAATAAGCATCATTACTTAGGTCATTAAAGGAAGGTCCGACTCCATCTTAAATGAAGTTTATTTCTACATCCATTCCTTTTGCCTTTACACTACAAGAAAAAACAGTTTTAGCGTCGACATTTAGCGTCGGATTTGTGTCGACGCAAAGTTAGCGACGGTTTTGCGTCGTTTTTGTGTCGGTCAAACCATTCGACGCAAAATTGAGACGAAAAATAGCGACGCTAAATCGACGCTAAAATGCATCGAATTAGCGTCGATTTAGCATCTAGAACATCAATTCGACGCTAAATCGACGCTAATCTAGCGTCGATTTAGCGTCGATCCTATAGCGTCGGTTCTAGCGTCGAATATTTCGTCGAACTGGGTAGGTAGGTTGCACGTTTTTAATGGGTTCACCTACTTCTATAAAACCGACGCTATCGACGCTAATACGAAGCAAAGTCGACGCAAAATAATTCGACGCGAATTCGATGTTAAGATACGACGCAAAATCGCTGCTAAATATCTTATATATACTTCGCTGCCCAAACCCAAAATTATTGAAGAAAAAAAAATCTTATAATAAATTTTCTTAGTTAATATTTTTTGAATAAGATGGGCGATATATACGAACTAAGAAGGTAGATGTATCGACGTAGAGATGAAAATGGAGGAATTTCAGAAGAGTTCCTCAACGGGCTTGAAATTTTCATGGCTCAAGTGGGTAGTGTGTCTACAATTCAACGGACCGGAGTGATGCCCGTGTCGGAAGTGCAAAAATTCGAAGCTGCAGACAATTGATGTAACCGATTTATTTAATAGAGGGTTCACACATGAGTACTATGTTTGGTTTTATCATGGAGAGGGATATGAAGATGAAACTTCAGGTAGTACTAGTTACCAACCTATGGATCAGGGTTATTCGAATGAACAATATGATCAGTCTCATGAATTTGTTAATAATTACGATCATGATGTCGGGTTAGACCATAATAGGTTCGAAGAAATGGTAACCGATGCATTTCCTGGAGTTATGTCTACTGATGATGATGTTGTTGAGGAACCCAATATAGATGCTAAAATTTTTTATGATATGCTTGATTCTGCAAAGCAACCAATCTATGAAGGTTGTAGGGAAGGTCTCTCTAAATTATCATTGGCATCTAGGATGATGACAATAAAATCTGATCATAATCAATCTGAGAGTTGCATGGATGATTGGGCAGCTCTTATAAAAGAGTATTTGCCAGAGGATAATCAAGCTGCTGAGTCATATTACGACATACATAAACTAGTCTCTAGTTTAGGTTTGCCCTCGCAGATGATAGATGTTTGCATTGACAATTGCATGATATTTTGGAAAGATGATGAAGATCTACAGGAATGTCGATTTTGCCACAAACCAAGATTTAAGCCCCAAGGAGCTGGTAGAAGTAAAGTGCTGTACCAGAGAATGTGGTATCTGCCCATAACAGATAGGCTACAAAGGCTATACCAATTAGAACAAACAGCTGCATCAATGAGGTGGCATGCGGAACATTCAACTAGTGAAGGAGAAATTCATCATCCTTCTGATGCAAAAGCTTGGAAGCACTTCAAATCGGTACACTCTAATTTTGCTAAAGAGAAGCGCAATGTTTATCTTGGGCTATGTACAGATGGTTTTAGTCCGTTCTTTGTGGCCAGTTATATTGACACCTTATAACCTTCCGCCTGATATGTGCATGCAGAGAGAATTTCTGTTTTTGAGTAATTTAGTCACTGGTCCGAATCATCCAAGAAGATCTATTGATGTGTTTTTACAGCCGCTGATTCACGAGTTGAACATGTTGTGGTCTCATGGTGTAAGTACTTTTGATTACTCTAGGAAAAAGAATTTTAACATGCGAGCTGTGCTTATGTGGACGATAAGCGATTTTCCAGCGTACGGAATGTTATCTGGTTGGACAACACATGGTAGATTGTCATGTCTGTATTGCCAAAATGAGACAGATGCCTTTCAACTAAAAAATGGTAGGAAATCTTGTTGGTTCGATTGTCACCGAAGGTTTCTCCCTATGAATCATCCGTACCGGGGAAACAGGAGGTTGTTCACAAAGGGCAAACGTGTACGTATCCCCCCACCTCCATATCTTTCAGGAGAGCAAATTGAAGGTCAACTTGATTATTATGGAGCTCAGAACACAGCAAAACGTGGTGGTAACTGGCTTAATATTCCGACCAATCTCCCAGATGGATACCTTGAAGAACATAATTGGCATAAGAAGAGCATTTTCTGGGAACTACCGTACTGGAAGGATCATCTATTGCGCCACAATCTTGATGTCATGCACATTGAGAAAAACTTTTTCGATAACATCATGCACACCATCTTAAACATTCCAGGCAGGTCTAAAGACAATTTGAAGTCTAGCTCATTTCTGAGGTATATATAATTACAAACTATGGATTGAGGTTAAAAGGGTTATTTTTGACGTATATATGTTTATGATTTCATTTGTTATAACTATATTTTCTATTAGTGAATTCATTCGCCAGGTTACCGAGGCTTTCCCAAATGCATTACCCGGCGAGATTGAAAAACGTAAAGACCAACACTTTGCTAGATGGTTGAGGAGTCAGGTAAGTTAATTAAAAAAAAGTTTTATATATATATGGTTTCCATTAAAACATATATCTATATATATACTATGTATATTATATTTACATTATATATACTATATTTTGTAGGTTGATTATGGAGACACGTCGTACCCTGTATGGTTTAGAGAGTTGATCCAAGGTCCATTGGGAAAAGTTATGTCATCCCCAATGTATTTTACACGAGGTTATGTATTCCATACGTTCGAACGTGGGAAAAATAGAGCAACTGCGAACTACGGTGTCGTCGTTCGAGCGGGGGACACCGATTTTTATGGCATTATACAAGACATTATTGAAGTACAATACCCTGGTTTAGTTAACTTAAAGTGCACACTTTTCAAATGCGAGTGGTTTGATCCAGTTATCGGGCGAGGGGTTCGAGTAGGAAAGTTTGGTGTCATCGACGTTAATAGATCGCGTTCTTATGCAAAGTATGATCCATTTGTGCTTGCATCACATGCGGATCAAGTTTGTTTTATTCTATATCCACGGCTTAGGAAAACGGGGATTTCATTGTTATCTGTGCTCAAAATAGTTCCGAGAGGAATTATAGTTGAATCTGACGACGCACCAATGCAATATGAAACTGCCGTGGACCTAACAACTCCAGAACAAGATCTACCCAACATCATTCTGATAGATCCGCAAAATAGAGAAGTTGAAATACTTTCCGATGCTACCGATGCAGAAAATTCTGAAAACGAGTTTATGAACGAAAGTGTAGAAAGTACCAATGATGATGACGATACCTCAAATGATAATTCAGACAGTGAAGCATAAATGTTATCTTTATTGTATCTTAATTGCGATTGTATAGGTATATATGTATTCCAATTTTAAAACAAATGTTACGAATAAAGATTTCAAAAAACCTATATAATTTTACATATATCAACAGTAACATTATGTACAATTATGTATTTACCAAAAATTTCAAATTTTAAAATCATTCGGTTTGAAGGAGGATTGACATGATTAAGATTGTTTTTGTATCCGATCTGCTATCTTTAACCAAAACCGACATATTTAATATTTTTGATTTAGCGTCGAATTAGCGTCGCCTGTCACAAATCGACGCTAATTCGACGCTAAATTAGCGTCGAATTAGCGTCGCACAATTAAAAATCCGACGCCTTTTCTATTCTTTACCCTAAACTCTATACATCAAATATTTCAGATTTAGCGTCGAATTAGCATCGAATTGTTCAGGTTCGATGCAAATACGTTGCTAATTAATGTCGAAATAGCATCGAAATGTGTTGTTTTGATGCTATTTCGACGCTAAGTCTAAAATATTTGATATATAGGGTTTAGGGTAAAGAAACCAGGAAGGATAGAAAACAATCTTAACCATGTCAATGTTTCTTATAACCGAATGATTATAAAATTTGGAATTTGTTTTATCATACATAATTGTACATAATGTTACTGTTGATATATGTAAAACTATATAGGTTTTTTCAAATCTTTATTCATGACATTTGTTATAAACTTTGAATACATAATTAAACAATCGCAATTAATATACAGTAATGATAACAACTACATATAGACAAGATTAATGATGATATATGAATAAAGATTTCAAAAAACCTATATCGTTTTACATTTATTATCATTAACCTTATGTACAATTATGTATGATAAAAAAAATTCCAAATTTTATAATCATCCGGTTATAAGAAATATTGACATTGTTAAGATTGTTTTCTATTCTTCCTGGTTTCTTTACCCTAAACCCTATATATCAAATATTTTAGATTTAGCGTCGAAATAGCATCGAAACAACACATTTCGATGCTATTTTGACGCTAATTAGCAACGTATTTGCATCGAACCTAAACAATTCGATGCTAATTCGACGCTAAATCTAAAATATTTGATGTATAGAGTTTAGGGTAAAGAATAGAAAAGACATCGGATTTTTAATTGTGCGACGCTAATTCGACGCTACGTTAAAAAATTTCAAATTAGAGTCGAATTAGCGTCGACTTGTGCACAATCGACGCTAATCTGAAATTTTTTGGGTTTACCGCCACCACGCGCTAACACAATCTTTACGCGGAAAACAAAAAAACATTAACTCTATTCGACGCTAATTCGAAGCTTATTAGCAACATTAATTAGCGTTGAATAGCGATAATATATAAACGAAACAGTTCTTTTTATTCTTCACTTTCGCAAAACCGACATACTTTCACACTCCGATTTCGACTTCTTCTTCACTCCGTTTTCGCTTTCGCCGCCGGTTTCTTCACTGATTTCATTCTATCTCATTGAAATGGTATGTGTATTTTTCTCATTTTTCTTATGTGTATTATGTGTAGATTTGTATTTTGGGTTTAAGAAGAAGTGTTAGGGATTGTTATGAATGAAATGTAGGTTTGTTAAGGTGTATGAAATTTGTATGAAATAGAATTTTAGAAAAGGGAATTTAGGTTTGTTAAGGTGTATGAAACTGTTTTATAAGTTGAATTTTTGGATATATGAATTTTTTTTTTTTGATTTAATAATAATGAAATTATTTTTCAAGTTTTGGATTTATATTTTGTTAAATTATTTTATAAGTTATTTATGAAAAATAAAATAAAAAGAAATTTATGAATTTATCTTTTAAAAAAATTATTTTACAAGTTTTTTATGAAAAATATAAAATTATTTTATAAGTTAAATTATGTGTTTATAAGAATAAGTTATACATACAATTTATGAATTTATGGTTTGCTCTATAAAATTATTTAACAATTTTAAGATTGATTTTTTTATAAATTTTTGTTAAAAAAACGAATTTATGATTTGTTTTTTTTACATATTTTAATTTAATAAATTCGTTTTTATTTCACCATTTATGTTTACAAATAATTGTTAGATTTTTTTTTAAATTATTACGATTATTAGGACTTTATAAAAATAAAAACAAATATTTCGTGTTTTAGATTTTTTTTTTTCGATTTTATAATGTATTTAGTTATTGTAATTTTATTTAATATTTATACTTTACATTGTTTATTTTAATAATTTTTTTTTTGATTTTATAGATGGGTCCACCTTCATACGGAGAGTTATTCGGCGAGGATTCTACGACTCCCGGATCCGTAGGTGGTCGTCGCAGATCGGGATCAGGATCGAGTTCGGGTTCCCAATCTGCTGTGAACTATCGTCCACGGCCTCCATCACGAGTTCAACCACGAGCTCCGCCACCTGCCACCGCCACCAGTTAACCCACAAGGAAACGAAGACGAAGCAGCTCAGCCCGATGATACGGAGCAGGCGTCTCCACCGCCAAATCTGCCTCTTATGATGCGGATTGCTGAGCTTCTTCGCCAACCTGGTCGTCATGAACAGGGTAAGATGCTCCATCCGCTGAAACCTTCCAATACTTTTTGGTATGTTTAATTTATAATTATATGTTTTAAATAACTTATTGACATCAAAGTATTTTGTTTTATAGGTTTACCGATAACTGTGTCTCTCGTTCGGTCACCAAAATCATCATCGGCTATTTCCATATGTCGCATGTTAATTGGACGCAGACGCCACAATCGGTTCGTGATATTTGGTTTGAGTCATGGGCGGTAAGTCATATTATATTATTTATTTTTATTTAATAAATTATTTGATTTTAGAACTATTACTAATTTTATTTGTACTTTTGTATCAAAAGTGGCACTGCGAAGAATTTCGTACTCACGAAGTGCAAGAGGCCTTCGAGAAGAAGGCTAAATTGCGTCTCAAAGGCACTGTCGGTAACTGGAAGAAAGCTTGGCGGGAGAAAGGCGATGATGCGATGCCATTAGGGATGGATCCCGATGTTTGGTCGGGTCTAGTTCGGTATTGGGAGGAACCCTCTTCGATAGCTAAATCATCGAAGTGTTCTGCATCCCGTCTTACGCCAATGGCCGAGTGGCCGAAGGAGATGGACCGTCTAAGCATTGTGCGGGTCAATCATCATACGCCACTATACGATTGGATATGGTATGATCTAATTTTTAATTAAAATAGTTTATTATATTATTTGATTTATATATTATATATATAATCTAATTTTTACTTTTATATATATATTTAACTTTATTTTTTACAGTCCGATGGCGACCAGCTTGCTCCGATTGTGAAAGTCATGGAGAAAACTCATCGGCGCAAGGATGGGACGTTTGTTACCGCTCAAGCGGAACAAACGTTCAACGCCTACAACGCTCGAGTGGCAGAGTTAGAGTCACAGTACTCTCCCGGTGGTAACTCTGTCCAGTCTACATTGGGTGTCGCCGATTACGATAAAATTTACGAAGAGGTAATTTTTTTAGTTTTGAATATAATATTTTAATTTATTTTCTATCACATTTTTAACAATTTGATTTTATAACGTTTTCATTTTATAGGTTGCACCGAAGAAAAAAGGATGGATCTTGGGTGTTGGATCCATCGCCGATCTCCCAGCAGCTTATTCTACCGCTCGGTATAGTTACACTCCGAGTTCTTCTGACCCGCAGTTGGCAACGCAGTTGACCGCTGCTAATGCTGAGATTGAGCGGCTCAAGACGGAACAAGTGGATCTGCGGTCAACCAACAGTTCGATGCAAGGCCAACTCACGGTATTAACCAATTTGATGGACATTATTGCAGTGGATAACCCGGCTTTAGCTGTTGCCCTCTCCCAGATACCGCGTCCTGCACAGCCACCTCCAGCTAGAGGTCAACCGCAATTCGACGAAGAAGCCGAAGCAATGATGAATGAATATAGAGACAACATTAATTTAAGAGACGAACGTTAAAATTGTAATTTCTGTTTGCATTTTCAGTGTTTTTAAACAATTTCTATTTTTATTTTCGAATTTAAATATAAAATTTTCTAATTTTTAAAATTTTTTGAAATTTATAAAAAATATTTTCATTTACAAATATTTTTTTTTTTTAAATATTATAGTTCGATGCTAATTCGACGCTAAAATGACGTTATCTTAGCGTCGATTTAGCATCGACATAGGACGGATCCGATGCTAAATCGACGTTAAATTAGCGTAAAAAATAGTCGATACTATTTCGATGCTAACTTAGCGTCGAATTAGCATCGAAATATAGCATCGTTTTAGCGTCGATTTTTCCTATGCTAAAATAGCGTCGATTTAGCATCGGATCCGTCTTATGTCGATGCTAAATCGACGCTAATATTACGTCATTTTAGCATCGAATTAGTATCGATGTATAACATCGAATTAGCGTCGAATTAGCGTTGAAGTCGGTTTAGCGTCGACAGATTAGCGTCGAATTGTCATTCGACGCTAAGTCGATGCTAAAGGACTTTAGCATCGATTTAGTATCGAATTTTTCCGACGCTAAAACTGTGTTTTCTTGTAGTGTTAGTGATGTTTGATACGGATGGGCTAAATATTTTGGCGTATGACATCTACGTACCCACTATCTTTCCATGCCACATCTATAACAATTGATCTCATTTTATAACGCGACCAACTTAATTGGTACTTACTACGTTTGAATTATTATACTGGAATCCTCTTTCACGTCCTCGTCCACCACCTTATTCATAATCGCAACTACGGTCTCTACCATGTCTAGATCCACGTCCTTTTCAATTCTTATTATTACTAGATGCTACCACATTCACTTCTATGAATGGAGCCAATCTAGTTGGACGGGTCAATGATTAAACATCTTTTAAACCATTTTATAGGTGGTGACGGAAAAATATGCCTTAGCCGTTACTTTCATCCAATGTCGTTTTCGACCGATCGATGGTTCCAAATTTTGGATGATTATCATATATTATATACATGCAAAATATTAAATTAACCATAGAAATATCATAATTAAATATAGTAAAACATATATACGAGAAGGCAAAGCCTACCACTAAATTAAGGAGGAGGCGTAACCTTCCACTCCGTATATACGATATATATGATCTTTAAATAAAATCAACATATATTAAAAATTGAATTTAACACAAATTTAAATGTTATCTCCAATACGTATGAACGGAATGGATCGGAAAGATGATCGTGTACGGACGGAACGGACCCAAGAGACGATCGTGCTGATATCGTGTTGTGAAATACTATATAAATTATAGTAATAATACTATATATTGGAGGTATATATATATTTTGCTTATGTGATCTTTTATACTATATATATATATATATAAATGTTTCTTAATCAACAAGAAACAATGAAGTAATAAAAGTTTTTTTGACAACAAGAAACAAAGAAAAACTTATGAGATATGAAAATACTTCTTTTTTCCTGATGTCTTCTTTATTTACATTTTCTTCACACATTTATATAGAGAAGAAATATTACAAGCATAATGACACTTAATTAAACCAAATGACACATATACATGATGAACTTGACTAGTGGCATTTTTGTGTCAAATTAATGATGATGCACTTGTCTACCAAGTAGATATGTTTAGTGGTGTGATGATGAATAATCATCAAATTATAACATATTACAGTTAAAAGCAAAATTAAAATTGGTCGACCATTCCGCCGGAGATACAATTTGTTCGAGTGTGAGAGGTAGCAATCCACACGCGTTTTACAATTTCACCGGCGTGCTTTTCCCAACGGAGCTAAGCTTAGAGGTTTTTTCGCCGTCGTATTTGGAATCTCAGTACTCGAGACTTCGACCAAAGATTGTGAATCTTACTCCACAGTCAACGGTTTTTTTTTTTTGGTCACAAACGAGTATTTCATTAATCAAAGAGGTTCATTACAACTTGCTCAAGATTCAAGAGTGATTTCTTAGCAAGCGCATCAGCAGCTAGATTAAGAGTGTGAGGTACAAACTGAAAAACGATAGATTCAAAGGAGATGACTAGCTCTCTTATATCCTCAAGTATAGCAACCACGTCCATGTGGGAGTCTGAAGAATTGAGGAGGCGGATCAAAGAGAGTGAATCGAATTTCACAGTGATGGAGTTACATCCCATGACAATGGCATATAACAACGCAGCTTTCATTGCTATAGTCTCCCCTACGAATGCCGAAGAAACAGAGCCACATGAGGCTGAAACGGTAAACACCGGGGAGTTCTCATCGGATGAGAGAACCCAACCCATACCACAATTTAAGGAGACCGCATTCCAGGCGGCGTCCACATAACATACAAAAACAGAGGACACATCTTGGTTCCGAGGTTCTTCCGATGGCGAAGGACTTGGTTGCAGCTGAACTTGGGCCAACTGCCAATTTTTTGCTTCCGAACTTGCTTTGCGTACAATGTCTTCCTCTGAGAAGGTCTGTTGTGAAAACAGAAGGTGGTTCCTTGAGGTCCATAAATTCCAAAGGATCCAAGCATACAAAGCAGGAACCTCTATATCATCAAGAGAAACTGGCTTTAATGCTTTCAAATCATCAAGGAAGGAGAAGAGATCTCCAGTAGTTGGTATCGGGCCCGATAATGGGGTAATACTCCATATATTGATGGAAAAAGGACAATCTCTCAACACATGTATTACAGATTCCGGCAAACCGCAGCGTTTACAACCTCCGTCAACAGTGATACCTCTCTGCAATAACAAGAGTCCAACCGGTAGAGCGCCCAGTAGTGCTTTCCATAAGAAGCTTTGAATCTTCGGCATAGTGCGGAGTTTCCATACATGTTTCTGCCAGTTGAATTGGAGTTGAGGAATCGGGATCTCTTGGCTCACCGAAACACCATAACCAGAGCGAGTTGTAAACTCCCCACGTTTCAGAGGTAACCACGCCAATCTATCAACTCTTCGGACAGAGCCGAGAGGAATCAAGCGAATGGTGTTTTCATAAGCCGGCACATGTTCTCTGATTTAGTGATATCCCATTGCATAGTATTTTGGTTGATAAGATCAGAGACACACAAGTCCTTTGAGGCTAGTGGCGGAGGACCAATCAAGGACAGAGGAGCAGAGGACGAGAGCCACGGCTGAGACCACAGTTTAACATCATTTCCATTACCAATAATCCAGCCTAGTCCTCTTCTAAGTATATCTCGGCCAGCCAAAATACTCCTCCACCCGTGAGAAGGCCGAGATGGGAGAGAACAATCCATGAATGCATCAACAGTACAATATTTCCCAAGGAGCACTCTTGCAAGAAGGCTAGTCGGTTGTTTTAGAATACGCCAACTTTGTTTTGCTAACAAGGAATCATTGAATACTTCAATATCCCGAAACCCCAATCCTCCCGCATTCTTAGGGAAAGTGAGCTTCTTCCACGAGACCCAACAAATTTTCCGTGTATCGGGGTTGTTATCCCACCAAAAACGAGTTAAGAGGGATTGAATTTGCTTGCATAATGAAAGAGGAATTTTTAAGCAAGTCATCGTGTAACTTGGCATAGCGGAAAGAACCGCCTTAAGAAGTATTTGTTTACCGGAAGGAGATAAGAAGCGAGACGTCCAGCTATTCGACCGTTGGCGTATACGAACAACAATGGATGCAAAAATATCTTTTTTTTTTCCTTCCAAAATCTTCCGGTATTCCTAAGTACTTTCCCGCCCCACCTTCCTTTTGGATTTTTAGAATACGCATAACCATCCTCCGAGTATTCAGAGGTGTTTTTGCCGAGAAGGTGATGGACGATTTATCAAAATTGATACACTGCCCGGATATTGGTCCATATTGCAAGAGAATGGAAGCAAGCGTTTTGTAAGATACCGGGTTAGCTTTGCAAAAAAACATAGTGTCGTCGGCAAAGAGAAGATGATTGATCAACGGGCTTCCTTTGGCCACTTTAATACCGGTGAGAGTGCCTCGTTCTTGAGCTTGTCGACAAAGACCCGAAAGAACCTCGGTACAAATAATGAACAAGTAAGGAGAGAGAAGATCCCCTTGTCTAAGACCACGGGAGGGTATAACCAATCCTTGAGGGGAGCCATTAATAAGGAAGGCATAGGAGACCGTAGAAACACATTCTAGAATCCAACCTATCCATATGCTACTAAAACCCATTCTTTCTAGAACCGACTTGAGAAAATCCCATTCAATTCGGTCATACGCCTTGCTCATGTCTGTTTTTACCGCCATTGAACATCTTTTCGAAGTTTGAGAGATGCGAAGAAAGTGGAGGGTTTCATGAGTGATGAGCACATTATCGGAGATAGCTCTTCCCGGTACAAAAGCCGATTGATGTTCCGAAATAACCCTGGGAAGAATCGCTTGAAGCCTCTTTGTTAGAATCTTAGCAATTATTTTGTAGAACACAAAACAGAGGGCAATAGGCAGATATTCCGATACTTTCGTCGGGCTTAGTATCTTGGGGATTAAGCGTATGTGTGTAACATTCAGACTCGGAGGGAACATACCAGAGGTGAAGAACACTTTAACCTCACGGATTACATCATCACCAATAACTGTCCAAAAGGATTGGAAAAATCCGGAGGTAAAACCATCGGCTCCCGGAGCTTTACCCGCATTGATTTCAAAAGTAGCATGCTTGATTTCTTTATCAGAAGGCAGTAGAGTAAGTGCTTCATTTTGCTCCTTTGATATACATGGGGAGAGGATTTCGTCCAGAATCGAAAAGTCCCCCTGAGACTGAGAAGTGAAGATTTTCATAAAGTAGTCCGAGATAATCTTGGAGAAATCTTGCTCATGATGGTGAGGATTTCCGTATGTATCTTCCAAAACAGTGAATCGATTAATTGCTCTCCTGTTTCTTGTAATCGAGTGAAAATATTTGGTGTTCTCATCTCCACATTGTAACCATAAAATCCGACTTCTCTGTTTCCAAAACATCTCTTCCTCTTTATACGCCTTCTCCAAGATGGTATTAAGCCGTTCGATTTCTGTATTATCCGGAGAGTGAGCAGTGTTGGAAATAAAAACTTTAAGGTGGTGGAGAAAGTGTTTGAAAATTTTGGGAGAGAATATAAATTTAAGAAGTAGAAACTTTTATTACTTAGAGTTTTTCTTGGAACAACTTGATTACAAATGAAAGGAGAATGAGATATTTATAGCCTCCAAATTACAAAATATCTAGAATAATTTAATCTTAAATCTAGAGAGTTCTAACATTATTTTACTACAATTATGTAGATATCTTCATAGAAATATCTAGATATTTATTTTCTACCACATTCTAGAACATTTTAAGGAGGTGGTGATGTTAGATATTTTCTAGAGAAAACTCTAGAACATGGATCAAGCCCAATATTTGATTATTGGTCTAATAATTAAACTTGATCCAAAATCAAGTTTAACTCTCAACACCCCCTCTTAAACTTGATTTTGCTACTCCAAGCAAACTCCTCATTTTGATAAAGTCTTCACGCTTAAGTGCCTTAGTGAAAATATCAGCTACTTGATCATTCGTCTTCACATACTCCAACTGCACTTCTTTCTTGGTAATACACTCTCTGATGTAGTGATAGCGTGTGTCAATGTGCTTACTTCGATCATGGAAGACTGGGTTCTTTGCCAAAACAATAGCTGACTTATTATCCACAAAGATCTTTGTTGACTCCTCTTGCGCCAAACTCAGCTCCTTTAACAGGTTCCTTAACCAAATCGCATGGCAAACACAGGAATTGGCTGCTACGTACTCTGCTTCGCAAGTAGAAAGAGTTACAATCGGCTGCTTCTTTGACATCCATGTGAAAGCCGTATCTCCAACATAGAATACAAAGCCACTTGTGCTTTTTCGACCATCTACGTCGCCACCCCAATCGCTATCGCTATATCCAACAAGCTTATAGTCGTTAGAAACAGAGTAATACAAGCCAAAGTCTATGGTACCTTTGATATAGCAAAGGATCCTCTTAGCCGCCTTGAAGTGAGTTGTTGTTGGATGCTCCATGTAGCGACTAACAACTCCTACCGCATATAAGATGTCAGGTCTTGTGCACGTCAAGTAGCGTAAGCTTCCAACTAAACTCTTAAAGAGTGTTGGATCCATACTTTCTCCTTCTTCGTTCTTCGACAACTTGGCTCCACATTCCATTGGTGTGCTAACTGGATTTGAGTCATCCATCTTGAACTTCTTAAGCACCTCCTTAGCATAGCCTTCTTGAGTAATGAAGATTCCACTGTCTTCTTGATTAACTTCAATCCCAAGATAGTAAGACATTAATCCAATGTCGGTCATCTCGAACTCCTTTCTCATCTCCATCTTGAATTCCTCGAACATGCTTGGATTGTTACCAGTGAATATCAAGTCATCTACATATAAGCATGCAATCAATATATCTCCATTTTGAATTTTGATATAGAGTGCATGCTCATATGGACACTTGATGAAGTTTTTCTCCTTGAAATACTTATCAATTCGAGTATTCCAAGCTCTTGGAGCTTGTTTTAAGCCATAAAGCGCCTTCTTTAACCTCAAGACTTTGTTTTCTTCTCCCTTGACAATGTAGCCTTGTGGTTGCTCAATATAAACTTCTTCTTCAAGATCTCCATTTAAGAAGGCTGATTTGACATCCATTTGATGTATCCTCCAATTGTTTTGGGCCTATGATGCTATTTGGGGTGATTGTGGATCGTCTGACTAAGTCAGCACATTTTCTTGCCATTAAGAAGGCCGATGGAGTAGCGATTTTGGCTAGGAAGTATGTGCGGGAGATAGTGAGGCTACACAGGGTGCCAGCGAGTATCATGTCAGATAGGGATCCGAGATTGCTTTTGAGTTATGGGGAGCATTTCAGGCTGAGATGGGCACCAAGGTGCATATAAGTATAACTTATCATCCTCAGACGGATAGCTAGAGTTTGAGCTGGGAGATATGGTGTATCTCAAGGCAGCGATTTTGAGGGGTCCTAACATATCCATTTCAGAGAATAAGTTAAGTCTGAGGTTTATGGGTCCGTTCAAGGTTGTGGAATGGGTTGGACCAGTAGCTTATCGGTTGGAGTTACCTCAGAGTATGAAGACATTTCATAAGGTCTTCCACGTTATGCTGAGGAATTGCATAAGTTTGAGGAGGTGTAGGCTAGGATTCCGGAGGATCTTCAGCCCAACATGATGTTATCGGCGAGACCTGTGAGGATTCTCGAGAGGAGGGTCAAATTTCTGCGCCGGAAGAGGATATCGTTGGTGAGAGTCGTGTGCGACTGTGACGGTATTGATGAGGAGACTTGGGAACCAGAAGTGAGGATGAAGGCAAAGTTCTTAAAGTGGTTCGAGAAGCAAGTGGAGACTTGAGTTTGTCTTTCTGGTTTAGTTTCCTGAGGTAGCTTGTTGCTATGAGTTGTTGATGTATTTTCATTTGTGTTGTAACGATTTATACATTTTTGAGATTAATAAGATGAGTATTCCTTATTAATTAGTTTCATAAGATGTGTTTTCTTATCTTGTATCTATAAGATGAGGAGTTCCTATGGTATGATTGTGTGAGTCATGAGGGATGCGTTGGTAGGAAATAGAGGTTCTATGTGAGTTAGGACTTGTCTATTTCTGGGAGTCTGGGAATAGAAGTTTTATGTGAGTTAGAACTATCTATTTTTCCCAAGAGACTCGAGTGGAAACACCCTTTGTGATTGGTTGTTTCGGATCGCCTAGTGATTGGTTATGGTTGAGATGATATTCCGGGATAGGGAATGTCATAGTGATACCACAGGAGGTAGGTCTGGTCGACATGTGCTTATGATGCATGTTGCAGAGTTATTGCACTAGGGGATAGTGGGTCCCCTACATATACTTTGAGGGATGGTGGTTCTCTCCAGGGGATAGTGGGTTCCCTGCATACCGCTAGAGTGAAGGGTGACGACCTTGAGAGTAGGTGTGGTGTCTATGTATATGAGTTATGAGTTATGAGCAATAACTTCTGAACGTGATTCGTAAGTATAAGACTAGATGGGAGCCTCAGGGATCGGTGGATGATCTCAGGGATCGGTGGATGATCCCAGGTGGTGCTGCCTGGGTTTGGTCATGAGTGGTTATCGTAATGCGATGGTGTGGTGTGATTCGGGTGTTGATCTCGGATGGTGGTGGCCAAGTTGGTCAGGAGTGTTGACCGTAGTGGATGGTGTTGTGTGATTCGAGGTGTTGAGTACAAGTATTGCTGGCTGAGTGGGTCAGGTAGTTGAGACCGTACTGTGACGGTAATGCGAGATTCGAGGACGAATCCTGATTAGTGGGGGAGAATTGTAACTCACGTGAACACAAAATTGAGAATTTTGGAAAGTTGATTTGAACCGGTTGGTTTGATTTAATCGCCGATTTGGCAGTTTGATTAAGAGAAAACCCTAGGACTTCGTTATAAAAGGAGGGGGTTGCGTTTTCCAGAACTTTTTAGTGAGTTTTGGATTTCCAGAGAGTTCCAGAGAGAAGAGAAAAATTCTTGTGTGTTCTTGTTTCTTAAAGCCTTGGAGGCAGTTCTGTCCAGTTTTAGAAGAGGAGAGTAATGGCGAATAAAAACATATCGGATCGGAGAGAAATTTCAGGTTAAGTTCTCCACTCTCTGATCTTGATATGAGAGCAAACGGTTTGTCAATTGGATGCGTATTCTAAATGTTATTATTGTTTTACTTTGAGAGGTTTGTGCAGCTTCGGGGCTGCGATCAGTCCATTTCGAGGGAGGATTCCCGTTGAACCAGAAAGAGTCAAAAGACGATCCGTATACCTTCGGTTATATCTCTCTGTCTAATTTTCAGATTAGGTTTCCAATCCTAATTCTGAGGTAATCTTCGTTCTCTGTGTGCTTTCGAAATTAGCGTGTTGTTCCTGTTTTCTGAAACCCTATTTCGGTTTTGGGGTGTTTGATCCTGGAGAAAGGATCGTGTTTGATCTGTGTCCTTCGTGGAGGAAGAAAGAATCCAAATTGGAGAGTGTTAGCAGTCTCTAATTTAGTCGTTCTTCGTGTTCTTGCCTCTATTTCATTCCGAAATTAAGGTGAGTGCTTGACAATGGCTTATCTGGGTAATTGGAATGCCATAATACGTTTGATTGATGTTTGGAGTGATAGGATGTTGATTGCTTATGTGTTTTGGATGATCATTTGTGTTATAAGTTGTTGATTGATCGCTTGGTATTGTGTTATTTCTTTATGCTTGTGTGTATAGCCAAGTAGATGGGAGGACCGTCTTACTAAGTATTTGTGATAATACTCACGCATCTCTTTTATCCATGTGATGCAGGTAAATGCAAAGTGTGATCGTGGAATCATGGCTATGAAGAAGAGGATCTAGTGTCTCGGTTGTTTGTTTATGTTATTGTTAGAACAGCTAGGTTGTTGGTTATTATGAGTTGGATTATGGAACTGGTTTAATTGTTGAGTTGTTATTGGGTATTGGTTAATTGTTGAGTTTGTTTCCGCTAGTTGTATGTTTGAGGTTGTTATCTGAATTGATTGGATGTTGAGAATTAACGTGAACATTAATTCGAATCCAATGTAATTTAATTTAAAAAAAAAAACGGGTTGGGTTGTTTAAGTAAAAATAGATTGGAGATGGCAATACTTTTCTTTTTAGCTAGTGTTTTGGTTGGGAAGGCTAAGACTGCAAAGAAAGCAGATGAGGTAGAGCTTTCCTTTCAAAGAGCTGTAGATGATGTGGAGTTATGCCGGACGTTTCCATGGGGGCGTTTTACATTTGATGACAACATCAAAGAAATATGTCATATAATGGAAAATTTTGATGGGGTTGCTAAACGATCATGGAGCTTTCCTAGTTTTTGTACTCCTTTGGAGGTAATTATGATTTTCTAATTTATATGTGTATGATTAAGTTGATTTAGTTTCTAATTTATTCATTAAAATTCTCGTGGTTGATATCCATTGAAATTTGTAGGTTTGGCTTTTGAAACAATTCCAGATTTAAAGAGAAAGTTAAGAGAAGATGTTATTGGTAGTCCAAATTGTCTAAAGATGGGCAAGATGAGGTTAAAATGGAGTTCTATGAAAGGTTATTCGTTATCAGAAATCAAAGATGTGTTGGGATCAACAAAGGTAATTTGTATACTTTGTTTATGATTTAACATATTCATCATTTAACATTAGTTTGTTTATTATTTGTATTTTTCTATATTGGACAGGACATTCAAAGTGTCTTGCAAATTGAAAATGTTGAAGAAACTATGTGGGAACGGTTGATGGTTGAAGTAGATGATGACGAGATGGACAAATTTGATCCAATGGTTGATGTGTGGAGGAAGTGTATAGGGAAAGGGAAGAGTATATGGTGGGAAGATATGTTCAATGGCGATGTCCACGCTCGACAAGTAGAAGATATACCTGAGGAAGATCCTTCGCCAAGACAAGCTTCTACGGCTCAGGAAAACGCAGATTCACCAAGACAAGCTTCCCATGCATCTTATCCTGGAGTGGCAGAAGTTATAGAGAGTGTGCAGTTGTTGAGAAAAGAGATTAGTGATGGATTAAAGGACATACACGAGAAGCTCGATGCTCAAGATAAAAGAATCATGGCTGTTGAATCATTTGTGAAGAATGCACAAAATAGTGGACCTGATATGGATGATGAGTGGAGATGTAATGATATTGGTTATGATTTCAGTTTTGATAGGGCTTGAAAAGATCAAGAAGGAGCAAACACTGCTGGTAAAGGAGCGAGGAGTGTTGGTAAAGACGCAGAAGAAGAAGCAAGGAGTGTTGGTAAAGAAGTTGAAGCAAGCAAAAGAGCAGAAGCAAGTAACAAAGAAGCACAGCAAACGAAAGATGTTTTAATGGAAGAAGCATGTAATAGAGATGTTGTCATGGAGGGGGAAGTAGGTGTGACTGAACCAGAGGGTGATGTCATGGAAGAATCTGAGAGTGTGATCGCTGCGGAAAGTCACATTGAATCAGAGGGTGAGACTGATGAGGTTGGTTATGAAGAAATTGTGTGTACTCCTAGTGTAGTGGTGAAGAGAAGAAATCAGAAACTAAAAATTTTATCATCTCAGAAGAAGAGGATTAGAAGACCTTCTCGTTTTCAACTGTCTCATGTGATCATTAGAAGGCCTTCTCGTTTTCAACTGTCTCCTTTTGTCATTAGAAGGCCTTCTCATTCTTGACATATTTAGGTCTATTTTGTTTTTTTGTGTGGATTGGATTAGGACTACTTGATTTCATTTCATTTTGTCTTAAAACCTAAACTAATGTTGTTTCTATTACTGCTTCTAGTACTGGTTAAATGGTTTGTACTGGTTATATGGTTTTAATGAAGTAGGAATTTGTTATGAAGAAATTTTGGTTGTATGTGGTAGTTAATTTGAGTACAATTGGTCTAACTGGTATAACTGAGAATTAAAGTACAACTGGTCCAACTGGTACAATTGAGAATTAAAGTATAACTGGTACAACTCAGAATTACCTTCAGCTTTGCTTCATACTCCACTAGGCGCTGCTTCATGGCAAAGAATTCAGTATTATGAAGAGTCGTCCCCCCAAACACTTTCATGTTCCGAATTTTCTCAGCTGCCTCATCTAATCGGATTTTGATGATGTTGAATTCCTTGATATGCTCAAATTTACCCTGAGGTACTCTCTCAAATTAAGAGATCGTAGTAGTACTTAGGGGTCGAATACACAGGGAATCGGTTCATACAAAAGACTGATGATTTCAAATTATGCTAAGTAAATATGTATGAATGAAATAAAAATAACAAAGTAAAGTAGGCAGATTATGATTTAGATTCTAGAAATCAATAAGACAAAGGAGTTAGGCTATGGGTAATTCTTGGGAATGAATCAAAATTGAGGATAAAATACTGTCATGATTTGATTAAGTGCAGTTCTAGAACTCGAACACTAGTGTAAAGTCAATCAACTTTCGTTGCAGAGAGACTATCTATGACTAAATCCCTAAATTCCAAATTTCTTTGCAAACTTAGTGAATAAAGATAAGCCATAAATTCAAGTTCGATTGTTCACACAATTACTAAGCCAAATTTCTTTGCGAATAGATAATTTTGCTCAACTAATATTAAGTCAGGTTGTTAATAATACTTTCGCATCTATTAAAGCAACCTAGGAATTCCAATTTTTGTTGATCAATCATAAAATCAGAGTTAAAGCAATCTAGATGAAGAACAAGTAGATAAATCCCAACAGAGTTTCAATGCTAACAATTTCTCATCAAACCCTTGAATCTCCAAAACCTAACAAGCAAACTACTCAGACATAGATGAAGAAAACATCATGAATGAAATAAATTGCATAAAAAAGATAGAGTAAGAGATACAGAGGGTTCGAAATCGATGGATGTCAAGCACAGAATTGTCTCCTTTAAAGCTCTCTAAATCTCTCTTTTTCCAAGTCTCAATAGAAAACAAGATGATAAAATGAAAACCTAAAAGACCACTATATATAAGGTGTCAAAAACGGATTGGGCCTTGTGTGTAGTCTTCTGGGCTTTTCGGGCAAAAGAAGAAATTCTTCAAATTCTTTGTCAAATACATTAGCATCGATTGACGCTGATTAGCTGGGTCAATCGACGCAGCTTCAAAGCTCAATTTCTCTTCGCGAAGGACATGCGTGCGTCGACCGACGCAGACTGGGTGCGTCGATCGATGCAGGCTCCAAATTTCGACTCCGAGTTGATCACTTCGGCCTTTCTTTCCTTGATGCTCCAAAATGCTCTAAAAGCTCCCGTTATGCTCTAATCGTCCCTTAACCTATAAAAACTCCAAAATACTCGAAAAATACCAAAAAGACTCTATAAAATGGACTTATATCATGGTCAAAAATATGTAAAAACCATGATATATCATTCCTCCATAATGGCATCGTCCCACCATTTCCAAATGTGAACACCTCCTTCCTACACATCAAATATACATCAATCCTAAATGTTTATCGGTCAATGTTTTACTCACTAAAATCCAGATCTTTACCTCACTGTTCTTGCAAGTGAATAACCTCCTCACAGGGTTTAGATCAGTCCGAGAAGTCTGGACAACGACTCGTCCACCAGTAACATAGACTCGCCGGAATGGCGTACTCTCCATCAGCTTCTCGACATCCACTGCGGATGCTAGCGGACAAAGAACTTAAACTGTAACTGAAAGTTCTCCCCATCGTTGCATTGCTGTACAAAAGCCAAAGATCCAAGATTCAATACTCAACAATATATCAACAAACCCAAAATTGAAACTCTAATCGAAACGAGAAAGAAGTGATGGAACGATTTCGCAAACGACCCCAAAATCGAAGCCAGATCTAGATTGAAAATCAAAAACCAAGATTGGAAACCCTAATCGAAACGAGAAAGAAGTGATGGAATGATTTCACAAACAAACCCAAAATCGAAACCGGATCTAGATTGAAAATAAAAAATCCAAGCATTGGAAACCTAATCGAAACGAGAAAGAGAAGAAGAAGTGATGGAACGAACCAGATTTCTTCCTCTAGGTTGAACCTCGAAATCGTAGAAGCTGCAGAGAAGAGAGAAAGAGTGAAGAAGTAAAGAGAAGAGTGGAAGTGTGTTGGTGTCGGACATAAAGGAATTGAATATCCTAATTTAATAATGATTTAATTTGGAAACCCTAGATATTATCCATTTGAAATTCAAAACATTCAAGACATTTGAAATGGTAAATTTGGGTGTATCTTAAATAATTCAAAACATTTACAATTAAACTGTCACATTTTTTAATAACAAGCACGTTTTTATTGGTATAAAACACGTGGTCAGTTATAGTGATAAATTATTTTTCAATAGTTGTACATAATAGTTGTACCATAATTCATAGTTGTACCAAAGTATTCGTAGTTGTACTTTTCCAATTTTAAGTAAAATTAGTTGTACTACATCTTTAAAAATCTTTTTGTAGTTGTACATTCCAAAATATTTAATATATTAACATATCTAATGGTTTCATATAAAAATATTTTATAAAACGCGTTTTCCTCGAAATAACAAAATGTGAATCCCACTAGAATACAACCATTACAAGTATATGATGTTCCTTAGAAGACATATTGCTTTTGAACATTTAGTTTGGAATTCCTCAAAATTAACGATGGTTGGACAAATCTAAGGACTTAATGATGTTTGCACATAAATTAGGACAAACTTTTATTTCCTAAAATGTTTTTTCCTAACTAGCATCTTTCTCACCATCTACTACGGCAAAGGCAATGGGATAATGATGGCGGTCTGGATCCTGAGCAGTTGCAACCATAAGCACTCCACCATACTCTGATTTCAGAAATGTTGCATCAACCATTAACACTTTCCTCATCGCGTTAAAACCTTCAATGCAAGCTCCCAAAGCAAAGAAAACATACATGAATATGTTTTTGTTGTCTACTTCCACCTTTGTAACTATACCAGGATTAACCTCCTTTAACATGTACAAGTATGAATACAACAACTTAAAACACCTCTCTAGACTTCCTTGAACATCATTAATAGCTTGTTTTTTTCCCTCTCCATACCGTTGTGTATGAAGATCTTACCCTAAGTCTTCCTTGAACCAAATCCATGAGAATTTTTGGAGCCGGTGTCTCAAATCTTCCTGGATAATTTTCATGCCCAACAGTAGCAACTAAACGTGTTGAGGCTTTCTTTTTGGTTCTGCTTGTACTCGTACTAGACCGAGACGATGTATGCATCTTTCAGTAAGTTCTAACCGAGAAACGATATGAGTTTCCATCCCTTGCAACTCGTAGATGCCACTTACAACCATTTTTGACTTCACTACATTTGACCACATACAACACCCTATCAGACTTCTTCGTAACATATCCAAAACAGTTTTTATGTGCAGCCCTTTCAACCAAATCTTGAACTGCTCTCTTACTATCAAATTCTTATCCTACCTCCATACTAATACCATCATCCCATTCCTTACCACCCTGACTTCCTCCTTGGCTCGGTGTAAGGTCCTCAACATGTTCACGCAAACCAGCAGCATCCACATCAAACTGATTTTCAACATTAGCAAATTCACCATCAGCAACATTAACTAAAGCCTCAACTTCTTCTGATGTTTCTCTGTATACAGTCATGATACATTCATTAACTTATCTCTTCCATTAGAAAGCATCTCATCGTTACCAAGCATCTCATCGTCACCAAGCATCTCATCATTACAAAGCATATCATCATTATTTTCACCAAATTCACTTTCCCTTTCTCGCTCCACTCTTGAAAATTCTTCTCCCCACTCATTTTCTCCCTCAACTCTACAAACCTCCACATACAAAACATTCCTACATAGCTCTTTACTCATTTCCATCAAATAACAATAAACACCATCGTCATCATAAATATAAGTGGTTTCTTACTCAAGACTATATGAAAGTAACTCAATTTAACTTTCTTTTCTTTATATAGATGAATCTTCTTCATTATACTTTCCACTAAAACAGAATATGTTACCTCCTCTACATGGATTCTAAAGACTAAAGTGTGAAGTTCATCTTCTCTTGAAATCCATTCTACATGACATTCTCTCTTGTCATAATGTCCTCCATACTCAAAATGTATTATTGTGCAATGGTTGTTATTCATTGTCACCTGAAAATTAATTAAAATGGATTCACTCAAAATCAAATTCCCAATATCATTATTTCAAACTAAAGATCCACTAACTTTATCTACGAATCCACATAAACAATTCAAAACTCATGGCCTAATGAACTCAAACGCACTCACAATCAGATACAATCTTACAATCTATACCTACAATCCATCAATTCACAAAATTACGAGACAAAGAAAACACAAATTCATAGAAACCAAGACAAATCGATCCAAATCAGATACTCTAATCAATATACTCCCATTTCAATAATTTAGTATAAAGTCGACTGAGATGTACCCGATCTGCGATGGACACAATGACGTAGCTGCAAGAAAACGACAACAGATCTGCTCGGAATATATCTGCAATCCGCCCGACAATGCGGAGTTTATGGAATGCGACGACGTCGTATACTCTCCGGTGGTGACGGCGACGTATACGGATGATGTTCTCCGTTCCTCCTCCTCTGATGGATTGACGAATTGATTTTGGTTCGGGATTGATTTTCGATCGGGATTTTGTTTTTCTTCAAGCTTAAAAACAAAAATCAAAAAACATATATAAACAAAAGAAATTTTCTGATTGGTTGTTGAATACTGCATTCTTATTGGCTCAGAATGTAGTTTTTAATCTGTTTTTAAATTAAAACGAAGGGCAAAACCAGCAACACATTAAAATGAAGGTAAAGAGAATAGAGAAGGCTACAACTGAATTCACTCCCACCTAGAAGGGTATTCGAGCAATTGATGATGACACATTTTAAGAAAAAAATAATATTAAAAATAAAAAAGTAACAATATAATTGTCAATTAACTCACCAAATAGTAAAAAGAAAAATTTTCTTATAATTCAAACTAATAAGAAAAAAAGAAATTTTAAAACATACCAAATTAATTATAAACAAAATATATATATATATATACTATAATCTGTAGAAAGAAAACAAAATTTTCAATAACCAAAAAGGCGAATGATGTCCGGAGTCTTGTAGTCAAGTGGTAAAGAGACGGGCTTGTGATGCCAACACGTTACAAGTTCGATCCACCTGCTATGCGAAACTAAAACGCATTACTTTGGACACCTACATGGATATAGGTTCTTGCTATCGGTCCATTTGCATATCCGGAGAGATGGTCTATCCATGGGTTGCACCTCCCCAAGGGATTAGTCTAGACCACTCCATAGGTCAAGGATTTACCTTAAAATTATAAACCCTAAAAAATGTTTTGATCCCTAAAACCCCTTAAACCTTCAAAACTAAACCCTAATATAACATAGTTAACCCAAAAATAAATGATATAATGAATTTTTTTTTTTGAAAAAGTGGTACTTTTGCAAAGATTTTGAATGTGACATTTTTGAAAAGTGGCTTTTTTGAAATTTTTCAATTTAATTTTGTACTTATGAAGGTATTTCTATTTTTAATGAAAAAGGAAAATTTGATAAAATGAAAAATTTATACAGGTTAAAAAGTAATAACAATATATCATAATTAATATCCAAGAATGTTTAAATTTTAACAATTCTAGATATTTATGAGAAAAAAATCGACGACATCACATGTATACATTTTATCAATCATGGATTTATCAATGACGTTTGATAAAATTAGTTCAAATAATTTATAGGTTTTTTATGAGATTATTCACATAATATTTTTTGGGAGCTTTGATTTAATATTCTAAAAACTTTATAAAACTTGACAACTAACCCATGTTTTGAAAACTTTGAAAAATAACTCTTTGTTGTTAGGAAAAATATCCACATAATTTTGAGAATTTACAATTAAAAATCCATATATTTAAATTATTTTTTATTTTGGAGATAAGAATTTATTTGATAGATTAAATAAAATTTTCAAATATTACATAATTTTAGTACAATAGTTGGCTTATTCTTGAAGTAATCACCCATACGAATAATTTTCAATCATAAAATTTATAGATTTGTCATCACAACCATCTTTAATATTAATTAGATAAAATACAAAAAACTCCACGATCATCCCATCATATTTAACAACCAACCAGTGGAGTAGAACCATATAATTTTCATCTTGAAATTATGGATTTTTACTTATTTTTTCTCTAAACATATATATGAATGAACATCGAGATATTTCGAAAATTTTGTGTATGTCATATTCATTAGCATTGTTTTAGACAATATGTAACTAAGCTCTATATCATCAATCAAACCATCTATGTTGTAATCTTCAATAGCCATATAAACAAACTCATCAAATGTCATGCCATATATGATTAAATTCCAAAATTCTTCTTTATATTACCAACCTCTATAAACTCCAAAAATCTACATTAATAAAGATTACGAATTATTTTTGTGAAAAAATATGTGATACTTTAATGTAAGACTGAAAGGCTTTATTTATGATCAAAAATTAAAACTCAAATCAGATTTTAAAAATCATCATTTTCTTTTAGTTCGGATATTATAAGTTTATTTGCTTTGTTGGATAATGTAATTTTTTTTGGGAAATGAAAAAATGCCAATTTTTATGTGAACATTTACATAAATGCCACTTTTTATGTGAACATTTACAAAAATGCCACTTAAGGGTGTTCCTTTGCAAAAATTATAGATTTTTAAACCCTAAAAAACGTTTTGACTCCTAAACCCTCGTAACAAAATCCTAATAGAACATAATTAACCCAAACATAAATAATATAAAGAAAAAGTAATTTTGAAAAAGTGACATTTTTGTAAAGTAGCACTTGAAAAGTGATATTTTTTTAAATTTCTTTTTTTTTTGTGTTAACGTTGATTGTATTAAAAAATAATTTTCTTTTACTTTTTATTTTTATTATTAACATATATAAATAATTTATATGTTTGATTTGTATTTTGGTCATTTTCATTGTAAGAAAGTTAGTTTAATAATTTTTAAAAACATGGGTTACTTTTCAAAATAGATAAAAATTTTGAGAATATTTTTACAAATTTATTCTATTTTTTCTGATATAATTTTATAATATTTGAATTGCTTTTTACGATTTTATCACATAATTAATATATCTTCATAATGGTTTGGGTTCGCGTGATATGGATAAAACATGCAAATCAAAATATAAATTGTTCTCTAATGATTTAAAACCTTATTTAAATAGTATTTCAAAAATGTGACAAAAATAGTAATTCAAAATATTTTGGTAATTCGACACGATATAAATTTAAAATAAAATGTAAATAGTTTTTAATGTGCTTCCGCGTATCAACGCGGATCATAATCTAGTTTATTATAATTTATAAAAACTATTACAAAATTTTTTTACCACGGACTATTCATTCTAATTCTATTAGATCTACGACAGATGACACTTCTACGAACAATTCTACGTATTTCGTGTTTTGTATAACATAAAATGGTTTGGAGATTTATTCAAAATATAAGATATCTATAGCTTTCTTTAAAAAAATTCAGTTTTGATTTAATGTTATATAACTATTTTTATTACATAATTTTTTGTGGTTGTCGTTTTTAAAAACCCCCTCAAACCCTAACTTTCTCTCGAAACTTTTTCTCAAGTCTAGTCGTCACCTCTGTTGCTTGGACCAGCTTTTAGCGCCGATGCCGATCATCGTTCTCGTTGCTCTATCTAGTTTCAGTCTTCTCGGTTCTTATTTTTTCTTTGGTTGTTACTCTTGAGTTAGATCTGTTAGATCCAGTGCTTGTTGAAGGTGATGTTGTGTCTCAATGGAGTGTTGGGCATCATCTCGTGGTGGTGACGGAATATATTAGACGACGATGAGTCTTGTGCTAAGCCTTGATTTCGTCTGAGGGTCTAGTGTGACATCCCAAAACCAGGTATAGGAATTTAAATGACTTAGAATATATTTAATAGAGGTTTGGGATGGTGAGAAATAGTAGTTAGGATGACATTGTTCCATGGGGAAGGAGACCCGTGGACCGGAGCGCGAAATGGTAAACGGGTCGCTGAAAATAAAAGGGAAAGGAAACCTTAGTTCATCTTAGAAAAGAAGGAGGCTAAGCGGGCTTTGGCCCATGTAGTAAGGAGGTGGATAAAACTACTGAAAGTGAATATTTTCTAGGAGGAATTTGGTGGTACATAAATAGGGGGCTAGAGAGCTTATAATTTACACACCAAAATCATTCCCTTCTTCGAGAGCCAAATGGAACCGCTTTGGAGAAAGAGAATTAGGAGGAGCTTGAGAAAGATTTCATCACCACAACCCCGAGGAGAAACTTCACACTATAAGCAAGGCGCGATCCGTACCTATCTCTTCCTTTCTAGTCTTTTCTATTATTACTTTCATAGGTTGTTTTAATAGTTATGGGGTCATATGGTGGAGTAGTGATCGAGAGAACTCGATCCGGATAAGAGGTTCGGACGAAAATCTCGATAAGGGTAGGGCAGTGGCCGAGTTCCACTCGACTAAGGTCGAGCACGAGAGGACTCTCTCGGATAGCGAGGGGCTTCGATATGGGCACGTTGAGTGATCGGGCCGCATATCGGTAGGCACCCGGTCTGGCATCGTTAACATTGTGCCTCAGTGTAGGAAAGAGAGCATCGGTATGGCTTCAGGGTGCCTCAATGACGCCTTGACAGAGCACCAGTGACAACATGCTTATGGTCGCGCCTCAATAGGCATCGTGCCATATCACGGAAGAGTATCATGTCGCATCTTGATAGGGCATCAGTGACGCCTCGATAGAGCCACATTAGAGCCTAGAAGTGAGCATCGGTGGTGCCTTGGTATAGTATCGATAGGCACATTGATTGACAGCCAAGGTGTATCGGTAGTGCCTCATGCCGCGTCTCGCTGAGTGATCGTGTCGCCCCACGGTAGGACTCAATACACGACCCGATAGAGCTGTGCCGCAGATTGCTAAAACCTTCGTAGAGACATCAAGGGAGCCTTGATCCAAAAAAAACCTGACCGGACTGGCAAGCTGAGGCTCGACCAACGGTGCAGTGGCAGAGCATCCGAGAGGCTTTGGCAGGCAAATCAGTCTAGCATCACGAAGGGTTGCAGTTAGGATATACATGTCAATGGTAATCTGGGCATGAGATTCGATTGTAGCCTCCAAGAAAGTTGGCCGGACCTAGGCCATAAGGGTGACTCATTGATTGGTGAGACTGGAAAAGAACAACGTAGAGTGTTTATGCCCCAGCTCACACTTGCATACGGTTAGAACTCTTTTTAAGGGGGGTAGAGTGTAATGACCCTGTCAAGAGATCAAAACAGTTACGAGAGATGATCGAGCCAAGACCTAGTTGATGGAAGAAAAATTGTCAAGCATGACAGGATTTTAAGTACGAGGTGGCCCGAAACACGACGAGACGAGAAGCATAAGGTGGCAAGGTGCTTTCAAACTTGATATTTTAACATAAATATAAAAGTTTGCGGAAGCGCGACACATCTACTCGGGATTGACATGCTTGGAATCTGCAAGCACGACAAATCAAAAGCACGACAAATCCCGTAAGCAAGAGGTGTCGCAATCTTGTGTGACGAGTCATTGGAAGCATGACAAATCCACAAGCACGACAAATCCGCAAGCACGACAAATTAGAAGCACGACAAATCTTGTAAGCACGAGGTGTCGCGATCTTGTGTGACGAGTCATCGGAAGCACGACAAATCCACAAGCATGATAAATCCGCAAGCACGACAAATCCACAAGCATAACAAATCCACAAGCACGAGGTGTCGCGACCATATGCAACGACTCATCGGGAAGCACGACACACACTTCTGACCGTCCTACTGTGCCTACCTGCTTGCTTAACCCTATAAATAGGACCAAGTAGCTCTCATTTCTTACATAGAAAACGTTCCAAACCACTGACCAAAATAGTTCGTGATTGTGATCCAATCCGCGGTCCGTTGTCGGGAACCATCCAGTAGTGCAGTGAAATTTTTAGGGTAAGGCGTTCCGATCCTTACTTTTCTATTTGACTTAGTTTCGTCTTGTGATCTTGAATCCAACCTTTTGTGGTTTTGATGGTTGGAATGATCGAGATTCAAGCCGAAATTCTGTCTGTTTTAAGGAAAGGGAAGATTTGTTAGATCGTGGAGTAGTCGAGGAATCTAGATCCGTTCTAAGCCTAAATTCGAGTCTAAGTCCTAACTGTTTGAATAAGGTGAGTCTTGGTGATGTTTATCGTGTGCTAGATGAGTAGGGCACATGTTGCTTGTTTATTCTTATGCTTTATAGTCGTAGAGGTTCTTGCTAGAATTTTTGGAGTTTGGGTAAGTATCTTTGATTATTTGTGCATGATGTTTGATTGCGTGCTGCATGAATTATGGGATGATTGTGTTTGTACTTGCCGCTAACCTTTGTGGATGCATGATTTCAAAAGGAAGCTTATTCGCGTGTGATCTGTGTAAATAC
Organism: Arabis hirsuta; assembly: GCA_964056655.1. NCBI lineage: Eukaryota > Viridiplantae > Streptophyta > Magnoliopsida > Brassicales > Brassicaceae > Arabis > Arabis hirsuta. Next base: position 24,890,050 of record OZ053302.1, on the reverse strand, counting down.
ATGCGGGTCAAAGGTAAATTTTATGTTGTGTGTGAGGTTAGACGTTACAAGTAATCAAGATGATCATGTAACGTTCTAACAATTGTAGAGAGTGGTTGACACTTCTATATATCGCTAGTCAAGGAGGAACGGGATTGCAGCCTATGGCTGTGACTACCGATTGTAATATCCGGAGGAACGAGATTGCAGCCTAGGACCGGTGTATTACATGTCGGATCACTGGTCTTTTAGCCTTTGTGGTTAGGGCCGTGTGAGGTAAAAGAGTTAATGGAAGGAAGTTGTCAATTCGCGGTTTAGGTTTTGGTTACATGAGAAAGGACTTCATTGTGGAATGTCCTTGATTATGTTATGTGTGATTTATCTATTCCGCATGTGCATTCTGTGATTGTTGTGTGATTGCTTGTTGATTGTTATTTTGGGTTTGGGTTAGAAAATATATTATTATTGCTTGTTAGGGGAGCCTAGTCTCACTGAGCAATTAGTGCTCACGACTCTATTTGTTTTGCAAGTAACCAATAGTAGGATTTTAGCCCAGGTTGGAGGAGCTTAGGAAGGTTGGTGTAGATTGCCTGCTTTTTGTAGAATAAATATGTGTTTAATATGTAGTAGTGTACTTTGAGCACCTAGGCTCGTGGCCACAACATGTATAAATGATTTGGTAACTTATTGTAAACCATATGTATAAGTATGTATAAAAGGAAGTTTGTTTAAACTTGAGTTGCATATGATACTAGTCCTAGTCCAGGACGAACCAACTATCGCTCATAACTCGGGTTGAAAAGCCTTGGGTTATGTTCGATAGGAAAATGTGTGCTTGGACGTTTAGTCTAGGTTCTTGAATGTGTTTCTAGAACCTCAAAACGAACGGCTTAATGCATATATGTAGCATTTTTAGTCTGGTTCTGGGTCTACGGTCGGTTGCGCATGTTCTTGTTTGATTGATGCGCGGCCAATCGGGTCAAGGTTGACCTAATGCGGGTCAGGGGTGTTACATATGGTCACCATGATAAGTTAGACTTAGTAATTTAAGTTCCCTTTTCTTTTAGAGATAACTACAAGAAGAAGAAATGCCTCCCCAGTTGGGGGTACCCAGTCGCGAATGGGGAGGTTGTGCCTCCAGTCCAACCAGAAGTATAAGAGCAACAGCGAGTCGACCAACTGGCCCCAGAAGAGTCAGCTGCACCACAAGTGGATCAAGCAAGGATCAATTCGGCCCTCGTGCACGGGTTCCTAAACCTACGGACCCTGCTACGGTAGTAGGGACCAGAAGACCCGGCTGCACTAAGAAATCAGGCTCCACTAGATCCAGCTAACCCTCCACCTCTACACCAAGTTCCTCCAGTAGTAGGAGGGCTTCCAATGGAAAGAGCGCCAACCTACTAGGAAATCTTGCGAGTAATAAGGGATATAAACACCGGCACCTTCTTCAAAAAATGAGCCAAACTGAGGCTAATGCATATCTTAAGATACTTGAAAGGAATTTTGAGCCAAACTGAGGCTAATGCCCTGAGGAATACAAGAAAGACATAACGGTTAACTACCTGAAAGAAGATGCCCAACTCTGGTTGAAGGAGTGACACAAGGATAGGCCAACCCATACTACACTTGAAACACTTTCAGGGACGAATTTGTCAAGAAGAATTTCCCTCAAGAATCCATTGATCGGCTGGAAGGGGAGTTTTTGGAGCTTCGATAGAAGACATAGACGATGAGGGAATACGAGAAAAAATACAATCGACTCTGAAGATTTACCGGAACCAACTTAACCACGTGACATATTATTAAGAAGTTCCTCATGGGACTCCTGTAGAGATCCGTACGCGTCTGGAAATCTTCACCTTCTACTATATGACGGAGCTGGTCGAAAAGACAGCACTAGTGGAACTAGGCATAGAAGAGGAAAGTAAGCAACACCGATCCTCCAGCAGATCAAACCGAAGTGTCGCATGGTGGAAAACACAAGGCCGAAGAGAGATCTGTGAATCGGTACCCGCCATGTGCTATGTGTGGGAAAAATCATCCTGGACCATGCAAGGGAACTATCCGATGCTATCGTTGCAGACAGTGGGGCCACCTTGCCCCTGCTTGCACACAACCACATGGGTTTGAAATTTCTGCTGCGGGAAGATAAGACACATGGCTAAGGAGTGCACAGAAGGAGTATCACCTAATGCCGGAAGGAATCCAACAAGGCGAAGGACACTGCCACCTCCACCCAAGCGCCAAGAGGTGTATCTTCGAGTTCACGTATTGGGGGAACACGGGGAACATGAGCACTAAACATCCTATCCGGATCCCCACCCAAATTTAATCACCTAGTTATCCTTTCCTTTCCTTTCCTTTCCAGCCCTTTTATTTCCCTTTTTCTTTTCGTTCCTGCTCCTTATCTTCTTTTGGTTGTATTCTAAGTACTACTTCAGGGAGAATGGTCTTTACATCCTAATTTAATAATATGGTGTTTTTGGTTTATCACGCCTTCTTATCTCTCCACTGCCTGATGAATCATATACCAACACCGTCCATCCTTTCGTTCATTCTCCTTCTTCCCAAAACCAAGCAAGCCAGCGAGAAAGATTGAAACGTCAAGAGGCCAGAACAAGATGGAATGTGATTATCGGATCCGTGGATAGATCCATTTCTAGGGAGGAGAATTTGTGACATTTCAGAACTAGGTTTAGGAATTTAAATGACTTAGAATAAATTTAATAGAGGTTTGGGATGGTGAGAAATAGTAATTAGGATGAATTGTTCCATGGGGAAAAGAATAAAAATAAATAAAAATAATTGAAAATAAAAACTTACTATGAGTTTCCTCCCACCATATACTTGTTTATAATCATTAGCTTTACTTAGGAGCGTTTTTAGGCTTAAGGTGTATCATTGAAGAACACAGTTGTTCCCTCATCAATTGCAAACTCAGCCAAATATGGTTTGAGCCTCTAACCATTCACAGTGAATTATCATCCTACCTTGTCTTAAAGCACTACTACACCATTTCTCTTTGATAGTGAAAGGACTAGACCATCACGATTTAAACTGTACTAGAAAGAGTTTGAAGGAATAGTGGAAAGCCATATTAAAAAATTGGTCGTCTACCTGATTTATCGTTTGCTATGGCGCTTTATAGTGCTCTACCACCGTAATTATCATCTAATCAAATATCGAACAATCACAAAATCGGATGCCTAATCCGACTACTCTGTTTTTAAACAGATCTTATCCTAGTAATAAGGCTAAATCTTACTTAATCTTTCATCCAAACTGTCGTTATTTTGGTTCTTCTGGCTCCACCGACGTTATGCCTATACATGCATGTTCTTCATCCACTACAGTCTTTTCTTCTTTTGAAACTATGGTGTGTTTTTTGTGCATTGATCTGACACCATTTTCATCCAATTTCAACCAAAAGATTTGGTTATATTTCTTCTTCATCCGAATTTGTCACTAATCCTTCCAAAGTAAATTGGTGTCTTCTTGTATTCTTCCTAATTTCATCATTTTCCTTCATAAAACTTAACATCTTTTCTAGTTATAATCATCCTTGTCTTCGTATTGTAAAGAAGATTAGCTTTTGACTTCTTACTCAATCCAAATATCAGATACTTAGTACCCTTCTCATCCAACTTGATTCTTCATTCGTATGGCACTAATGCGAAGGAAACACATCCAAATATTCTAAGTTGCTCCACTGATAGTTTGCTTTGTTGCACTTTTATTCAGATGTTACAACTCTTATAACCGCTGCATGGCTTCTATTTAATATCCGTACATCATATTGAACAACATCCGACCAAATAGGCGCTGACATTCCCAAATAATATACATCTTGTCGTATACATGATAATTCTATTTTTTCCTCTCAGTATGCGATTCTTTTAAGGGAGCATATGCAGGCGTAAATTGTTTCTTTATTCCATTATCTTTAGAGTACACTTGGAAGGCCTTGGAATTTTATTCTCCTCCTCAATCGGACCTCAAACACAAGAGGCTCTCCAAATTCTCTTTCTACAACAACTCTAATCTTCTTGAATATTTTGAAAGCCTCTAATTTCTCTTATAAGACGTAAATCCAACACTTACGACTATAATGATCTATCAAATTAAGTTTGTACTTCTTGCCACTTTCTTATTTCAGATAAATCAAACCACATATCTCGCTGAGAACAACTTGCAAGCCATATATACCACATATTTCTCATTCCAATTCTGCTTTTCCTTCATATATATGTATCTTTCAAACTTCTTCATCGTGATTGATCTTTGGAAAAACATTCACCGTCTTCTTCTCTGCTAGAGTTTATAATCCTTTGTAATTAAGATGCTTTAACCTCTTATGCTACAACTCATGTATATAGAAATGGTTGAATGAGTGATCATTCATGTATGCTGCTCGTGCAATATTTAACACGGATCATTTTCAATGATAACATATTGTTCTTCATAAGAAACTCAAATGAATCTGAAGAGATCACCTGGATTAATTCGTTAATCTACGAAAAGATTGGCTTTTCATTCCACCATCACTCTTCGATCATCTCCAAGTTTTACGTTTTGTTGAAATTTGCTGTCAAATTTAATTTACTATTCCTTTGAGCCACACTTATGGTCGATGCATCCTGAATCTAATAGCCATACATGTTCATCCTCAACTTTTTCATCTTAATATGAGCCATGAGTAGCATATCTGATGCGGAAGACCCAATGAAGCTTTTCTCTATAAGGTGGTAGAAGGGTCAATTTTTGACTTTAGTGGATTCGCGAAGCACAAACCTAAGGTATATTTAACCTTAAACCCAATACTCAATTTAAAATGATCCAAAGAAACAAGACAATGGAAACCTTTGATTGAAGAACTCGTTAAGCAAGAACCATGGGTATTTTAAACCCAAGATCCAATGCTCACTTAAGACGCTTCTACATCTTTGGCCAGTAAATGACACCACAAACAATGGTGGAAATTGCTTGGAAAGCCGGCTGATCACTTAGATATTACATACAAAGATCAAAAAGTTCACAAAAAACAAAATGAGAATCACTTTCCTAAATATGATTAAAAATATATTTTTTTTCCAATGGAGATTGCATCTATTTAAAAAAAAAACGTGAAAATAAAGCTAAATAACAAATTGTATAGAAAACATAATTGAATAAATTCATAGTTGAATGTGTATCCAACTCTTGGAGATATCTTTGACATCAAAATGAATCTTGATCTTCATTTTCGTCACTTCTTTTGATTTGAAATAAAAAGCATTTATTTCGGATCTTTTTGACTTGATAATAGGCTCAAAATGGACTTGACTTGATAACATCATGATCATGCCTAATTGACTTTTGAATTGTTTCTTTATCCATAATTTTTTTGTCAGCCCGTTAAGTGCATATTTATATTTCTTAGCTTAAGCTCTCGTAACTGGTCCAACAGAGGTCTTCATTGACCTTTAACCTTCAACGCATGCTTTTCTCCCACAAACCTGCAAATCATTCATGTTCATATATCAACAAGTAACTTTGCAACCCATCGATAGAGAGATTTTTTATACCATTCGACTCTTTAATGGCACACATAACATATGTAATTTTTTCACCAATATTCTTAGAAATCTTTTCAACCACCTTAGAGTCTAGCGTATCATCTCCTAGGTTGCACATATTATTCACCAGGAGCATGACTATTGAAAATTATATGTGATCATTCTCCTTCCTTCATGTTTCTACGCCGTTTCTGTAATTGTGCACGCTGCACATGCTGATTCCCTTGATATTTTATATTCATGACATAAATCCTTTAAGGTGTTTTTTACGAAATTATATTGAGAATGGTCTTGTCTATGAATACAAACATATAATTCTTCACCTTGAAGTCCTTGAGAGTTAGTTTTGTAAGATCCAATTTTTTTGCGTTCTGGTTAGTATCACATTCCTTTTTGGTTGAGTGACACCAGTTTCAATTTCATCATACCACTTTTTCGATCTGAGCAAATTCTTCATAAGCATTGCCCCATACTCATAATCTCCATCAAACTTTGGAATGCTCATCAATGAATATCTCTCTCCGATCTCTTCATCCTTATATTAGACTCATGTGGAGTTATGATACCATTGTTATAAAATGTAAACTATAAAAGAAACAATACACACGAAAAGCGGATTTTTTTTACTTGTATTAGATTGAAGGCAAAATATCTCTTTAAATATACCGGAAAACAATTTCAAGAAATAAACTCAAACTAATTAATCGTCCATATTTTCTACAACATAGGAAGACTTATTCAACAAAATTAGTTTACTATTTAAATTAGAGCTAATCAGCTAACTCATATAATAATTCATGTTAGTTGAAATAGGTACTTATTTCATTCAACAATAATTAAAAAAAAACTAATCATTAAAAAGCTAGTTAATCAACTAAAGTAAAAAATTCAGGGGATAAAAAGCTTATTTCTCGCAAATAATTATGTTGAACCTCCTAAAGTCAAATATTTGACTTATATTCGACCAATGGATTTTATTCTCTTAAGAATATTTGGTAATCGTACACCACCAATATATTCGAAAGCTGACCAAGTACAAAGGGATTCTTATAGTAGTACATGGGGATAATGATATGTTTGCCAACTAATCATCATCATAAAAGGGCCCAAACCTTGTCATCCAAAAAAGAGAGGGCCAAACCTCACACTCGCAGATTAGTTTATGTCAATACTTCGAAAGCTAGCTAGATAGACATTAGAAAACTAACATTTAGCTTTTTCCCCACTAATTAAGATTAGGTTAGCATTTTAGCTGTCTCAACTCTTTTATAGCCCTATACTCTTTAAATATACTTCGCCAATACCAAAAGCCAATAGCTCAACTGGTAAAGATCAGACAAAACCTAGAGATCGTTGGTTCGAGTAACTCTTGGGACGAAACTAATATATATTTTGCCAATAGATTCTTTTCAAAACCTGATTGTCACGGCTCAAACACAACATCAAACAAATTTGATCGTAATTTTCGAACATTAAGTTAGAATATGTTCGAACAATTGTTATAGATAAACTTGTTATTGTAGTGTAAATGTTCAAACTTAGGATCCGGTATAAAAATCTTAATTTCCATTAGGATCCACTTGAATTATAGTTAGAATTTGTAAATTATAATAGATTAGGTCAATACGGGTATGCAAACAAAAAAAAGTCTTACAACATATTTTATAGAAAAGGGGCTTTTACAAATTTCATTTTTGTACCTTATTTGATCCCTTCTTTTGGTTTTGACATACTGGTCGGAAATTATTTAATCACTCTTATTCAACAGTTGATTTAAGTAATGATCTTAGGCTGTCTTTATTGGAATATAATCCGATTTGAAGATCATGAATTCGTTGGACAGTATCTCTCTACTTAATTAATAACTAAAAATATTTAAATCGAAAGGTACATTAGGGAGATCTCAACAACTTAATGGCCCCGTATCTCTAATTGCATTAACTTCCAAAATATAATGCCATCCTCGCAAATTATTTTAGAATTAATCTTTATTTAAATCTGTTTTCTATTCGAAGAATGATTATCCAAAAGATAAAATAGATGTGGAACAGCAATGAAATTATGAAACCGGCATTAAGCGATACTGTTTCATGTGCTTCTGGTAGAGAACGACGAGGAGGCAAACTAAACCAAGTATACACTCATGTAATATTATGAAAAAATGAATTGATTATAGGCTTTTATGTAGGATTCAAAATACATAAAAAAAAATATAGATGTACAAATAATTATCAATGAATAAAAAAAATTAAACAGACTATCGACAAAAAAAAATCAAAACATAAAAAACTATGCAGTTACCATTTAAAAAAAAAAAGGCACATGATTTTTTGTTGATGAAAACCCTGTAAGTATTTTTCATATACATAAAAAGACAGAGAATATTTGTAGTTATCTTTTGTAATAATAAAAACTAATCCAGTAACATGGTTTAGTTATTCACTCATAGTTCTAATGTAATTATTTATGGGCAATTACAAAAATGTCACTTTTAGTGTGCACATTTGCAAGAATGCCACTTAGAGATGCCAATTTGCAAAAATGCCATTAATTATAAATTTATAAAGCCTATATCTTAAAATTCTAAACCCTAAAAAATGTTTTGACCCTTAAAACCCCCTAAACCCTCATAAATAAATCGAAATAGAATATAATTAACCCAAACATAAATGATATAATGAAAAAATAATTTTGAAAAAGTGGCATTTTTGTAAAGATTTCAAAAATGTGGCATTTTTGTAAAGTGACATTTTTTGAAATTTCTCATTATTTATAACATACATCTATTATACTTTATATATAACTAGATTAGGATCCGCATTAATATGCGATAAGCATATTAAAAATTATTAATATAAAGATTTAATTTTTAATTAGTAACCCCTTCCATTATCAAAAAAATTTAAATACTATTTAAAAACGGTTTTTAAATTATTAGAGATCAGTTTATATCATAATTTTCATGTATTAATTTATATCATGATATACTTTTGTCATCAGTTTTTTTTTCCATAGATATCTATACTCGCCAAATCTTAGGCAGTCTTAGATCTTAATAGTAAATAATTTTTAACTTTTATAAATCTCTTAGACACTTTTGGATCTTAATAGATAATATTTTTTAACCTTTATAGCTTTTTATTTTATACAATTATCTTTTTAACGTAAAAGTACTAACACTGTCATAGGTAGAAATTTTTTTATTTTCTTGTGATATTCTATAAATATGCTAACAAAATATATTCTTACATAACTTGTTTTTTCTTTAGTATAGTTGGCATATCTTAAAGTTTTAAATTTAGATTTTAATATCATTTTTTCAGTTTATATAATTTTTTTCTATCCTTCGCTTTTTTATTTTTTTTTATTTGAAATTTGTATTTTCTCTCTATTTTTTTTATATAATAAGATTTTTGTTAAAGATACTTTCTCCATTTATCATTTGTTTTGTCATTTTTATTTCTTTTAATTACTTTTTCTTTCCTTCAATGACATATGTTTTGGCATTTTTTTTCCTTAACGTTTGGAAACTTACGGAGGTAAGCATATTAAAAATTATTAATATAAATATTTCAGTTTCAAGCAATAATTAAAATTTCGTTTTCTTTCCATTTTTTATTTTTTACGGTTTATACTCTCTCTATATTCCTTTTTAAGTTATTTTTATAATTAGTTTGATATATTTTTTATCTAGTTAGTTTGGACTATTATAAAAAAAATTCTTTTTCTAATTAATTTGAACTATAAGAAAATTTTACTTTATATTTGACAATTATCTTGTCCATTTCCATTTTTATTTTTAATTTTTTTTATGAATTTTAAATGTTTTCACATGTCATCATCTAATCAATATTAACCACATATCGCGATCTAGTGAGTTATATTTTGTTTAAGTGTCATGGTCTAGTAGCGCGCATCATCCTTCATATATTTATAAATATAAATATTTAAGTTTCAATCACTAATTGAAACTTTTGTTTTCTCTCCACATTTTATTTTTTACGATTTATACTCTCTCTATGTATTCTTTCTTAATTTATTTTTATAATTAGTTTGAGTTTTTGTTATCTAGTTAATTGGACTATTATAAAAAAAAAATTCTTTTTCTAATTAATTTGAAACTATAAAAAAATTTTACATTTTACTTGACAATTATTTTGTCCGTTCTCCATTTTTATTTTTATTTTTTAATTAAGTTTAAATGGTTACGTATGTCATCATCTAATCAATATAAATTATATGTCACGATCTAGTGAATTATAATTTTGCTTACGTGTTATGGTCTCATCGCGCACATCCTCTTTTATATAATATGATAAGATATATGTAAAATATGAATTAGTTGGGACTTCATAAATTTTTGTTCATGTCATACTCATATCCCCTGTTCGAAAACGCGGCGAAGGGTCGATTCCACAGTAAAAAGGCATTGGGTGGCAAGAGCCCGAGGGGATTTTGTGCTATTCGGTTAATAAATCGGATTTTTTGAAAAAACTCAATTTTTTCACCATTTTAAGTCCAAAATCGATAGTAACTTGACGGATCTGTTATCTTTAGTTATTAAGAACAGGAAAAAGCAAAAAAAATGAAAAAAAAACGTGAAGAAATCGAAGAGGAGCCGCGGCTAGGTTACAGGGATCATCCTTCTTCATGAAGAAGACGAGGATAGTTTCGTAATTTTGCTTTTAATTAAAGTAAATACACGAAATTAAGACAAAATAATTTAGGAAGGACTCGAACTCGCTTTTTTAAAGACGCCTATTTTCTTGCAAACCACAAGACCAAGCTAACTTTATTATTTTATTTTCGAAAAACTAATATATATACGTTATTGCCGTAAAAATATCTAAAACTAACCTCCAATTAATCTCCGAATAACAAATTAGGCGTTAGGTTCGCTATCACCGCCCGATTAACGCCTAACGAATTTTTGAAGATTGCTCATATCCCATCATGAGTTTCTAATTGAAAAACAGACTTTTTCCCATATGGAAATGAATTTCCCATAAAGGACGGTAATTTGAAAACGTAAACGTGGCAGGGTAGGACCGGAGCGGATGGTTTTTTGCTCACCTCTAACAAAAATACATATATTCCTTCCGTACTTCATGATGCAAAAGAGTTTAAAATGTCCAAAAGTTGAACAATAGCTATAATGGTTCTAAAACTGACCAATAAATAGATCTGGATATACCTCAATCTAATCAACTGTTTTAATCATGTAGTTTTAGGTCCATGCCGTACTCACAAGATATCTTGCATTACCATGCTTCTCTCACATATATATATCTTAATGCATATGAAAATAAATGAATGCATAATATTTAATGAGACTTTCGCCTTATGTAAAAGATCAATTCATCTTATAATTTCTACACAAAGATGCACTAGACGTAAAAATGTTTTTCTGATTTAAATAAGTTTGACATTCAATTCAAAAAAAAAAAAAAAGACTTTCGCCTTTAGCTATTGTCGGTTCCCATCTACTTTTAACGTTTAACATCGATTTGATCATGAGTATTCCATTAGAAAAAGTATAAAGAAATAAGCCGCATCACTATATTTTTGTTTCATTGATGGGGTAGAAAAATTCCTTCTTAGTCAAAAGATACTTGATGCTCATATATATGTAAGCATTAAAGGAAGTTTAAAATTGGTTTGTTCTATCCACCCAGCATATCATGTTCCCACAAAAGTTCACTCCAAGTACAGAAGCACGCACCCAGAAAAAAAAAAAAAAAATTCTATGGATAAATAAAGGGTATAAAGAGATTTGGACCAAGATTATCCGATGAACTAATTCTTAGGACCAGTTTAATTTTAAGATTGATTTTTCAATACCGGTTCGTCGAAATTACCAGCTCCTCAATTAGCTTTTGCTGCAACCAAGCTAAGTCGAAGCAGACAAAGCTGTTTACCTGTCGTCATACGGTTACATGTTAAGAGTTACATATCGATCAATTTGGTATATGCTGTTTATAAAATAAAATAAAAAAAATTGGTATATGTATGTTCACACACAATAAATAAGCATAGATACACAAACTTCACTATAACTCTATATGTAACCGTACCTCGACTTGTATAGTGTACATGAGCCTCTCGTTTACTCGTGCAGTTAAAGAGCTGATGACTTCAAGTCCTTGCTCGTGAAGAACCTCAAGAACTCTCGAGAGTGGCCAAGCCTCAAGGCCTGATGCTGAGCTGCTTACAACCACTTCGAAGCCGCTCACGGACGGTTGCACCATGACACTAGCCGGATCCGATCTACTGGACCCAGATCCGGATCCGGTTTGACTACTAGGGTCAGAACAAATCCGACCAGAGTCTCTCTTTAGTTCGTCTCTTCTTGCGGCAAGGTCTTTTATCCTTGTCTGAGTGTCCTTGATGAAATTCACTGCTCCGTTAACATGATCTGACATCGCTCTCTTTCCCTGCGAAGAAAGAGAGCTATAAACCTGTCAAAACTAAAACCCTAGGAAACAAAAATCTCTCATTTATGGACTTGAGAGGAAGATTGCGAAATTTTAGTTAGTATCTATGAGTGACTATATGAACCTTGAACCTTGATGTATTGGAGAGGTAAGTGACTACGAAGAGAGGCAAAAAGATTGGCCATTTCCTGTCTTCTTTGCCTTTCGATGTTGCTGTGGAGAAGTTTCTTCTCCTTCTTCGTTTCGTCTCTTTCGTGAGGAATGTGACTCTGGTTTCTTGTCTTTTTAAGATTATTACAAGGATCCATTTGTTGAGAGGTTTAGCAATGGCAGATCTCAGCAGGATTTTGTGTGTTCCTCTCGTTTTTATTTGACTTATTAGGTCATATAGGAGACTTCCCTTAAATAATTGGCTCTGTTTTCTTAAATCATATTTCATGGAAGAAAGAGAAAAAGTTAGAGGACTTGCCAAATAATGCAGCCTCGGGAGTTGTTCGTTTCTTTAGTCGTATATATTGGTTTACTAGTTTCACTATTTCTTCTTACACGTGATAGAGCTTTATGCTTCGTATGTGTGATGTTTTGTATGTATATATCCATTATCAGAACTTTCTGATTTTGTTACAAGTATTTCACGTGGTTTAAGCTCGTGATTTATGAGATTTATTGGTGAAATAATATCGTAAGATGAACGGGTTGACAAATCAGGGCATAAATTCAGTAAATTCACAAAGATTCCCTCGAACAATGGAGCTGCGCATGGATCATTTATACTGAAAATGTGTCTATAGAAGAAATAGTTAAATGTTCTTTGATATGATACAAGACTTATTTCGATATCCAATTTAAAATAAAAGACGTGAATTATTGGAAGAAATATATATGCTATGAATAGTTGGTATACTACAAAATTTAATGGAATAGGCAAATAATTTGCATCAACAAATCTACAGAATTCGACAGAGATGATTTTTGGTGAAAGTGATGAGAGTTGTTTACCATTAAACAAGTTAACTTATCAAATAAAACCTAGTAAAGCTAACAACCTACTCATGATTCAATTGCAGCAAGTGAAAGGGTTCGAACACAAGGAAGACAATGACTCAAAATACTAGATCATAAAGAATTTTCATTAAGTTAAAGCATCAACAAGGGTTTGATTTGGATGAACTAAACTAAGCAGAAATATAAATAAGCTAGTGATACGCAAAACAGAGATTTAAAGGCAAATGCAATGATAATGGAAAACACCAAGCATCGGGATAGCAACTGATGCATATCAATAGATCTCGGCTAACAAAGTCAGGGCCTTTAGTATTAAGCTCACTCTTAAACATGAGACACGAATAATGATCATCCCACTTTCATGATGCTACTAACCACTTTGTTGAGTACGAACATCTAACTAACTTTCGCTGCTAGATATAAGTACTCTTCAAGCATTAAAATCAAGTCCCAATAAGTTCACTTAGCTCCCCTAACAACACTTTCATGGCTAGAGGCCGTTAAGACGAGCAAAAGGTCAGTCACGCATTCCATCAAATACTTTTCGGGTAGCGGAATGCCTCAAGACAAAGCTCAAGGCCGTAACCGAGAACCGGGCATTAATCTTAACCTAAGCTCGAGAAACGTAAGGGTTAGGCCGAAACTAAGTTAGCCAAACTCTAAAGCTTCTACATCTACTACCCCGATACTCGATGAGTGAACTACTCACTCATGGCTATGGGAAAAGCCATGATTGAGCTCGAGTGAGGTGCGGATGTGATATGCGAAGATAAATGCGATTAACAAGTAAAAGATTGAAACTTTAAGCTCAATACTGAAACTTTAGAAGCAAAGTAACTCAGAACATCAAAGATCCGATGTTCTAAGGATCGATTAAAACTCAAACGTAAATGGAAAGCTTAAAAACGTAAAAAGGAAAGAAAAACAAGACTTAGGTTTTTCAGGGGTTAAGAACATATATATAGCCCCTCAGAACAGTACCCGAGTCGACCCGACGCATTAATGAATCGTCCAACCCGAGTCAACGGTCGACCCAGGTAAGTCAACAAAATGCATTAAATATCGGTCACTCCATATCAGGGAAGTGACCGAATTCTGTTGCCAATCCAGCGCGTCCAACAGCTCTCGAGTCGCGACATGAGCCTCTCGATGGGCGCAGTATATCGGTCTTCCTCATCGATTTGTACCGATATCAGGAGACATCGATTTCTTTAGCTTATTCTTCACCTAGTTTGATGCGCCTGGTCCAATAGTCGGAGAGTAATGATGCTCCATCATAACAAGGGGATAACCTGGGACATATGTACATAGATTTAGGCGCACTAACGTACTTATTCTCACCCAAGTCATGAACTTCAGTAGGTTTGTTGCGACTCCATCCTTCCGCTATTCCAAGTGCCTCTCACCGGTGTTCGTTGATGATCTTGACTAATTACTGCTCCACTACTTCTTGTTTGATCCAAAACCTCGTAATTTCTCTGCTCATATAGTCCTCTGTACTCCACTCCAATCCTCTAGGCTCTAGTAAGCCAGATAAGTCCATTTAGGCACAAGTACCACCTGAAAAAGGGTAAAAGAAGGAGAAATATGTACAACTCTATCTTAGGACTCTAAGATTCAAATGTGAACTAAACTATGACTAAAGGGTGCCTAAATGATGCAGAATGAAGCTAAACAGAGGGTAAAGGTATGCAAATATGTACACAGATAATGCAAATATATAGACATATCAGAAAGCTATGAAAACAAAGAAAAGCATTACGGAAGAATTTTCAAAAAATCAAGGTATAAAAAGAAAATTAACAAATTTTGTTTTTCGTATGTTAGAAGCAGTGTGTTAGCAAACATATTCTTTCATCACCAAGAGAAGTCTAATGTCGTCTCCAAGTTTCCCTTCTAGCTTGCTGACCCAAGTATTCTTGTGCTTCTTTCTCTGCTTGAAACTTGGGATATAGCTTCGGTACATTGTCATTATGTGGGAGTTTTTGCACTGCTTTGGAATGAGTCTCCGTAGCCTCTTCGGTTGTTGGTTCTCTGATATACGGTTGATCAAATTCTCAATTGTTAGTTGGTTGTTAGGTTGGTCGTTCAGTGTCTGGTTGCGGATTTGGCTCTTTGCGATTTGATCTTCTTCTGGCTCTGTTAGTGTGCCTCGAGTTCTCGGATTAATTTAAGAGTAGCTACACTTCACCTATGCCATTGTTGAAGTTATGGTTAGGTTGCTCTCATTCTTGGGGATGATCCTAGGGTCCGGAGTCGAGAGAATCGTATATGCTTTTAGCTAGTATCCTTTGCGCATTTCATATATTTTTTGTTTTGCCTTCGCTTTATCGTTGTTCTTTTGTAATATGTTTTCATGCTGCAACCGTTCACCTGCGTTTAATAGAATGCACTTTAAAAAAAAAAAAAAGAAGACATTTATTGAAAATAGCTGGATTTGTCTAATGTGTGACAGTGGATAAACAGTCAGCTAATTGGTAGAATCCACAATAGAACCTTTCAAACAGATAAATGTATTACTTGAATTAGTAAGTTTGTCGTTGAATTATGTGTTGTTTATTCTAATTTTTGCCCAATAAAAGTTTATGGCGGCAACAACGGAGCCATTCTGCAAATAAGAGTATCACACCCAAAATCAATACATGTACTCAAATGATATGCTCTCATTATATATACACTGTTTATCTTTATAATATTTGGTTAAGTAATGTTGTCGATTATTCAACTAATTTTTTTTAACGCAGAAGCATGAGAGTGGTATTGTGTCGTATACATTAGATTTATAAAAATCAATTTTTTGTGTGTATTATACATTATATTTTATTACAATATGATTAAATAATAATCTTTACATAATCTTTACAAGAGTTTCGATGATTGTTTGTCCCGTCTTAGTTCCGACACCTCTTGTCTCGATGATCCGTCACGTAGACACGATCGCCGATACGCCTAGACACGTTCACAGTCACCCTCGCTCGAGCCTTTCACGAATTCTCCCGAGCCTTTTCTCTCTTTTCTCAGTAAAACTCTCTGAAAATCTTTTTAAGTCTTTTTCTTTCTTTCTCCACGTAAAATAACTAAGGCAATGGGGAAGTTTTGTCTTGATAAACTGCCCCAGAAACTGCCAGATAACTGTTCCCACACAAATCCGCGTCTAAGGCCCAAAATAACCGTTCCCGCGTGTTTTCATTAACCAGCGTGTCTTTAGCTCAGTAATTGTTCCCACCAAACGGCCTTAGCACGTTTCCAGCTCGATCCGTAGTCAACCGTAATCGTCTTGTCGAAATCCGACGGCGGTAACCATCCTGTCTGAAATCAGACCACGGTCCGAAAAATCCGCCCAGCTCGGATTTAATTACCCAGCTCAGTTTACTTCATAGAATTCCACTCTCTCGACCAAAACTGCCCATCGCGACTTGGTCACTAGTCTGCGGTGGTCAAACCGCGGAACACGGGCATTACAATTCTCCCCCACTAGCTTGAGATTCGTCCTCGAATCTTCTTTCCTTTACCCGCGTCTTCCTTTAGCTTATCAAACCACTTAGGAAACTCGGCTCTCATTCTTTCTTCTGGTTCCCAAGTTATTTCTTCATCCCCGTTGCAATCCCACTCGACTTGGATCATTTTCACTTTCTTTCTTCCCTCCGGCTTCACTTTCCTATCCGGACTGGTCTTCCTTCGATAGTTAAGTTCGGACGCAGATCCGAAGGAGGTTTAGTCATCACGTTTTCACCATCCCTTATGCATTTCCTTAGCATGGAAACGTGATACACCTTATGAAAGGCTTTCATGTTTGGTGGTAAATCCAACTTGTAAGCCACTGGACCGAATCGTTCCACAATACTAAACGGTCCCATGTACCTTGGGCTCAACTTAGCATTCTTCGTTGCCCGTTCTTTACCCTTATACGTGACTGTCTTGAGATAAACCATGTCGCCAACTTCGAATTCCAGAACCTTGCGACGTTTATCCGCATAACTTTTATGTCTATCATGAGCTTCTTTCATCTTAATCTTAAGGAATCTTATCTTTTCCGTGGTTTCCTCCACAAAGTCTCGGCCAAAGATGCTCCGCTCCCCCACTTGGGTCCAACACAACAAAGTCTTACACGGTCGTCCATACAAAGCCTCATAAGGCGACATTCAAATACTAGCATGATAGCTATTGTTGTATGAGAATTCCGCCAAGTGCAGATACTGCTGCCATTCCCCACCCCAATCCAGAACACAAGCTCGCAACAAATCCTCAAGTGTTGAGATTGTTCTCTCCGACTGCCCATCACTTTGCGGATGGTAGGCAGTACTTATATGGACCTTTGTCCCCATCGATTTCTGCATCATTCGCCAGAAGGTGGAGTTAAATCTCGAGTCCCGGTCAGACACTATGTTCATCGGCACTCCATGTAACTTCATGATTTCCTTAACGTAAAGCTTAGCCAACGCTGCCGCCTTGTCCATCTTATTGATCAGCAGAAAGTGTGCAAACTTAGTCAACCTGTCCACGATTACCCAGACCGCGTCTTTTCCATCCACACACGGCAACCCAGTCACGAAATCCATCGTGATCATGTCCCATTTCCATTCTGGAATCGGTAGAATTTGCAATAGCCCACTCAGAACCTGATGTTCCGCCTTAACCATCTGACATATCGGACACGCAGCCACCCATTTAGCTATGTCTCGCTTCATCCCGACCCAATGATAGTACCGCTTCAAGTCTCGATACAGCTTAGTGGATCCGGGGTGAATTGAGAGTTTAGACTGATGTGCTTCCTTGAGAATTTCTTCCCGAAGTTCCGTGTCATTCGGAACGCACACTCGCCCATTCACCACGATCGTTCCATTCTTTGAAGTCATATATTCGGTCTGATCATTCCCCGCGGCTTTCTTCAGATCCTCATCCGATTCTTGAGCCAACTGAACCCTTGTCAGCAAGTCAGCCTGATCCGCAGCTCCGAATCCCAACGGTTCTACTCCGTCACTCATAGCATTCAACCGTAAAGTCCTAACCATGTGAACGAGCCCTTCCATATCTTTCTCAGAATCCACCGCAATCCTTTTACGGCTTAAGGCATCAGCCACCGTGCTAGCCTTACCCGGATGGTAAGCTATATCCAAGTCAAAATCGGCCACCGTTTCCATCCATCTTCTTTGTCTCAAATTCAGTTCCGGTTGAGTGAAGATATACTTCAAACTCTTATGATCCGCGAAGACTTGGACCTTCGCACCGTAAAGGTAAGATCTCCAAATCTTAAGCGCGAAAACTACCGCACCCATTTCCAGGTCATGAGTCGGATAGTTTCCTTCATGCCTCCTTAGTTGCCGCGAAGCATATGCGATCACTTTGCTCTCTTGCATCAGGACACACCCAAGTCCCACACGCGATGCATCAGTGTAGACCACGAAAGGCAACTTGGCCTTTGGCAGTGCCAACACTAGAGTACTCGTAAGCATTTCCTTTAGCTTAGAAAAACTCTTCTCACAATCCGCTGACCAAACGAACTGGACATCCTTTCCCGTTAACCGCATCATAGGTTTTGCCAAATTGAAATTGAAATGCCCCGACCCGGATTCCTTTACCGCGGTGAGGTTCCAGATCAGTTTGTCTCGGCCAGATTGGCCATTTTAGATTAACCACGTGGGTTTTTTAATATTTTCCTTTACTTAGCCATTTTTAGCATGTTTTCGATCTAGACAAGACTTTTCAAGCATAAAATTCATACTTAGATTAAATCGTAAGGTTTCAATTACAATGATCAGTTCGCTAATAAGTTATTACATTGCAAAAGACCTAGCTACCCGATTCAATCCACCATCCTTCCCATTCCATCCTTAGTCACCGCGGTTCAAGCACTTTCGTTCCCATCACTGGAAACTCTTTACCTGCATCCACAAAGGAGGCATAAGCAACAAAATTACTTAGCGAGAGCGGTCGTCCCGTCCCACTTAGCCATAATATAGAAATCGCAATCAAACAGTAAATAACATCAGTTAATCACATGCTCATCGCATCAGTCACTTATCGGCCCGATCATCCCAACTCACCCGAGCAGTTTTCCCGCAACCAGACAAGCCTTAACGAGCATCGCTGCCCCTAAGCGTGTTGCCTGATCTAAACTCTCGGTGAAAGAGATCAATCGTCATGAGCAAGCCAGAAAACAGATAAACACAGTCGGAATCCCCCTAGACTCGATGAATCTATGCAAGAAAACGACCCTAGACTTAGGCCTACGGTCACACCGTTTTAACCCATGTAACCACACATGGCAACTCAGTCACGAAACCCACACACACAGGAAAATTGGCTTGTATACCTGTTGGGGTCGGATTTCACCCGCTCAACCTCAATGTTCAAAGTTTGGGTAACATAACAAACGTACATTGAGTCACGTTGTCATCTACAGAATATATGGTTCCTAAATCGTTTCTAGACAAGTCTTCTCCGATCCTAACTCCTCTCCGCTTGCAAGGCGAAGTCTTCTCCGCCTGCGAGGCGAAGTCTTCTCCGCCTGCGAGGCGAAGTCTTCTCCGCCTGCGAGGCGAAGTCTTCTCTGCCTGCGAGGCGAAGTCTTCTCCGCCTGCGAGGCGAAATCTTCTCCGCCTGCGAGGCGAAGTCTTCTCCGCCTACGAGGCGAAGTCCTCTCCACATGTGAGGCGAAGTCTTCTCCGCGTGCAAGGCGAAGTCTTCTAAGTCTTGCTTTCATGCAGAAGAAATCATCAACGCAGGGGCCACCGATGACTCTGATAAGGTGACACCGAAGACTCTGGCAGATAAGCCACCGAAGACCCCTGCTTTCGCCTCGCATGAAAGATCATGCTTTCGCCTCGCAGGAAGGATCATGTCTTCGTCTCGCGGGAAAGATCATATCTTCGCTCCGCAAGAAAGACCCGAAGACTTCCTGCATTGGGCTTTAGCCCGAAGTCAGTTGAGAGGACAAGCCCAGATATCTCTAGAAGATAAGCGTAAAAGCTACGAAGCGACGTCGTAACGACCGCGGGAGCTTGAAGTCTCAACGCTATAGCCCAGCCCAGTTGCAAAGCCCACTTCAGCGCAACCGACATGGACGAAAAGGAAATCCGCGAAGACTTAGGAAACTTAACTAATCCTTTATGAAAAACTTAGCCGACTTAGGAACACTATATATGTCTATGTATAGACCCTTGTAAAGGGATCCGCAACTTTGTTTACAAAAGCATACACAGCAATAAAAACTTTTCATTGCTCATCGTTTTCTTTCGTAGCTTAACTTAGAAATCTCTGCTTCTTCTCGAAACCCTTACAAATCTAATTGTGCTAGTCTTGGCTCCCACAATTTGGCGCTGTCTAAGGGGAACCTAGAGACTTTTTCACACAAAAAACCTACGTTACACACCAAATCTGAGAAGATGAGCGGCGAAGAAAACAAATCGATCAACAGTAGCGAGGAGTCCTCGTCTCACAGAACCAACCAAGAAGAGGAGAACTCCGTCAAAGCCCTTGCTACCAACGATGCTGCTAACCCTAGAGACATAACCGAGGTCAAGTAGATGCTGCAGACGCTCCTCAAAGAGTCCAACGAGCAGAAGAATTTCAACGAGGCAACCACAAACAAGCTGAAATCTCTTTCGCGACGGAAGCGCGAAAGACCCGAAGTCGCAAGACTCAGGGGTCGCTTCGATCTGCATCGCCTGCACTTCTCAACACCTCGTGTTGCTTGAAGGGATCCAAGCGACTTGCCGCCACTAGCTCCACGGCGAGAATCCGACAGAACTCCCGAACGCTTCGAAGGGGTCTCGTACGAAGATCAGCCACCTCCTCGTCAATGCGCACGAACGGAGGATGTGAGTGGTAACCCAACAGAAACGCGTGCCCCAGATAGACGGAGCGTGTCATCGTCCTCCCGGACGGAAACCCTGCGAGATGCTTCGTAGTACGATGATTACTCCAACATCGATGAACGCGGACCCTCAGTAGCAGAGCGTCATGAGAGGGAGCAGGAGTGTAGGGCGCTAAAGAGATCTTGGGATGCAGACATCGCCTAGATATGGGTTCAGATGCAGCGAGTTGTCTTCGACCTGAAGACAACTCAATCACAGGTACACCATGCCTCAGGGAAGGCTCACTACAAGAAAACTGGGCAATGATAGCACTAGACGATAGCACAATTTTCGTTTCTACTATAAATGAGGGGTTGGGGTTTAGGTTTGTCATTAATAGCGTTTTAGAAACGCAATGAATGTAAATTAATAAGCGCCTAATTAATTTCTCTTAAGCGCCCACTTAGGTAACACTTAAGCGCCATACTTGGGAGAAAAACACAATCTTAAACGCCAAAACGTTTCCCTTTCTCGTGAGAAGAGTGGCGACCACCTTTCTCATTCCGACCAATTAGCCCCGTTAGCCCCTTTCTCATTCCAACCAATTTCTCAGTTTGTTCTGGATCTAAAGCGATTTCCTTCAGCCTCAGTGTCGTGCGTTTTGGAAGGTGCCAGTCTCGTCTCACTCCAGCTAAAGGAAGACGATACGGTAATTGAATCTCGTTTCGTTACCTCTTTCGATTTTGGTTCTTCTCTGTTGGGTTTATGGTGTTTTGATTACGTATTTTGTTTCTCGATTTCAATTTCGATTTCATCTTGTCTCATTCGATTTCGATTTCGATTTCATCTGGTCTCATTCGATTTCGATTAGGGATTCCATCATACTTATTTTGATGACCTATTTTGATTTCTCAGAAGATATAACTATTTATTCTACTTATTATTTCAGTCTTGTATATGTTTAACTTACTGTATTTTGTCTCTTGTTTTTGAGGTTTCGGCAAGCTCTACAGATTACGAACAAGGTTCCCATTGAAGATAAGCAAGAGAATCATCAAATACAAATAATGTCAGTTCAACATCAGTTTATATTTTAGCTTTAGCAGTGTTTTTCTTTTAACTATAAAAGAATCAACCTCTGGTGTGTAAACTAATTGGGTTTTGTAAACTGCATTGTTCGTTTTAGGATAAAAAATCTTGATTATTTTGTTTGAAATTACTTTTAGTCACCTAAGCTTATTTTTCTGAAATGCTAATGAACTCAAATCCTTCATAACAATTTCAATCATTCATCTACAGACTTTATTTTGGTTGAAAGGGCGTTGAAAGGAAGCACAAATCCATCTCCTACACCCTCTACAGGTTAGTCCGATTTATATAAAGTGGAGTTTTTGAATAAAATTGTACTTTAATTTGGTTGTGATGATTATGTTGTTAAATTAAAAATGTCTTATGCTGGCTTGTTTATACGTGTCTATTGGTGATGACATGATGCATTTGTATGGATGTTGGTTTTGAAAATCATAGATTCTTTATTAAACTTGACTCTTCCGTTTGATATTTCTCGGTTGTTTAAACTTAGATATGAAACTTAGAACTGTTTAACTCTTCTGTTTGATTTGAAACTTAGAACTGTTGTTTTCAATGTAAAACAACGAATTATAAGATGACATGGTTTATTACTTGTGTTCTGTTTGTGTTGGTTAATTGTGGTTTCATAGTAAAACAGCAAAATGGTTCCTTATTCAAGTTGATTTAAGTCGAACTTTGATTTTTTTTTGGGATACTTTTTACCTCTTTCGTTTGATATTAAACTTAGAAATGTTGTTTTCACTGTAAAACAACGAATAATAAGATGAAATGGTTTATTACTTTTCTTTTGGTTCTTTATTCAAGCTGATTTGAGTCAAAGTTTGAGTTTTTTTGTTTTGTTTACATCTTGTCTGTTTTCAATTTTATTAAAGGTTAAGTCATAGAATGTTGGACAAGGCTTGGGTGCATATATGCAGGTACCTATATTACTTATATAGGTAGTGTCTCTTGCTTGTCAGAATAGAGACCTTAAGTCTCTTTTCTTTTAATTTTTTTTTTTCAAACAACTCTACCTTAGAGTTGATCCAGCGTATGAGAGAGGTGCTTGGTCTTTTGTGCGGACTGTGGCGGCCACTTCAGGAGAGGCTGAAATGATAATATGCCCATGTGTAGACTGTCGTAACGATGATCGCCATTCACCCGCTGATGTAGTTGACCACCTTGTAACGAGAGGAATGGATGAGTCATACAAACTGCGGATTGATTGGTATCATCATGGAGAACTTAACTCCAGGTATAAAGATGGAAGGGAAGTGTCACAGTGGAATGAAGAGATTTGTGGTTTATTTCAAGCTGCTGATTATTCAGATGACGAGTTGGTTAGGAAAGACGAGATTGCTGAGGGTGAAGATAAGAAGGAGGACGAGTTTCTTGCAAAGCTGGCTGACGCAGAGACACCATTATATCCAAGCTGTTCAAACCATAGCAAGCTCTCTGCAATTGTGACGTTGTTTAGAATCAAGACACATAATGGGTGGTCCGATAAAAGCTTTGATGACTTGCTTGAGACACTTCCTGGGATGTTGCCTGAGGATAATGTCCTTCACACTTCACTGTATGATGTCAAGAAATTTCTTAAGTCTATAGAGCTTGGTTATGAGAAGATACATGCTTGTATTAACGACTGTTGCTTATTCAGAAAGGAGTATAAGAATCTCGACAACTGTCCTCGATGCAATGCTTCTCGATGGAAGCTTAACATACGCACTGGAGAAGTTAAAAAAGGTGTCCCACAGAAAGTGTTACGGTACTTTCCCATTGTCCCTCGTCTCAAGAGAATGTTCAGATCAGAGGAAATTGCCAAGGAATTACAGTGGCATTTCACAAACAAGAGCAGCGATGGAAAGATTCGTCATCCTGTAGATTATGTCACATGGGAACACATAAATAGCAAGTATCCGTCCTTTGCAGCAGAAAAGAGGAACATTCGTCTTGGGCTGTCGACAGATGGGTTTAACCCTTTCGACATGAAGAATAACAATTACAGTTGTTGGCCTGTTCTGCTTGTGAATTACAATATGTCTCCTGGCCAATGTATGAAGAAGGAAAACATAATGTTGACCTTGTTGATTCCAGGACCGCAGCAAACTGGGAATAATATTGATGTATATTTAAAGCCACTTATTGAGGATCTAAAACATCTATGGAATCATGGAGAGTTAACATATGATGCGTTTAGCAAAACCACCTTCAAGCTTCAGACGATACTACTTTGGACCATCAGTGATTTCCCTGCCTATGGGAATCTTGCTGGTTGTAAAGTAAAGGGTAAAATGGGATGCCCTTTATGTGGGAAAAACACGGATGCTTTGTGGCTGAAAAACTGTAGAAAGCACGTGTATATGTGCCACAGAAAGGGGCTGCCACCCACACATAGATTCAGAGGAAAAAAGGCATGGTTTGATGGAAAAGTGGAAAATGGGAGGAAAGCTCGGATATTAACTGGTTATAATATATCCCAAATGCTACGAAATTACAGAAATGTTTTTGGGAAAAGAGTGGAAGACGACAGAAAGAGAAAACGGAAAGTTTATGTTGGATCAAATTCTGATAGCGAGGATGTATCTAGTGAATCAGAGGAAGAAGAAGAAGCTGAAATAGATGAGTTGGAGTTGTCAAGGTGGAAGAAAAGGTCTATCTTCTTCCAGTTGCCTTATTGGGAGGTGTGTTCTTAATTAGACTCATTAACATATTTATTTGTTGTTTTACTATGTAAAAACTGTAAAATTCACCAAGTTTTTTGTATTGGTTAGGAACTGCCTGTTAGACATAACTTAGACGTTATGCATGTGGAGCGGAATGTGGCTGCAAGCATTGTGTCTACATTGCTACATTGTGGGAAATCAAAGGACGGCCTTAACACTCGAAAGGATCTGGAAGATCTTGGTATTCGTAAGGATTTACACCCAACAATTCATGGTCAACGAACATACTTACCTGCTGCACCTTGGTTGTTATCTAAGAAAGAGAAGAAAATTTTCTGTTATAGGCTTTTTGACTTCAAAGGACCTGATGGGTATTGTTCAAATATATCCAGGGGAGTAACATTAGATGATTGTAAGGTAAAAGGCCTTAAATCACACGACTATCACGTTTTGATGCAACAACTTCTTCCTGTTGCAATTAGAGGTTTATTACCAAAAGGATCTAGGATTGCAATTTCAAGGCTATGTGCATTCTTCAACAACTTATGTCAGAGAGTTATAGATCGAGAGCAGATTTCAGTCATGGAAACTGAAGTAGTGGAAACTATCTGTATGTTTGAACGTTATTTTCCTCCTAGCTTCTTTGATATCATGGTGCACTTGACTGTACATCTAGGACGAGAAGCTCGACTAGGTGGACCTGTCCATTTCCGATGGATGTACCCGTTCGAGAGGTGATAATTCCTCTTTATTATAACTTGTCTATCTTAAGGTCTTCGTATGTATTTGTATTAATCATACTGATTACTGCTTGTAGGTATATGAAAGTACTTAAAGACTATGTCAGAAATCCAGCGAGACCAGAGGGTTGTATCGCTGAGTCGTATCTTGCAGAAGAATGCATGAGGTTTTGTAGTGCGTTTCTGAAAAAGACAACGAATGTAGAGGAAAAGGAGGACAGAAATGTTGAGTATGAAAGAAGCTCTATCTTGGAGGGTCGTCCGATATCTGCAGCTACTTCTATACAGCTTAGTGAAAAGGATAGGAAAATAGCCCATCTTGCAGTTATACAGAATATGGATGTGGTCAATGAATTTGTTGAGTAAGTTGCTCCATTAAAGTATCTCATTTACACTTTATGTTAAGTAGCAGTATGGTGATAATGATATGTTTTTCGTCAATAGCAAGCACCTACAGTTTTTACAAGACTCTGATGCGCGCTGTAAACGAGATGCAACAACATTATGGAGAATGCACACTCAAAATTTCTCAGCGTGGTTAAAAGAACAGGCAAGCTAGATACCTCTAAGTTCAGATGGTTAGTTAATGGTATATAGTTTGCTTTGAATATAGACTGACTTTTATTTTTTTTTGTTAGATACCTCTTACTTCAGCTGAGCATGAAGACACACTTAAGTGGTTGGCCTATGGTCCTAGAAGTACTGCTAGGTCGTATACAGGCTACATAGTTAATGGACATCGATTTCACACAAGTTCAGTACATAGACAAAGTCAGAATAGTGGTGTTTTGTTTGAGGCTACAACAATGTGTAGAGCAAGTGCAAGAGACACTGCACACGTGGTTGATTGGGTATCTTACTACGGGAGAATCATCGACATAATTCTCTTAGATTACAATGTCTTTTACGTACCTATATTTCGGTGTCAGTGGGCAGTTAGAGGTAATGGTGTGAAGGTTGAAGATGGATTCACACTAGTTAACTTGAACCAGAATCAAGTTTCCTTCTTGAGAGATCCTTTCATCTTAGCCTCCCAAGCTAAGCAAGTCTTTTATTCACGGGAAGATGAGGAATCTAATTGGTATGTAGTTTTAAGAGGTCCGTCTAGAAGATACAGTGAAGAAGCTGCTGAAGATGAAAATCTAGAAGTTGGGCCACTGCCTTCAACTAATGAAATGGATGAAGACTTGCTGGATGAAGCTACAAATGCTAGAAATGATTGTGAAGGCATCTATGTTTGAAATAAAGTAGAATAGTTTTTGAAATTGTTTTCTGGTTTTGGATACAGTGTCAAATTTATTTGTTATGAAGGAATTTTTGTTTTGCTTAATGCTTTATATGTTTGTGTGATTTGTGAGTGATTTCTGATATATTCTTGTTTAAATTCTATACATGCTAACTGTTTGTTCCATGTTTCAGGTTGGTCATTATGCCTTCAAGAAAGAAGAAAACCAGCAGAAGAAAGTTACAGAATCCAAAAGAGATGGAGGATGAGTTGGAACCAGTTCAAGATGAACAAATGGACGATGCAGAGCAGACCTTGGATGAAGAAATGCGTGAAACTGATAATGGAGAAGAAAGAATTGACACTGATAAGGGAGAAGATAGGATTGAAACTGAAAAGGGAGAAGTGGATGAAACTGATAAGGGTGAGGATCAAGATAAAGCTACTGTGGATATTGATGTTGAGGAGAATAATGAGAAAAAATCTGACATGGCTGTTCCTGTGAAAGAACATCAACGAAGGAAACCACGAGGACCTACTAAGATGAAGGACATCGCCAAAGATCCAAATTCTCGTGTACGAGTAGATTTCAATGACTTTGGAGAACCTTGCGGTCCAGGTTCAGTTAAATTATCGTCATATCTTGGTCCTTTGGTTCGGGAACATGTGCCTGTTGTGATCGAAGATTGGAGAAGAATTGGCAAAGATATTAGAACAGTTCTATGGAAATCAGTCCAGGTGAATGAAACTTGACTTTAATACATGTTCACTGATACTTTGTACAGTTTTCTATCACTTTCAAATATGATATTCTTTGTGTGGTTTTGAATGCAGGCTCGCTTTGAACTTGATGAAGATTACCAAAGGACTGCTGTGCTTAAGCAGATGGGTTGTTTATGGAGGTCTTCAAAGTCACGCTTAGTCAGCGATATCAGAAAGCTTAAGAACAACCAAGACAGGATGAGATTGCGACCGAAGAACGTTCTTCCGCATTACTGGCGTAAATTCGTGAAGCTCAAAACTAGCCAAGCATTCAAGGTATTCACCTATACTTAGTTTTTAAACTGGATATTGTGTATGTTAATAACTTCCATATTCAGGAATTGAGTGATCAATATAAGAAAAAAAGGAGCAAGCAGATTCCTCACACATGTAGCCGTAGAGGAATGGCTAGACTGACTGAAGATTTGGTAAGTGTATTGATTCTGACTTTCAATAATTATTGTGTTGCATAGTAGAAGAGTCTGTTTGTTGTTTCTTACGTTTAAAGGTTATTTTTTTTGAATAGAAAAAAGAGAGCGCAGAACCGTCTACAGTGACGAGACTCAAAGTGTGGGTGAAGTCGCGTACGAAAAAAGATGGTACGCCAGTCAATACGAATGCCGCTGAAACGATTGTAAGTTCTGATTTTTGGTTCACATGATTTAGGGATATGGATTTTTGTATTGAACAGATTATCATTTTGGTTTTTTTTGTTTATCAGAGAAAGGCAGCTGAAGTTGATATTGATGATCCTTCTGCACTATCAAGTAATCCAAGAGATGATCTACTAACCCAAATTTTAGGCCCCGATAATCCAAGACGTTGTTGTTTCTGAAGGCTGTTGTAAGAGTCGAGATCCCAAGGCATTGGTTAATGGACTTCCATTGGGACCAAATGCTATTAAAGTTTTTGTGGACGAGATATTGCATCCTGAAACATTTCTGTGGAGGCCTACCTTAGAAATGCAAAATATGAAGGAAGCTTTGAAGTCTTTCATCGCATGGCCTGCCAACAAAGTTGTCTTCGACACAACCAAAGATGCATCTGCTCGTGAGAAATCTCCTATGGTCAAATCTAAAGCTCAATCTCCTGTCAGAAAATCTCAGGTAATTTTTACAATGTTTCTTTGTTGTGTTTATTTGTTACTGATCTTTATAATATTTACTTTACTAACACGATCATACTGTTGTTTATGTCAGCGTAATAATCAAGCCAAAGTTGACAAAGAAAATAAGTCATGTAAACTGATGGATTGGACTGGCAAGAAGCGGGTCGTTGCTGAAGGACGTTGGGCATCAGACAATCCAGAGGATAAAGTCCACTTTGAACCTTTGGGAAATAACGCTGTAAAAGTTTGGGTGGAAGTTGTTAAGGTGAAAGATGCAGCTGTTTGGAGACCGTCATCGGAAATCGAGTGTATGGAAGACGCACTTGGTTCACCAATTGCATGGCCTGAAGACAAAGTCATCCTCTACTGAATTTACCAAATTACAAGTAAGGAATGAAGTCCCTTTGGTCCGGTTTATTATGTCTGTCTTTGTTTAAAACTATGGAATGCTTGTTATGGTACTCTTTTGCAACAATTTGGAATATTGTTTGACCTTGTCATCGAATCTTGTTTATGACAAATGATGTTTGTACAAACCTTTTTTTTGTTAATGTTAATGATGTTATGGATTGATTGGGTTATTGTTGAATTGCAAATTTCATATATATGAATTGTAAATATCAAAAACAGGGTATAGATTAGGACAATCTGTAATTAGCAATCAAATATTTGATGGCATTAGACAAATGCTGCAATAAAAAAATTCACAGCATTATATAATAGCTATAAGAAAATAGAAGACAGCATGCAAATAATGCTATTATACAAAGATAGAGAGCGTTCGAAAAAAGCTCTAAGATAATTTAATACAGCTCAAAAATAACGCTATATTACCAAAATATATAGCCTAAAAAATTCGCTATTATAGAACATATTACAGCAGTGAAATTTACGCTATTAAAGCGCAGTTTATAATAGCGTACAAAAAAACGCTATTGTATGGGAGGGGGTCTATAATAGCTCCGGCTGTAATAGCGTTTATGAAAGCGCTATCATACATCTATTATAGCATTATTCGTGTGCTATCATTGCCCAGTTTTCTTGTAGTGGCTCCTGCAATCGCCCACGTGCTCGAGAAGGCATGGAATACACCCTTCGCCGAGCGGATCGCGAAGACTAAAATCTCCGATCCAGGTAGAGTCAAGTTACCAATCTACGAAGGAACCAGAGACCCTTCGGATCATCTGATGGAATTCGAAGTAGCTCTAGGGAGAGCAAATTTCAGAGAAGCCGAAAAAGACATAGGCTACTGCAAGCTGTTTTTGGAAAGCCTTAAAGGGCCCCCCCTCCAATGGTTCTACAAACTGGAGAAGAACTCAATCCACACCTTCCACGAACTCTCAGAGTTGTTTGTGCAGCATTACAACATCTTCGCGGAACGGAAGATCTATGACGCTGAATTATGGACCAATCGGCATGGCGAGAATGAAAGCCTACGGTCTTTCATGATAAATTTTAAACATACGCTATCAAAAGTGGACGGTATTAGCAACACATCCGCGCTGGAGGCCTTGAGAAGAGCACTCCGATGCCCATCTCTGTTCTGGCAGGAATTGATAATTAACCGCCAACGACTATCCAAGGCGCTCTCCACCGCGCTACAGATTTTGCTCGAAGTGAAGAGGAAGTCCGAGCTAAAAGAGGTGGAAAGACTAAACTGGCGAGTGAACCAACTCAGACCGCGACGCCACCGCCTCTTTAAGCTTTTACAATGAATTACGAGGCGACTTGATCCCTGAAAAGGGTACGTAGGCAGCTTGTCTCCGGAGGAGTTCAGTTGCTCTCCTCTGTCAAAAAGGGGGGAAGTATGTGCTCTAATGAACTACGGAGCGAGTTGATCCCTGCAAATGGTACAGGTCAAAGTAGTTCTCATACGGAGTGAAGTACCATGGTGGCAGGGCATTAGCTCTGTCAACAGAATCAGGGGCGACCAACACAATCTCGTCCGAGATCTCGCACCTCCCTCGGAGAAGCCGCAGTGACTCCTCATCCGTAAGGGAAGACCCAGGGGGTCTGGATGAATCGCTGCCCTTCGCTTCTTCTTAGCCGTTATTGGTTGCTCAAATTCGGCAACTGTAGCTTCGTCATCTCTTTCAGTACTAGACGCTCGCGAGTTGAACGAAGGGGAAGAGGGCAGCGATAATGAGGCGTTGGCACCGCTAGGCGGAAGCTGCGGATCCGAATCGTCAATAAACCGAGGATCCTCGGTGACATCAGCGACATCGGTCACGGGACCAACACGTCGTCGGACTGACCTGATAGGGTCATCGGTGCGCTGATTCGAGAATGTCGGGATCTTACTCGTCGGGTCCTCGGTAATCGACAAGGAGTCGATGTCTTCGGCAGTACGAAGAGAAGACCTCGTGTCTTCGGGTCCTCGAGGATAAGATCTCGTGTCCTCGACAGCACGAGGAGAAGACCTCATGTCTTCGGGACCGCGAGGACAAGACCTCGTATCTTTGGCATCGGAGCAAAGGATCCTCGCGTCGTCGGGCACACAGAAGAGGACCTCATGACTTCGGAACCGTGGGGAAAGTCCGTGTGTCTTCAGGCCCGCGGGGAAAGGTCCTCGCATCATCTGCGGCGGGAGCGATAACCGCCTCTTCGGCGGAGTCAAGACCGCGATCACCTGCGCCGAGGTCAAGCTCTGGCTCAAACTTGTTCAGTTCCTATCCACTAATCACCTACACACATCAAGAACAAAGATCAAAGGTCAAACATCAGAACCGTGGCCAAGACTTGTTCATCTTCAATGGATCGAAGGTCAAAATACAAGGAGTATTCCAAGGGTCTACCCAACACAAAACTTATTCCATCAACAAGCAAAACTTGTTGATCAATAAAGACCAAGGATTCAAGGGTTTCCCCCTAGCAATCTACAACAACTAATGCTTGTTATCCAACACAACAAAGCTTGTTCTTCATGAAAATCTAGATCTACAAGCTTGTTCTTCATGAAAATTTAGATGGACAGGCGAGCGAAACAACTCAGGCCGCGAACACCGCTATCACTAGTCCTCTTTAAAGGTTTTTGTGTCCCTGAAAAGGGTACGTAGGCAGCTTGTCTCCGGACGAGTTGAGTTGCCCTCCTCCGTCAAAAAGGGGGGGAGTGGGGGTACGTATACTCACACCTTTGACAAATTCTTTGCTGGAAACGTCAAGCACTTGACACAAGTCTCACCGACTTTGTCAGCTACGTTCTCTATGGGCTGTTCATAATATTTGCTTCCAGCAAGTTCGTTCTGCAACCGTTGCTGCTGGCCACAGCAATGATGTGTGAACTCGAACGCAAAAACATCCATCATCGGATCCCAGCGCGCTATATAAGTACTAATGTTCAGTATTGGGGCGAATGAACCCAACTGATCATTCCAAAACCCAACAACATCGTTGGTAAAAAGCAGCTGCCAATGATCACTCAGTTTATAGACTGAGTTGTCATTCTGAAAACCCAGCAACACGTTGGTCAAAGCAAAAGGTGTATTTGCCCTCGGACAGACGTGTTCGGAGAGCAGCACCATTCCACAAACCCAACAACAATGTTGGTAAAAGCAAGGCGTAAACGTAGTTTCGACTTCGCTACCCTGCAATCACGGCATAGAGCACTCGAAGGTGTAGAAAGACATCTTGAGCAACTACCATTACTCTTAAAGTTCTCGAGATTTATCAGAAAACAGAACGAGCTAAGTTCATGAGAAAGGCAATAACCAAAAGTCGAGTTCATAATCCTCCTGCACTCGCTACAATAAAAGTCGTCATTGTCTGATCAACCTCCACACACGTGTCTTCACCATTTCTCACAACGGTACAAGCTCGAGAGTCAGGCGAAGAGGAAGAGAACGATAATAGCGATGCATCAGCGGAACCAGGCGAGAGTTGTGGATCCTCATCATTTAGAAAAATCGAGCCGCCAATATCTTTGCGAGGAGTCATCGGGTCTTCTTCGGCGTTGAGCCTCCTCGGATTTTCATCACCCAAGAGGGTCTTCGGGTCGTCGCCGACGAGAACACTCGGGCTTTTGGGGACATCGGTGATGCCAATCGAGTCGTCGGCTCCAGGAAGACGACGCCTCAGGGAGACAAGCTTGTCGCAATGACGAATCCTGATGACAATCTTCCGTAATAGGTCATTGGGGAGCTCGTCGAGTCATCGGCGGCATCGACGGCTTTGGCGTTGCAGCCTCCGCTGTCGTGGTCTTCGGGTCCATGAGCTTCAGTGCCACGGTCCTTGCTGCATCCAAGCAAAGACATCAGAGTTTCGGTCTGAGCAGTCAAAGTCGTCGGGTCCGAGTTCTCGCCGGGAGCAACGACATCGCGGTCACCGTTGGCATCATTAGAGGCGAGCTCACAAAAAAAAACATGACCGGGACCCGAACTCGTTAAGTGATATTATCGCTCCCGAAAATTGTTTTCCCGTTGCCTAAGGCGTCGTTGACGTCAATGATCGGAACACAAAGTCTTAAAATCTTCGTAAAAACATGAAGTCTTAAAATCTTTACAAAAACATGAGGTCTTAAAATCCTCACAAAACGCGAAGTCTTAAAATCTTCGGTAAACAAAAGCGGGATGCTTATAGCGTTGTCAACTCTAATGGCACGAGCTTACAGCATCACGCTAACATCAATACCACAACATCCCAACTTTGAACATCGACCCCAATGATCCTTAAACTCGATACTATTATCGCTAACACTACCGAGCTGGAGGGCTAACTGTTGGGGTCGGATTTCACCCGCTCAACCTCAATGTTCAAAGTTTGGGTAACATAACAAACGTACATTGAGTCACGTCGACATCTAGAGAATATATGGTTCCTAAGTCGTTTCTAGACAAGTCTTCTCCGATCCTAACTCCTCTCCGTTTGCCAAGCGAAGTCTTCTCCGCCTGCGAGGCGAAGTCTTCTCCGCCTGCGAGGCGAAGTCTTCTCCGCCTGCGAGGCGAAGTCTTCTCCGCCTGCGAGGCGAAGTCCTCTCCGCATGTGAGGCGAAGTCTTCTCCGCGTGCAAGGCGAAGTCTTCTAAGTCTTGCTTTCATGCAGAAGAAAGCATCAACGCAGGGGCCACCGATGACTCTGATAAGGTGACACCGAAGACTCTGGCAGAGAAGCCACCGAAGACCCCTACTTTCGCCTCGCATGAAAGATCATGCTTTCGCCTCGCAGGAAGGATCATGTCTTCGTCTCGCGGGAAATATCATATCTTCGCTCCGCAAGAAAGACCCGAAGACTTCCTGCATTGGGCTTCAGCCCGAAGTCAGTTGAGAGGACAAGCCCAGATATCTCCAGAAGATAAGCATAGAAGCTACGAAGCGACGTCGTAACGACCGCGGGAGCTTGAAGTCTCAACGCTGAAGCCCAGCCCAGTTGCAAAGCCTACTTCGGCACAACCGACATGGACGAAAAGGAAATCCATGAAGATTTAGGAAACTTAACATAATCTTTTATGAAAAACTTAGCCGACTTAGGAACACTATATATGTTTATGTATAAACCCTTGTAAAGGGATCCGCAACTTTGTTCACAAAAGCATACACAGCAATAAAAACTTTTCATTGCTCATCGTTTTCTCTCGTAGCTTAACTTAGAAATCTCTGCTTCCTCTCGAAACCCTTACAAATCTAATTGTGCTAGTTTTGGCTCCCACAATACCCTAAATCTTATTGAAAATTTGAAATCTACACCAAATTTGTTACACTTTGAAAAGTACCCTATTTTAAGGGTTGAAATGACGGTTCTATCCTTACTTAACAAGATTAAGGTAAAAAAAAATGATTTGATTTTCTTAATTTTTATTTAAAAATTGATTTATAATATGTAAAACTAATATATCATCTATCTAATAATTTAATAAATTTTTTGTCATATATAATAGTATGTCAAGTCGATGAACATAAAAATTAAGTCAATGGTTTAAATAAACCGACAAAGTAAAAAGTCAATCAACCAATATATAAATCGATAGTTTAAAATAAATCGATCAAAAAGAATATTTAAGTCGACGAATTATAAAGGTAAGTCAGTGATTTAAATAAGTCGATAATTTAAAATGTCAATCAAACGAAATATAAGTCAACAGTTAAAAATAAGTCGACGAAACTGAAAATTAAGTTGACAAAAACTGAAAATTAAGTCAATGGTTAAATAAGTCGACAAAGTAAAAAATCAAGCAAACAATAATATATGTCAACAGTTTAAAATAAGTCGATGAACCTTAATAATAAATCGACAAAACTAAAAAAATAAGTCAATGGTTAAACAAGTCGACAAAGTAAAAATCAATCAATAAAAATATAAGTCAACAACTTAAAATAAGTCGACGAAACTGAATATTAAATCGACAAACATAAAAAAAATAAATCAACTGTATAAATAAATCAACAAAGTAAAAAATCAACCAACCAAAATATAAGTCGACTGTGTTAAATAAGTCAATCTTTATTTTTTATTTTAATAAATAATTTAACTTTTAGATATTTATGTACTACCAAAATATTTTTAAAAATAAAAAGTAAATACAAAACTAAATTTCAAATTTAAATTTAATAATTTTAAATTATTTTTATGTTTTTTAGCATGTTAAATATGTATAAGAGTATTAACGTATTTTTACGTAATAAAAAAGTATATTTTTCCAACTTTACAATATTAAACGTAGTTTTCAAATTTCCATATAAAATTTAGAATATTTTTCAAAATCCCCCAACTAATATTATATGTCGTGGTTTCGAACATGGAGGGTTACGGACTGTAGCCCAATACCTCCTTGTCAGTAAAAAAAAGATCAAATATTATAAAAGATGAACAGTGAAACTGCCGTCAAGGAAGACAAATTTAGTAATGGGATAAACTATGAATATATAGGTTGAGTGAAGTGGAGTGGAACTAGTTAAAAGATAAGACAGCTCAGATAATTTTGGAACCAGGGAAACATAAAAAAGATCCTGATTTTGGTAGATGGAAACCAGCTGTTTCATTTGTCCCAAAAATATCCCAGCCTCATGCTCATGGATCCCACTTGCCCAAATTATTTCGAGCATGATATTACATTTTATTTTTAGTTTTTGGTGTATAACCAATAACCATCAAAACATAAATATGGTTGTTATTGGTAATGAGATCGGATAGAAAGATGGAAAAAACAAAGTGAAAAAAAAGAGAAATAGAAAACTATATTCAGAGAAAAATTATTAGTATTACATTGACTAATAAAATTAATTTAAATACTGTTGATGATGAAACTGAATCTTGTCTCCGTGTTCAAATCAGAATACTTGATGATTCCGGCAAGAATTTTTTGTGTTTAACTTGAAATTCATGTTGACTTTGGATGACCAAGAAAAAAACCAAAAATACTGTCTCTTTGAAATCCGATGGGAGTAAAAGAAACAAATTATCTTCACTTCTCTATTTTGATCTAGCACGATAATTTTCTTCTTAACGGCCAAATTTAAACACCCAAATTGTTTACTCCTGGATCCCAGATCCGTTCTTTAAAACCTCTTCTAAATTTAGATAAATTCAAATCAGAATCACAAATATTTTAGTGATGAAAGTGAACCATTTTAAAGGTGAAATAACATAAACCAATTGGAAAAATCCCGAGTGGACAAAAGCCAACACAAATACTCCTACGACGTTGCCCGACCAATTGAAATTTCAAAATTATCGATCTGGCTTTATTTGGGAAAAAAATCCATTCACACAAAAAACTAAGGAAAGAAGGAAGATCACCAAAATAATGTTGTGTGTCAGCCTTTGAGAGGCTATAAAATTCCTTCACCTATAAACCCTAACGCCACCGATTTCTCTTCTCCGTCTTCCCTTCACCGGAAAAGGGATCCACTTCTTTGATTTCTTCTTTTGCGGCATCTGTTTTCGGTGGTTTCAAGATTTGGCTGGTGAGTTTTAGATTTGTACCGTCTCGGTCTTGCGTCTCCGGTTGTTCCTCCGTTTTGCTTTGGGTTCAAATATGAGGTTTAGTGGTGATTCCTGCAGTTAGCTGTCTGAGACAGCTCCTGTGTTGAGCTTTTGGTCTTGGTTCGACATTGGGTGGTGTGCCAAGGTTTCTTCCTGATCTGCTTTTCGACGGACATCGGTATTTTTCCCCTACTTCGCCTCTCTCTACTTCGTTCCTAATTCTAGGTTTCAGTGTGTGCGAGTCCCGTATTTGTTGTACTCTTCGCTCTATCTCGAACTCCTCTTCGTCGGTTCTGGGGTCGTCCGGTTCTAGGTCGTGGAGAGGGCCTTGTTTCCTTTCCTTCTGGTCTCTCCCTTGGTTAGGGATCTCCCTCTTTGTTTCTTCTGATTATAGTGGTGGTGGATTATTTGTAGCTGTGAGATGGATGCGGTTAGGTTGTGTTGGTAGGTGGTGTGTTCAGCTTCTTTCCCCTTTGATTTCGCAGGTGGTTTACGTAGAGTCTCGAAACAGTTGAGTCGGATTGGGGTCGGAGGCTTTTGAGCCTTCTATCTCTAATCGTTTTCGGAATAAATCTTCAAGCGGCAACATCAACAACTTTTTCTCAATGATATTGGGTTGAGTATCTTTTGAAGAAGTATTGGAGTTGCTTTGGTTTCTCTGGTTTCATGGTTCTAATTTGGCTTGGGGTTTATTGTTTCTTCTTCTTATGCCATCGGTGGAGTCTATGGTTTGTCGCAGTGGTTCATGGCTTGTCACCCGCTCTTTGCTAGTCCTGGATTTTCTATTGGTGTGGAAATTTCTATTAGCTTCGCGTTTCTTTGGTTTTGTATACTTGCCTTAGATTGTGTTAGCTCGTGGTATCAATGACATCTTTGTCTTCTTCATTTATGGTTTGTGTGAGCAGCCTGCCTTCTGTGCATTGTTGCTGCCATGTTTCTTGCTGTTTAGTATGTTCCTTCTCGTGGTCATGAGGCAATTTGTGGTTGTGTTTTGCTGTCTTTTTTCCCTTCCCTGTTTTGGGATTTATAGTTGGTTTGTGGTGTTGTGGAGATGCGATCTTGGTATGGCATGTCTCTTGGTGTCTATGCTTTTACTTGTCGTTGGTCTAAGTTCATCGTTTGTTACCACTTGTTTTCCGGTTCCGTTTATGTGCTGCCTTCCTCCAGTTTGTGGCTCGTCCGGATAAGTGTTTGTCTCGCTCCTTGTCTCTACTTCTCGGACGAGTTCGGGGTCTGTCATTTCCAGTTAGTTTCTTCAGTGGCGGGGTTCTCCGTTAGTTTTTTTTCCTGCCGACTTTGGTAAGTTATCGAAGTGTGAAGCCTACATCTTAGAATTTGAGGTACTTTGGATTTTTTTATAGGAGGTTTCTAGTTTGGTTTGTCTATGTGGTTGTGATGTTTTTAGACTTGTTTGTTCTAGCTTTAGCTTGTTTCAGTTCATTCTCCGGCTTGGTAGACCGTGAGCCTTGTATCTCTTCTCTCCTTGCCTTTCGGCTTATATATATGATCAGATGACAAAAAAAAAAAGGAAGATCACCGACCGCCAGCACCAGCGCTAGCTGGTGTTTGTTAAGAGAAAGAAACAGTTTTGTTTTGTCTTTGGAATCGTCCATATTATATGTATAATTTTTTTTTTCTTTCCTAAGAACACAATTCATCATTTAATCTGTAAAAGTTAGCATTTAAGAAATAGGCTAGACCACGCCTACATGTTACGACAGCAGAAGATGTATGTGTAAACGGTATAATGAAGTATGAGAGCATCTCAAACCATGACTCTATTGCTTATTTTAAAATAGGGTATTTTAAATTGGAATTGAGTTTAACTTCAACCTCACTCTATTTAAAATAGAAATGAAATGATGGAAAAAATGAAGAAATGAATATGATTATTTCATATTTGGAGTAATTAACCTTTTTATTCTAGTTTGAAGTTTGGAGGATTTTGCTCCAAACTTATTTTGGAGTGGAAAATGCAATAGGGTTAGAGATTCCCTAAACCGTTTAATGGTCAAGGTTTTTTATTTCTCTAAAACTAATTTTCAATTGAAAATTAAAAGTTTACATATATTGTCTACATATAAGGCAGGCCATTGCATTATGAAATGGAACCGCTAATTTGGACGATGTCATATATGCTGGAGCGAGGTTAGAGTGCCACACCTTTGAGACAGATTGTTCTGGTGAATATCGTCAGACATCTCGAGGAGTAGCGTCTCTATTCTTTTCGCTAAGTTCAGAGAGTTGCATGATCGATTTTCTTCTTTTTCTTTATCTTTAATTTCTCGTTCATCTTTTAATTTAAAAGTGAATTGTTTGTTCTGCACGTTCTAAAGCTTTTTATGTTTCTTATGTTTGTAACTATCCGCCTAATTAGATCACCAGTGATGATGGCATATTTTAATTAAAGGTTAGGTTAAAAAAATGCTTATCAGTTTCACATCAATAGTATTTTTGTATCAATCCTTAGATTTTATATCATCTTTCGTTGAAGTTTTGAGAAAATAAGTGTAATACTTGTTTTTCTAACATGTACGTACCATACCATTGACTTCACAAAAAATAAATTTAAAAGATATATAGACTGAGGAAAAAGAGGCCAATTTTGACACACATTGGAAAGAATTTGGCCCGGAAGTGAGAGCATCAATCAACTGATTTGCAAGAGCCACATGAGAATATTGTGCAAAGATCCAGACTGAACCAAGCCATGCATGAAGTGGTAATAATCAACAGCCACATGTTTCATTCTCTTATAAGTGAACACAACACAACAACACACAAGTACGAATAAACTATACGTACTTATATAAGTTGTTTGCATGAAAAAATTCAAGAGAAACTTACACAACAACCATTTACTTCATTCTGATTAATCTCTCTTCAAGTTCTGCTAAGTCAACCAAAGTGATACTTTTGACCTGCAAATAAAAACAAATTTAGAGTTCTAGTTTACATTTTTGTAAGCCAAATCCAGTTTTGTTATAAAAAAACAGTGTATCCATGTTTTTTAATAGAAAACCAACAAAAACAAAAGTTTTAAAGCTGTCACATGCATATGTACTCTCAAACATATCACTTTTTATGCATACTAGAATACGAAGTTGTTCATATTCATATGAATGATATTTATATTACATTAAAAATTATGGCATGAAGCTTTTCCCTTATTTGAAGATGACTCGGATAGAAAATCAAATGAATTTTTTTCTTATTGTTTTATAATTGGGTATTCGTATTATCCATGCCAAAACCTGGTAAGACCTTGAAGTTATTTTGTCTAACCTACAGAAATAGAATGGTTTTAGGACTGCAACTTGCCTTTTGTAATGTAACTAGATTTTGATCCACGCCAAACGTGAGATTAAATTATTAAATATATTTATAATCTAATTTAATATGTAAAATATGTATGACAAATCATATGATTTCTAATCTTTATAAACTTACAAAATGATTTGCATTGTGCAAAAATATAATCAAGTTAACTTTTGATCAAACATATTTTGATGCCATCAGTTTTAATATTTTTATGTGCAATAGATCAGAACATATGAAAATGTTATTTATTTCAATATAATTTAAGTGTAAAATTAATTTTTATTATTCGTGTAAATTATAGAGCATGTGATAAATCAGATAAATTTTAGATTTATATGAGTTTGTCAGACATAATAAACAAAAAACAATATATTTTTTCCAATAATGAAATGTGTAAATATTTTATATATCATATTAATCTAAATACATATATACACTATAAATAATATTGTCGCAAATATAATAATACAAAGTTTTTAAAATATAAAAGAAGTTTTAAAAATAGATGATATGATAAGTCTAAATATTACATTTAGTTGGACTTAGATTTGCAAAACATATATTAAAGGATTTATGTTATAAACTTAATAAGAATACGTAGAATTAATTGAAATGTTTTCATTGGTTAATTTAAATGACATTTTCCTTGAAACTTTCATTGAGTGACACATAAGATTTTTACCTTAGTATCTCCTCAATTAATATATAGAGGATTGGCATATATTCATATTAGACATATTACTGATTTAACATTCGTTTACATGATTACTATCAAGTCAATTGTTGTTTTATTTGCGTTAAATTATAAGAATTGTGTCTATCTTCAAATAAAGCCACAACATTTATTGTTTTGATCAACATTTTTTTTTATAAAACCAAAACATAAACGAAAACATGGAAGGAGAAAATTCATGATATATATGCATTTTCTAACAAAAGATTTTAAAAATCAGTTTTAGACGAATATGAAAATGATATTGTAAGTACATATCATAACAATTGAAGTAAGTGAGAGTAGGATAAGTTTACCTCGGCCTGTATGGTGTAAATCAGCCTATCATCAACAATAGAGGAGATAGAGTTAACAAGGCAGAGACCATTTTCACTAAGCACTTGAAGGACACTCGAAAGCCGCGGTTGGCCACCGCAGCAGCGTCTGCTAAACACTATTTCCACACCAACCAAACACTGACGAACCACCACATGATTCACCATCTTCATGTCATTCTTACAATCGTTCAAGAAGCTTCCTCTAGACAGTAACATGAGCTCATCTCTCCTCGAACTCAGCTCCTTGTTCTTCCTCTGCAGATACTTTATGTAGTTCACCGCCTCGTTCACTTGATCGGACGTAGAGCGCTTACCCTAAACAAGCAAAAGATCCCGTTAAGGAAGAAAAAAAAAATACAAACCAAGAAAATCAAGATCTAAATTAAGAGAAACACTTTAGTTAAGTCAAAGCACAAAGTCAAAACACTTGCTATGATCCCTTTTTATTTTTCTTACAAGGAAAAAACAAATCAAAGGACAAAAGATTGAGTATAGATCTAAAGGAATCATCAAGAAATAAAAATCAAGATTAGGGTTTTAAGTAGTAGTGACCTGGATGAAGTGAAGAGGGAGAAGAGAACGAAGAGAGGCATAAAGAGAAGCCATTTCTTGTCTTCTTTGTCTCTCGATTTCTCTGTGCATCATCTTCTCCATGTCGTTGTTATCAGTACTAACTCTCAGCTTCGTACACCGTCTTCTCTTCTCCCGACAATCATCCATCTAAAAGCTTTTGATTGTTTTAATTAATAGTATATAATATATATATTCCCTTTAGGAGATTCGATTCTCTTCTTCTGATGATGATGAAGTTGAGACAGCAAGATCTGATCTTCTGGGATTTTGTGATCTGGGGTTTGGTCTTTGGAAGAACAGCTCAGGGCTTTGTTGTAAAGTTGTAAATTATTGTCAGTCTTGAGGATTGAGCAAAATAATTTAAATAAAAGATTTTCTTGATAATATTATTTAAATGGAGATGAAGATATGTTAGTTAGACGTATCAGAAAAAAAGAAGGAAATAACATTAAAAATGTTATAAACCCTAGTAGATGCCCATTAGAAGCCCATAATTTAGAAAGTAGAAAGTTCTATCTTGTTATCCAAATTAAGTTTTCTCTCTAAGTTATTACTCCTCCCCAAGTAATTGTATCCTATATATACATTTGCTCTCTATTGGAATAAGACACACAATTCTCTCAATTCTCTTCTTCTCTCATTCATCACACGTTATCAGCACGAATAGTTCTAGCCACTGAGTAAACCCTAGCTTTTCTTTTTTTCCCCTTTGATCCGATCCAAAACCAAGGTACATAAATTGTCTTTGTGATTCGATTGATATCATACAAGTGTATGTTTGTTAATCGAATAACACAAACTATGAATATTGATTATTTAATCGTTTTGTCTCTTTTATATATGATACTCATGACACATGCTTATTAATTATTTTATCTTTTGATTTATTGCTTTGATAAAATATTTTGATTGAATCTGTTCCGCTGTTTTCATTAGTGTTTCTTTTGTTTTGTTTTATATGAGTTGACTTATAATTAGTTAATCGAGATTTTGATAATATTTAGAAGTCTATTTTTCCGTTCATCAAATTATAACTTGTGAATCATGTTTTCGAAAATCACCTATACTGTTTTATAATGGAGATTTATTTGCTATCCTGTTTGTACTTATTTATTATTTTGAAATCTGATTATTAGAAACTAGCTTCATTATTTAGCTTTACAAGTATTCACTATGACGGGTAACATTATTTAATATTGATCACTTGATTTTAAAAGCATAATGTATAAATTGCTTTGCTCTCATCGATTTGTCTTATACCAATATTATTTAATTCGTTTCATCTGAATAGACTATTTGTTATCAATAAGAGAATGCATTCGTTTCATCTGTATTTGATTTGTTATCAATTGTTATCAATACGTATTTCTCTTATTGTTATCAATAAATATTCGCTAAAGAGTCTAACGTTGCATTGATTTAATAATTGACTTAGCTACATTGATTTAATATTCGATTAGACATACTATTTAATATACGATTTGATAAAAGCATTGGTTTCATTGTATCACGTAGATATATTTATGTTTTATATGAATTGACTTTTATGCCAAGTAAAATATTACTATCATATACAGTTCTGTTATGCATATTGTTATACGGCTGTGTTTGATTTATTTATAGTTTGATTTTGCCATAAACGTAATATTTTTATTATAAAGCTTAATTATATATCTTTTATTATTTCAGTAA
This sequence comes from Arabis hirsuta, assembly GCA_964056655.1. Taxonomy (NCBI): domain Eukaryota; kingdom Viridiplantae; phylum Streptophyta; class Magnoliopsida; order Brassicales; family Brassicaceae; genus Arabis; species Arabis hirsuta. Next base: position 24,847,160 of record OZ053302.1, on the reverse strand, counting down.
ACATGTCAAATTTTACAAAACTCGAATTTGAGGCTCTTGACATAAGTGGTAGCAACTACCTATCATGGGCGCTAGATGCTGAATTTCACCTGAGTGCAAAAGACCTCGGTGAAACTATCAAAGAAGAGAATGCGGCAACAGCCCAAAACAAGGCAAAGGCCATGATATTCCTTCGCCATCACCTCCATGAGGGTCATAAGATTGAGTATTTGACCGTGAAAGATCTACAAATCCTTTGGACTAATCTAAAGGAAAGGTATGATCACCAGAAAACAGTGATTTTACCAAAAGCTCGTTATGAGTGGACTCATCTGAGATTACAAAACTATAAGTCTGTTATTGAGTATAACTCTGCTATGTTCAGAATCACTTCCAAGTTGAAGTTGTGTGGAGAAAGTATCTCCGATGATGAAATGTTGGAAAAGACATACTCTACCTTTCATGCGAGTAATCTTGTCTTACAGACACAATATCGTGAAAAAGGATATAAAAAGTACTCTAAACTTATTTCTGCGCTCCTTGTAGCTGAGCAAAATAATGAGCTTTTGATGAAAAACCATGAGTTACGTCCAACTGGTTCTGCACCATTCCCTGAAGCGAATGTGTTATCATACAAGAAAGAAGCAGACCATGGTAATAACAATGGTCAAAGACGTGGCCACAATCATGGACGTGGATATGAACGTCGTGGACGTGGATACAAATATGGTCGGGGTTGAGGCCGAGGTGTCTCTTTTAAGAACCCAAACTCTCACTAGAAGTGGGAAAACAAAATTGGCAACAAACAAGAAAAGCCAAAAGAAAGTGTATGTTATCGCTGTGGAGGAAGCGGTCATTGGGGTAAAACATGTCGTACACCAAAGCATCTAGTAGAGCTTTATCAGCAGTCCTTAAAACAAAAAGGAAAGAATGTGGAAACAAACCACGTGTACGAGGATGGCGAAAAAGACTATGATCTTGATGATTTCTTTGGTGATAAAGCTGCCCTTGAAATTGCTGATTTCCTTGCCCCTGAAGAGAATAACTAGCCTCTAAATTTAATTATAAAGTATTGTCGTTTTATTTATTATTTTGGCTTTGATTTCTACTTTCTGGTTTTTATGTTTTTATGTGTTTTGAGACATGATTAAATTTGAGTTATTTTATTCAGTTATTTTCTTTAAGTTAATTTATGTTTATGCTTTTATTTGTTTGAAGAACATGAATACTGCTCAAGTTCAATTGGCAATGAATTGTGAAGAATTATGCTTGGCAGACAGTGCAACTACTCATACCATTCTGAAAAGCAAGAGATATTTCTCTCATTTAACAATGAAAAGAGCTAGTGTGAGTACTATTTTGGGTAGCTCAAAGATAATTGAAGGCTCTGGAAGAGCAAGTATATTATTGCCTATGGGAACGCGATTATAAATCACTGACGCATTATATTTCCCCCAGTCTCAAAGAAATTTACTGAGCTTTAAAGATATTCGTAAGAACGGATACCATATTGAGACTATGAGTGACGAAAATATTGAATACCTTCAGATAATAAATACTACCCAAGGTACCAAACATACTTTAGAGAAATTGCCAGCATTCTCCACCGGAATGTACTACACTAAGCTTAGTACAATTGAGGCAAATGCTATAGTAAACCAGAAGTTTATTGAAAATTTATTGGTTTGGCATGACCGGTTAGGCCATCCCGGTTCAACAATGATGCGAAAGATAATCAATAATTCACGTGGACATTCATTAAAGAACCAGAAGATTCTTCCTAATGATTTCACTTGTGCTGCTTGCTCACAAGGCAAATTGATCATTCGACCTTCACCAGCCAAAGTCACTTCTGAATCTATCGGTTTTCTGGAATGCATACAAGGCGATATTTGTGGGCCGATTCACCCACCATGTGGAACCTTTAGATACTTTATGGTTCTGATTGACGCATCGACTAGATGGTCACATGTATCCTTGTTATCAACCCGCAACCTGGTGTTTGCGAGGTTACTTGCTCAAGTGATAAGATTACGAGCACATTTTCCAGATTTTCCGTTAAAGGCAATTCGCCTTGATAATGCTGGTGAATTTACGTCTCAAACATTTAATGACTATTGCATGTCTATTGGGATAAATGTTGAACATCCTGTAGCTCATGTTCATACGCAGAATGGTTTAGCCGAATCATTAATCAAACGTTTACAGATGATTGCTAGACCATTACTAATGAAATCCAAACTCCCAATATCTGCTTGGGGACATGCTATATTACATGCAGCAGAATTGATTCGCATCAGACCAACAAGTAACCATCAGATCTCTCCATCACAAATGGTTTTGGGTCAGGAACCAAATATTTCCCATCTAAAAACTTTTGGATGTGCAGTATATGTTCTAATTACTCCACCACAACGATCTAAGATGGGTCCTCAAAGAAGGATAGGGATATATGTCAGATATGAATCCGCCTCGATAATTAAATATCTTGAGCCATCTACAGGGGATTTATTTAAGGCTCGATTTGCAGACTGCCATTTTAACGAGTCTGTTTTTCCAACATTGGGGGGAGAAAATAAACAGCTGGAAAAGAATATTAGATGGAATGAATTATCATTATCTCATTTTGATCCTCGTACCAAAGAATGTGACTTAGAGGTACAAAAGATAATCCATCTTCAGAGATTAGCAAATCAATTGCCAGACGCATTTACTGACCCTAAGAGAGTGACCAAGTCACATATACCAGCTGTAAATGCTCCAGTTAGAATTGATGTCCCAGAAGGACAACATCAAACTGCTAGTGAGTCTATGATACGCATGAAGCGTGGTAGACCTATTGGTTCCAAAGATAAGAATCCTCGGAAAAGAAAAGGAGCAAAAGTTGATAATGGCGAATCCGAGGAATCTAATAAAGGATCTCTAGAAGAGACCTTAGACATGACTGATAAAGAAATTCAGGTACTTGAAAATGAAGAGATCTCAATTAATTTTGTCATGTCAGGAATAAAATGGAACCGAAAGCAAATCGACGTCGATGATATTTTTGCATGCAATGTAGCAGTTGATGTTATGAATGAAAAAGAGGATCATGAACCAAATTCTGTTAAAGAGTGTACACAAAGAGATGATTGGCCAAAATAGAAAGAAACTATAGCGGCAGAATTAAAATCTCTATAAAAGAGAGAAGTGTTTGGACCAGTAGTCCGTACACCTAAAGGTGTAAAACCAGTAGGACATAGATGGATCTTTGTGAGAAAAAGGAATGAAAATGGTGAAATTGTAAGATACAAATCACGTCTGGTTGCACAAGGTTTCTCGCAAAGACCTGGAATTGATTATGAGGAGACATATTCTCCCGTGGTGGATGCAACTAGTTCTCGAGAACAGTACTGTATAAAGTTGAATCGATCCTTGTATGGATTGAAACAATCAGGACGTATGTGGTATAATTGCCTTAGCGAATACTTGTTAAGAGAAGGTTATAAGAATGACCTCGTCACTCCATGCATCTTTATAAAGAAATTTGAGCAAGGGTATGTTATCATTGCAGTGTATGTTGATGATTTAAACATCATCGGGAGTCCTGCAGAGATTTCACAAACAGTGGAATATTTGAAGAAAGAATTTGAGATGAAAGATCTTGGAAAAACGAAATTTTGCTTGGGATTGCAAATTGAGCATCTTAAGAGTGGAATTTTAGTGCACCAGACAACATACACTGAAAAGTGCTTAAAAAATTTTATATGGATCAAGCGCACCCATTGAGTAGCCCTATGGTTGTAAGAGCACTTGATGTTGAAAAGGATCCCTTCCGCTCGAGGGAAAATAATGAAGAAATTCTTGGTCCTGAAGTACCATACTTAAGTGCAATAGGAGCATTGATGTACCTTGCTACCCATACGAGACCCGATATATCCTTTGCGGTAAATTTGTTAGCAAGATTTAGCTCATGTCCAACTCAAAGGCATTGGAATGGGATTAAACATATATTTCGATATCTTCAGGGTACAAAAGATATGGGTCTATTCTTTTCTAACACGTCAAAGGAAGACTTAATTGGTTTTGCAGATGCAGAGTTTTTATCTGATTCACATACTGCTCGATCACAGACAGGATATGTGTTCACATGCGGCGGAACAGCCATTTCTTGGCGTTCGATGAAGCAAACTATCGCAGCTACCTCTTCCAACCATTCAGAGATTTTAGCTATACATGAAGTTAGCCGCGAATGCGTATGGTTACGATCTGTAATCCTGCACATACGAGAAGACTGCGGTATATCTACGGGAAAAGAAGTTCCAACAGTTCTGTATGAGGATAATGCAGCTTGCATAGCATAACTCAGGAAGGATACATCAAAGGCGACAGAACGAAGCATATTCTACCAAAGTTTTTCTTCACCCATGATTTACAGAAGAATGGCGATATACGTGTCTTGCAGATCCGTTCAAGTGAGAATCTGGCAGATCTTTTTACAAAGGCACTCCCAACTGCTACCTTCAAGAAGCTAGTTCATGGCATTGGACTACGTCGCCTCAAAGATCTCAAGTCATGCAGTCATCAGGGAGAGTAAATACGCGTTGCACTCTTTTTCCCTTAACCATGGTTTTTCCCACTAGGTTTTCCTGGTAAGGTTTTTAATGAGGCAACATCTTATGCGTATTAGGATTACTTTTGCTATAATGGACATCCAAGGGAGAGTGTTTTAAACCCAATTAGTGGATGCCCATTAGAAGCCCATAATCTAGAAGGTTCTATCTTGTTCTCCAAGTTAAGTTTCCTCTCCAAGTTATTACTCCTCCCCAAGTAATTGTATCCTATATATACCTTTGCTCTCTATTGGAATAAGACACACAATTCTCTCCATTCTCTTCTTCTCTCATTCATCACAAAAATACGTTTATTAGGGTACGCACGCTGTGATGTTTGACTCCTTCATCAATCTTCTTCTATACAATCAAATAGGATCTTCTCCTCCGAGATTCCATGCTTATTAAAAAAAATTATGACCATTATTATACTGCAATCTACATATATTAATTTCACATTAAAAAAAAAAGAGAATATTGTCACATTTTCCAAAAATTTCTTTTAAAAAATGTCATTATTGTGAGAAATAATTACACCTACAGATACTTTAGTAGAAACTGATAACACATATAGACACTTCCAAAATGCAAACACACTTTTTAAAAAAATGTGATGTTTTTTGTCTTTTTATCCTTACTATCAGTTTTTATTTCCTTAAAACACATTGAATAAAATCTTCTGTCTTCTTCTGTCCTCCTTACCCTAAAGCCATCTCAGTAAGAAATTTCTCATTTTGTTTTTTTTTTTTATTTCCAGGATTTGTCATTGTCTTTTCTCAGTAGTTTGTAGAGAGATTAAGGAAGAAAGTTCTAGTTTTTATGATCAATTTAGTTTCGTTTGTAATTTTGAAGCTCTTAGAGTTGAAAAGTTTGGATTTACCAATTGAAACTAGCATTTAGATGGTGAATTTCTTCTCCTTTGTTTATGATTATAGATACAAAAGAAGATTTGCAAGAAACTAAAATCTAAGAGCTTTTAAAAAGTTATTTGAAGAGGAGTGTCATGGACAAGGTTGATGCTTACATGCCACAGAAACACCAAGACGTCGTGGCAATGGTCGGGCTTGAAATTGAATTATTATAGTCATAATTGAAAGGTTTGTGGATTAATAATTATGGATACTTGTTCGTGAATAAGTTATCCAATTTGTTACTTATCCATGATGTGTAGTTTCACTCCCTTGTATAAGAGGACTATATTTCTATACTTAGATTCATTGTTTTTGAAATACACTTGGTGAGAACATATCTGAATTTGACTTCACCTGCATGTTCTTACTCTCTCTAAACTTCAATCCGTGAGAGGGCTTTAAACTTAGAGAGGTTGGTGACAATTTTGGTTACCATCATAAAGAATATTCTGGGAAATAGATAATCCATCATTGTGTTGATGGTTTTATGGTCATAATAGACAATCTCCCTATTAATATGGATTCATAGAAAACTTGATGTGATTTGAATCAAGATACTTGCCAATATGTGATCACAGACATGTAGCATGGACCGTATCCATGATAACATAACCACACAAACTTCACAATGGTCGTTTCTCTATTCACACATACCCCACTAACTTATCCACCAGACAATGTCCACTGGTTGACGTCCATAAAATCTTACTATCATGGATACAATTTGAGAATGTTTGAGTTAGTTTGATGCAGTATATCTAATTAAGCTATACCTTGTTTACAAAGATAGATCTATGTCCATGTGGATAACATATATCATAAACCTTCAACAAATTTTTCGTGTCCACAAAGTCACGAACACTTGCTTATTAACGGTTAACAAACGGTAAAGACAATTAAAAGTGTTACGAAGTTCAAAATAAGAAATAAAAAACCAATACACAAACCAATCTGATTTTTCAAGGTCACATAAGAAGACAAGTCTAATGAGAGGTCACTTTAAAACTGAAAAACTTGGTAGTCAATTCCTTAAGCTTTCAGCAACCATCCATCCTCGCTCTTTTACTGGGAAAATTTGATAATCAATTCTCTGGAAGCTCTGCGCCGAGTTCACTTGCAGACCAACGAGGCTGATAAAGTCTTCGACATGGCACGGAAGAGACACAAGCCATCAGATGAAGCATCAATCTGCCACTCAAGTCCAAATTGTATCTTTAGGTTTCTCGTTTGCTCCTTTTCTACATTAAATTTATAAATAAAGCGTAAATTGGTTATGTATTCTAACACCAACACACTAGAGATCATCACACCAACAAAGCATTAATCATCATATAAAGTATGTTCAACCAATCCTCCATCTATATTAACTTAACCATCTGCCTTGTAAACATAACAAAGGACATTAAATATTCAATAAGTCAGTTCTCTAAATCTTTGCATGATAAACATTTTGTAACTAGCCTCCCAAAATTTTGTTCTAATCTCATAAAGTGAAGAGCAAAGAGAGCTTTTAGAATCCCTAAACAAACACCACCAACTACGTCGACCATGATAACATGTCCATACAAACTTGTCCATGAGACATAGTCCATTACATAATGAACTCATTGGGGAGATTGTTCATCAATTACAATCGAGCTTGATTTGGTGTAAATTAATTGTTCATCAAATTCATTGAAAGAAGAAACCAATTGCGGAGAAAATAAACAAAACGTTAAATGAGAGAAAGCAACCATTTTTTCTTTGTTTGCATAAGAGAGGAGATGATGATGGTACGAGGAAACCGAAGAACACAAAGCCAAATTGAAAACCTGATTTTGTAATTGATATAAACTCAAAACGAGGTGGATGGGTTGGCGATTGGGAGAATCGTATCCAGTCACGGTGGTGTGGAAGACAACGATGATGAAGAGAAAAAATTGACAAAGACCATCTAAAAATAGATCTGAAAAGATCTCTCCTACTTATGTACTAACCGAGCAATTTTCAATCACTTGATTGATTTTTCTCCTCAAGCCAAATATTTCGATAGTTTCATAGAAGTTTGTAGTTAAGAGAAAAGATGTTTTTTTTTTCTTTTCTTTGCGGAATTTTTTTAAGGGCAAAATGGGTATTATCATTCTGTAAACTATAACAAGTGTCTACAAAAAGAGAAAGTGTCTGTAATGTAACAAAAACATGAAAAAGTACCTTATTATTGTGATGTCTTTCCAAAATTGCCATATATTGGATTGACACCCAAGTAAAAACACAATTCGACCATTAATGTATGACATTAGTGTATGTTTATGTTCTCCACCATCCCCACCACCACTCGTCCACCGGTTATTGTCGACCATCGTCTCCGTCACTATTTATGTTTTTGTCCACCATTGACAGTTTTTGTCCACAGTCATCTTTTACAGTTTATGTTTTTGTCTACCGTCAACCACCGTTTTTGTCTCTGTTTTCGTCCACCGTCGATCAGCATCTCCGTTTTTGTCCACCGTCGATCATCATTTTCGTTACTATCCTGTTTTCGTCTACCGAACACAGTTATTGTTTTCGTCCATAGTTACTGTCGTCGTCTCTGTGTTTCATCCACTGTTCACTGTTTTTTTGTCCACTGTCGACCACTGTCTATGTTTTCTTCCGCCGTCATCGTTGCTTCTCCGTTTTCATTAAAAGCCACCACCATCCACCATTTTCAGAAAAGAGAGAAGAAAAAGAAATAAAGAAAGAAGAAGAAAGATCTATTTTTCGAGGAAGAGAGAGAAATAAGGAAAAATGTGTGGAAGAAAAGAATGGGCAAAAATGTTATTTTGCTCTATAGTAAATTATAAAATGTGGCAATTGGTGAAAGGGTTTTGCCATAATAGCAGATTTTGAAATAATTTTGAAAATAATGACAATTGGTGTAATATTCGCACAAAATAAAAAACTATGGATTTTTTATGTACCAAAGAAAAACCCGAAGTTATAATATGACTAATTGGGCTTGGCATAGTACCCATATTCGATGGTCTATCAAAATGGTTGTATATTATCGTAAAAATCTAGAATTTGTATAACACTTCCATTGAGGATCTCTATTCCAAAATTAAAACAAAATTGTTTTTTTGATAAATTTTGTCTAAATACCCATAGAAGAATCTCTCATTTGAGATACTCATGAGATACTTACTGTAACGCCCCTGAACCAAAAATGTGATTTTTGGTTGTGTGTCGATTGACACGTGTGTTTAATTCGCGAAGGAATATGTTTGCTGGAGCTGTGTCGCGCGACACAAGAGGTTTGTGTCAAGCGACACATGCTTAAATTGGACCGTGTGGTTTTGATTTCTGATCGGGTTTGGTTTGGGTTGGTTTAGAGAACCTAGGGTTCCGTATTTAAGCAGAGAAAAACGTTTTCTCTTGGGGTTGGCCGAAAATTTGAGCAGAGAAAGAGTTTTAGAGAGTTTTGTGAGAGAAGTGTTTTTCTTGAGAGAAAAACAGTTCTGCTCGGATTTTTGGAGGAGATGATTGGCGGGGAAGATCGGATCGGATCAGAGTGAAACTTGGAGGGTAAGTTCTCCACTCTCTAAGCTTGATTCAGGAGAAAACGGTTTGTAAATAGAATTAGTATTCTAAGAGTTATCGTTGTTTTCCCGTGAGGTGGTTCTGTAGTCTCGAGTCTGCGATCAGTCCACTTCGAGGGGGATTTCCGTCGAACCAGAGAGAATCAGGAGACGATCCTTATGCTGTTGGAAAGCACTTTCTGTCTAGTTTTTGTATTAGGTTTCGGATCCTGATTTGGAGGTAATCTCCGTTCTCTGTGTTCGTTTGATTTCAGGGTGTTGTTTCTGAAATATCTGTTTTTCCAGTTTCAATTAGCGAGATTGCGGGCTGTTTTTCTGTCGATCTGTTTGGAGTTAGGAGACGTTCTATACACCGTTGCAAAGCTCTTGGTGTCTAGTTTCCAGATCATTTTTCAGACCTTGATTTGGTAAAGGGAGTCGCGAGTTATTCCCTTCTGTTCGGGTTGTGTCGGGAGTGCCTTGTTTCCTCGTTTCAATCCGTTTGCAAAGGTGAGTGCGTGACCATAGGCTCTCGGATTAGGATTGTGTGGAATACGATTGATTGTGGCTTGTTTTTAATGTGTTTGGTGATTGAATTGTGCAGCATCGTGATCTGAGTCCTTGAGATTGAGCCATGAGAGGATAGGTTCAATCTTAGGGTTCTGCAGGTCTGTGTCGATCGACACCTAGAGGTTATGTCGATCGACACAGTTGACAGTCGAGTGTCGATCGACACCTAGAGACTGTGTCGATCGACACAGAAGTTGCTGTCCTGTTCATGTTGTTTGTTATTTGCTATGCTTGCTGTTTGATAACCCTGGTATTGTATGCATTCTTTCTCTGAGTAATTGGCCTGTAGATGGGAGGACCGTCTCACTGGGTATTTATGATAATACTCACGCATCTCTTTTAACAATGTGATGCAGGTAAAGAAAAGAGGTGATCGTGGAATCAAGGTCGGGAAGAGAGGATGATCTAGTGTCTCGGTTGCGTGATGCATGTTGTTAGAATTGCTAGGGTGTTAGTAATTCTGGAATTGATGAACGGTTTAGAATGGTTAAGTTGGAATTGATTTGGTGGTTATTGAATTGTATTGAATAATTGTTTAGGGTGGTTTATGAAATTGATTGAGTTATTGGATTATCGTGGTTAATTGATTTCCGCTGGTTAATTGTGATTGTGAGAATTTAGCATGTTGAGGATTAGTATTTATGGGAATACTAATTCGATGCTATTATTTAAAAAAAAACAAAAACGGATCGGATTGTTTCACTTACTCTATCCTAAAAAAATTGACATTTGTCAATTTATTATTGGTTTTCATTTTTTTTTTATAAATCATATTTTTTACATTTTAGAATATTAATTAAATAGTTTTTTTTTTTTTTATAAATCATAAAATAAATTTATCTATATATCAAACTGTATTATACATATAATATAAATTATATATTAACATTACTTTTAATTGATATTATTTAAGCTTACGCACGCTGTGATGTCGGTCTTCTGCATCAGTTTTCTTTTTCTATGTAATCAAATAGGATCTTCTATTCTGAGATTCCATGTTTTTTTTTGGTTTTGTTCAAATGATTCCATGTTTATTAACTTTTTCTTATGACCATTATTATACTCCAATCTACATATACTAATTTCACAACAACAAAAAAAATTGTGTGATTTTTTGATGTACCAACGAAGTTAAATACTATGACTAATTGGGCTTGGTATAGTACCCAAGTAACCAAGTTCGATGGTCTATCAATATGGTTGTCATTTGGGAAGGATTTGAAGTGAAAGGCCAGGCTGAAAATCTAGTCCAGACTATACTCAGAATTTTCGGTAAATTTAATTAAAGAAAAGAAGAGAATTTTCTTTTTGTCAATCAAACAATTATTTAAAAGATGCCACCATAGTTAGCTATTCAATTTGGCAGAGTATTGTTTACAAATGAAAAATGATAACCTCTAGTACGTGCAGAACATGTTAAATAGTCCACCTTTAAATTAACCGAACGAGAAATCAAGGATAAAGAAAATTGGGGAAAGCGATTCTGCAAACCCCTGAGTTGAGCTGATAGAATCGCGAACGCATGCCATTCTTCTGGAATATGAACGATATCCACCAGATCAGAGCAATCTGTTTCGAACTCGTAGCACTCCATCCCACTCTCTAGCATAGAAGACATAGCCCAAATAAGGGCTTCCACCTCCGAGTGTAGCACAGACCTCCGGTTGCTTATTCCTTTCGCACCTAGAAGTACAGGGTCATGAAAATTGGGACAATTACAAAAATATCAATTTTGGTGTGTATATTTGTAAACAAATACCACTAATTATAAATTTTTAGTGTCTAAATCTTAATATTCTAAACCCTAAAAAATGTTTTGATCCCTAAAAAATGTTTTGATCCCTAAAAATCCTTAAACACTTAAAACTAAACCTTAATACAACGTAGTTAACCCAAACATAAATGATATAACGAGTAAATAATTTTGAAAAAATGGTATTTTTTAAATATTTTAAAAATATGGTATTTTTGAAAAGTAGTTATTCAAAAGTGGTATTTCTCAAATTTTCTCATAAAAATTGGCTATTAAGTGAAATTGGCTATTATACTTCCAAATTCCAACATGTTGTAACGACCAGCCTTGGCAACGCATAGATCATCTAAAAAATTGTTATAAAATCAATGTTATAAGATATAACGATCTGTTATTTTTGACCGGAATGTTACTAGAAAAAGTCACGTTCTCGGACTATCGGTACAGTAACAAAAAAGTATTGTCGTATTAAGTTTTCTGACAAAGTTCTAAAACAAAAGAAATCAATAAGTATTCGGTCGTATTAAGTTTTGTAGTAGTATTTCAGTTAGGAGAAATTCTATAAAATATTACAAAATAAGTTTTTGTTTTGAATATATCACTAGTTTACTTTTTCAAAAAAAATGTTGCACATGCAAAAATATACTTCCTCCGTTTCTAAAATATAAAAATTTTATAAAAAAAACTTGTTTCACAAACATAGATTTTTTAATGTTTTCTATGCATTTTTGTCATTTATTGGTAAGAAAATGTAGTTTTCAAGAAAAATATTCAAATACTATTAGTTAAAACTTTTTGAAAACCGTTTATTGCAAAAATCAATACATTTATTATTCAACATTAACTGTTTTTTTTAATATGTACGCATAACCTTAAACATACATTTTTTAGGAACGGAGGGAGTAGGATTTTTTTTGTAATAAATAGTATAGTAAGGGAATCTTTCAAGAGAAAATTATGAAAATTACCATATTTAAAAAAAAAAATTTCCAAAAATACCATAATCCAAAACACATTTTCAAAACTACCACATCCTAACTTGAAAAAACTATTATATCATTTTACTTGTCTCTCACACACTCCAAGAAATATGAGCATTGATAGCACAATACAATAGTTCGGTTTTCGTAACTGCTATTAAAAGTGGTATGATAGATTAAACTACTATATAATATCATTTTATAAATGATTTTTCTCTCGACTTTCTCCATCTCCAAATGGGAATCGAGACCCAGATCTTCCTATTGTCTTCGTCGATGACCAGCCTCGTCTTCCTCATCTCTTGAGCACTTATCAAAACAGTCGTCTTCCTTTATCTCGCCACCACTTTTCAAACCACGAAGTTTCCAATTCCCCTTTTCTCTGCAAATCTTTCATGTTTGAGATCTCGAAAGTTTCAGAAATGAGCAATGATAAGGACAATATCAACTTCGATGATCTCACGGCTGGTAATTTACTTATCTAATTTGTTCTGGTGTCTTTTCTGCGGTTATTGTCTCTGATTTGTTTTATTGATTTGCAGCTCTTAAGGGTGAGGATCGAGCAGGTCTTGTGAACGCTATTAAGGTGAGTTTCTTAAGGGTGGGGATATGTTATTATCTGAAGTTTTTGTTAACTGTATTGTGTTGTACTTGAAGAAGAAGAAGAAGAATATGGGATTTGAGGGTTTAAAATTATGAGGTTACTGTTAGGTTCCTATGACATTTATGTGTTTAGAAAAGTAGATTCGTGCTATGCTTATTGTTTCTCTGAAGATTGCTGTAATTGTTTTGTCTTTTGTGTTTGGTTCACAGAACAAACTGCAGAATCTGGCAGATCCTTATTCTGATGTGCTCGAGAATTTGACTCATAAAATCAGAAGGCGTGTTGAGGTCTTGCCGGAGATTCAGGTTAGAAAGAATTGCCATTTACATTTTTCGAGTTTGATGTTTATGGTATTGTGTTTACTCCATTGCATGTACAAGCTTTTGTCAACAGGTTGTGTTTATTGATATGTAAACTGTCTTTTCTATACAGGTTATGCGGCTGCCAAGAATGAGTTACTTGTTAAGAAGCATCTTGAATCTTACTAAATCAACAAAGTCAAGTTTCTTATGCTTTCATCCCAAAAGAAACAGATTTCTTATATTTAATACTTAGATCATAATTATAGGTAGTAAATATGTTGGGGGTAGTATATGAATTTTATAATATTAATTGTATTGAGATTAATGAAGAGAGAGAGAAAGGAAGAGAGAGATAGAGATAGAGATGTATATTTACTGTAAATATAGATCCTATATTTAAAATTTTAGTGGATAGTAAATATGAATTTTGATTTAATTAAATTGATTTAATTGTTATTTACCCACTATATTACCTACTGATAATCATGCTCTTAGCAGTGAAACAAGTCTTGACTCTTGAGATTTGTCTATTTCGAGAATGTTTTTTTTGTTGTTAATGCCTTTTGGTTTGAAACGGTTTGCAAACAAGTTTCATCATTCTGAATCTTTGATAATTCGATAACTAAAACAGGGTTTTGTTTGTCTTATCAATTTCTAAATCAATAAAAAGAACATTACAAACACACAATCAATAATTAAGATTTATATTTACAAAATAAAAAAAAGCAAAAATCATGATTATTGATTTGAAGTTTAGGGCATAAGATTTGGGGATTGGGGTATACCGATATAGGATATATGTTTAGAAATATGATTTTATAAAAAAAATTAGTACATAAATTTAATCCCAAACACAAACCCTAAACTTCTAACCATTAATCATAAACACTAAAATTAAAATTTTAATTTTAATTGTAAATTATAATAAAAAATCAATATTTAATCATTTTATAAATCCTAAAACTCTAAAACCTAAACATAATATATAGATCAATATATATACCCAAAATCCAACACTTACAAAGAAACTTCGAAATAAATTTAGTCATTCTAAATTCTAGACTCCTAAATCTCAAACCCTAAATTATGAACTCTAAACCTTACACTTGATACTCAAACATAAAAATTATATCAAAACTAAAAAACAAAAATATAATTATTTTGTAAATGAAATTGATTATAAATGAGATATATTATCACTAGGGTTTGATTTAGGGTCTAGAAAACATAAATAAATAAATGTTTAATCTAAGGTTTAGTGTTTGATTTAGGGTTGTCAAAAGCTTATGATATAAAGGTTTATGGTTTCATTTAGACTTTAGGGTATCATGATGCATACAAAAGATTTGACATAGGTTTTAAAGTTTTAGAGATATGGTTCAAACTTTATCACTATTAATCTTTTAAAAATTTTAAAACTACAAAAGAAAAAATAAGTAGAATAATAAAAAAATTTGTGAACTCATATATCTATAAAAAATTATCCATTATAAATTAAATAAAACATTTGAAAATGCATAACAAAACACATGAAAATACGACAAAAAAACACATGAAAATACACTTGAATGAACAGATGAGAGCCAATTAAAAAGAGACCACCAGGATCGATGACGTGGCAATTTGGAAAACGAAATCTTGTCCATTCAAATTTTGGAGACCTATGCTTAGCCAATCCCGTACGTTCACATTTTCAATATTATTGATAAAAATCCCTAAAGGCAGTCGTTCACCGTCAAAGGATGTGAAGTGTGTAGTCGTGATTCCGATTAATTCACCTGCTCAGAATCATCTTCTCCGGCGACTCAGATTCATTTTCTCCGGTGAAATTACATGTTCTGTTGACACCGAGAAGGACAGTCACAAGATCTCCGTCAACGATACTTTCAAAGAGGTTTTCGCATCTTTCTTTCCCCCTTGGTTTGTTTTCCCTAATTCTTCGCTCTAAAGATGATTTGACTTTCAGTGATTTGCGAATTTCGACAGTCCTAGGGAAGAAATAGGTTGACTGCAGAGAGAAATAGCTTTGCTTAGCCGCTATTTCCGGCGGATGTGATGACGGAATCATATCGGTAGAGGAGTGGCGGAGATGGGGACCGGTGTCTCCATTTCCAGTTGCGGTCAAACAGATTGTGGATGATTTGAAGTTTCTTGAGTGTAAATTGGATTGTGAAATAGAGTTTGGTGGAAATGGTGGCAAGTTGCAGGTAAATGTCGATGATGATAATAATGATTAAACATGGTTGCTTGTTTCCTTATTTAAGATGGTTAGAGCTTATATTCTTGATTTCTGAGAATCTTTCTATGTATTAGAGAACTGAGAGTGTGATTGACTAGCAAGTTAAGGGCGAGTGTGATTGACTTCTAAAATTATTATTCTTGTTGAGTAATAATGCCACTGATTGAGTTGATTTGTGACTCTTTTATGTTAGTTAGGTTATAATACTTCTACTTCTATGAAACTATTGCAGGGACCGTTTGGTGCATACAGCATACTCTTATATGTTTGTCATCATTTTTCTCTCTTATTCTTATATTCACAAGCGATTGCGCCATGTATTCTTTTAGTTTGGATAGTTTATCTCATTCTAGAATTTGTTTTGTGCAAGACGATAATCTCTATCTACAATTTCTATGTCAATCTAGATCATAGTTAGGGGTTTTGTCCAGTGTTTCTAAATTTAATTCCTTTATTAGCTTCAGCTTATTTGATTTCAAGGGATCAATTATAGTACTAGCCTTGTTGAGATGTCAAAATTGGATTCAATTTTCTCGATACTGACTTGAAGTCGTGAATGATGTTAATTTTTGTGGTGATAGGCTTTCTGTGGCTAAGAAGATGGCTAAAGGAGCAGACCGTACCTAGAAGAGCAGCTGCTAAGGTTCCAAGAAATGGATCCTTGTGTTTCTATGTCATAAGTCATTAGGATTAGCATGCGTGACCAAAGAAAAAGTCCTTAGGATTAGCACTCTTATTGTGTTAGAGTAGTAGTAGTCCTTGATGTTTTTATTTAAGATTTGGTTTGGATTAAAAGTTTGTAAGACTTGTCATATTTTTTTTATGGGTTTCTATGAAATAAAAAATATATTTAATTATATATTGCTGACCAAATTTAATTTATATAAAATATATTTAAATATATAATGCAAAAAGCATGATACAGCAAACACAAATAGCCATTAAAAAATACATAATAGCAAGAGGAAACCGTTACATTTTTATTTTCTATAGCAAAAGATTGTTGCTATCATAGGTGCACAATTTGAGTACGACAATGTCACAAAACAATATCCAACATCACTATTAATGTGTCATTATAAAATATTAAACAGCACAAAATTATTGCCATTAAAAAGTGCACGGAATAAGTGATAAAATAAGTTATCCTATAGTAGACTATTATTGCTATAATAGGTACACCTACTGTAGCGTATGAAAAAATGCTATGATATGTGGGGGGTCTATTATAGCTCCTCGTGTCCTAGCGTTTATGAAAACGCTACGAAATCCATGTGCTAGCGTTTTCAGTGTGCTACTAATGGCCATATTTCTTGTAGTGACACTATTCCTTTCTCACGCACTCTTTCTCTCACCTGTCTCTTTCATCTTCTTCATCCTCTCTCTCATGTTCATCATTTTATCTCTCTCACACTCATCTCCCTCCTCTTTGTCTATCTCTCTCTCTCTTATCTTTCTTTCTCTTCTCTCTTCTCTATGTTGATGGTGACAGAGATGAAGAAGACGAAGATGGTGGATGAGACAGTGGATGGTGGTGGTTGTTGACGAAATGGTAGTGGATGGTGGTGACGAAAACGGTAGCCGTGAACAAAACGATGATAGTGGTCATGGTGGTGACGGAGACGATGGTAGATGGTGGTGGAAAAAAAGGTGACGGTCGTTGTGGACACAATCGGCGGTGGATGGTGGTGGACAAAACAAATATGGAGTAGCTAGTGGACGAAAACGAAGACAGTGGTAGATGGTGATGGATAGAGACGGTGAAAGTGGTTGTAGACAGAAATGGTGACAGCTAGTGGTAGATAAAAACAATTACGATAGTGGTTGGTGGACAAAAATAAATATGGCGATGGCTGGTGGTGGATAGAGCCGATGACGGTGGTTATGGACATAAACAACGGCAGCTGGTGGTAGACCAAAACAAATAAGGCTGTAATTAGTGGTGGACAATATAACGACAAGGATGGACAAAAAACACAATTCTATACCATAGATTATAACCAAACGTATAAATGTCTTTTTCCAAGGCATGCACAGTGTTTTGTGGTATTTTTAGAAGGTTTTTAGGATTGTGGTATTTTTAGAAAACTTGATTTTGGTAATTTTGAAAATATTCCCATCTTTCAGAGTTGTCTTTATTTTTTATTTTTTTTGAATTTCTAGGAGGTTTTGGGCCAAGTCCGTAATCACCTTAGGCCTAAAACAAAATCATGTAATATTAGTTTTGTCCAAAAAGCCACTCGAACCAGCGACAAAGCTATCTTTAATATTAGTTTTTGTTAGAATATATAATATTTTCATAACGATCCGAGACCATACGAGATCCCGTCTAATATATGCGAAACAGATTGGAGGCTGTATGGGAGCGTAAATTTGAAAGATCAAATTTATTTTAAATTTAAAAAATTAGATTTAACAGAGTAGAAACAAATACTTACTTATTTGAAACCTATCATATTATTTGTAATTTTATTTTGAAACTATTTTTTTAAACAACATACATTATACGAATTTGAATTTAGAAGATGATAAATTAATAGTATTTACAAAAAACGCAAGATTAAAAAATTTGCTAAAAACTGTTTTATAAAAAGCAATGTAACCTTTTCCATCCAGTTTAGCTCATAATCATGTCAAGAAAACAAAATAAATTTTGAAATCTGTGGCATTACTTAAAAAAAATGCAATTGATATGTTTATTTTTCATCGAAAATGTGATTTGTATAGATGAACGAAAAAGATAAAGACAATAAAATAGCAATAAATAATAACAACATTAAAATAAACCACTCCATAGACAAAAAAAAAAAAAAAACAAAAAAAGAGGTGTGATACTTAAAACAAAATAATAGTGTTATCTTTTGAGATGTTTGGTAACTTTTGGACAGTAGATCTTTTTACAATTTTAGGGCATCTCCAACAAAGATTTCAAATTTGAGGTTTGCCAAACTTGTGTCAAATCTTAAATTTAAAATTTGAGAGTGTTATCTTCCAATGATAAAACCTCAAATTTAACCTTTATTTTTAATTATTCCTATTGATCAAATGAATAAATATCATAAAACTTTTATAAATAGATATGAATAAGAATAATACCCGTGAGTATCTTCGATATGAACAAGTAAGAACCATACAAAAAGAATTCAAGAACAACAATAGCTTCCGGAAAAACAACAACAACCTTTGGTTCCACCAATTTTTTACGGATAAGTATTTTGATTATCTTGGAGGTTTGAGATCAAATTTATTAGAATATTAGTATTGTTATAGTATTTTAATTTGAGTAATATTTATGTTTATGTAATTTTATTTTCTTATGCTATTTTATTTTGTCTTCCAATGGTTTAACCTTAAACAAATATTTTGCATTTTAATCCTTCCTATTGATCAAAACTAATAAAGATCATAATTCTTTTATAACTATTAAATAGGTACGAAATATACAATATTTTAGATACTATCTAGAATAGTAATTTCCGTGAGTATATTCGATCTAAACAAGTAAGAATCATACAAAAAAAAAGTCAAGAACAACAATAGCCTCTGGAGGAACAATAACTACCTCCAATTCCACCAAGTTCTTATGGATAATATTTTGATTACATTAGAGGTTCAGGATAAAATTTACCAGAGTGCTAGTATTATTATAGTATTTTAGTTTGTGTAATATTTGTGTTTATTTAATTTTATTTTGTATTAAATTTTCTTGATGTAATAATGTTGGTTTGTAAAACTTGTTTGATGAAGTATTTTATTTTGTATTAATTTTTTTTAATGTAATATATTTTAAATATTTATGAAATATAAAGCTATAAGAATTAAAATGATACAAAAAGAATTATTATTTTTAAGTTTTATGTAATTGTAGGGAATAAAATGGAAAAAAAAAATGAACCTCAAATTTTGGGATTTTGAAGTTGTTTTTGGAGAGCCAAAAACCTCAAAAATGAAGATTTGAAGTCTTTGTTAGAGATGCTCGGACAACGAAGGTATAATTTTTAATTTTTTAGGCAGTCATAATCAGTTTATTTGAAACATAATCAGACTCGATACACTTATACCAAAAGTCGATAAGAAGAAACAATTATAGTGGAAAAACAAAATTATGTAAATCACATTTCCTTTGGTTGCTGGAACCTCAATCCCTTTGTCATTTTCTCCTACGGTTTGGTTAACAGGGCAATGATTCTGGTCAGTGTTTGTTTGGTTCTCGATTAGGCGTTTAGATTCGATGAAATGATTTCTTTTCTCTTCATTAAACTGCTTGAAGACAGCAGCTAGTTTTCTTAGAGAGAGTAGTCATTGTGGCGTTTCGGGTGTTTTGGGTGTGAGGACTCGCCTCTTTGGAGCCAAATTTTGCTTTCTATTTCTTACGGCGAATCAGCAATAGAGTTGGTATTGGCCTCCGGTGGTGGCTTCTTTGCTCTCTACGGGTCTGGATTGCAGGTACTTCTAGTCTTGATGATTGGTCAGGCCAGGCCCTAATGTTGCTTGATGATGATGGTGCTTTGAAGATGAGGTTTTGTGATGCAGGGTGTTTGGCTTTGTGTGCTTTGGTCTTATGCATTACAGGAGCTAGTAAGACTAATTGTATTTGGTGTAGTTTTGTTTTAGTTTTATCCAGCTTTGTGCTAGGTGACTTAGGGAAGAACTTGGTACGTGAGCTTGTACTGTTCACATATATTGGTTCGCGAGGTTTCTTTTTGTGTTAGCTCATGGAATTGTTCTTCGAGCTGCTCTCACAGTACGTAAATGGTGTATGTGATCGAGGACTACGATGACTTTGCCGTTGACGACGCAAGTTAGGATCTCCAGTGAAAGGCTTCTAATGTTAAGAGTCTAGATATTTCAAGCTTGGCATCTTGCTTTTGCAAGTTTGTCTCGACCATCAAATTTGGAAAGAACAACAATATCGTAATCACTTCGTTACTCTATTAGCTTTGCGTTTTTGTCGAGTCGAGAGACTGAAAATCGCAATTAATTATGTTTCAATGTTTTAATTTTTTTTTTTTTGACGTGGAACCATTATATAGGTTTGTATGTTTCGACTTGTAAACCTAAAACGTTTTCATTTAATGAAATATTTATATTTTAGCAAAAAAAACAAAAAGTTTATGTAAACCTGGCACATACCTTCCAGACTCTACCCTAATTGACCTACCAATACTGTTAGGTAAAAGTAGGGTGTCAAACTAAGTTAACTCGCTCGGCTCAGCTCAGCTCATGATGAGCTAGAGTATTTATCGGCTCACCTCAGCTCATTTATTATATGTGCTTAAAAACATAAGCTCGAACTCAACTCATCTAAATCATGAGTTAAATGAGCTACCTCGCGACCTAATACAAAATAAATGTAAGAAAAAATAATTAAAGATTAAACTATTATAAAATCCAAAATTAACTTTAAATGTTAAATATGAAAAACAAATCCAAATAGTGTTGTTATCAAATGCTAAATCAAAACCAATTCCTAATAATAAAAAAAGCAAAAAAAAAACAATGCAATGATCATCGAGTGCTTGCTGAATCTATTTCACTTCTGAGTCTTCAGATGCTCTAGAGATTCCCTGCTCATCATCTTCATCTGTAAATTACAAGAAAACATACATGTTAGAAAAACTAAATATGATGAAAAAAACTAATGGCAATTGCAATAGTATTAGTAACCAAGTAAATAATAAATAAATTAAATGTGGTACACCAATTCTTTTCTGCGGTAAAACCAAATAACCAAGATCGAGTGCAAAGTAGAGAGTCGACGTGTTTAGAAAGAAGACGACTTCGATATTTGTTTAAAACACGGGAACCAATGCTGAAAGATGATTCTGATGCCACCACAGTAATAATAGGAATGCTTAGTATGTCGAATGCCATATACGCTAAAGCTCCAAAACGATCCCTATTTTCTTTCCAATACTCCAAAACACTCATCTTAGAATCACTTTATATTTTGGTTGGTAAATCTAAGATATATTTACAATTTATCAATATAAAATTTTAAATCATTAAAAAAGATTTGTTTGTGTGCTAGCTCACGGCTCGTCTAAGCTGGCTCGCTTAACTCGCCAACTCATTTAAGCTCAATCACTTAATTTAAGCCTAAAACATAGCTCGTGCTCGTGAAAATCTGAACTGAGATGAGCCAGCTCATGAGTTAATGACTCGTTTGACACCTGTACGTAAAACAAATTATATAACCATTAACGATGCCCAACAAAGCAACTGTATTGATATTCAAGATAGGGGCCAGTCTAGACCACTAATACGTAATGTAACCAAATTCACAAGAAAAACAAAAAAGCTAAAGTACCATTGTGGGAATAAATCAAGTGGCTCAAACAGTATTGTGGAAGATGAAGTTACAGAAACAAGATATCAAAACAAATGCTCTAAACCACCAACTAATAATAGCCCCAAAGTTCATCTTTTTTAGTTCATAGTCAACATACTAAAACTCTACCTCCAAAGAACCTGCTCTATCGACGCTGTTTCCTTCGTGGGATCCGAGCCTGCGGTGATGGTGTGAACTCTGTAGGCAAATCTGGTGGGTTCATCGCTCCTGTAAGCATGCCTAAAACCTCTTTCATGGAAGGTCGTGAGACCGGTGATCTCTGCAAGCACTGCAAAGCCACCTTGATGCACAAAACGGCTTTTTCTTGATCCAAAGCCTCCAACTTTACATCCACCAGATCACCGAGTCTCCCTCTTCTAGCCAGTTTCCGTGCCCACGACATGAGATTCGCACGCTGTATGATCTCAGAAGTAAGTCCTGTTACTTCCAGCGGACGCCTCCCTGAAACCAGGACTAACAACAGAACTCCGTAGCTATAAACATCACATTTTTCAGACACATCATCTATGTTATTACCACAACACTCGGGAGCAACATAGCACATTGTCCCTCTCATGCTCGGCGTGCTACTGACTCCGCAGCTTTTAGCTGAGTCGTGACTGTTTTTGCGCCGTGCTCTCCATTGTTCACCGCTTAGCCCTTCTAACCACCAATCTATGCTACTACTGATACTGTTACTGCTACTACCTCTTCTTTTCTTTCTGTACAACTCCTCGTCCCCACGCCGCCTTTGATCCACACTGCTACTCACATCATCACTGTAAAACTCAGATTCCAAAGTTTTCTTCTTCTTTTTCTTCGCCTTCCTCTTAGCTTGTTCTTTTCGATACTCATCCTTCCACCATTCTCTCGCCATTCTCCGCTTCTTCTTTTCTTCCTTATCTTCATCCAGTGAGAGCCACCATTCCAGTCTCTTGCTACTCTTCTTCTTCTCAAGCTTCGTACTTGATAAAGAAGCTGCTTCCACCGTCTCAGCAATCCAATCGCTACTCGGTCTCTCTTTTTTCACCTCTGAACCAATCCATTGCATCACATAATCCTTCACTTTCCCTCCACCAACATTGCCTTCTTGCTTCCACCACCAATCTTTGCTCTCCATCTCTTTCCCGTTTCTTTTTACCACATTACCAACCTCCAAGTCGCTGACTTTCTCCGCCATTTCCGGAGAAACAGAAACAGCTGTTTCCGGCGATGTCATAATAGCTGGCTGTGCCGTCTCCGGTGATGTTACCTGAATCGTTTCAGGCGAAACAATCACCGACCCAAGAACCTTATAGACACTTCCCGGAGACTGATCAGTGAATCCAAAGTTAGATTCATCATAACCAGTCGTGTTAGTTATCACACTCTCTACTTCTTCCACTACAGATCCGCAATCCTCAGTTCCTCCTCCATTGCTATCTAACCTAATTTCATCACTCTCCAATGTAACTGTGACTTCCACTTGATCTGATTTCAACCTCGCGAGACCGAAATCGGCGATTTTGGCAGAGAAGAGCCGATCCAATAGTATATTGCTAGGTTTCAAATCGCCGTGAATCACCGGTGGATTCAAACTGTGAAGGTGTTCAATCCCTTTAGCGATATCAATGGCAACAAGGAATCTTCGATTCCATTCCATGAGCTCAGGGCATTTACGGTGGAGAAGCGCGTCTTGTAGATTACCATTCTCCATGAGCTCGTAGACGAGAATCATACGACGTCGTTTAGGGTCGTGAGAGAATCCAATAACGGAAACTACGTGAGGAGAATCAAGCTTACCGGCGAAGAAGAGTTCGTTCTGAAACTCTCTCTCTCCTTGAAGAGACCCTGAATCCATTACCTTAACGGCTACATTCTCACCGGAAGACGACGAAGCTATTGTTCCACGGAATACAGAACCGAATCCTCCTTGACCTAGCCGATTTTCCGGCGAGAAAGAGGCGGTGGCTCGACGGAGAGACGAGTAAGAGAACTCACGCGGCGGCGGTCTCCCAGACGGAGAAGATGCGGAGTCTACCGCCGCAGGAGATCGGCGTTTGCGGCTGATTTTACAGAAACATACCGAGAGAGTGATGAAGAGAGAGAAACCGGCGCTGACCCCGGCGGCTGCAAGCGGCGGAAAGATGCGAGTCGTCCTTTCATGGTGAAAAGTCTCCGGCAGTTTCACCGGTGCCGGCGACGGGATTGCTCGCGACGGCATAGAAATTTGATTAAACCGAAGAAAGTTACGATTTTTGTTTCTCTCAATTAATTTTTTTTTTTTTTTTTTCTTCGATTACATTTTGGAGAGAAGAAGAGAAAATTAAAAAGATGAGCTGCTACGAAATGTTTGTGGTCACACAGTAGTTAATGACTTTTCTTACATTTAATGATTTTTTAATTACATCACGCAAAGACTATATTATTAATGTTTGACGGTTGACACTCTGTGACTTTTTTTAATTAAAATATAAATTTTCACAACATTAATTCAAGGGAATATTTACTTGCATGTGTATCGTATTATTGCCATTGGTGGTTATACTATGCTAATTATTTTAGTACGTTATGTAGTGAGACCGTATAATTAGACAATAATATAATTACGCATAGGAGTGGGCATTCGGGTACCTAATCGAATATTGGATCAGTTAATTCAGATATCGAATTTTCAGGTACATGAATATAGTACCCATTCGGTGGGGTAGTAGTTCTTATTTGAAGAAAGAGTTACTATAATACGCATAGGTCAAGTCCAGCAAGATTTTGGCCCATTATTAAAATTTGGCCTATTATTAAAATTGTCCAATTAGGCACATAGACCAAACAAATCCACGGTCAAAAGTGGGCAACACGATTTTTTCTTTCCCGTGATCCTGGCTTTCTAGGGTTTCTTGAGAGCTCTTGTGTTCGTCGTTCTGGGTTCCTGAGTTCGTTTTCTCCTCTTCGATCTTCCTTTTTCTTTTGCGTTTTCAGATTTATGGGTTCGATTACGTGTTGGGTTTACTTGCATTCAAGTTTCTTTAAATCAATTTGGTATTTTTGTTAGTATCAATCTTTTTTCGAGCTCAAACAACTTTCATTTGGATTATCTATTGTTTCTCTATGTGCAAGTCCTATTGCGTTTGTTGATAAGCTTTGTGGCATGCAGACTGAAACTTAATTTGATTTTGTGTTTGATTCATCTATTTGTGTTTGCTCTTGTTCATGTACTAGTTTATTGTGAAACGTGTGATTTCTATAACTAATATAAAAGTGTTTTCACAAAGATAGATTTGTACTAGTCATACAGTATATGTTGCTTCAAGAATATAAGATTCATTGTTAAATCACCTTCTTTTTTTTGTCTAGCCTTGATCAAACATTTTTTGATTGGTGATGTCTTAAATTGGTGTTGTTTGCTATATTGCATTGGACAAGGTTTCATTGTTTCAGCTATAAGTTTGTGTTTCAGCTATAATTTCGTATAAGAGAAATACAAGTAACCTGCCAGCCTCTTCCTAAGTAGAAACTTGCCAAGAAGACATTCCAGAAGGATATGGTGTAAGTAAATTCTTCTATTGCTTATTTGTGTTTCGTTTTTGTGTCTATCTGAATTTCTATTTCTTCTTTTGGTTTTGAATTACATGTATCAACACTCTCATTGTTTCTTATTTATGAGTTTTCAATCTTAACGTGTTGCTCTTTGGAAGCATCCCATTGGTGTTCTGCTTTGTTCTCATCAACTACTGAATTGTGGTCATATTGTCTTAATATTACTCTTGTTTCTTATAATTGTGCTTTGTCTAGAGAGGGTATAGCTCTGCTTGTACTAAGTTTGAATATTGTTCTTGTTTTGTTTTCTCAGTGATTTTATTCCTATTTATCTCAAAAGGTTGGTGGTAGTGGGAAATCACCATTAGATATATATTTATATGAGCCAGTCTTGGATATGGTTGCATTTAGATCTCTAAATGTTTTGGCATATTGGAAAAACAACGCAAGTCGTTTCAAAGAGTTCGCGGCTATGGCGTGTGACGTACTAAGTATTCCAATCACGACTATGTCATTCGAGTCATCGTGTAGTATAGGGAGTTGTGTGCTCAACAAGTATATGAGCTATCTCCTTCCTACTAATGTTCAAGCGTTGATTTGTGCTAGAAATTGGTTATGTTGATTTCCAGAGATTGGTAACTCTAATTCGTAGAATCATTTTGATTTTTTATGACATGATTTCAGCTGATGAATTCATTTGGTTTTACATCTTTTCAGATGATGAGTTTATTAAGGAGAAAGAGAAGAAAGAATAGGAGAAAGAAGAGCACAACGAAGAATCGTAAGGTACTTGTTTCTTGTATGTGTTGGTCTGGTTGAAGCATAATGAAGAATCTTAAGCAGAAATAGTTCATATAGTTATGCGTTGGACCTTATATTAGGAGACTTATAACTCTATCTAGGTGTCAGTGCTTGCATCATGATGTGATCTGATTTGTCGTGAGTGTTGATGTTAAGGATGTAAGGTCTAGTATGGTTATTGTCTGTTAATCATCTGTTATTGTCTAAATCTGAATCTGATAATCATTTGTTATTGTCTCTTTGCATCATCAATTTGCTCTTGTGCTTCTTGTTTATCAATCTAAAATATGGTTCAATGTTTATTTGATTTGGTTGCAGAGTGGGATCAAGATGTAGAGGAAGAGTAGCTCAGGGAACAGATATTGATAAAAAAAAAAAACTGTTTTGATTTGTGATTATATTTTAAACAATGTCATTTTGGATTATTTGTGATTGTATTAAACGATTTATTTTGTCCATGGATATACCCGATTGCTCATGGTCACTTTTGGGTTCGGTCACTTTTGGGCTTGTTCACTTTTGGACCACAAAAAAAGAAGTGTCTAACTGGACAAGACTATTTGGTTGTGGTCAAGCCCAATTGACAACTCTAATCATCTTACCACTCCATTATAATGTATTAGCATAATAATTGAAAGTGAACGTGATATCGACGCACTGATTAGAGAACAAGATCAGCGCCATCGATAATAGTTGAAATGACGATAAATGAAATTGTCTGATTTTCAACAATTTTTAGCTCGTAGTCCACAAATAAAAGATAAAGAGACTCATTTATCATTTCAAAATTTATTGAATGATCATATTTAGTATTTGGGAACATTATGAAAATCATGAAAATGAGTAATTTGATATTTTACATGTAATTTCATAATCTATTTTATGTATGTTTTCTTATTATTTATACTATGAAACAAACTGCGCGGATAATCGAAACCTATAAGTGCTTTGTTTGAAAATGTATTCTCTCATTTTTATTTTGTTTGAAAGTGATGATATAGACTTGACAATCAAATATTATTTTCCGTTAAAATAAAGAAAATACGATAAGCATGAAAATTATATGTAAGAATGTAAAAACATTAGTTGAATACGTTCTTTTCATTTAGGTTGGTCGCTATTCTTCATAACATCGAATTATCTCTGTTAAGTATAATATTCATGTTTTTTCTTTTAATACTCACAGATCTCAAAGACAATGGCGTTTTTGGCATCATATTTTAGTCATAATACCATAAATAACAAGAATAATTTCAACAAAAATTGTGGTAGTAAGGTGCAATAAGTTATTCGGTTAGGATCAGGGTGTCTTTTGGCATTTCTAGATGGAAAGTTCTTTTCAAGTCATCTCTTGAACCTGCTTTAGATCAACATCAAAAGGGGTTGTGTTGATCAATGGTTTAGCCTGAAACACATTTTTCACATTTTCGTTCACAAAGCCAAATTAATGTGCAAACATAAGCAAAGAGATAGAGGGAATTCCTGTAGGGGAATGGACGTGGCTCTTGTGCGTACCATTTAATAGTTTCGCATCTCTATCGTAAGAGTTAGAAAGGACTAAAATCGTCAAGTGCAAATGAATATTTTAAAGAGAAAAATAGCACAGATGCCTCAGGTTTCAAAGTAATCAATTATCTCTTCATGATATTTTATTAGACCCTGCATATGCCTCATCCCTACCAACCACCACCACCACCACCACCACCCACATTAAACCTGATGAAACAAACAACGGAATATGGAAAACCATGTCAATAACAACTATAAAAAACTTTCAAAAAAAACAATGATATGAAATAAAAAGTAAAGAAACACATAAGGCTATAAGAACTCGAGTCTTATTTTGAAGAGATCAAAACCATAAGAATCAATCATAAAACATAAATCAATCAAAACCAAAACCTTATCCTTCTTTAAGACCATTCACTCAGTTTATCAGCATATACAATCACACCGCATTTCTTCTCTAAAGCAAACAAGTATCCTTCATGGATCTAACACAAAATGTTGCAGCTCTATTTATAGGCGAATAAAAGTAAGTTACTGTGCATGCATAGTGACAGTGGGGTCCACTATTATAAACTGCGAACAGATTTTCGGTGTGCGCTGTTAATATTGACTTTTGTAACACTCCCCCTTGGAGACCAGTGTCACTATGTCTATTGTGTCGCGTCTTCTGTTGCCTCGTTAAAAACCTTTCTAGGAAAACCTATTGGGAAAAACCTTAGAAGGACAAAAAGAGTGCAACTACGCAAGCTCCCCCTCGAATGATCAAGTTTATAGGTTGCGTTGATGGCGCATTCCAATGTCATATATATGCTTCTTGAACACCGAGGTAGGTAGTGATTTCGTGAAGAGATCTGCAGCATTGTCGCATGATCGGACATATCTTACTTCAATGTCTCTATTCTTCTCAAGCTCCTGGGTGTATGAGAAGAACTTTGGAGGGATATGTTTGGTTCTATCACTTTTAATATATCCTTCCTTTGTTTGGGCGACGCATGCAACATTATCTTCATATAATATGGTCGGCTCCATATTTACAAGTAATCCACTGCATGATCGAATGTGTTGATATATTGACCTTAGCCATACACATTCTCTACTTGCTTCATGGAGTGCGATAAGCTCAGCATGATTTGAGGAAGTAGCTACAAGTGTTTGCTTCTGGGAGCGCCAGGATATAGCAGTGCCTCCGACCGTGAAAACATATCCTGTTTGTGATCTCGCTTTGTGCGGATCCGACAGATATCCTGCATCTGCAAAACCGACCATTTGACTTCTTGAATTTTTAGGATAAAACAGTCCTAAATCAATTGTCCCTTGAAGATATCGGAAAAAATGTTTAATTCCATTCCAATGTCTTCGTGTAGGAGACGAGCTGAATCTTGTTAAAAGATTAACAGCAAATGATATATCAGGTCGAGTACAATTTGCAAGATACATGAGCGCTCCGATTGCACTTAGATATGGTACTTCAGGACCAAGTATTTCCTCATTTTCTTCATGTGGTCGAAATGGATCATTATCGATTTGGAGTGATCTAACGACCATAGGGGTACTTAATGGATTTGCCTTATCCATATTGAGTCGTTTTAGCACTCTTTTGGTATATGTAGATTGGTGTACAAATATACCTTTTTGAGAATGCTCAATTTGTAAACCAAGACAAAACTTTGTCTGTCCGAGATCTTTCATCTCAAATTCCCCTTTTAAATATTCTGAGGCTTTCTGTATTTCTTCCTGAGTTCCAATTATATTTAGATCATCAACATAGACCGCAATAATCACAAATCACGATGTTGTTTTCTTGATGAAAACACATGGGCATATTGGATTGTTCACGTATCCTTCTTTTGTTAAATGCTCACTGAGACGATTATACCACATACGTCCAGATTGCTTTAGTCCATATAATGATCTTTGCAACTTGATTGCACATAACTCTTTGGGTTTGGAACTTAATGCTTCTAGCATTTTAAACCCATCAGGGATTCTCATATAGATATCGGTATCTAATGATCCATACAGATAAGCAGTAACAACATCCATGAGACGCATCTCTAGATTTTCGCAAGCCGCTAGATTCATCAGGAATCTAAACGTTATTGCATCCATGACAGGAGAATAGGTTTCCTCATAATCTATCCCAGGTCTTTGAGAAAAACCTTGAGCCACAAGACGAGCTTTGTATCTTGTAATCTCATTATCCTCATTTCGTTTCCGAACGAAAATCCATTTATATCCAACCGGTCTTACATCTACAGGTGTAAGTACAATCGGTCCGAATACACTTCGTTTGTTTAACGAATCAAGTTCGGTTTGAATGACTTCTTTCCATTTTCTCCAGTCATCCCTCTTTTTACATTCATATACGGACTAAGGTTCTGGATCTTCATTTTCTTCATTTATCCCTTTTGACACAAGATATGAGAAAACGTCATCCACAATAACCATCTCATTTCGATTCCAAACTTTTCCGTTATGAATATAGTTAATAGAGATCTCATGGTTTTTTTTAGGTTCATGATGTTCCACATCATCATTCGTTCCTTGATGTGATTCTTCCAAAGTATTTTCAGCTACTTTGGGAATATCAACATTTTCAATTTCCCTTTTCTTCCTAGGGTTTTTATCCTTAGAACCAACAGGTCTTCCACGCTTCAGGCGTGTCCTAGACTCTCGTGTATCATCTGCTCTTCCAGATTCTACAGGAATCTCAATCCGAGCAGGAACATTTGCAGCTGGAATGTGCGACTTAGTTACTGTTTTAGTATCTTCAAAAGCATCTGGTCACTGATTTGCTATACTCTGCAAATGCATAATTCGTCGAACTTCCAGTTCGGACTGTTTCGTAGGAGGATCGAGATGTAATAAAGATGGCACACTCCACCTTATATCCTTTCCTACTTGTTTGTTTTCTCCCCCTAGAACTGGGAATTCTTTTTCATCAAAATGGCAGTCGGCAAACCGTGCTGTAAAGACATCACCAGTTTGAGGTTCTAAGTATCTTATAATAGATGGTGAATCATAGCCAACATATATTCCTAACCTTCTTTGTGGTCCCATCTTTGTACGTTGTGGGGGGTGCTACAGGCACATATACCGCACAACCAAAAATCCTTATATGAGAAATATTTGGTTCATGACCAAATACTAGTTGTAGTGGGGAGTATTTATGATATGCACTTGGTCTTACTCGGATAAGTGCTGCTGCATGTAAAATAGCATGTCCCCATACAGAAGGTGGGAGTTTTGATCTCATGATCAACGGTCTTGCAATTAATTGCAGACGTTTAATTAATGATTCAGCCAAACCATTTTGTGTATGAACATGAGCTACAGGATGTTCAACATCAATCCCCGTTACCATACAATAATCATTAAAGGCTTGAGATGTGAATTCACCAGCGTTATCTAGTCTAACTCTTTTAATTGGATAATCAGAAAACTGAGCCCTTAGTTTGATTATCTGAATTAGAAATCTCGCAAATGCCATATTTCGAGATGATAATAGACAAACGTGTGACCATCTGCTGGATGCATCAATTAACACCATAAAATAGTGGAATGGTCCACATGATGGATGTATTGGTCCACATATATCGCCTTGAATTCGTTCAAGAAATTTTGGTGATTCTTTATCAACCTTTGTTGGGGATGGCCTTATGATCAATTTGCCAAGAGAACATGCAACACATGTCTTTCTATTCCCCTGATATACCTCCTGGATTTTCAGTGGGTGACCATGTGAGTTCTCTATGATCTTTCCCATCATCGAAGTGCCTGGATGACCAAGGCGATCATGCCATAATGTGAAATCTTCTGGATTTCGTTTGATTGCTAAATACGACTCTATCGTATTTATGTATGTATGATGCAAACCAGAAGAAAACTTTGGTATTTTCTCTAGAATTTGCTTTTCTCCTGATTTATCAGAAGTAATGAGCATATACTTCTTTCCATTCTCAGTTACGGACTGAGTGTCAAAACCTTGAAGATATATGTCATTAAAACTCAACAAATTCCTTCTAGAATTCGGAGAAAACAATGCATTATTTATGGAAAACTTTGTTCCATTCGGTAAAGTAAAGTTGGCTTTACCAGTTCCTTCAATCAAGTCTGCATGACCCGATATTGTATTCACAACGATTTTCATTGGTTTTAAATCAGAGAAATATTTTCTATGTCTCAGAATAGTGTGCGTTGTTCCACTATCTGGTATACAAATTGCTCTAATATTTTCTTTGGATATCATTCCGTTTGTTTTGCTTTCCATTTCCTGTGATCAAGATAGACACCAATAAAAGAAGAATAAATTTTATTCATTAAAAGAAAAACACACAATAATTATATATTAAACTATTGTTAAAAACAACATTATTTTTCTAATAACGGAAAAACATAATATTATACATCACATAGGCAAAGACTATTCAGTAGTCTTATTACAAGCTTTTTATACATCCGCAATGTCAGTCATTTCGGTATCATCCTCAAAATCTGAGGCGTCAAGATGTGTATCACCTTCAGGGTGTTCCATCAGGTTCACTTCCTTTCTTTTACCGTTGACTGATTCTTGGTACAATTTGCAAAGGTGCAAAGGAGTACGACTCACTCGGGACCAATAGCCTTGGCATCCACATCTGTAGCAAACGCCTTCACGCTTCTGGGTGATATTGCCTTTCTGTTCTTTCCCTTTGGATTGTTGCTCAGGCCGGACCCATTTGAATGACTGTCCTTGTGGATTATAGAATCTCCCACGACCACGACCACGATTGAATCGGCCACCACGACCACGATTAAATCGGCCACCACGACCCTGATTGTTTTGACCTCCTCTCCCTTGATTTCCCATATCTATTTTGCCATCCATTGCATTCACTTCAGGGATTGCAATGGTTCTTGCAGGTCGAGCATTGTGGTTTTTAATCATAAGCTGATTATTCTGCTCAGCTAACATGAGTGCCACAATCAGTTCGGAAAATCTCTTGTACTTGCAATTCCTGTATTGTTCTGCAAGAAACAAAATGCTCTTTGTGGAATGTCAGGTAAGTTTTTCGAGCATTTCTGCTTCGCTCACAGACTTAGCACAATATTCCAACCGATTCACAATTCTTAATATGGCGGAATTATAATTATCCATCGTGTCAAAATCAAGAAATCTTAATTTTGACCACTCATCAAGAGCATGTGGGAGAGTTATCGCCCTTTGATTGTCAAATCTTTCTTTTAGAGCTTTCCACAACTCTACAGGGTCTTTTACATTCGCATAATCATGCGTTAGATTCTCATCTAGATGTTTTCTAAGAAAAATAACCGCCCTTGCCTTTGCAGGTGCAGACTATTTATTTATTTCTTTAATGGTTTCTACTATAGACTGAGAATCTAGAAAGAGTTCAGCATTTGTGGACCATGATATGTAATTTTCTCCAGTGACTTTGAGTGCTGGGATCTTAAGCTTTTCGATATTTGCCATTTGATTTCTAAAAAAATAAAATCGAAAATATTATTATTAGAAATATAACATGATTTTAGAAACCATATACATTAATTAAAATCGCAATTATAAAAAACATTAAAGCATAAACGAGTAAACCGATATTTATGATAAACTCTTCGCGAGTAAATTCTCCAGCGAAGAGACCATAAATCGCGGTAAGGAATACACCGATAATAAAAATCAAAAACAAGCGAAACATTTTTTTTTTCTTAAAAATGAGAACAAAAAAATTGGAAGAAGATAAAATGTTTGAATGATTTTGAAAGAGTGAAATATGAGTGTATTTATAGATTTAAAATCACTGTTCAATAGCCGTTATATAGCCGTTTTAAAGTGAAAAAATTTTAAAAATTATTTTGAAATATTTTCTTTGTGACCGTTAAAATCGGATGAGAAAAGAAAAATTAATCTGAAAATATTTGATAATCAATCAGATAAATTTACCAGTTCAAATATTAATTTTAGAAAAGATTGTTAAATATTATATATACTACATATAAAATAAACAGAGAATTAATAATAAGGTTATGGTGACAAAGTCATCCACGAGAGAATATTAAATAAATAATTAAAACAACAGATAAAATTTCAGGCGATTAAACCGACCATCAATAATTAAAATAGTAAATAAATAAATTATGGTGTGTGAAACAACCACATAGATAAATAAATAACCAGGCGGTTCAACCGTCCATAAATAATTAAAGTAAATAAATAAATTATGGTGCATAGGCAGCCATAAAAATAAATAAAATAGCAGGCGATTTAACCGACCATAAATAAAGCAATAAATAATTTATGGTGCACAAAGCAACCACAGAAATAAATAAATTATCATGGAGATAATAGTCCGCACACCATAGGGTACAATAAGTATACATATGAAAGTTGAAATTTTAGAGTGATCGTGCTGATAACGTATTATAAAAAGAGTAGAAATATTTATTATTTCGATAAATATAAATAAAGATGAAAATTTTATACCTGGTGGGAATAGTGTACTGAGAAATAGAAGGTAGAGAGCAAGAGAGATTTTCTTATTGTTTCGTATGAAAATGTTACAAATTATACACTGAATTGAAACCTCTATTTATAGTCGAATAAAAGTAAGTTACTGTGCATGCATAGTAACAGTGGGGTCCACTATTATAAACTGCGAATAGATTTCCGGTGTGCGCTGTTAATATTGACTTTTGTAACAATTTTGGATTATTTGTGATTGTATTAAACGATTTATTTTGTCCATGGATATACCCGATTGCTCATGGTCACTTTTGGGTTCGGTCACTTTTGGGCTTGTTCACTTTTGGACCACAAAAAAAGAAGTGTCCAACTGGACAAGACTATTTGGTTGTGGTCAAGCCCAGTTGACAACTCTAATCATCTTACCACTCCATTATAATGTATTAGCATAATAATTGAAAGTGAACGTGATATCGACGCACCGATTA
Organism: Arabis hirsuta; assembly: GCA_964056655.1. Lineage (NCBI taxonomy): Eukaryota > Viridiplantae > Streptophyta > Magnoliopsida > Brassicales > Brassicaceae > Arabis > Arabis hirsuta. Next base: position 24,812,592 of record OZ053302.1, on the reverse strand, counting down.
GAGAACAAGATTAGCGCCATCGATAATAGTTGAAATGACGATATATGAAATTGTCTGATTTTCAACAATTTTTAGCTCGTAGTCCACAAATAAAAGATAAAGAGACTCATTTATCATTTCAAAATTTATTGATTGATCATATTTAGTATTTGGGAACATTATGAAAATCATGAAAATGAGTAATTTGATATTTTACATGTAATTTCATAATCTAGTTTATGTATGTTTTTTTATTATTTATACTATGAAACAAACCGCGCGGATAATCGAAACCTATAAGTGGTTTGTTTGAAATTGTATTCTCTCATTTTTATTTTGTTTGAAAGTGATGATATAGACTTGACAATCAAATATTATTTTCCGTTAAAATAAAGAAAATACGATAAGCATGAAAATTATATGTAAGAATGTAAAAACATTAGTTGAATACGTTCTTTTCATTTAGGTTGGTCGCTATTCTTCATAACATCGAATTATCTCTGTTAAATATAATATTCATGTTTTTTCTTTTAATACTCACAGATCTCAAAGACAATGGCGTTTTTGGCATCATATTTTAGTCATAATACCATAAATAACAAGAATAATTTCAACAAAAATTGTGGTAGTAAGGTGCAATAAGTTATTCGGTTAGGATCATGGTGTCTTTTGGCATTTCTAGATGGAAAGTTCTTTTCAAGTCATCTCTTGAAGCTGCTTTAGATCAACATCAAAAGGGGTTGTGTTGATCAATGGTTTAGCCTGAAACCCATTTTTCACATTTTCGTTCACAAAGCCAAATTAATGTGCAAACATAAGCAAAGAGAGAGAGGGAATTCCTGTAGGGGAATGGAGTGGCTCTTGTGCGTACCGTTTAATAGTTTCGCATCTCTATCGTAAGAGTTAGAAAGGACTAAAATCGTCAAGTGCAAATGAATATTTTAAAGAGAAAAATAGCACAGATGTCTTAGGTTTCAAAGTAATCAATTATCTCTTCATGATATTTCATTAGACCCTGCATATGCCTTATCCCTACCAACCACCACCACCACCACCCACATTAAACCTGATGAAACAAACAACGGAATATGGAAAACCATGTCAATAACAACTATAAAAAAACTTTCAAAAAAAACAATGATATGAAATAAAAAGTAAAGAAACACATAAGTCTATAAGAACTCGAGTCTTATTTTGAAGAGATCAAAACCATAAGAATCAATCATAAAACATAAATCAATCAAAACCAAAACCTTATCCTTCTTTAAGACCATTGACTCAGTTTATCAGCATATACAATCACACCGCATTTCTTCTCTAAAGCAAACAAGTATCTTTCATGGATCTAACACAAAATGTTGCAGCTCTAGAAACTGTAACTCAGTCCAAAACTTAAATCATACCAAGTAACAACATCTCATAGTTCAGGATCAGATCACAAATCTATAATTTCAGCATCTAAAAACAGTAAGCCAAACATTCAACATATGGTATACAATTAATAAAAAATGGAGAAAAATCAATAATTTCTTTGTAAAATTTGCATATGATACGAATGTTATACGAAAAGAGTGATAATTTTGGAATTTCTAGTGTTCAGGTCTTCTTTTCCTGAACTTTGCGACAAAAAATATGGAACTGAAGTCATTCTTCTCTACAATGGTTCCTATTACCGACTACCCAAAACACCTCCAACAACAATTCTCATCATCCTAACCCCAACATAATCACATCATCATCATCATTATCATTGTCCATATGCATAAGCAGTTTCAACCTATACCCAAGAGACTATTTGACCCAAAACAGAACTTTGACTTAACAACCAAAAAGAGGAGAAAAATACGGGACACAATATTTTCCAAACCAAGGAAATCATAAAATACTATTAATACCATCAGAATTATTTACAAACAAAATAGTTCAGACAGTTATGAGACAGACGTGAGGAAAGTAACTGGGAGTGAGAACCTAAGAATACTTCGCGTTGCCACTCAAAATCCAGGTCCTTCCTACGTAAAATAGTTGTGTGTACCCAAAGAAAACACAAACTGAATGCTTTGTTAAAAGGAAATAATAGATTTTTCTGAAACAACCCTAAGAAAACACAAACTGAATGAGAATGGTCGAAGACTAACACACAACGGGATTAATAGTTATTAACATGCAACATACAAAACAATCAAACTCCATCAAAGAAAGAAAAGGGTTAAGTAGTTTAACTGAAGGAAAGGGCCCATCAAAGAGAGAGTACAACTACAAACCCTATTAAAAAGTGAAGCAATCCATATAGGATAACACATAATTTCATATAAACTCGGAACCGTGGATAAACAAATTTGACGTATTATGAGGCCAGAAAAATTCTATAAATTTTCATTCACGCAATATAAAACCGTTTGAGAATATTCCAGCTTTTTCTGTAAAATCTGATTTTTTTATGAATCACATTGATGTTTTTAGTGTCAAATATCTTTTATAAAAATTCATATTTTGGTTTCTAACAGGCTACTGTGACCATGTTGTCGTAGATATATGAAGAATTGACAAGAAATGTAGCTTGTATCACTCTCTACTGATTTAATCGTCTAACTAATATACGCTGACAGTCCAAGATCACTGATGTTTTTCCACGATAAATTTAAATGAAAAACAGTTCAATAAAATTTATAATAAACATTATTTAGAAGTCTAATTAATACAAACACGGAGATGTTAGCATGGAATGGTAGATCAAACCTACTTAGAATTTTGGACCTTAGGTTATATTTTAAGAATTACAACCCTGAAAGAGAGTTAGGTTAACTAGATCTCGTTAGGCAGTTAAGTAGACCCAAAAGTGATTAGTTAGTTTTTTAAAAAAAAAAATCTATAACTTTAGTTGTTAATTTCAGGATAATTTTTGACATTCAACTAAGGCGTTTGCTTTTTTTTTTTTTTCGGTCACACAACCAAGGCGTTTGCTAAATTCAGTAGCTAAGCTCACTTATTAATAAAAACTAGAGGGTACAGAAAAATTCCCAAGTTTCATGTCATTAATAATTTGGAGGAAAAGGACTAAACCTGGAAGGTTTTATATAGGGAGGAAAATGTAGTAGATTTACTGATTTGGTAGTTTGAGTTTAATTATCATCTGCTTTACTCCTTTTCCTAATAAAAAAGTTAACCAGATTACAAAAGAGAAACAAAATTCTTGATTCTCACCCTTTTGTGTGGTCCAAGTCGCTTGAAACAAAACAAGACGTAGAGAGAAGCTACAAGGCCCACAAACACAATTATGATTCAAAGAAAAGTGCGACACAAACACTGATACGATTCTTGATTCAGAAAATGACCCAAAAAGAAATGGGAATTATTCATATGAACATTCTCCAACTCACCTTTAAAAAAAAAAAAAAAAAAATTTAAAGACAATTCTTGAATTTTTTATGCCAGGTTTGCTTTGCAATCAGTTAGGAACCTATTTTTCTAGGTATTCTTTAGACTCCTTCGAATTTCTCCGTCCAGTTGTGGGAGTTACAGTTTGTTTTTCTCACATTGTTCTCTTGTTCTTTTATCCAATTTGTTTTAGGAAAATTGTTAAATTGACCCAGTTTAAAATTGGGAGTGTCTCAATAAACTTTATACACATATCATTTTGTCTCAATAACCTTTGATATTTTCATAACCCAATTATAACCTTCAATATAAGTAAAAACTGATTTTTAAAAATATTTTCGAAATTTTTTTTAATAACATAAAAATATATATCAAATTTCGTCTTCTCCACCTCTTCCCGACCAAATTTCATATATGTTTTCCGTTTTTAATCAAAAAATTGTAAGATTTTCCAAAAATGCAAAATGTGTTTTTTTCCAAAAACACTTTAAAAATGTTTTTCACGAAAAGAAAAAAAATCAAGAAGGAGAATAATAGATTTAGGAAATATTTACCGAATATTGCGTTTTTGAAAAGAAAATAACTCATAATTTAATGGTCCTAGTTTTAGAGGATTAAAACTAACTTTGGTAGAATATCCTTTCGATAATATATATATTCTGCGTATCGTAGAAGACAGAGTCATTGATAGAAATAATATTCTGCAGTTAGTAGTACTGAAATATAAAAGTGGAATGTGCGATATGCAAAATTTGAACAATTAGTAAAATACTTTTTTCTACCACTCGTAGAACAAATAGTGGAAACTCTTGTATCGCTTTTTCTGTAGATATTTAATAAGTGCTATAAAAATAACATTATGGTACAATATGTATCGCTTTCTCTGTAGACATTTAGTGAAATGGTAAAAAGAATAGTGATAAGAGTGGTGATATCATATACCAAATATCAAAGCTAACTTTCTGAACAAATATTTCGTAGTTTTTACTTTTATTTTTTGCTCAAGCCTCAAATAACCTTGAGCCCATGTCTAAACCACTCTTTTTCTTTTCACATTCCGTCGTTAATATCTTCGTAACCCAATTCAAAACGAAAGAAGAGACAAGCAATAAACCCTAAAACTTATCAAGGCTCATCGCTATATCAACATCTTATTCCATAGCTTTAACCTATTTAATGGCGCAATACTCAAAACCCATCAACCCATCAACCCATCAGACACCAATTCTATCGAGAGCTATTCTTGAGATCAATGACAATCACACTTATATTGTCACTTATATTGACAATCCCCTTAGATGGCTCCAAATTGTGGCGGTCGAATCTCACAATCACGATTTAAGTAATTCTTCACAGCTTAATAAAACCTCTCTTGAGATCTTTGCGTTTGGTTGCTTTACGTAGAACTTTACAAACCCTGAAGAATTACTTAAATCGTGATTGTGAGATTCGACCGCCACAATTTGTCTACCCAAAGCCAACCGCGTAAGCAACGTTGCAGCCAATACACTCCTTGAAGGAATTTGTTCTGACCCCCCTCCTCCTCCTCCATTGTCGTCTTCTTCAGCTGTTCTGTTTAAATCAAGGCTCGAGGGACCTTCTTCACAGAGACAGAACCTAGCTATGTCGCCAGCTAGCTGACTCGAAAGCACATCCCAAAGTCCATCACTAGCTAAAATTAAGCATTCATCCCCAGATTCTCTTCTCATGAATGTTACTTCTGGTTCCCATGCTACCATTGGCTTAAGATACCTGTCCCCTGTCCCGTGGATTGTAACACTACGTTACCAACATTTTCAAATTTATTTTTGTTCTGAAACAACTCGATCCAAACCAACCGAAGGATCCATCGAAATAAAACATACTTTAGTTAAAATGATCAAATTTGAAACAAAAAAGGAAAGATAGAGAAGCTAACAAAAACTCTCTTTTTTTAAGAATTTGTTTTTTAAAATATAGTTCCTCTGTTTTAATTTAGAAGATGTTTGAATTAAACTTTCTCTACATAAAGATTGAGTTATTTCTACTTTATTAGTTAATGGTACAAGACAAAATATACAAGTAAATTTTTTTTTCTAATATGAATTAAAATCTTACACTTACATCTTAATTTTTTTTTAAAATGAACTAAGCTTTTACACTTCGTTTACAAAGTGAAACGGAATGATCTTATTTAAGCTCTGTAGTGAAACGGAAACTAAATCAGAGCGATCCATACTAACTTCTTTTTAACATTTTTTTTTGCTAAATACTTCTTTTTAACATAGTTACTATATTTAAAAAAAATTGAACCGAAACCAAAATGTGTACCCCTCTTGCTCTTTACCAATTTGGACTTGTCTCACTGGTTTGAAACCAAACCCTAAGGATTGAGAAAAATATTTACCTATCGCCCTCGACGTGGCTAGAATGCCTTCAACTCTAGCTCCGTCCACCACTAAAACCCGACCACCAGCTGCTTCGATCCTCGCTCGCTCGTCTGGTCTATCCGGCTGCACAAAACCCAAATCTAACAACTTTAAACATAGTTCTCTCAAAGCTCTAGCAGGAGCTAAAACAAAGTAGTATGCTACTGCTACTACTACGACTCTGCGACCTAACCAAGGTTCGAATCAAATAAAGCACCTTGTGATCGTTACTCAAAGGAACAGCGACTCCACTTCGACACAGCACCGCACGTGAATCGCCAGTGTTGGCTACTACGATATGCTCTTGCGTCAGCACCGCCGCAACCGCCGTAGAGCCCGAAATCGCAGCCTCCCTCGGATCGCAGCTGCAAAGCGACACGGTGGTTCCACACACGCAAGTGCTCGTTGCCAGCTCATCCATCCTCTCGAAACTCCGTTTCATAACTCCCCTCCATTTCTTCTCCACGACGTCGTTTCCTTCTTCCTCTGCTTTACACTCTGTTTGCTCCACCTCTTCCCTAACTAGCGTGTGCATCGTCGTGCTGCACATTGTTGACACCTGTTCACACGTCAAAATCACAACCTCTTCAACTCCGCTAAATTACCAGGGTACCCCTGCATCATAAGTATTTATTTACCTGAGAACCGCCGTGGCCATCGTAAACAGCGAAGAAATGAACCGGTCTTTGCCGGTTTACTTCCGGTCTACACAAATTCGGTTTGACGGTAACCCTATCTTCCATGTTACGGGATCTTCCCATCACTGAAACTACTCCGTACATGGGCTCATCTTCCGGTCCTGATTTCGTCGGAGACGGGAAGAAACCTCCGATGTCCGCCGGGAGACCTCCGATCTCCGTCCTCCGTGGCTGTTTTCTGACCAGAGAGAATCTTGAGTAAACCTCTTGCTCCGTCCGATCTCGACTCTTAGACGACGAGGACGAGTTGGGATCGCCGAAAACAGCCGCTTGCCTCCGCATCTCGATTCGCCGTCGACGTCGCTCACGGCATTTACTCGGCGAAACGTCGTCTCTTCGTCCGGTAGAAATTGTTCGGTAGATTTCAGTCATCGATCGTCTCCGTGGATCAGTGAGCACCGCTTTATATATACATGGGGCCGCGAGAGAGAGACAGGGGACTGAGCTTACGAGGAAGAAGGGACACGTGTCAGTTGTTAGATGCATTTGCGTGTTAAGCTCAGATGTTAAGTTGTTGTCCACGTGGAGACGCATTCCGTTTTTAAAAACGGCATCCCCCGGTTTTGAGCTCTCTTTCATTTTGAAGATACTCTTAATTATACATTCAAGTATTTTTTATTGATGCAAATTGAGTTTTAGAATTTAAAAAGTATAACTGTAAATTATACGCAGAGAGAAATGTTTCTAATATAAATGCAGCAGATACAGATCAACAAAGCTCACCTTTCTTTGCTAAGACAAGCAGATACCACGACGAGAAGACTCAAATACAACAACTAACAAAAAAAAAAGAACCACGACATAAATCTAATCTCCTATCTACCTAATATTCACTCTAACGAATATAATTCTAGAATTTCACCCCGAACCTAAAACACAGAAAATTAACAAGGTGTACAGTTGTAGCGACAACATTAAATAACTAGAAATATTTAATTTTTAATCAAATACTTAAAAATCGCTGATAATAATCTCAAGCGTATGTAAAAAAACCAAACTTTTAATCAATGTTATAAAAAAAGTTCGGCACTTAATAGGCGGTGAAAGAAGACCTAAAGTCTAACCGTATATGTGGAAATATTGGCAAAGTTTCGGTAGAAAATTATTTTTTATATACATATACCTACAAAAAGGAATATATGTACATATTCCTTATATATTATTTGGAAAGTAATCTTGTTGAGTTTGCTTATGCGTCAACTCCACATTCATTTTCACCAAATAAATATGATATGTCCAAACAATTATTATGACATGGCAAAATACTTATATTGTAATTAACTTTTGATTTAAAAGTTTAATCTCATAAAATATCTCTTCGAATCTCCTTCGAACATTTTTTTGGAAGGTTGACTAACAAATCACATAACAAAATTCCTACACCTACGTACAAATGTTAAAAATATATGTTATCTTATAACTAAGCTAATTTAAAAAACCCTTAAATCTCATAACAAAATACATATACCTACGGACATATATTATAAGTATATGCTAATTTAAAAGTATATGATAATTTTATACAATATTAAAAGTATATGTTATCTCATATTTGTAACTTTAAAAAAAAAAAAAAATAATTGTAACTTTAATAAAATTCATAAACTTTTAAATTAGCATATACTTTAAATATTATCTCATAACTAAAACTTTAATAAAGTTCATAAATGAATCTTCGCAAATATTTTATTTAATAAATTTTTTGTTAATCTAACTAACCTTATTTGGAATCAAAAATTAATTCTCATAACTACAATTTTAATAAAATTCCAAAAGCAAATCATTCCAAATATTAAAGTTTATAAAACAGAAAATGAAGATTCTATAAGATATTAAGTATTCGTCGAGATTTCCATATTAGAAATATTGATCAAATCCGAAATTTATCGCTGGAGAAAAAGTGACGAATCGTCGTCACTTGCCACTCCTTTCGGTGCTACACATGGCAATCATCTACAAGTTCTCGATTGCTCAGGTTGTGCTACTTATACCAACACAACACATGGGCCATATGAGTTTTTATTCTTTAATTGATTTCCTACAAAGGAAGAAAAACGGCGACATATATATTTTATGCTAACATATTTTGAAACTCATGTAGTGTCCCGGATCAAAGGCATGGGATGGTTATTTCATTACTCAATATTTATAACTTTCTTAGAATTATTGATTTGAAGTGGGTTGAAGTTAAAATATGTGGATAAATTTTAATATCTCCTAGTTTGAGGTCAATATGAATCAAGATCTTAATTTTTTTTCTCAAACAAAAAAGGACTTAATACTTTATAAAACATTGGTTTTCGTGTTTAATGTATGTAAATTAAACTACCTATGTGGAACCTATACGATTGATGTTGTTCATGTAAAAAATATGAACTTATTAGCTTCTAATTTAAAACGAAATACAATTGAGTGAAAGTAGTCATGCTACTTATAAAATAGAGTTGAATTGTATGCCTAATCTTATCAATTTTTTTTTTAATGTGCATCATATCGAAATTATAGCGTAGTAGATGGTATAAAATCAAATTTAAATTTAGATTTATTAAAGGATTAAACATACTATCATTGTATGCATTGTATGACCATATATTGTATAAAATCAAATTTAAATTTATTAAAGGATTAAACATACTATCATTGTATGCATTGTTTTAAAATTATTTTTTTCAAAAGTTTCACTTTTGAAAATAAAATTTATCATTGTTATTGAATGTATAGTGTACAAATATATATATTTGAAATACTGAAGAAAATTAAAATCGTAAAAAATAACAAAATTAATTTCATCCCACTATATGTTTTATTCTAGATACTATTATGTTACTCACAAAAAAAATTAAAAATTTTACAAATTCTCAAGACCAAAAGTGAACCAAAAATAGAAATTTAACATCATTTATAATTGGGTTTTCTGCAAAAAAAACCCTCCAAGTGGTTAGATTTTGTAATTTTACCTTAGAAGTCAATTAAATGCAGGTCAACCCGTGAAATTGAAGTCAATCCGCAATATTATTCCTACACTTAACGGACGTTATATCGGTTACGGTAGTTTACACGCACCGTTGTACTTATTGTAGTTGAAACAATCGGACCCTTTTTTTTTAAATTAAATTACATTGGATTCGAATTAATGTTCACATAAACATTAATTCTCAACATCCAATCAATTTCGATAACAACCTCAAACATACAACTAGCGGAAACAAACTCAACAATTAACCAATAACAACTCAACTATTAAACCAGTTCCATAATCCAATTCATAAAAACCAGCCACCTAGCCGTTCTAACAATAACATAAGCAAACAACCGAGACACTAGATCATCCTCCTCTTCATAGCCATGATTCCACGATCACACTTTGCCTTTACCTGCATCACATGGATAAAAGAGATGCGTGAGTATTATCACAAATACTCAGTGAGACGATCATCCCATCTACTTGGCTATACACACATGCATAAGAAAATGAAACAATACCAAACGAGCACACAACAATGTACAACTCAATAATCAGCACGAACAATTGTCCCAAAACTCACAATCAATCATCATTACATCAGTTCATCATCAATCAATCGCATTATAACATTCACTTTACCCATATAAGCCATGGTCATGCACTCACCTTGGTTCTGGATCGATTCTAGACATGAACAACTACGAAGAGAGACCTCTCTCTCACCTACATCCTCTACTCTACCTTCCTTTCCTCACGAACCAACAAAACCTTGATCCTTTCTCCAAAAACCACCTAAACCGAATTAGGGTTTTAGAAAATAGGAACGACACGCTGACTTCAAAAGCACACAAAGAACGGAGATTACATTAGAATCAGAATCAAAAACCTGATCTGAAAACTAGACAGAGAGATTTAACTAACGGTATGTGGATCGTCTTCTGAATCTTTCTAGTTCGACGGGAATCCTCCCTCAAAGTAGACTGATCGCAGACCCAAAATTGCAGAAACCTCTCTCAGTAAAACAATCATAACTCCTAGAATAAACATCCGATTGATAAATCGTTTTCTCCTATATCAAGATCAGAGAGTGAAGAACTTAACCTGAAAGTTTCGCTCCGATCCGATCTGTTTTTACTGGCCGTTACTCTCCTCTTATAAAACCGGACAGAACTACCTCCAAAGCTTAAGCACAAGAACACACAAGGATCTCTTCCTCAAAACTGTTTTCTCTCATTTTCTCTCTGAAAAACGCAGCCTCTCTATGCTGCTCAACTTTTATAAAGAAGCTCTAGGTCTCCATTAACCAAAACGCCAAACCAACGATTAAAATCGAACCAACCGGTTCAATTCGACCTTCCAAAATTCTCAATTTTTGGTTCATGGTTGTTATAATTCTCCACCACTAACCAGGATTCGTCCTCGAATCTCGCATTACCGTCACACTACGGTCTCAACTACCTGACTCACCCGGCCAGCACCACTCGAGATCAACCCTCGAATCACGCAAAACAGACACACTACAGTTAACACTCCTGACCAACCCGGCCAGCATTACCTAAGATCAACACTCCCGATCTATGAGGTCTACATCTAGTCCTGTGCACATAGTCACGTTTCAGACATTGATTGCTCTCAACTCATAACTCATATCACATAACCACACCACTCACACTCTCAGGAACACGTCCTTTGAGCTATCGGTGCACCATACCACTGACACTCTCAGAACACACAGTCCGTCGAGTTAGCTGTATACAGGGGAAATCCTCATCCCCTCTAGAGAAGTACTCATCTTGTAGTATTACTAAGGGAAATCCTCATCCCTCCTGGAGAAATCCTCATCTCCAAATGAGTTATTCGAGAAAATCCTCATTCCCTAGAAAAATCAATTCTTCACGCCTATAGCATCTCTGATTAGAACTACCTCATTTGGTCTCAACTTGACATCCCAATACCCGGAATATACTCGGAATACCCGGTTAATACAAGTGGTATCAGAACGAACCCTAACGAGTGTATGAGTCACACTGTCGGGGGTAACGATCCTAGTACACAACGAGGACGTTGCGATCAGTTAGTGGGGGTGATTGTAACATCCCGGTTTCTGGAAATATGTGGTACATGCGGAGAGGTTTAAGAGAATTGATTTGACTACGTATACCACAAAAATGCGCTTATCTTTTCCGTCACACATCCAAAGAGAACTCTAGAGTTAAGCTTGGGCTGGAGCAATTTAAGGATGGGTGACCTACTGGGAAGTCATTTCCAGTACCGTGTGAGTGAGGACAAAGCACAGGGAAAGATCACGTGGTGATTTGCAGGTCAGTAAACAAGTATTTCTAGTTTCCCGGACTAACGCACTGTTCGTCGGACAGGAATGGGCCCACGGGCCGAGAGTAGGCGTGGGGTCCATTGGGAGATGAGGATTTCTCCTGAAGGGATGAAGATTTCTCCTATATGTTATTGAGAGATGATGATTTCTCTCGAGGAGATGAGGATTTTCCCTGCATACCGATAACTCGACGGCGGTCAGGGTGTTACAGTAGTTTCGCAAACTCCATGTTGTTTTAAGAATTTTAATAGTTTTTTTTTGTTTCATTAAAATTTAAAGTAACAAAAAATCAAAATAGTTCTTCTTCTTCATGTCTTCTGCTCTTAACTCTTCCCTTGTTGTTCTCTTTCTTCTTTGAAATGAACACATATTCAAAGATTTGAGTTTCACAGTATATTAGATAAGAGATTCCAACCCATGAGCAATTTTGTGTGAAGAACAAATGTCACGGTGGTCGAGGACGGCGGAGATTTGCTCTGCAACAATTTTAAACTATTTTACAATACAGCAAGTCTTCGGCCATCATTTGTCCTCCACCAAAGCTCGTTTCTTTCCACTCCACCACCACCTTATCAAATCTGAGGTCCCTATCCACTCGAGTTGTCTCACAAACTTCTTATCAATTTAATGATGAAATTCCTTTTCGAAATGCAACCTGATTCGATCCACACCCATGACTCTATTTAGTCTTAAATTGAATCGATTGAAAGAAATTCCAGAAACCCTACTTCTTTTTTTTCCCAATTTAATTTTACCCATAAGAGATAATAAGAAAAAACTGTATGCAGTTTTAGTTGCAAAAAACGACATAAAATGGAAGAATGGTTGCAGTTTTTAACATAAATGAAAACGAAGCGTTTTATATTCTGTTTGAGATTTAAGCGTCGTTCATCGATATATTTAAGGGTTATATTGCGGGTTGACTTTAACTTCACGGGTTGATTTGCATTTAATTGATTGCAAGGGTAAAATTACAAAATCTAACTAATTAGAAGGTTTTGTTGCAGAAAATTTTTTATAATTTAATATTTTTATAATTTTTTTTTTTTGGTAACATAAAACTCATATGTTTTTTTTTCAAAAAAAGAAAAATAAAACTCCAATGGTCCACGTGTTGTGTTGGTATAAGTAGCACAACCTTTTTATAATTTATTTTGATTATAAAAAAATACTAATCGGCGTATGATATTTTTTTTTATTTGAGCGGTCATCCGTTAGCATACCCGTACACCATAACTGCTTCAACTCATGTATAGAAAACTCAAAGACATAAATTCTCGTTAAATGCACATATCATATGGAAAATTATAAAAGGCTACATAAACATTAAAACATATTTTAACACAGCTTTTAAAAAAAAAAAAACAGATCTAACACATATCATAAGGGAAATTATATAAGGCTACACAAACATACTAAAATCGCTTTGCATGATACTTTTGTTTCCTAGAAGTTGTGCTACTCTGCGATCACTACAAAAAATAGTGTTTGTTGCATCAGATATATAACATCACAAAACTAAATGACATTGATTTAAATTACTTATTAATAAACGATGCAAAATATATTATTTAACATCAGTTATTGTAATTGATGTTGTTATTGACAGAGTTTACATCGATTCAATAGAAATGATACAAATTTATGTTAGTTTACACCACTTTAAAAAAATTGACACAAAATATAAATTTACCTCAATTAAATAATTGATGTATTTATTAATTTTTAGTAATATCATTTAGAAAAATGATATAAAACTTACATCAATAATAAACGATGTTAATTATGAGATTTAGCTTCAATTACTAAAATACTAGATTTTTGATATGTGTCAAACGCGGGATTAGAATATTCAAAAATAGAATATTATATTTTGTTATAATATACAAAATAAATTATAAACAACAAAGATCAGATGATATATTTTTCACATAAATAAATATATTTTATTTTACAAAAACTAATTTGCATGATATTTATATTGAATGTAAGCGTTTTTTATGTAAATCGAATACATTTGAGATTATGAGTTCTCTCAAACTTATTTAAACTCACCAAACCCAAACCAATATCGCGTTAAAATGTGAAAAAAAAAATTAGACCAAAAATCAAAGAAATAATAATAAAAGGTAAAAATGATGATTTTTGAAATTCAAACGTTAATGTTTAGATTGTAATGTTGTACGTTTATAACAACACAACTTTAATTAAATTAATATAGATACAATTAAATGATATAAAATAAAATAACTGTATGATTAATCATATATGACATCCAAATGGATATAAATACAACTTTTATAAAATAATTGACATCGGTAAATGATTCCTCGTTAAAAAATTATTTTATATAACATTTTTAAAAATTAATATATTACATTTTAGTTAGATTTAAATTGGTAACACATGTATTTTGTGTTCATTTTAAAAATTAATGTAAATATATAGAGATTTCTAACATGGCATATAAAATTAATCGGAGTATTTTGATTGGTTAAATTTAATTGATGTGTCCTTAATTTCCTTTTTGTTTGACACCTTGAATTTTTTGTAAGTGTGTTTTCAATTAATATATAGAGGATGATGTAATAATAGATGAGATAAAATTGTATTTCCGTTGAATACTCCAATAAATAATTTTAGCACTAAGTACATAAGATCACTACAGTTTCTACTCATAAAGAATCGTAAAAAAATTGTAAGTTGGCTTAATAAATAGTCTTACTGTATATATAATCTTTGATTTTTATTGTAAGTATCACTCGACCATTATTCTTCTTCTTATATATACTGTATATATAATGTGAGGACCAAACTCGTCAAATAAAAATTTTTTTTTTGACCCGGATCACTATTATCATAAATAATAATCCTCAACGGTCCAATAAACAAACAGCGCGGAAACAAAGATTCAAACAATCAATTACAATTATCGTTTAACAAGTCCATACTTATTAATTACTAGTTCAATTCGGTAATACACATAGTTCTGAAATTGTTAACACCCTAGCAATTCTATCTTATTACACGAAAACGAGCCACTAGATCATTCCCCTCGTCCCGGCCATGATTCCACGATCACTGACTGTCTTTACCTGCATCACATGGTTATAAGAGATGCGTGAGTATTATCATAAATACCCAGTGAGACGGTCATCCCATCTACAGGCTATACACACAGGCATAAGCAAAAGATACAATACCAGGATGAACAAACAATAATGCATCACACAACAACCAAACGAGAACAACACGTTCAATATGTCAAACTGACGGTAATCAAAAACCCGTGTCGATCGACACAACCTCCTTGTGTCGATCGATACAACCTCCTTGTGTCGATCGACACACCCGGCCGACACTGTGTCGATCGACATACACAACTTGTGTCGATCGACGCATGACCAATCAATACGTCAAACTGACGGCAATCGAAAACCCGTGTCGATCGACACAGCCCTCTCTGCTCGACTCCTCTTGAGTCAAAACAACCGTCTGCACAAAAATCCACAAAAAAAAACATACGAGAATCGACCCAAACAACACACAATCGCATCCTATCAATTCCTTTACCCAGATAAGCCTATGGTCACGCACTCACCTCGAATTCGGATAGAAGAGGATAAGAATCCGACGAAGAACATGAAGAACACGAAGAACAAATCCGAAATCCTTCACCGTACGATCCTCCCACACTTCCACAACCTCACAAACACTCCCACAAGCCTAATAAGATTGAGGAACACGAAAGAAACAACACCAACAACCTCTCCTCTCAATCCTCTCACTTTCTTTCTCAAAAATCGGTTTTTCTGTCCAGAAAATCCGATTTTTGACTTAAATAGCCCGTCTGCCGACACTGTGTCGATCGACACACACAACTTGTGTCGATCGACGCATGACCAATCAATACGTCAAACTGACGACAATCGAAAACCCGTGTCGATCGACACACCCCAACTGTGTCGATCGACACAACCCTCTCTGCTCGACTCCTCTTGAGTCAAAACAACCGTGTCGATCTACACACTAACCTTGTGTCGATCGACACCCATCCAAAAATTTACTTTTTGGATCACGGACGTTACAATTCTCCCCCACTAACACGGATTCGACCTCGAATCACGCAACACCGTCTCACTACGGTCTCCACTACCTGACCGGGACGCGGTCATTAACCTTCGAGATTACGTTTGAATCCTCTAACCCATCCTGCTAAGGCTACACTCTCGCCCAAAATTCGCCCAGATTCCCCCGGAGCACCCACGATGCACGCCCCATGGTCCGGATTAGAGCTGCCCGATTGACCGTCCAACAATCAAACAAGAACATGTCCGATCAACCGTTGACCCCACACTGGACCAAATGATCGTACAACAATCAAACAAGAACATGTACGACCATCGGCGTAACATATGCTACCAAGATTGTCCGACCCGAATTCCAGACTCCAATAATAACCCTAGACTCGACGTACACAACACAAAACCCCTGGCCCTCAGCCAGCACCACTCGCTATCACACCTGATCCCCGAGTTCTACTAGGCTCCCACTAGCCTCATTGCACCATATCTATGGATACAATCCTGACCAAACCCGGTCAGTCCATGATCAGAGATCACCACCCGATCTCAATCACCTAACCCCGTCTCACTAAGGTTGACACTCTCATCCAAAACCCGTCCAAATTCCCCCAGGAAACATCCACGATACAGCACTCGCTGATCCGGATCAGGGTTGTCCGATAGATCGCGCAACAATCAAACAAGAACATGCCCGACCCACCGTAGACCCAAACCTTGGATCAATTGGTCGCACAACAATCAAACAAGAACATGTACGACCAAAGAAGCTACATATGTTTACCAGGGTCGTCTGAACTAAGGTTCCAAACTCGAGTAAAAACCCTAGATTAGACATCCACAAACCACCTGAGATCATTCCCGATCCCTGAAGTTCATAGAATCTCATACTTATAATCACACTACAGGTACTATTGCTCAAACTCATATCTCTATACACCACTCCCACTCGCAGGGTCGTCACCCATCGAGCTCTCGATGTATACCATACCGGCTCTCGGTATGCCCCAGCCCCTCCGCTTCAGGACACACAGTCCATCAGCTCTCGGCTGCAGAGGAATCACACATCCTCTGGAGAAATCGCAATCTCTCAAAGTATATGCAGGAGAATATCACCATCCCCTGGAGCAGTAACACTGTAACGTGCATCATAAGCACCTGTCGACCGATTTACTTCTGTGGTTCCTATCCTGATATTCCCTAACCCGGAATATCCCTCATGACCAATCCCCAGGTTATTGGAAACAACCTAATCACCAGGGTGTTTCCTACCCCGATATTCCCTAACCCAGAATATCACTCACGACCAATCCCCAGGTCATCTGAAACAACCCAATCATCAGGGTGTTTCCATCGGAGTCCCTGGAAACGACAGTCCTAACTCACATAAGACTTCTGTTCCAGACTCCGCCTAGAAAATAGACAGGTTCTAACTCACATAAAACCTCTATTTTCCAGCGCCATCTAGGGATCTACCTGTCCTAATCCCTTAGGAGCCCCTATCCCTAGATACCTGGACAAGCCCTAACTCCCATAGAGCTTCTATCCTAGCCCCTCAAATGACCTCCCCGTCATCACACACATGACCTAACCCAGTCATCAAACCCATGACCTCCCCGTCATACCATAAGAACATCCGTCTTATAACCCAAGATAATAAGAAAAACTCCATCTTATTAAATCTTAACAATGTATATCGTTACAACCCAAACGAAATACATACAACTCATAGCCACAAGCTAAAACAACCACTGAAAACCAGAAAGACACTCAAGCCTCCGCTTGCTTCTCGAACCACTTCGAGAACCTTGCCTTCATACTTGCCTCTGGTTCCCAAGTCTCCTCCTCGACACCATCACAGTCCTACACGACTCTCACCAATGGTATCCTCTTCCGGCGCAGAACCTTGACTCTCCTCTCAAGAATCCTCACAGGTCTCGCCTCCAACGTCATGTTGGGCTGAAGATCCTCCAGAATCCTAGCCAACACCTCCTCAGACTCATGTAGACACTTCCGCAGCATCGATACATGAAATACCTTATGAAACGCTCTCATACTCTGAGGTAACTCCAACCGATAAGCCACTGGTCCAACCCGCTCCACCACCCGGAACGGACCCATAAACCTCGGACTTAGCTTATTCTCCGAAATGGATCTGTTAGGACCCCTCAACATCGCTGCTTTGAGATACACCAGATCTCCCAGCTCAAACTCCAGCTCTTTCCGTCTCTTATCAGCATAACTCTTCTGCCGATCCTGAGCCTCTCTCATGTTCAGTCTCAAGACACGGATCTTTTCCGTCGTCTCCTGAACAAAATCCGCACCAAACATGCTCCTCTCCCCCACTTGAGTCCAACACAATGGTGTCCTACATGGCCTCCCATACAGAGCCTCATATGGAGCTATCCCAATACTCGCCTGGTATGAGTTGTTGTACGCAAACTCAACCAGGTTCAGATGATCCGCCCAATAACCACCATAATCCAGTACGCACATCCTCAACAGGTCCTCTAAAGTCTGAATAGTCCTCTCCGACTGCCCATCTGTCTGAGGATGATACGTCGTGCTCATGTGCACCTTAGTGCCCATCTCTGCCTGAAACGCCTTCCAGAACACAGACGTAAACCTCGGATCCCTGTCTGACACAATACTCGCTGGCACCCCGTGCAGCCTCACTATCTCACGCACATACTTCTTAGCCAACACCACCGTCCCATCGGTCTTTTTGATGGTAAGAAAGTGTGCTGACTTGGTCAGACGATCCACAATCACCCAGATCGCATCATACGTCCGTGACAACGGCAACCCCGTCACGAAGTCCATGGTAATCAATCCCACTTCCACTCCGGAATGGGCAAACTCTGCAACATACCACTCGGAACCTGATGCTCAGCCTTCACCAGCTGACACACGTTGCACGCTGCAACCCAATTAGCTACATCCCTCTTCATCCCGACCCAGTGATAATACCGCTTCAGATCACGATACATCTTGGTCGCCCCCGGATGAATCGATAACATGCTCGCATGAGCCTCACGCAAGATCTCTTGCCTCAGATCCTCATCCTTGGGTACACAAACCCGTCCGTTCACCAGTATCGTCCCATTTTCCGAGACCATATACTTTGAACCTGCAACCCTAGCAGCATCAATCAACATCGGATCCAACTCCTGAGCTGCTCGAATACGACTCAGCAAATCTGCTTGGTTAGCTACCTCTAACCCCAACGGCTCCTGTGAGATCACACACAACATCAACGTACTAATCTCGCTCACCAGAGCTTCCATATCACGCTCCTGAGCCGAAGCAACCCTCATCCGACTCAACGCATCTGCAACCAGATTAGCCTTACCCGAATGGTATCCGATCTCCAAATCGTAATCCGCTACCAACTCCATCCAGCGCCTCTGTCTCTGGTTCAACTCCGGCTGAGTGAAGAAATACTTCAAACTCTTATGGTCTGTGAACATCTGAACCTTTCCACCATAAAGGTAAGATCTCCAAATCTTTAGAGCGAAGATTACCGCAGCCAACTCCAAATCATGGGTAGGGTAGTTGCACTCATGCTTCCTCAACTGCCTCGAAGCATACGCAATAACCTTTCCGTGCTGCATCAGGACACAACCCAAACCAACACCCGAAGCGTCGGTATACACCACGTAAGCCTCACCCGGCTCAGGTAACGCCAACACCGGTGTACTCGTCAACATCTCCTTCAGCTTACTAAAACTCTCCTCGCACGCAGAAGACCACACAAAAGGAACATCCTTCCCTGTCAACTTGGTCATCGACTTAGCCAAACTTGCAAATCCCGCGATGAATCTCCGATAATAACCTGCCAACCCAAGAAAACTCCTGATCTCAGTGGCATTCCTCGGTCTAGGCCACCCTCTGATAGCCTCAATCTTAGCCGGATCTACGGAAACTCCCTCTGCAGACACCACATGGCCAAGAAAACTCATCTCCCTCTGCCAGAAACTGCACTTGCTCAACTTCGCAAATAGCTTCTGCTCCCGCAGCTTCCCCAAAACTACTCTCAGATGCAACTCATGCTCCTCAGGACTCTTCGAATACACCAAAATATCATCGATAAAGATGATCACAAACACATCCAGATACTCCTGGAATACCCCGTTCATCAACCGCATGAACGCTGCTGGTGCATTCGTCAAACCAAAAGGCATCACCACAAACTCAAAATGCCCATACCTCGTCCTGAAAGCAGTCTTCCTCACATCTGCCTCCTCCATCGGAATCTGATGGTATCCCGAAGCCAAGTCGATTTTGGAGAACCAGGTAGCCCCTCGCAACTGATCCAACAACTCATCAATGCGCGGCAGAGGGTACCTGTTCTTCACGGTGACTCGGTTAAGTCCCCGATAATCGATGCACAACCGGAAACTACCATCTTTCTTCTTCACAAACAACACCGGCGCTCCCCACGGTGAAACACTAGGCCGAATAAAACCCTTATCCAACAAATCATCCAGCTGCTTCTTCAGCTCTGTCATCTCTGCTGGAGCCATACGGTAAGGTGCCTTAGATATCGGAGTAGTCCCGGGTTCCAACTCAATAACAAACGGATCCGACCGCGATGGCGGTAATCCCTCCAATGACTGGAACACATCCCGGAAATCCCGAACAACTCGAATATCCTCAACTGCAACCCCTCCAACAGACTCAGGCATCACTATCGTTACCAGATACGCCTCGCAACCCTTGAGAAACAACTGTTCGGCCTGTATCGTGGAAATCACAAGACTCCCGGAAGTCGGTCTCACACCCTGATAAACCAACCTCCCTGCCTCTCGCTCAAACACAACTCGCCCTCGGTGGCAATCCAGATGGACCCTGTAACAATCCAACCAATCCATACCCAGGATAACATCGTACAGCTCCACCGGACAGATGATCAGATCTGCTGGCATCAACTCCCCTGCCACCAGAACATCCACACCACGAGCCCGCCCGAAAGTAGCCAACGTCCTACCACCAGCAACCTTGACTACTCCCGCCTGTTCCCCGGAATCACTCTGGATTCCGCTGCTCTCCGCACACTCCGGCGTAATAAAGCTATTCGTAGCTCCCGAATCAAACAACACGTGGGACTCATAACCGCCCACAACTAAGGTCCCTGCACAATCCCATGTGCCTCAGAACCCTACCATTCTAGCACAGACTCACAATTTCCCAACAGACAA
Source organism: Arabis hirsuta (assembly GCA_964056655.1). NCBI lineage: Eukaryota > Viridiplantae > Streptophyta > Magnoliopsida > Brassicales > Brassicaceae > Arabis > Arabis hirsuta. Next base: position 24,791,549 of record OZ053302.1, on the reverse strand, counting down.
AAACTCAAACAACCACGAATTTAAAAAGTCAAGTCCGGAAGTACCTGTGATCGGTCTGGTGCTAGATCCACCCGCCTCCGCAGACGTGAACATACGCGGTGCTGCTGCAATCTGAGACAACGGCTGCACCGCCAATGGCTGCACTAAGACCACCGCCAACTGCTGCAGCTTCGGACACTTGGGCTTAATATGCCCCGTCTCTCTGCAGTGGTAACACACCCGTGTATCCTGGACCCCGACCCGCACATCTCGAGTCCCGGTCCCGGTCCTCTTCGGACAGCTCGCCACACGATGGGACATACTCCCACACCCGAATCATCCCGAACCGCCCTGACTGACCCCTGAAGTGCTCTCCCACTTCCTTTTCTGTCACTGAGCAAGTTTGCCGCCCCTGCCTGAACTCATCTGCTGCTGAGATCTCCTCGGCTGCTGCTGAGATCTCCTCGGCTGCTGCTGCTGCACCGGTGGACTAACCACCACAACCTGCTCCCCGAGATCCTCCTCGATCGCAGCAGCCATCTCAACCAGCTCCGCCCTCGTGGCGAACCTACTCGCCCTGCAGCGAGTCCTCAAATCTGGTCGAAGTCCTCGCAAGAACCTCCTAACCTGGGCATCCTCGCCCTCCATGCCTCTCCCTGCATGTACCAGGAGTCGACTGAACTCAACATCGAACTCCCTCACTGACCGATCTCCCTAAGTTAGGTCCAGAAACCTAGACTCCAAACGGTCCACTGCCTCCTGCGGGAAATACTTGGCGTTGAACTCCGCCAAGAAATCCTCCCAGACCATCTCGGCCTGCACCCTCCTGGCCTCAACACCTCTCCACCAGAGATGCGCATCACCCTCTAGGTAATGTACCGCCAGATCCACTCTGTATCCCTCTGGACACCTGATGGAGCGAAAGTTACGCTCTAACCTCATCCGCCACCCATCAGCCTCCTCAGGCTTAGCACCGCCCGAGAAAAATGCAGTACCAATCCGCTGCATCTGCTCCATCATCCGCAGATAAGATGGAAGCTCCTCAACCCCAGCCAAACCCGGCTGCACCCCAACCATACCCGGCTGCACCCTAGGAGCATAACCCGGAGCAGGCACCCCTCCTGGTAACCTCTCCAGAATCATCTGTAGTAGACCCGCCAGACGATCATCTCGATCCGGGGCAACGCCTACGGCAGCACCCCCTCCAGGGCCCACCGCACCGCCAGCTACATCAAGACCCGCACCAGCCCCTCCAGCTCTCACACTGGAACCCGTAGCTGTCACACCCACGGACCCCTCCTGAAACGCCTGCGAGTCAGCTACCCCCTCATGTGTAGTCTCCTGGGACACCCACGTGGCAGCAGACTCACTCCCAAGTCCCCGCCCATGCCCACGCCCAGCACGAGTACCACGACCTCTACGGCCCCCGCGACCTCTGCCTCTAGTCCCCCTAGTCATCACTCTGCACTCAACAGCACAATTCTAAGTACTAGAAAACAGAAATCACAAAATACATACCGTGGAATCTCATTGAAGGCTCGGAAGGGATGATCTAGGACTCCATACCCACACCACAATCAATTGACTAACGCACATAATCAATTATTTAGTTAGCCCTAGAACCGCTAGGGCTCTGATACCAAACTGTGAGGACCAAACCCGTCAAATAAAATTTTTTTTTTTTTGACCCGAATCACTATTATCATAAATAATAATCCTCAACGGTCCAATAAACAAACAGCGCGGAAACAAAGATTCAAACAATCAATTACAATTATCGTTTAACAAGCCCATACTTATTAATTACTAGTTCAATTCGGTAATACACATAGTTCTGAAATTGCTAACACCCTAGCAATTCTAACTTATTACACGAAAACGAGCCACTAGATCATTCCCCTCGTCCCGGCATGATTCCACGATCACGGACTGTCTTTACCTGCATCACATGGTTATAAGAGATGCGTGAGTATTATCATAAATACCCAGTGAGACGGTCATCCCATCTACAGGCTATACACACAGGCATAAGCAAAAGATACAATACCAGGATGAACAAACAATAATGCATCACACAACAACCAAACGAGAACAACACGTTCAATATGTCAAACTGACGGTAATCAAAAACCCGTGTCGATCGACACAACCTCCTTGTGTCGATCGACACACCCGGCCGACACTGTGTCGATCGACACACCCGGCCGACACTGTGTCGATCGACACACCCGGCCGACACTGTCGATCGACATACACAACTTGTGTCGATCGACGCATGACCAATCAATACGTCAAACTGACGGCAATCGAAAACCCGTGTCGATCGACATACCCCAACTGTGTCGATCGACACAGCCCTCTCTGCTCGACTCCTCTTGAGTCAAAACAACCGTCTGCACAAAAATCCACAAAAAAAAAAACATACGAGAATCGACCCAAACAACACACAATCGCATCCTATCAATTCCTTTACCCAGATAAGCCTATGGTCACGCACTCACCTCGAATTCGGATAGAAGAGGATAAGAATCCGACGAAGAACATGAAGAACACGAAGAACAAATCCGAAATCCTTCACCGTACGATCCTCCCACGCTTCCACAACCTCACAAACACTCCCACAAGCCTAATAAGATTGAGGAACACGAAGGAAACAACACCAACAACCTCTCCTCTCAATCCTCTCACTTTCTTTCTCAAAAATCGGTTTTTCTGTCCAGAAAATCCGATTTTTGACTTAAATAGCCCGTCTGCCGACACTGTGTCGATCGACACACACAACTTGTGTCGATCGACGCATGACCAATCAATACGTCAAACTGACGGCAATCGAAAACCCGTGTCGATCGACACACCCCAACTGTGTCGATCGACACAGCCCTCTCTGCTCGACTCCTCTTGAGTCAAAACAACCGTGTCGATCTACACACTAACCTTGTGTCGATCAACACCCATCCAAAAATTTACTTTTTGGATCACGGACGTTACATATAATATACATGCAATTCCATTATCTCAACTAACAAGGAAATTTTAACCTAAATATATTTGATACAATAGAAAGCAAAAAATTAGGAAACACAATTTAGAAATATACTATATATTTAAGAAAAATTACCTTAAATCTTTTCTATAATGTTTTTGAAAAAGGAATAAATTCAATAACAAAGGTATCTAAATCTCTAAAATTTAGCGTAAATAAATGTATGTTTCCTATTATATATTACCTACATCTTTGGATTAAATTAGATTCCGAAACTAAATTTTGAACTAAATCAACTTGGGATCCCCAAATATAGGTGTCATTAGTTTAAATTAATTATACACGATGAAAATCGGTAATTATAAAATATATATGTCAATTAAATGGAAACAAACAAAGGTTTTGTGCCATTTTTCGTTTTTTTTTTAAATGTAATTTTCGAAAATTGTAAATCAGTTATGTGACAGGTTGTTTTAAAACAGTTATCTCACTAAATCTACAAAGATACACACGATTCTTTTCAATATATATTAAACCTTTTCCATTTCTTCTAAGAAAAAAAGTTCTCTAGCTTCTCTCATTCTCTCTTTCTTGCTGCTAAGTTAGATCTCACACTTAAAAAAAGTTTGGTGTGTAGAAATATGTGTACAAAACCTTGGATCGTTGGTCACAACATCCATTTGTGTGAAGCTATTATTTTCTATGTTAACAATCAGAAGTATAAAGGTAAGTTAATGCTAATCTAAGCATGATTTTTATATTGGATAAAAATAAAAGAGATTTTTGATTTGTATACATTATATAATCTGTCACTTGGTGTTCATTTTTATGTATATGATATCTTAACGATGGTGAAATCAATTTCTACAGAAGAATCAATTCTGAAACGGAGAAAGTAAGACTAACGAAGATGATTAAAGGAAGGAATAAGCTGAATGAAAGAAGCTATTTGCAAAGTCCATCTCAATACTTAGCAAGAGGAGAAGATCATTTATTAATATGTTTTCTTTTAATCATCGTATATAAAATTTTTGTTGGCTAAAAAAAAGTTATTATATAAAAAAAAGATGAACAAAGAAACAAAAGTCAAAAACTAGACGTGTAGATCGAAAAATGAAAACAAAGAAAGTTGTATTAGCTATTTAAATTTAAAATTTTGATTATATTTCTAATTTAAATAAATTAAAACAAAAATTGTAATTTTATTTACAATTGATACGTGATACAATCATTTATGAAAACTGAAATGAATTTTAGCATCATTTATTTATAATTGATGTAACTATAAAATCAATTAAAAGAATGATATAAATATTCAACATCAATTATCATAATTGAAACAAATATTTATCATCATGTATACAAACTGATGTAATGTTTAGTTTCATTTTTATAAACGACACATATTAACATTAATTATAATAAGTGATGAAAATATTTGCATTGGTCTTTTGAACTGAAACGAAGAATTAGAGTCATCATTTTCTGAGTCACTCATAGAAATGATATAATTTCAATTGTATCAATCGAAAAATGATGTAAACTAATAAAATAAATGATACTATCCACCTTATTTTTTGTATCCACACGGCTCCAAAACTAGCAAGACTCGAAGTATTTTGAGTAACAAATTCACTAGTATCCACTAGTTTAAGAAATCTGAAATTAAGAATCTCACCCAAATTCACGATCAAAGTTCACAAGTGAATACTCTAGTAGAGAATATTATATTATATAAATATATCGCTAGTCACAAAAAAAATTTACATAAGAAAAAAGCTTTTGTATAATAATAAATTCTTTAATTTTCTAGTGAATCGGGTTTTTCATGTCTTCTACTCATTTTGGATATAGTCAACAATTTACAAAGTTTAATGAAAAAAAAGAAGAAAATTTAATAAGGGGGAAAATGAGAAACTTATCTGAAAAACATGTAAACCACGTGGTCGTATGACAGCTTTCTAAGCAGCCCTAAACGGTAACCAAGGGGCAAGACTTGCCGTTTTTTCATCACACATCTCTTTGTTTCTCTTTTGGATTTTCTAAAAATATAAGCTACTGGAGCTTCCTTTACTTCATTCTTATCTTGACTTACTACAAACGTAGTCTTTTTTTTTTTTTTGGGGTTAAAACTAGAGACTTTGTCTTTGTCATACATGTTATTCCATTGAATTTTGCCTATAGGACAAGTACGTGGATTGATATCATTGTCGTCTTTCAAAACAACCTGAAAGGCTGAAACGTTGGTTAACCAATTATACGTGAAACCATATCGATCGACCTCTAAACATGCATTATCGTATCAAATCCATATCTTAAGCTTGGTTTTTAAAAATCTTAAAAAACTGATTTAGCGGTTCTTTTTATAAGTATTTATAGACTACTTTGCATTTTTCAAAATACATTTTTTTGTCATGTTCTATAAAACCATAGGTAAGTTTGGTCATGTTTTGATTCATAGTCTTTAACCGACTTTCTTAATTATTCCTAACAGCTAATATCTTGAAGGATCAATTTGCTAACTAACCAAAAAAAATTTTTAATTAGTGTAATAACCATATAATAAATATATTTGGGAAACTAACAACTAACATATAACAGACATAAAAAAACTAACAACTAACATAAAATTCATTATACTATACTATGTAGAATTAAATAGAATAACACAAAATAAGAAAAAATAGAGAAAATGAGGATTTGAAGTTGTATACTAAACTCTCAAACATAAACCCTAAACTCTAAACCTTAAAACTAAACCATAAAACTAAAATAATCACTACAAGAAAACAGGCTCTTAGCAACTCCCAGAAGTGTCACAAATTCGTCGCAAACACCTCACTTGCGACGAATCTACGACGCAAAATGGTAGTCGCTAAACATTCGTCGCTAATATTTTGCGTCGCAAATGCGTCGCACATTTGCGACACATTTGTGACAATTATATATAGTCGGTAATTTGTGATTACTTTGCAACGTTACTATAGAGTCGCAAATTAGCTACTAATTAGTGACACCCAATAATTTGCGACAACTTAGCGACTGATATTATCGTCTTAAATTTGTGAGTACTGTATGACGCCATTGTAGTCGTAAAATTGCGACACTTTTAGGACTACTGTGTTCTTCACGAATGATAATTTGTAGTCGCATAATAGTCACTGATGTGTCACAAATTAACAACTATTTGGCGACGATTAAAAAAGAATAGTCGCAAGTTAGTCACTAAAGCGTCAATAATTACCTACTACTTTGCGACGCGTGCTATATTTTTGTTAGTAAATTTCAGATGCAGTCTCAGATTTGTCACTATAGCGTCACAAATCACCCACTCTTTTATGACGTATTCACTATTTTGGTATGAAATATCAGATGTAGTCGCAAGTTTGTCACTTTAGCGTCACAAATTAGCCACTCTTTTGTGATGCTTACAATATTTTGTATAGAATATCAGTTGTAGTCGCAAGTTAGTCACTTTATCGTCACAAATTATCCACTACTTTGTGACGCTTGTTCTGTTTGTTCGTTAAAGTATTGCATTTTTGCAACTATTTTGTGACTTAAACACAATACCTAAATTTGTATAAAATTAAATTGTTTCCGAATCTAAAACTAAAACTACATCAGAAAGCTAATATATAAACTTTGTACATTACATAATTAAGGTTTGTTCGAAGCAAAAGTGCATAAAAGAAGATAACTATACATAACTTTATATAATTGTATTTGTTTGTTCAAACAAGAACCAAAAACTGAGAGAAGGGATAGAAAGAAACCGTCAGTTGTTGTCATTGGCAGGAGGGGGTTCATCAGTTGAGTCTTCATCCATGTATGCGGCGATCTGCGGATTGTCCTTTTTTAGAAACGAGAAGAGCTTTTCCAGTTCAGAGACCCGAGCATGACTTTGCCTTAGCTCCTTTATTTCCTCATCACGTCGCTTATTCTCCTCATCATGCTCAGCTAGCTTAAGACGAGCAGATTTAAGCTCATCATGAATCTCTGCTAGTTCAGGTGTAGGAGTACTGTCTACGTAGCTTATCTTTCTCTTCCCTTTGTTCACCTTCTGAGACAGTCCACCTATTCCAAAAGGATTTCCCTTTTGATCGAATTCAGTACACTACAACAACAAAGAAAACATTTTCATCAACCAATTGATTCATCAACCAACTGCAACAATCAGTAAAGACACTAACAACTTCAATAATCAGTAAAGACACAAACAGAAACAGATTCATCAATCAAACTAAAACAGATTCATCAAGCAAACAGAAACATAAAGTAGAGACACCAACAGAAACAATTCATCAATCAAACAGATTCATCAATCATACTCATCAATCAATCACATATCTATTCATCATTCAGGAGACACAATCATAAACAGAAACAGAAAACAATGATTTGGAACATATATTAAAGACAGAAACAGAAACAGAAAACCAGGAGAGAAAGAGGAAAATTACCTGAAGGAAAATATTATTCTTCTCTTCAATCGTGAGAGTCCGCTGAGTGGAAATGTCAGACAAATTGTCCTGCTTGTCTGCTCCATCTCCTGCCGGCTGTTCAAGAGCCTCTGCCAGTCTCCTCTCACACTCATCAGCCACTTGCTTCGCCTTTTGATCAGCAAACGTGCCATCCTTGGATGTATGTGTCCTCACAAAGACCTCTCCATATGAGACAGGTCTGCCCAGTTCCTCCTCCTGCAGAAACAGATGTGAAAGATTAGGTTGATAGAGGATAAGTAGATGCAGGGGAAAACAAATAGAAAGGAGCGAAGTATTACCATTTGTTGCTCAACATCCAAGTGAGAAGTTTGGCCAGATACATGCTTATAGATGCCAAGTCCACCACGAGTAGAGTTACGGGATCTTGAAGCAGTACTGCTCTTAGACATTGCCTCTGGAGTTTCCCAATAGGCGCACATATGTTCCCAAAGGGTTTCACCAATCCAAGTTGTCCTTACACCCTTCTTCTTAGCTTGACTGACAATTCCTCTCATCCTTTTGGTAGCAATCCTCCAGAAATGAGCCCTAACAAGCTCAGTGATCCCTATGTCCCAATTGTATTTCCCCTATGCAGTAAAAAACTCAGTTAGGTAGTGATCAATAGAAGTATCTTAGTTAGGTAATGATAAAGAATGAAACTTTACGGAAAAAGTTCGGAAATAGAGCGCTTGATAAGCGGGGGGGGGGGGGGGTCACTGTCTAGCTATAGAAAGGGCCATCAAACTTGCGACGAATTATCCCAGCAATCACACGGGTCAATAGTCCTTTGTTCCGAGTAAACCTAAGACATGAATATAAATAGAAGTTAAATACAAAGTAACAGAGACAATGATGCTCATCTATCTGAAATTAAAACCATTCTATAAGACAGTTTTCAAGATAGCAACATATTTCAGAGTACTAAACCATATGACATATGACAGTACTTTCCTACTACTAAACCATATGAGAAGCATTCTATAAGACAAGTTTTCAAGATACCAAGAGTACTAAACCATATGACAGTCACTCATTCTACTACTAAACCATATGAGAATACAAACATATTTGAAGATAAAAATCAGTTCATATGACAATAAACTTACCAATATGTATCAGGCTTAGGAACCTCACTGAGGAGGGGTAGTATGTCTCGTCCTGGAAGAGCCAAAATATTGTCCAACAGTTGCTGGTCGTCTCCCCCAACTGCTGGTACGTGATAACCTTCCAATCCTTGAGCTTCGTTTTCTTCAGCTTGGTGTTCTTCACCATCGAGTTCTTCTCCTTCATCCTCGTCATATTCTTCATCTTCATTATCAAAGGCAGCAGCTTTTGGTTGGTCAAACTGATGGGCTTCCTGTAGTGGATCGCGATTGAGGTTGATGCTGGGACTTTGGTGATTGGATGGAGCTTGAGACGTTAGGGCAGCAAATGGAAGCCTATTAGCTGAAGCTCGGTATTACTGAGGAATAGATGTTGTTCGAGATACAGTCGCCTGAGAGTTTGGAGTACGACGTCGTGGGTTGGAGCACTGGGAGGAACCACCGTCGCCGCCGCTTACCTAGGTCGTTGCCGTGGGGCTGTGGCTCTATCATCTCCGGCGTTGTGTCTCTGTGACCGAGAGGTTGAACCATCTTCGACCACCGGTGGAAGCTTTTCAGGAACCCCGTCTCTCGCTGTACCCTCTCCGCTACTGTGAGGTGGTGGTGCTTGTGAGGTCGCAGCATCAACAGCTTTGGCTTTCCCACGAGCAAGAGCGGCGGTTGGTTTTCCACCACCCTCAGCGCCGGTTTGTCTTCCACCACCAACAGCGCCGGTTTGTCTTCCACCACGAGAAACTCCTCCGTTTCGAGTTAGTACTCCTCCGCCTCGAGTTAATACTCCTCCGCCTCGAGTTACGACTCCTCCGCCTCGAGTTAGTATTCCTCCTGGAGAAACGACTCCGCCTCCTCGACTACCTCCTCCGCCTCGTCGATTAACTCCTCTGCCTCCTCGATTAACTCCTCCGCCTCCTCGATTAACTCGTCCGGCTGGTTGAGAACCTCCTTGGCCTCGTGATTTCTCTCAGGTCACAACCATAGTTTACGGTTGAGATTGGAATGAATAGAGAGATCGAGAGAGATAGACGGATGAAAGAGGAAGAAGAAGATGTATCGAATTGAATCGACAGAGAGAAAAAAGAAGATCGATCGATTCGACAGAGAGATCGAATCGCCTGCGTCGAGAGAAAGAAGAAGAACTGAGATGAAATGAAATTAGGGTTTCAGTTTTTATGTTTTTTTATCAAGTTTGGGCGTCACAACTGCGTCGCTAATGCGTCGTAAAACTGTTGTTATGGTGGTTAACAAACGGCCGCCTAAATGGCCCAAAATTTTTCAGATTTCGAGCCCAAAATTTGATTTTGGAGCCAAAAAGCGTGGTTAAATAGTCGGAAAAGTGTCACTGATTTGTGTCTCTTTTATAAATGATTTGCGACGCCGCAGAACTCTTCGAGAATGTTGCAAAAGTGTCACTGATGCGTCACAAATGTTGTAGGGTGTCGATATGTAGTCACAAAATAGTCACGTATTTGTGTCTCTTTGGTGACGTTTTTGCGACGCTAAAAACAATACCCTAAACCCTAAATATTTTGGACCAATAGATTGTAGTTTTATCCCTCTTATTCAACTTCTAATGTATTATTAACCATTTCATTGCTTATGTGCATTGAAATCTCACATAGAAAGTTTAATTTAACAAAATCTACACTTCACCACAAAGTACATTAAACTTCTAAGTGTTTTAGTTTTAGAAATGTGATCTCATTCTTTGTAATATGAATTTGAATTTGAACTTCCATAACTTAAACTATTTATGACTAATTAGTATATGACAATGTAATTTCATACCAATAAATCAGATATACTTTAAATATGATGTAAAATCTTCAAAATTCTTAGGACGCGTCGGAAAAGAGTCACTGATGCGTCACACATTTTCTTTGGTGTCGCTATATACTCGCATAAGCATCACTGATTTGTGTCTCTTTTATGACTGATTTGCGACGCCGCAGAACTCTTCGATGACGTTGCAAAAGTGTCACTGATGCGTCACAAATGTTGTTGGGTGTCGATATGTAGTCGCAAAAGAGTCACGTATTTGTGTCTCTTTTGTGACGTTTTTGCGATGCTGAAAACGGTACCCTAAAACAAAAATATTGTTCGTACCAGGTTTCGAACACAGATGGGAGAGTACAATGAATTGTAGATTAACCGTTGTGCTATTGTAACTTATTCATTTAGTCTTAAAATTATATCGTATTTATTCATAATTTAAGTCAGCTGAAAACACAAAAATATTGGTTCTACCTGGATTCGAACTCAGATGGGGAGTGCAATGTTTTTGCGTTTAACCGTTGTGCTATTTTAACATTTTCGTTTGTTGTTAACTTTAAACTGTATTTATTCCAAAGTCAGCTTAAAACCAAAATTATTGTATGTTCCTAGATTCAAACTCGGATGGGGGTGTGCAATGTTGAGTAGTTTAACCGTTGTGCTATTGTAACATATTCATTTAGTGTTAACATTAAAATGTATTTATCCCTGAAGTTAGCAGACAACAAAAATTATTTTAACACTTAAATTATTACACACTAAATATTTTTTACACTTAAATTATTACACAAACTATATATAAATATTAAATCCCGCACATATATTACATACATATTAAATGAAATCCGATTTAAATTTCATCAGCTTCGGAATCTTCTTCCGAAGATGATAAATTACATCGAAATTCATCTTGTTGCTCAACGTCGTCAATTTCAAAATCGATGTGTTCAATTGGATGATTTCCATCAATTAGACCTTCGACATTGATCTCTTCGACCGTATCCGTGACTGCATCGTTCTCAGCTTGTTGCAAAATAATAAGCTCAATGTCGTTAAATTTTTCTTGCACACGAGTCCTTGGATTAACTTTTAGAACTGAGAGCCAATTCCCATGACGTTTATTAACATTTGGGTATGGAAGATAATATACTTGATCACCTTGAGACGCTGCAATATATATTAATAAAAATTCTATTAGGATATAATTATAAATATAACAACAATACAATATTATAGACATTAAATTCATACCTAATACATAAGTGTCGTCGTTTGTATATCTCCCCGATTTTAGCACGTCGACAATGCCTCCCTCGCTGGTTCTAGTTCCTTTGCCGGGTGTGGGGTCATACCAATTACAATCGAAAAGCACGATTTTCAAATTCACAACTCCTGGATATGTGAGCTCAATGATTTTTTTGATGGTCCCGTAGAAATCATTCTCCCCCGGTTGAGAATAATTTTGGCCTCGGACACAAATTCCATAATTCATTATTTTTCTGTTTTTTCCGTAATCCTTCGTGTGAAATAAATAGCCTCTTGTAAAATACATAGGCCATGACCTAATCTTATTTTCTGGAACGTTGGCTATATCGTATACCCACATCGAAAAATTTTCTTGACTTCTCATTGCATCCACCTATACATAGAACAATAAAAATATCACAATGGTTGATGCGAAACATTAATTTAATAATTAAATCATGAAGAATACATACATATTGGCGGACCCATATATGAAATTCATCATCTCTTTTATCTAAGACTTCATCATCAGAAAGTCCTGGATTTTCAAATCGAATCTGTGCATCCACCAAACTGTGTTGCCAACACTTAATTATGAATAAAGTGGTGCAAAATGTATACAATTACTATATTAAATTTATAGATGAAGTAAAATTACCTTTTAAGCGGTCGAAAATATTCACAATTCGCAAAACATATGAATGTGCGCACTTGTATTCTTTCGTGGTTAACCAAGATTCAGTACATTTGCCACTTGGACGACCTACTTCAGTAAATATATTCGGTACGGGAAAATCATAGATAGGTACTTCATCTTCATCGTACCAAGTTGCCCTGCAAAATTTACGGAAACAATTCATCTTATTTTAAGAAAAGCACGGTTAATATATATATTAAAGTCTAATAAAAAATGTATTACCTTCTTCTGCTAGCTGTAGAAATTTGAGAGGCAAAGTAGTGTTGTGAGAAATAAGAAATCTCATCATTCATGTACGATTGAACAATCGATCCTGCTGGATATCTTTTGTTCTTTGCTTTGCCTTTCAAATGTTTAAAAAACCTTTCGAACGGATACATCCACCTATATTGCACAGGACCACCAAGCTCGGCTTCGTATGGCAGATGTATAGGTAGGTGCTCCATCACATCGAAGAAAGCAGGTGGAAAGATTTTTTCCAAGTTACACAGTATCATCACAATATTCTCCTTCAAAATTAGGACGCGACTTTGATCCATTGTTCTGCTGCTTAGATCACGGAAAAATGCTCCAATTCCTGAGAATAACATATGTGTAACATATGTTTAAAAAGATTAAAATAACATATATATGATCGACTCTCGGATTTTATATCTTAATTTATATATATACCTGATAATGCTTTGTGCACGTTTCGCGGGAGGAGTTTTGCGAACACGAACGGAAGCAAGCGCTCCATAAAAACATGGCAGTCATGACTTTTCATTCCAGAAAATTTGCCCCCACTGATGTCTGCACAGCTTGCTAAGTCAGCTACATACCCATCTGGAAATTTTACCTCATTTTTCACCCAGTGTAGTAACACATCTTTAGCTTTTGAACTCAATCTCCAAATAGGAAATGGAGTGTTGCCACGACCATCGACATGCAAATCTTTCCGAGAACATAAATTTTCGATATCTAGTCTTGATTTGACTGTGTCTTTCGATTTTTCTTTAACATTCATAACAGTATACATGATGTTATCAAAAAAATTCTTCTCGATATGCATCACATCAAGATTGTGCCGTAGAGTAAGGTCTTTCCAGTATGAAAGCTCCCAAAATATGCTTTCTTTATGCCAGTTATGCCAATCTCCGTAACCGGCCGGTTTTATGTGATGTCCATTTCCACCACAATAAGATGTTTTTCGCGCTCCGGCACTCCGTATACGGTGGAGTACTTGTTCTCCAGTTAACGATGCGGGTGGATCCTCGTTCAGTGCAGTCTTTCCCTTCAAAAAGTTAACTTTGTTCTTCCATAACGGATGTTCTGTAGGCAAAAATCTTCTGTGACAGTCAAACCAACAAGTCTTCCTACCAGCCCTCAATTGAAATGCATTTGTATCATCCATACAAATTGGACATGATAATCTCCCATGTGTCGTCCATCCCGATAACATCCCATATGCCGGAAAATCACTTATCGTCCACAATAGAACAGCTTTAAGGTTGAAATTTTGATTTAGTGACACATCATACGCCTCAACTCCGTTATTCCATAACTCCTTTAACTCTTCGATCAGTGGCTGGAGGAAAACATCAAGGCTGGCTCCTGGATGATTTGGTCCCGAGTTCAAAACGGTAAGAAACAAGTACTCCCTTCCCATGCACATTCCCAGGGGTAAGTTGTAGGATGTCATGATTATAGGCCATAACGAATGGTTTTTTGACATACCAAAAGGATTGAAACCGTCTGTACATAATCCCAGATAAACATTTCGTGTTTCCTCCGCAAAACTTGGATACATTTGATTGAACTTTTTCCACTCTGCTGCATCTGATGGATGACACATTACTCCATCTTCTGATTCATGCTCAGCATGCCACCTCATCGATGCTGCCGTCTTCTCAGATTGGTACATCCTCTTCAGTCTATCAGTGATTGGTAGATACCACATCTTGCTTAACAGTATTTTTTTCGTCCCTGACGATCCTCATATCTTGCTTTTCCACAGAACTTGCAATGCTCCAACACCCCATCTTCTTTCCAAAAGAGCATACAGTTATCTATGCATACATCGAATGTATGGTATGGCAAGCCTAATTTTCGCATCAACGTTTCTGTCTCATAATATGAACCAGTTGCCTGATTAGGCTGTGGTAAATACTCTGTTACCAATTCCGCCCATGAATCCATGCAATTTTCAGCCAAATTATAGTCTGCCTTGATATTCATATACCGAGCAGCTAATGATAACTGCGAATGACCATCATGACAACCATCATACAATGGCGTTTTTGCAGCATCTAACAAGTCGTAGAATTGTTTCGCCTCATGGTTAGGTTCTTCGAAAACATGATCATTTCCACTATGACCATGTTCGTCATGATGAGAATCATTATCAGGAAATGCATCATGGACCATCCCACTAGCATAAACATCCCCACCATCATAAACATCCCCACCATCATAATTCATTTGTTTATAATAACCGCTACTAAAATCAGCATTTACGTAATGACTACTACTAGGACCTGCCCCAACTACATTGTAATCTTCCCCATGTTCGGTCCACACATAATAATCTTCCATAAAACCACGTTGATGCAAATGGTGCGAAACAGTTCTAACAGGTTTCATACCACCAGAATTTTTACATTTCGCACAAAGGCAGTATAACTTACCTCCACTGCTAATGGCCAAGTCCTGGCAACTTGCGAAAACCAGAAACTGCCTGACCCCATCCAAAAAGTCGGTTGAGAGATTATTTTTATGTGGATCGATCCTTGTATACATCCAATCTCGAGAAGAGTTCCACA
Source organism: Arabis hirsuta (assembly GCA_964056655.1). Taxonomy (NCBI): domain Eukaryota; kingdom Viridiplantae; phylum Streptophyta; class Magnoliopsida; order Brassicales; family Brassicaceae; genus Arabis; species Arabis hirsuta. Next base: position 24,776,487 of record OZ053302.1, on the reverse strand, counting down.
TAATTTTTTTCCTCTAAATTTTTGTTTTTTCTCTTCCCGTTTTTTTTTTCGTGTGTGTCGCTGAATGAGGAAAAGGGAGGTCGATTGTGATATATATAGGATAAAATTTGCGACTCTTTTGTGACTCCAAAAAAGCGTCGCACATTTGCGACTCTTTTCTGACTATTTTGCGACGCCTTCGTGTGCTACCTACCTCTTGCATTTATCACGTGTCACCTAATTTCCTCCCTTGCCGACATACTTGCCGACATAGCTAGTGACTACTTTGCCACTCTTTTGCGACGCAAGGACAGCGTAATAATAGCGTCACAACTTTGTGACTACTTTGCGATGCTAACTAATACTGAAAAAAGGTGTCACAAAGTAGTCGCAAAATTTGACCAATTTGCGACAACTCAAATAAGAGTCGCTAATCAGTCACTAATTTGTGACGAATTGGCCACATTAGTTTGTAGTCGTAAATTAGTGACAGATTTGCGACGCTAATTTACGCAGTCGCAAAAGGGTGGCAAATGAGTCATAAATGGAGTTGCAAATTTTGTGACGCAAAATTCAGTCACAAAAAGCAGTCACTAATTAACTGTTTTCTTGAAGTGAATTAATCCAAACCCAAAAATTATAAACTCTTGAAAATAACAAAATTTATAGAATTCATGATGTGCTATACTATATAAAACTAAATAAAATAGAATACATTATCATAAAGGCAAAATGGTCCATAATACATATTATATAACATGAATAGTATTTTTGGCTACTGAGTTAATTATAATTATTTTTTTGTAATATTTGCCAATTTCCCTATCTTGGAATCGAACATGTACGACATTAAAAAAAAATTGTTTCAAAAATTACAAAATATAAGTCTCACTTTTAGAGTATCGGTAGAAATATAATGAGTCTCTTAACAATAAAATTAAAAAAATAAAAGAAAATAAATAGGAAAAAGTGTGTGGTGAAGTTCTTAAATAAAAAGATTCATGAGAAACTCTCCTCACATTTGTATGTTTATAAATAGTCCATTTTCTTTCAAATTGTAAAATTTAATTATTTTAAAATATTAATATTATAATAGTAGAAACTAGAAATCCATGTGAGATTCACTGATGGAGATGTTCTTAGGCTAACTTAGTGTACTAGTGTGGATATTTTATGAAATGATTTTCACGATAATATTTTAATCCAATATATATTTTTTGATTGCTACTTTTTAAAATAATAGACTCATAGGTTTTCGACCAAAAAAAAAAAAGGCTCATAGGTTTTAGCCGGACGTGATAGTTAAGTTTATATAAAAAATAATAGGGAGATTAATAGAGTTTGATTGTTGAGTTAGGATATAACGCTCCACGTCCATAAGCGAGTCAGGTTCATATCAAGTGGTCTACACGTGATAGTTGTACGACAACACAATGTTGCGGTCATGAACTCTGCCGCGTAGCGCTCAATGCATCAGGTTTGATGCCGAGGAGTTCCTCGTGATCTGCTTTCTCTGCTTTAATCATTTTGTGGAGCATAGACCACTTGGTTTTACCCTGGAGACGCATAAAGTGAATGTTTTTAAAACTTTTTGAACAAAGACTTAATTCAAAGATATTTGAAAGTATTCAAAGATATTTGAAATAATTCATAGTTAGCGCTAAAAAAAAATTTCTACCTAGTCTGAGTTTCTGATACGGAAACTTGGACGACGTATGTTGCTTCCCCACGTATAAAAGCTTCATAAACATTTGACCATTCAGTTCACGACCCAAATCATCAACTGTAGCATGGCCACACCATACGAGAGGGGAAGATTCTAGGTGATTATTCATCAAATTATTTGGATCATTGTAAATTTATGCCTAAATACTTCTAGGATAGGTCCAATAGACTAACTACTCAGATGGCGCTAAGAAATAGTTTGTCTAAACTAAATACATTTGACAGTAAGGGATTCGCCTAAACTAAAAAAATATATCTTATCCCCAATAAATATATTTCATTTTTTATTATTAAATGCAAGACTAAATACACTTTACTCTATAAATTTTGTTCTAATTGGACGTATTTATCTAATTATTATAACTTGTTTGATTTTTAAGTGTTTTTATAAGATTAGTGAAAAAAATCTATTTAATTACATAATAAGTGTAGAAAATATTAGTATAACCGTTAAACCTATTAAAAATATCTATATTAATTTTCAACTTCATGATCCAAATTCGAAACTGAGAAATGATTTTTTTAATGTTTTATCAAAATTCGTAAATCGTTCAATCTATCGTTGACTTGTTGTACAAAAATATAAAATTGAACGGCAAAAAAAAAATTTAAATACAAAAAGGTTAGTTTTCAAATTTTTGAAAACATTAGTTAGGTCTCGAAATATATAGAAAAAATGTAATATTTTGGATTAATTTGTTGCATAACCAAAAAAAAACATATACTAACATTAACCAAAAACTACATACCAAATGGTTACGATTTTGCCACATCAAAAAATTTTAGTTAGTTTTAAAAACTTCTTTTTTTTTGTCGGCAATATTTTATATTTCATTAAGTTCATTGATGAGAAGGATTTTCATTCAAATAAAACCTATCAAGGTAACAACCTACTCATAATTCATTTGTAGCAATTATAGGGTTCAAACACAAGGAGGAAATGATTTAACACATTAAGCTATGGGGATCTTTACTTAAGCTAAGATAATAGAGATTTGGTTTTTAAGGTGTGAGAAATGCTAACAAATGCAAGAAAGACAAATACAAAAAGCTACAAATGCAAGAAGTAAAACAAGATAAAAGCATTGGACCATGAGTTACACTTTCAATGAGAAGAGAATAACAATCAAACAATGAATCAAGGGGTTGAGTTATGCACCGATTGGAGACGCATGATAATGCCCATGACTTTGTCTAGACTTGTGATGCACATCCTAGTTCAATTCTCAAGCATGAAACACTAATTCTAATCATCCCACTTTCGTGACGTACTAATTACTTTGTTGTGTACAAAGATATAACTAACTTTCGCTGCTAGATATAAGGACTCTCCAAGCATTACGGTCAAGTTCCAATAAGCTCACTTAGCTCCTTAACACATTTTTGTGGCCAAAGATCACTAAGTTCATAAAAATTTTGGTCAAGCATTTCATCGAACATCTTTCGGGCGTGAAATCACCTAGTATCAAGATTTAAGTGTTCAATCTCAAATCTAGCATTAAGAGGAACCCAAATGAAGAATCAAACAAGGAACAACCTAAATAATCATCATCTAATCATCAAATCAACTTAATCTAGCATTCTCCATGCTCGAACTAAAAGACAAATTTCTAAACATGAAGAAGTACATAAAAGAAAGAGATGAATAAAACATTAAAGCTAAAAAGGTGAAGAATCCCTCTCTAGAGTGGCATAAAATGATAAAGATCAATCCATAACTTCAAGAGAAGAGTTTGGATGTAAATCCAACTCTAGAGGAAATGAAACTTGGGTTAAAATATATTTTTACATGTATTTATAGGAGGGGAAAAAAGGGAATTCGGATCAACCCTAAATATTTTGGTTAACATTCTGTCTATGCACGTGATATCGGTCACCCCATATCGGCATTTTGACCAATATCCTCAGCTTCCAGTGAGTCTTCATTCTTGTTTGCTTCCCTTCTTCGCAGCAGATTTGATATGCGCCCAGTAAATCGATCATAACTTCGGCAATATAGCTCCAAATGAGTTGAAACAACCTCCATTGGAAAGCTAACTCAATTTCATTTGAGATCACCAAATTTTAGATTAAACTGGGCGTGAGAAGGTCTTCAAATGATCTGATCATTAAGGCGCTTTAGACTGGTTCTACGGATCTGGGGTTTAGGCTTGAGACATTGGTTACCACTGAGATGGACCAACAATATCTTCCTCTTAAGCTCTTTGTCTACTATTTTCTCCTTCTTTGCATCATAGATCCATCATTAATTTTCTTCAAGCTCATCAAGCTCCAAAAGACTCCAAAACACCTAAAAATAAGAGAAACAATGTAAAATGCACAACGTCCTAATCCTAAACTCTAAAATGCAAATCTAAGCTAAATTATGCTAACATGAACATAAAGATGTGATTATGATGCAACATATAGGATAATTAGATGCAAATATAAGCCTATAAAGTGGTAAAATATGGGTTTATCATTCATTAAAAGCAATACAAGTGAAAAACAAAACCCAACAACTTTAGGCCACAATATCAAATCAAACTCAATTCTATCATATGGAAAGATGTTTCTAGAGGAAGCCAAGGATAGCCACGAGTATTGTGCTAAGTTGATGGAAAGGAGCACTATAATGACATGCACAATGACCCAGCAGAAGCCAAGGTAAGGCTTAATGAAAAGCTCGGATCAGTTAGATAAGTTTTACGCAAAAACCTAAGTAAGCACCTCGGTGACTAAGCAGCCTGCTTGCTTGTCGGCAGGTAAGCAGCGTGCTAGGCTGCTTGGTGACAGAGCAGGGTGCTTGCTCTGGTCATGGGTAGATTGTGGGTAAGCCCGTGCCTGGGTCATGCCCGAGTGTGTCGACCACACGCCTGGTCTTAGGCATCATCACCACCTCGTGTCGAGCCTAGGACGTTACCCGCGGGTGAAGAATAGGCAAGTGGCTGTGAGCTGTCCAGCTGCTTCACCTGCTTGGGCGCGCCAATTTAAAGGTCGGCCCGACCTAGTAAGCAGGAGACACGAGAATATATGTCTTGTCCGAACATAACTTCTTTTCACCGCAAACTTTCATTGCAAACGGTAGCCTAGTTCGTGATCGTCCCATCCGATCAGTCCGTCCGAACCGAGTAGTCCATTGTCTAGTCCACCGCGAACCATAGAGTAGTTTCGCCGCGAGCCTTGTCGAGCAGGTTTGGGAAAACTTAGGGTAAGTTTCCGTGATCGAACCTTACCATTTTCAAAGTGATTTTTCATGCTGATCATGAATCTAATCTTAGTTTCTTGATCCGATGGCTCGACCGATATCAAATTCGTAGGTTCAATTTCGGCTAAGCTCCAAAAGATCTAGAGAGAGTCTGCAGCAGCTTCCGTTCTAAACTAGGTATGATCCGTGGGCTTTTTCCATCTTATTTTCCATGCGAAAATTCTAAGTCTTGCCTTAGTAATCCGTGAACCTTTTTGAAACAGATTTTTAGCTCAAAGGCTAAGGCAAAGCCATTCGCAGAAGTCTAAGGCAAATTGAGAGTAGAAAACTTTGGACAAAACCGCGATCTTTCACTAAGTCAAAGGTGAGTTTCGGTGATACTTGTTGCGTGTTTAATTAAATTACAAGTGAGGTTCGTTGCTGCGGGATTTATATATTTACTAAGTACTTAAAAAATTTCGCATGTGAAAATTACTAAGTTGGATTGTTGATGCATATTTATAAGTTTTTTTATAACCTAAGTTGTTAGTAAGACTTATAAATTATGATGATCGTGGTAAGACGTTCTCTTAAAAGCCATGACTTAGCTAGTACGTTGAGTATTTGTCTAAGTACATGAAGACACAGAGAGACGGGATTACAGGCTTTGGCCGTGTACTGCATGACGATGCAGAATTTCCGGTGCGGATCCTTATACACATAAGGCCATTGGAACGGTGAAGGATCTTAAGTCTTTTGCCTATGTGGCTTCGGACTGAAGGATACCTTGTGATTTGACGTGAAGGAAAATAATCTACGCGAAAGGCCTTATTGGAAATATATTGCCACTGCTTAATTCATCGCATTTCTCATTAGATATGCATATTTGTGTGTTGATTGTTATTTTGGTTTGGTTGGGAATTGATTATTGAACGTTAGGGGAGCCCAGACTTACTGAGCAACTAATGCTCACGACTCTACTTGTGTTGCAGGTAACCATTAGCGGGTAGACCATCGGGAGCCAAAGGAATGTTAGTTATTCCAGTGGTAGATTTCCTTGCTTTTTGTAAATGAAGTGTTTATTATGTACATATTCATTTTGAAGTGTTAGACTCACGGTTGTATATGCTTTTGTATCACGTTTGAAATTTATGTATAAATTATATATAAAATCGAGTTTGCATAAATTCGGGTTTCATATGATACTAGTCTATGTCTAGACGAACTAATTAACGTGTATGTCTCGGGTTGGCAAGCCTTGAGATATATTCAATGGGGATGGATACTTAGAATTCTTGTCTAGGATTTTGGATGTGTTCTAGGAACCTCTGACCGGACATCTAAGTGTTCATCAGTGGCGTTCCCGGTCTATAAATGATCAGGGGCGTTACAAAAGTGGTATCAGAGCATAGCTTTTACGATGCTTGAATGGGACTTGGTTTTCAATTGATTTATCGAGTCAAATGTGTCGCAAAAGGCAACTAGGATAAACTGGATATATTCCTTTGTTAAAAAAAAAATAAGTTGGGTTAGGACTTATCTGATTCTTTGGTGCAGATGGTATCGCCACCACGTCAGCTTCATCCGCGACACCAGCGTATTCACGCAGGGCCACCGAGGCCTATGAGGGGAGGACGTCCATGGGGACTACCTCCTGGGCATGGACAGCCCGATTATCGACATCCTGAGCATTACTACGGTCGTCCTCCGCCACCATCTGATAACAACTCATACAGTTCCGTAGAATCTGATCCTTCAGAGGAGTCATCCAAGGAGCAATTTCCAGAGTATACAGTAGAGAACTCTCCTCATTCGACACCAGAGTTAGGGCTGAGAGATATTGGTGATCCCGGACGTGAGGGGTCACGACACGCTGGATGGTTATCTATCGAGTCATCAGAATCGACTGAGTCATGGCCTATAGAGGTTTATAGGCGACATGATACTAGCTATGGGGGACCTAGTAGGTCGGGGTACGATGGATCTTTATCCTCGGCAAGCCCATCAGTTACTTACCATGGACATGTTGAGGTGCCGGAAGAACCAGAGGATCGTCATAGAGTTTACCGAGACTTTCCTGATCTTCCTAGAGCAGGTCTAAGTGGGACTCGGCCTAAACCGAGGAGCACCAAGGACCATTTGATGGAGTTGGTCCACGAGTTGGTTGGCCGACTAGGAGATCAACAAGCGACAATGAGAGCACAACAGCAGGATCCACAACCATCACCACTAGACTTCCTTAAAATGGTGATGATGATGAAGACCCTGGGCACAAGACGGTTCTTTGGAGGTACTGATCCTTTTGAGGTGGATGCATGGTTGCAACACATAGAAAGGAACTTTGATGCAACACGTTGTCCATATAGTTTTAAGAGGGATGTTGCTATACACTATTTGATGAAGGACGCTGCAAACTGATGGAGTAGCATTAGGAACCATTATGGAGTAGTGGACCCAACTTGAATTGATTTTCGAAGGGAGTTCGAAAGGAAGTATTTCCCACCACCGGCGAAGGATCGATTAGAAAAGCAATTCCAAGAGTTAATTCAAGGAGACCGCAGTGTACGAGATTATGAAGCAGAGTTTACTCAGCTAAGGCGGTATGCACACTACGGTCCAGACGGAGAGGCGTCAGTGATTAGAAAGTTCTTACGGGGGCTCAGACCATAGATTATGAGCCGATTATTAGTTATAGACTATCAGAATCTCTTTGAGTTAGTTGAGAGAGCTGTGAACGGGCATTCTATGCCAGACAGTCATCACAGCCGCGGGTTCAAGTCCCAGGGCCAAGGAACCAGGTAGATCGGGGACAGACCTCAGGCCGAGGAAGGGGAAGAGGAAACCGGGCAGGTCGAGGAACTCCTACAATGGAATCCTTGCCCGAGTGTTATAAGTGTGGCCGTCTGGGCCATTACTCTCGTGCATGTCCCAACAGTGGACAGTCTAGGCCTGTGCCTGACTACATTACTTGTTTTACATGTGGGGGAAATGGACACTACACGACTTCATGTCCGGTGACACATCCACCTAAGCAAACTTCACGACCGCCTGCAATACGCGCCATGGATGTAAAACCAACCATCGAACCACCACCTAAGCGGCAATCGATCACGGGACGCGTCTACTTCTTAGATAAACCTGAAACTTCAAGACCTTCTCAAGGTCCCATTTCAGGTAAATAAGGGTTTTAACTTATGTGAATGTTTACTGTGTTAAAAATATGGTAGTTCCTGTTTAATGATTGTCAATAAGGTATAAGTTTTATAAACGAAATCTTTTATGCTTATCTAGGAACATTACGTGTTTGTGGTGTTCCCACACACGCCTTATTTGACTTAGGAGCAACACATAGTTTTGTGACTCCTGAGGTCGCTTCGAGATTCGAGGGAATCTTTACGATAGTAAAGGTTTGTGTGCCTATCTTAACACCTGGCGATCAAATCCTATATGCAACAAGTTGCTATATGGGAATTTCTATCATAATTGAAAGATATATATTTCTAGCAAATCTTTTAGTTACCCCGTTAGAGCATTCCGAAGTCATCCTAGGAATGGACTGTTTATCATCGAACATGGCTCATCTGGATTGTGGACGGGGAAGAATTTTCTTTGAGGAACTTGGGGACACTTCCATAACATATCAAGGAATAAGACCCAAATCCGGGATATCCTTTGTGACGGTCTTAAGAGCAGAGAAGGCTCTTATTGAAGGGGAGGTTTACTTAGTAACCTTGACCATTGTGGGAGGAAACTTATAGGGAGAAACAAAACTCGAGGATATTCTAATTGTCGCTGAATTTAGTGATGTGTTCAAACCCTTGGAAGGGGTACCTCCATCACGTAATGATCATTTCACCATTATTACATTGGAACCATGAGCGGCTCCAATAGCTAAGGCACCATATCGGATGGCGCCAGTAGAGTTAGCTGAATTGAAAAAACAGTAGGAGACCTTATGGAAAAAGGATTTATTCGTCCTAGTTCATCACCATGGGGAGCTCCAGTTTTGTTTGTTAGAAAAAGGACAGAAGCATGCGATTGTGTATAGATTATCGTGGAATTAACAATGTCACAATCAAGGACAAGTATCCATTGCCAAGAATTGATGAATTGCTAGATCAGCTGAAAGGAGCAAGTTGGTTCTCAAAGATTGATTTAACTTCTGGTTACCATCAAATTCCTATTGCTGTAATGGACGTAATGAAGACCGCGTTTAGAACACGTTATGGCCATTACGAATTTGTGGTCATGCCATTCGGTTTAACCAACGCACCGGCATCATTTATGAGATTAATGAATGATATCTTTCGAGACTACCTAGATGAGTTTGTTATCATTTTTATTGATGACATTCTAATCTACTAAAAAAGCGCATAAGAGCATAAGGAAAACTTAAGGAAAGTGTTAGAGCGCTTAAGAAGTCATAGGCTTTTTGCTAAGTATAGCAAATGTAGCTTTTGGAAGCGGGATATAGGTTGGGACACTGAGTATCGGAGTAAGGAGTTTCAGTTGATCTAGAAAAGATTATTGCAACTAAGGAATGGCCACAACCTACCAATGCCACTGAAGTTCGTAGTTTCCTTGGGTTAGCTGGATACTACCGAAAATTTGTGAAGGGTTTTCTACCTTAGCCAAACCATTAACTCGATTAACTGGAAAGGCCGTAACCTTTGAATGGAATGGTGAAGCAGAGAAGGCATTCAATATGTTAAAAGATGCCTTGATCACAACACCAATCTTAACATTACCCGAACCAAACCAACCATACACTGTTTACACTGATGCTTGTGGAGTGGGATTAGGATGTGTGTTGATGCAAGATAAAAAGGTAATTGCCTATGCATCACGACAATTAAGAAAATATGAAGAGAACCATCCTACACATGACTTAGAGATGGACGCAATCGTATTTGCCCTTAGGTTATGGAGATCCTACCTTTATGGAGAAAAAGTGCAAATTATGACCATTCACAAAAGCCTTAAGTATTTATTTACTAAATCTAATCTTAACCTCAGACAAAGGAGATAGATGGAATTCATCGCGGAATACGATTTGAACATTGTGTACCACCCAGGTAAGGCGAATGTAGTAGCAGATGCATTGAGTCACCGTAGAGAAGGTATTGATGTGAAAAAAGAACTAATGACCCTAGCCACCGAATTCAAGAAGATAAGTTTAGTAGCTTTAGAATGAGAAATTAGTGAGCCATTGGGTCTACAAGCAGTGAATCAAGCAAGTTTACTCCAACGCATTCGACAAGAACAAAAAGAGGATAAGGAACTAAAGAAAATCATGGAGAGACTAAATGTTCGGGGAGAACCGAATGCGAGTGAATATCATTTGGTCGAGGATAGAACGCTACTTCTTAATAAAAGGATAACGATGCCAAAGGACAAGGTTTGCGAGAAGAAATCTTAAGGATAGCACATCATTCCTTACTTAGCATTCCGGGAAGTACTAAAATGTACCGAGATATCCATCAGTACTACCATTGGCATGGACTAAAACGTCATGTTGTAAAGTGGGTAGTACAGTGCCAAACCTGTCAGCAAATCAAGGTAGAACATCAAGTACCAGCAGGGTTGTTACAAAGTCTACCGATCCCAGAATGGAAATAGGATGCGATTGCTATAGATTTTGTTTCAGATTTGCCTACGGCACCAGGAAAGGGTAATGATACGATATAGGTTGTTATAGATCGCTTAACAAAAGTGCTTATTTTCTGCCAACAAAGATTACCGATAATGTGGAGGTTTTAGCGAATTTTTATCTAAAGGAGATAGTAATGTTACATGGAGTTCCATCAAGTATTGTATCAGGCCGTGATCCAAGATTCACAGCTCGATTCTGGCGAGCTTTCCAAAGAGCCTTGGGAACTGATTTGCATGTGAGTACATCTTATCTTCCGGAGACAGACGGACAATCAGAAAGAACAATAAGGACTTTGGAAGACTTACTCCGAATGTGTGTGTTGGATTGGCAGGAAGTTGGGAAAACCATCTACCTTTGGTAGAATTCGCATACAATAATAGCTACCATGCTACTATTGGTATGCCACCCTATGAAGCATTATATGGACGACCTTGTCGAACCCCTATTTGTTGGACGGAGGTTGGAGAACGAAAGGAATTTGACCCCGAGATAGTGAACGAGACGACAGATAAAATCAATCGAGTATGGGAGAATATGAAGAAAGCACAAGACCGACACAAAAAGTATGTTGATCAAAATCGAAGAGAAATCATTTTCAGAGTCGGTGAGTGGGTAATGTTAAAATTGGAAGCTCAAAAAGGGAAGGATAGATTTTCAAAGCCATGTAAGTTGGCCACTCGGTTTATAGGACCTTACCGCATCATAGAAAGAATAGGAGAAGTAGCCTATAAACTAGACCTTCCCGCGGACAAGGGACTATATCCAGTGTTCCATGTATCGATGCTACGTAGACATGTCTGTGACCTAAATGCAGTAGAACCAGAACCGATAGAGGACGTTCGACCTAATCTTACGTATCCTCAAGGAGCACTAAAGATAGGTGAGAGACGAGTTCGAAGATTGAAGAATAGAGAAATCGCACAAGTTCAAGTGTTTTGGGGAAAACAACATCGTGAGACTACAACTTGGGAAGATGAAGTGAAGTTTCAAAAGCCTCACCCGGAACTATTTGTTGAACCTACTGGAATTGAGGAAGCTGGACCGACAAACCCTTAAGAATTCGGGACGAATTCTTTTAAGGGGGAGGGAATTTAATGACCCGCACAATGACCCAGCAGAAGCCAAGGTAAGACTCGATGAAAATCTCGGATCAGTTAGATAAGTTTTACGCAAAAACCTAAGTAAGCACCTCGGTGACTAAGCAGCCTGCTTGCTTGTCGGCAGGTAAGCAGCGTGCTAGGCTGCTTGGTGACCAAGCAGGGTACTTGCTCTGGTCATAGGTAGATCGTGGGTAAGCCCGTGCCTGGATCATGCCCGAGTGTGTCGACCACACGCCTGGTCTTAGGCATCATCACTACCTCGTGTCGAGCCTAGGACGTTGCCAGCGGGTGAAGAATGGGCAAGTGGATGTGAGCTGTCCAGCTGCTTCACCTGCTTGGGCGCGCCTATTTAAAGGTCGACCCGACCTAGTAAGCAGGAGACACGAGAATTTCTGCCTTGTCCGAACATAACTTTTTTCACCGCACACTTTCATTGCAAATGATAGCCTAGTTCGTGATCGTCCCATCCGATCAGTCCGTCCGAAACGAGTAGTCCATTGTCTAGTCCACCGCCAACCATAAAGTAGTTTCGCCGCGAGCCTTGTCGAACAGGTTTGGGAAAACTTAGGGTAAGTTTCCCGTGATCGAACCTTACCATTTTCAAAGTGATTTTTCATGCTGATCATGAATCTAATCTTAGTTTCTTGATCCAATGGCTCGACCGATCTCAAATTCGTAGGTTCAACTTTGGCTAAGCTCCAAAAGGTCTAGAGAGAGTCTACAGTAGGTTCCGCTCTAAACTAAGTATGATCCGTGGGCTTTCCCATCTAATTTTCCATGCGAAAATTCTAAGTCTTGCCTTAGTAATCCGTGAACCTTTGGAATAGATTTGTTAGCTCAAAGGCTATGGCAAAGCCATTCGTAGAAGTCTAAGGCAAATTGAGAGTAGAAAATTTTGGGCAAAACCGCGACCTTTCACTAAGTCAAAGGTGAGTCTCAGTGATACTTGTTGCGTGTTTAATTAAATTACAAGTGAGGTTCGTTGCTATGGGGTTTATATTTTTTACAAGTACTTAAAAGTTTTAGCATGTGAAAATTACTAAGTTGGATTGTTGATGCATATTTATAAGTTTTCTTATAACCTAAGCTGTTAGTAAGACTTATAAACTATGATGATCGCGGTAAGACGTTCCCTTGAAAGCCATGACTCAGCCAGTACGTTGAGTATTAGTCTAAGTACATGAAGACACGGAGAGACGGGATTGCAACGATGTAGAATTTCCGGTGCGGATCCTTATACACATAAGGCCATTGGAGCGGTGAAAGATCTTAAGTCCTTAGCCTATGTGGCTTCGGGTTGAAGGATACTTTGTGATTTGACGTGAAGGAAAATAGTCTACGCGAAAGACCTTATTGGAAAAATATTGCCATTGCATAATTCATCGCATTTCTTGTTAGATATGCATATTTGTGTGTTGATTGTTATTTTGGTTTGGTTGGGAATTTATTATTGAATGTTAGGGGAGCCCAGACTCACTGAGCAACTAATGCTCATGACTCTACTTGTGTTGCAGGTAACCATTAGCGGGTAGACCATCGGGAGCCAAAGGAATGTTAATTAATCCAGTGGTAGATTTTCTTGCTTTTTGTAAATGAATAGTATTTATTATGTACATATTTGTTTTGGAGTGTTAGACTCACGGTTGTATATGCTTTTGTATCACGTTTGAAATTTATGTATAAATTATATATAAAAATCGAGTTTGCATAAATTCGGATTTCATATGATACTAATCTATGTCTGGACGAACTAACCATCGTGTATGTCTCGGGTTGGCAAGCCTTGAGGTATATTCAATGGGGATGGATACTTAGAAGTCTTGTCTAGGGATTTTAGATGTGTTCCGGACATCTAAAATCTAAGTATTCATCAGTGACGTTTTGGACACAACACCAATCTGTTTCAAACTGACGTTCTTGGAATCAATCTCCTAACCGAGATCGTATCATGTGGTATTAGAGTCACTTTGAAAATCAGCTTATGTTCTTCGTTTTTCTTTTTTGTTTGTGTTTTGAATTATGTTTCTTGTTAATCAGAAACCGTTCATTTTCTTTGTGTCTTTTAGCCGAGGGAAACTGGGAGGAAAAGTGCAATGAAGAGCTTGTAGCCGAGGCAGCTAATGAGCAAGAGAAAGAATTATTGGAGCAACTTGTAGCCGAGGATGCTAAAGATTTGTTTAAGGTTTCAATTGGTCCAATGACGAGGTCAAGGGTTAAGAAGTTCAATTAGGCTGTAAGCATGCTCATTACGCAATTGGAGGGTGGCTTAGAAACGAATGCTAATCCAACTATATTGCTTGTGATATAAGCCGTTTCTAGCCTCAACGATTAGGTTAGTAATTTGGATTGCACTCTTTTCCTTCAAACGTGTTTTTCCCATTGGATTTTCGCGTTTAAGGTTTTTAACGTGGCAAGAAAAAATTACTTTGTAATTTCCTATTGTTGACCTCTAGAATACATCACGTTTCAAGACATTGAAGATCAAAGGCCATAAGTCTTTTCCAATTCTGGTCAAGAGATTAGTCAATGATTTCTTTTAATGATAAGCTGTTTTTCGAGAAGTCTTACCTTGTTTTCCAAGACTTCTCTCTTCTTTATATTATTCAGACTATCTTTCCATCATATCATCAAACATTTTAATCACAAATCTCTTTCCTAACGTTTGATCTATTGGTGTGTAATATCCAATAACTTATTTTTGATTTAGTGTGTCATATCGGAATCCATTACAAGAGATAGTTCAAGAACTTTTTGCAACTGAAAGTATCACTTCGAACCATTCTGATAACTTAATCCTAAACCTTTGTTTCGTTATGATCTTCTCAAATCATTCAGTCAAATCCGCTGCATCTTTTAATCTTCACAACACCAATATGTTTCAGAGTGACATTCTTGGAATCAAGCTCCTTACCGAGATCGTATTAGGCGCCGTGGCTAAAGAAGCCCACAACGCCGACCGAAAAAAATCAGATCTAACTAATGAATTTATTTCTTCGAAAGGAGAGTTTTCTGGAGAAAAATATTCTGAAATTAGAATTTTTTTTTTTTTGTTATGCAACAAATTTTCTCTAATACTTTTTTTTTTAAAGTAAATGGTACAAAGGGTTCAAATGGTATCAGAGAAATTTTGTAGAATTGTGGAATTTTACAGAATTTTTAGTGATCTTTTGCAGAATCTTGCAGAATAATTTTGAATTTAAATGGTAACAGATGAATCTTGCCGAAATGTTGAAGAATTTTTGAAAATAAAGAAATTATTTATTAATTAGTTTTTTGTCAAAATTAAATATCTATGCTTATAAATATATTAAATTATACAAAATAATTTTTTTTTTATTGATTTAATTTTCTAAATCCAACTTGTTTTAATGATAAGTTTTTTTTTTCAAATAGCTATATTTATAAATATCTTTTTATTATCAACTACTAAAATAACAAAGAGCTTTATAAATTCATTCATTTATATTGTTAGTAAGTTTTTAAACAAAAGAACAAAAATTAAACAATTAAACTCAAAATAACTCTATAGAAACTCTGCAACAATCTACAAATGCTAACTGGTGTAAATAGGTAGAAAAGTTCTAACTTTCCACAACTATAATTACACCATTTAGGCCCAAAATCTGAAAGTTAGAGTTGTCTTTGTTGGAGGCCAGAGTGAGCCATTCTGAATAATAGAAAAAGCCTATAAAACTTATAGTCTTTCGCTGTTTCCGATGATCATCTCGTTAGTTTTCTGGAACTCGAATTGTAGTTTGAGGTAGAAACCTAATTACATGGACTACGGTTCTGTACCTCTGTCTTCGTCCAATTGGGTTCGTAAATCGTAGGTCGTATAATGCAAACCAAGTTCCACAGTTTAGTATATGAATTCAAGAAAGTAAACGACCTATATTGTGTCTGCATTCTTTGGCGTATGATTTCACTTCAATTTCCTTGAGTATAATCCGTTTACTTCTGCAAGAACATGATACTAAATCTAAGCAGAATTATCATGGTTTTGCATATCTGATTGGGTTTTAATTCAAATGTCTTGTCTTGGCTTTTGGTTAAGCTTTCCCATTGTGAGACATAATAAGAACAGATGCTTCTTGTATAGAATTTTTTTGTTTCAGGTTTCTTAAAGCATTGATTCTAGAGAAGATCTCTCTTCTGATTACATGAGAAAAAATTTATTTGAGGAACTAAAACATTAAAATAGCTTCAACAGTGGTTCTTGTTTGTCTACAGAGGAGGCAGCCATGTGATTATAACCGGGCTACGAACTTTATGTGTTGCGCTCTTCCACAAAAGACCACCAAACTCTGGCCTCTTCATCCTCAACTTTGTCCTGAAAGTAACCGTGTACGATAGCTTCTGGTGTTTCGAAGTGAAGTTGAGTGTTTTCGGCTGGACCGTGACCGATGCTCCTTTGAAAGGAGAGACAGAAACCTTGTAGCTTGAAATGTGAGGACCAACATTGGTCACTGTTCTTCTAATAGTCATTACTTTAACATGAGTGTTCTCCGGGAACAAAGCTGAGATCGCCGGGTAGTTCAAGTTCCCTGGATTGTTAGCAAGAGTGTTTTTGCAGGTTCTGTTTGAATGCTTTGTGAATACCTTGAGCTGTGCAGGACTTAAATCCTGAGTGCAGAGGAATTCAAAATAATCTTGAGGTCCAATGTCGTAGACCAGACCAGGATCTATAGCTTTCAAAGGATCTATATGTCCAGAACCGTGATCATAAGGCGTTGAAGGAGCCGCTCCTGATGCATCTGTAATAGGGTTAAGCATGTTGTCATGAACATAAGCCGTTGTCATGAGAGCTGATTTGATTGCAGCTGGACTCCAATCCGGATGCCTTGATCTGATCAAAGCAGCCACACCACTCACATGAGGACATGACATTGAAGTTCCCGACAGTATATTGAACTTAACCCTCCTTCTATCAGATGACAAACTCGATGGAGCCATGTCTCCAGACCAAGCTGCAAGAATGTTCACTCCCGGAGCCAGTACATCAGGTTTCAAGATCTCCAAGGACAGGAAATTGGGTCCTCTTGAAGAGAATGCAGCTACAACAGGAGACGGTTTGATTCCAACTCTTGTTCCAAGAATCTCTAGAGTCGCTGTGGCTCTTTTGCTCGTCATTGCATACTGCTTGATCAATTTACCTTCCTTCTCTCCCACTGCAACTGCTGGAAGCAAATGAGAGTCTGCAACAAGCTCTTCTCCGTTTGTCGCGGTGTTCGTTAAAACCATTCCGATTCCTCCCGCTCTTTTAACAACCTGACCCTTTTGCACACGTGGAGTTACACCACGGTCGCATATCACGATCTTGCCCGCTACATGACTCCGGTCCAGAGCACCGTCTAGACAGAACGAAGTCGGATCAGGACTACTTGCGTTCCTTCCTAAGTAAACCAGAGGATACTGTTTGTTCTTAGACAAAACTGTTCTGCCTTTGTAAAGTGAAACTCCTTTAAAGACTCTCATAGTTCCAAGCTTCACTGTGGCTGGGAAATCTCTGTCCATGGTACTTGCACCAACTGTTGTGATCCATGGCGAAACATTCGTTAGGCTAATCGGATCAGGACCTCCATTACCTGCAGAACACGAAACGAAAACTCCCATCTCCATTGCTCCAAACGTTGCTATGGCCAAACTGTCACGCGAATAAGTTGAGATCCCACCACCTAAAGATATAGAGAGAACTTGGACTCCATCTGCAACGGCTTGATCAACGGCCGACAAAATGTCAGAGCTGAAACACCCTCCGACCCAACAGACTTTATAAGCAGCTATTCTAGCCTTTGGAGCCATCCCTCGAGCTGTCCCATAAGCGAAACCAAGAAGATTTGCTCTTCGAACAGGTG
Source organism: Arabis hirsuta (assembly GCA_964056655.1). Lineage (NCBI taxonomy): Eukaryota > Viridiplantae > Streptophyta > Magnoliopsida > Brassicales > Brassicaceae > Arabis > Arabis hirsuta. The sequence continues at coordinate 24,759,009 of OZ053302.1, read as the reverse complement.
ATCCAGCTACAGTGGCTGCAGTGTGTGTTCCATGACCGTCTCTGTCTCTTGGTGATCTGTATTCGAGCTCTTCGTCGATCTTTCCCGTTGCAGCCTCGTAGCCTCTGTAGAAAACTCTAGCACCAACGATTTTTCTGTTGCAGTTATGTCTCAAGAACCTTTTACCGGTTTCACAGGCTCCTCTCCATGTAGAAGGAACAGGGGACATGCCAGTGTCGTTGAAGCTCTCACTCTCAGGCCAAATCCCAGTGTCTAAAATACCAACTACCACATCATGGTCAGTGACTCTCTCAGCCCAAACTCTCTCACTCTCTTGTCTCTCTAACCCGAGGAACGTTGGGCTTCTCGTAGTGTGAAGCTCGTACTTTGTCTCAGGAATCACAGCAACAACACCAGCTTCTTCCTCGAGCCTCTCTGCTTCCTCTTCGCTAAGCCGAGCAGCTAATCCGTGAAAGGCAGTCTGGTAAGTGTAGAGTATTCTACTGTCTACTTCTTCATGCGAGTGGCGTTGCGTTACAGAGTTGATCTTGGAAGAGTACCATTGGAGGTGATCAGTGTAAGGTAAAGGCATGGCGGATTTGTCCATGTGGACAACATAAGTCTTCTTGTTAGCGATTTTAGAAGTTTGTGCTTGAAGAGAGATGAGATTGATGGATAAGATGATGAAAAGAAAGCATTTTTGAAGTGGGTTTTTGTCAGCCATTGTTGAGAGTGAAGAAAGAGATTCTCTCTCTCTCTTTCTTTGTGGGAGAAGAAGAAGAGATAAAGAGACGATGTAATAAAGGTGAAGGAAAGAGGTGGTTTCATATATGCTGTGTGAGCACAATTACTAACAAGTGGTTGGTAATGGCAGAGAGAGTAATTAATGACTTCATTGCACATAGACATATGGTAGTACCGTTAGGTTAGTAGAATTTATGACTCATCTGCTCGAAATTTGAATTTAATTTTTAATGCATAGTTAGTTTATGCTTTTGTTGATTGTTTGTTACTACATGTCTTTTTACCAATTTCTTTTGTTTGTTGTTGTTGTTGTTGTTGATGTTATTAGGCATATTTGAAAGAATTACTAATATATGAAACATCATCATATGGGATTAATACATACATTCTTGGAATTTACGAGCATATATTCTTTGATCTATCTTTTTCTCTTTTTCATTTTACATAAAAAACAAAATAAGTCACATCAAGCTTTTTATTTGCTTTGATAATGGTGAGAAGAGTGAATAAAAATACAAGTATTCAATAAACAAAAAATATGTGATCAAATTTAAATATAAGGGTTTTGTTGTATAAATTTGAGACAAAAGAAAAAGTAAGATTCTCTTTGGTAGACTGAATCATTCGTACTCCTTAAATGAATCTTAAAAAGCTTTGGAGCCCATGATATTCACGACGGTGGATCCGTGTTGCCGTACTTAAATGGTAAAACCTAAACTCGATTTATTACAAAAACATGAAGTCAAAATTGACTGTGGCTAAAAACATCTTTAAAAAATTCATAATAAAACTCAGTTAAACTAGTAAGTAATCGTGCTATTTTCATTGGTCAAAAGTTTTCTTTCGTCTCTCTCCTTGCCAAAAAATAATCTAAACCTTGACGATGAAAAACAATGTATAATTTGGCTTAATACGATTTATTCTCTCTCTCTCTATGGGAATTGAATTTACTGGGAATAGCAGTGGTCAGCTCAACGGTCTATCACAACATTTATGAAAACACATTTAAAGCTCAAAACGCAGAATGACCCACTTTCTCTTTCTCTCTCTCTAGACAAAACCTAAGCCAAAAGAAGTATCAGAAATGGCTTCATCTAGATATTTGATCTTTTACATCAATTCGTCAAATTGATAGATATATCCTGAAAATTCAATATTCATAAATTCGATACATATACTTGTATCCGATCACCTCCATCTAGATATTTGATATTTGCATTTCTTGTTTTAAAACAACCCAATATTCATAATTTGCATTTCTTGTTTTAAAGCAACCCATTGGAAACCTGATATGTTATCTCTATGTCAAAAATGTTAAATTATAGACCAAACTATCGGAATCATAGACCAAAAATCATACGTCTCTATCGGAATCAATCTATGTATCAATCGAACTAACATATCTCTATAATATTAAAACAAAAGTACATTTAGGAAAATATCCAAAATTGATTCAAATATTACTCAAATTGCTATTCCCTTATAACTAAATTGATTTAATTTAAAAGAGTAATTTTGGAGAGATGCAATGACAATTTCAGTAATTTTCAGATCAATTTTGGACATTTTTTTAACACGATCCGACTGCAACACGCGGATCCTCTATATGATCCGATTTCGACCCGTTTTCATTAATGACAAATTGTGTAATTATTCAAAGTTCTGAACAACGAAAATAGAGAGAGAGTTGCGATTCGGATTGAAACCTCAGGAGAAAGGTTTGATCTTTTACCTATTCCATCGAACGTTCTACTGATTTACATCGAAGAGAATTGAGGAGAATTTTGTGGGTTTCGATTTGGGTGAGAGATAAAAGAGGGAAAAAAACCTAGAGGTTTGGGGAATCGGTGATGGGATGTTATTTTGGTCGATGATTAGAGAAGAAGAAGAAGAAGAAGAAAAGTAGCAAGTAAGCAATATGATGAATACTTCTAATGGAATGATATCGGCTCCATCTTCATCGTTTTCATCGGCGGCGAAGACACCGGAAGGGAAGTATAAGCTTCACTACGAGAAGACGCATTCCTCTGGTCTCTTTCACTACGCACATGGCAATACTATTAATCAGGTGAAGATTTGTTTTTAAGGATTTTGGTACCGATACTTTGATTCACCGATACTTTGATTCGTTTCTCTGACTGAAGTTTAAATCCGATTTGAATGCGTTTGTGTTTGTGATTCCAATCAGAAATTTTAGAGAATTTGTCTTGCCATGCTTGTTATTTAGTCACCACTCATTGTAAATTAAAATCGGATTGATTGCCATTGCATTATGTGCAAACTGTATTCATTTGATAAATGTGGTCGTTTGACTAAAGATAAATTTGATGTGAACCTTAATCCGATTTAGTCAAAAAGAGTATTATAAATCTAAACTAAACTTGTCCTTTTGCCTAATTGTTATTTAGTCACCACTCATTGTATTTTCAGATATCTAAATCCTTATTTATCTTTCGTTTCCCAATTTTTTTTCATAGTTTGGAATTCTCTTAACTTGTGGTGCTACAATTGTTTGGTGTACACAGGGAAAACATGAGTAAATATATGAGCAATTTGATAGTTTCACAAGGAGTTTAAGTTAAGGTCTGCTCAAATATTAATAGATCAAGAGTAGTTTAGGAAAAAAATGGGAATGGCAATATGTAGAATTTGTATTTTCCTTGAACAAGATCATTCATTCGGGTTTTCTTTATGTTGCTTCTTGACATTTAGATATCGGATTGATAAGAATTGTTTACGACCACTTTAGCTGACCAGCCGACTTCTATTGTTTAGAAATTGCTTTAGAGAAGAGTTCTTTGTACTCATATGGGATCAATATGTTATTTTGTTAATTAGCCCATAATTCTAATTCCTTGCCTCCAAGAATGGATTAGTTAAGAAGCAGTTTAGCTGACCACTTGACACTAACGTAGGCATAGAAATGGCTTTAGAAAAGAAAACTCATCTTAGATAGTTTTATACTTTTTGATATATGCAATTTTTTAATAAATCTTCTACTTCCCCTTGGTTGACATAACATATTAGCATGACATAGTTAGGCGAAGCACTTTTGCTTAAGGCCTTGAAGTTAGTAATTTTCATTACGTTTGGGTTTTCCATGTGCAGGATTCAAGCTGGAGAGACTTCATGAAATCAGGAAACAAGGTAAGGAAGAAGTTGTGATTAAGTAAATCGATATTTATTTTCCATCTTTTTTTAATTCATTCACTGCCATATATCTTTTTCATATCAGATTTACATCCAAGAGAATTGAGGAAAAATTTATAAGTTTCGATTTGGGTATGAGGTAAAATCTTTGATATCAAATCTTAATGAATCTTACCTTTTTTATTTGTTGTTATGATCTTTTCTAAATCTTTTCTTTACCAAGATTTACTCTTAACAATAATTCTAATGATTCATATCTTTTTTATATATTCTTCGGATTCTTTGTTTTGAGTCAAAAATACAAATCGGTTATTTTCAGTTTCAAAAATAAAACTTGACAGAATATTCTCCAATAAATCTAAAGATATTCATCTCTATCATATCTTCTTATAAATACCTTGAGCTTTCTTCTCTTTTATTCATTCACAAACCCTTCGATTCGTTAAAATGGCTTTACAGACATCTATCACTCAGTTTCGAGATGTGAAGCCATTCAAGGCGTCATGGAAGATTCAAGTTAAGGTTCTTCATGTTTGGAAGCAATTCTATGCAAAGAATGGTGAAACTTTGGAGGTCATTTTGGCTGATGAAGTGGTACGTATTTTTCTTATAAAAGCAAAATTCTGTTTACTTTGTCATTAACTAATATTATCCAAACAAATCATTTCTTACAGGGTTCTAAGATTCATGCTACAGTACGTAGCCAATTAGTCATACGTTTGGAGAGGTCATTTGTTGTTGGTGAATGGATAGTTGTTGAAAATTTCAATCTCAGACAAGCTATAGGTCAGTATAGACCATGTAATCATCGTTACAAGATGGCGTTCTTGAATACAACTACTGTTGCTCCATGTCGTCCTCGATCAGAAAGTATTTTTCTTGATCTTGCCGACTTTACTGAAGTTAATAACAAAGCCCTCAATCCAAACATTCTGATCGATTAGTTTTATTTATTTGTAAATCATCCTTTATACTGTCAAATTTTTAATATAATTTTTTCATTTATTACAGATGTTATAGGCCAAATTATTAGTCTGAGAGATATGGAGGCTTTACAAGTCAACAACAAGGACATTCATAAACTTGAGTTCGAGTTTCGGAACGCCATGTAATGATATATGAGAGTCATTTTTTTCTTTTGATTTTTAGATTTTTGTTAGTATCTAACATAACTTTCTATTCAAATATAGGAATGATCGTTTAGCATGTACCTTGTGGGGAAAGTTTGCAGAAAGTGTTTACGCTGTCTGTCAAAATGCTGAAGATGATTTTGTCATTTGTCTAATTCGATTTGCGAAGATTAACGTATTTCGAAGTGGGTTATATTTTATTCATTGATTTTGTCTTATGTAGTGAAAATACGTTTGTGTTTGTGATTTGTTTTTGTTTTTGTTTTTGTTTGTGAAGATACATTTATGTTTGTGATTTTGTCTTGTGTAGTAAAGATGCTTTGATTTTGTCTTGTGTAGTAAATATATGTTTGTGTTATGGTGAAGATACATTTGTGTTTGTGATTTGTTTTTTAGAAATATTAATTTGAATGCGTTTGGGTTTGTGATTCCAATCAGAAATATGAGAGAATTAGCATAGTGAAACTTTTATCCCAATGCTACTGATTTACATCATATCAATTTGTTTTTACCACCGATACATTGATTTTTTTTTTGTGTAGTGAAGATACGTTTGTGTTTGTGATTTTGTTTTTGTATTTGTTTGTGACAACATATTCATAGTGTTTATATTTTGATATGTTTAGGAAATACTCATAGTGTTTATATTTTTATTAATGCTTTTGATACGTCTCAAGTAATTATTAATCCGCAATGCTCTGAGTTGGTTTAATTTAAAAGAGGTTTGTGATTTATTCCGATTTATTATTAAACATTTTTATTTCTAAAATATAACCAGAAGATATTAACGTTTATATTTTCAGTTTGTCAGATGATGGTATGGTTCTGAGAATTGTACAAAAAAGACCTAAAAAGGATGAATTATTCGTCAAAGAAGAATATTTTGATCAGTTTCCTATGGTTACAATTAGCGAACTGATTAGTACTACTGAGGTATTGATGTTATACCATTTAAGTTAACTTCTATTGTCGAATGGTTTTTGATAGGACGTGTTCTGACAGGTTGGCAAGTACAAAATCATGTGCACCATTTGCGGTATTGATTCTGATTGGTCGTGGTATTATGTTACTTGCAAGAAATGTAACAAACGGGTTTACAAGAATAAGACAAAAGAGAAAGGCATAGGTAAGTTGGTGAAGAAGCAATCATCCCATTGTCAGTTCTGCAATAACACCAATGTTACATCCGTCGTTGCAAGGTATTTATAAGAAAAACGTTTCTCAATCTTCATTTTTATAAATGTAATGCTTTTGATATCATATACATTTTAATAGGTACAAGTTGCACCTTATTGTGATGGATTCTTCTGGTTAAGCCAAATATTTGCTATTTGATAGCAATGCTATCTCTGTTGTCAATTGTACTACCGATAGCCTTTTAGAAGGAGTGTACAACGAGGTTTCATATCTTCTAACTTTTATCTTAATAAAATTATATTTTTATTTTGAATAATACAAATCTTTCTTACTAATATCATCTAATTTTCAGATTGAAAATCAAGAAGATACGCCTCTAGCTCTGAAAAATGTTATTGAGAAAACATTTTAGTTTCTCATCTCTATTGAGAAAGAAAACCTGTGGCAAGGGAATGATACATTCAAAGTTGTTAAAGTTTGGTCTAGACAAGATATTGTTAATGTTGATTCAGATGCTTTATCTGATGATCACATTAACCCCAACTCACTTGTGTCTAGTGACCAGGTATCATCTTTGAATGTTATAGAATTAATTTTGTCTGTTTTCTTGTATTAGTTAGCGAAATATCAAATTTTATAAAACCAATGATGTTTTTGTATTTGCAGCTTCCTCCGATGTTGACTTTTAGTCAAAAACAATCGGAGGACTTATCTGCAAACTTAGATACTTTTTCTTCCAAACGTGACCGGATTTTGCCTGTCGAGTCCGAAACTGAATCTTCTAGCACAAAGAAACATTGTACTACAATTGATGATATTAATTCATGCAATGACATCTCTAAAGTTGTTATGGTTGTATCCAATGAGGGTTCTGCGAACAAGAACTATTCGAGTGTGGGTTTATCTAAGCGGATTGATGGGGCTGATGATGGTGTCAAGAACTTCGATTGTGTTACCACTGGTCGGAAGTCTCCTTCGAATGATGCAGTCGGTGAAAACGAAATGAATTTGGCTGGAGGATTGGTGGAAGTGAAGATCGAGAACCTTAACAATGTTAGTTTTAAGGGATGTGTTTTTTTGTTTATTTTTGAACATTTTATCTTTAATGTTTTTAATAAGTTTTCAGTAATCCAATTGGTGTTTTTGAAATATTATTTTGTTTCACTTTATTTATTGACAATAAAATAAAACTTTTTCTATACATTTCGTATGTCAAATTAATATTGTTTTCTCTATTCATATTTTTTTTTAACTCTATAACGTAGTCAACTAAATAAGTTACAACATTAACAAATGATCTTTGTTTGTTGCTCGAAGGCAATTTTGATACATAGAATTTCGAGAAGCTTCGTTTGATTTGTGAAAATAATATTATATTTTTAAGAAAGAAGTGGATAATAAATCAACCTTTTACAATATATTGGGTCTACGGTTTATGAAGCCCAATGTTTGATATTTTGCATTTGTGTAGTTTCGAAACTTTGATATCAAATCTTATAGTTATTATTATTTTCCTAAAATATTTCAATCTTGAGGATTACGTTTATTCATCAATAAATTTTAAATTAACATTAAATAATTGGAGTAAGCGGGAAGTTTTACATAAATCGAAATTTTGATCAAATCTTAATAGTTTTTTATTTGAAAAGGTAATCTAAACCAAATCATATAGTTATTGTTTTAAAATACTAAATCTTTAAAAAATCATTATATCGTGACAAAATCATTCAAACTTTATGAATCTTAGAGCATCATTATTGGGGGGTATATTAGGGGTTCTTAAAATATAAAATTATTAAAATTTGAGTAAAAGGAAGAAAGAGAGTGTTTTTTTGTTGAAATAGTGGAGTGTATTGAAATATAAAATTAATAAAATTTGAGTAAAAAGAGGAGATAGTGGAGAGAGGGTATGTTAAAGTTGTATATTAAGAAACTTTTGGAGAGGGTTTTTAGGTGTGTTTAAATATAAAATTAATAAAAGTTGAGTAAAAGTATGAAAGAGAAGGTATAAAGTTGAGTAAAAAAGAGAGAGAGAATGTGTTTTAATAATTTTATATTTTAAGAACCCCTAAAAAACCAGGGATAATGATGGCCTTACCTTATTTATTTATTATTCTGAATCTTACTTTATTTATTTGTTATTTATGGAATTTTAAACAATAAATCTTATTGATTACTTCAAAATGTTTTCTTAGAAATTTTTCTTTAATTTATATATTTGTTTTTTTACCATATAATAATAGTCTTTTGACAAACTTATCTTTCTCAAGATCAATTTCTTTGTTGATTAACAATACGACAGACATATGTACATGCACAATACTTAACATACTTACTCTCTACTTTCAAGTTAGAAAACAACCAACATACTTTTTTAAACTAATCGATTCTACTTACAAACTAAAACCATACATATCTAATCTTAGAACATATTATATACGACACAATATGAAAACTAACTTTAGTTTTCAACATATACAATGAATGTTGTTTGTGCGGATGAGAATCTAGTTAACGTATTAAAAACACACATTTGGTGAAAATGGGTTAGGAGTATAAAAGTCATTTGTAGAGGAGAGAAAGTGTCTTTTCACGATCAGAAGTGTTTCTGTGCCATAATGTAATTTTTTCTAACTAGCCAAAATAGTGCAATAAATGCCATATATAATCAGTTAATAAGTTGTGATAAAAAAAAAAAAAAAACAAAAATTTCAGTTAATAAGTAACAAATCCTTCTTCTTTGAAAATAACAGGAAGGTGGAGAGTAATTTTCTACAACGCAGGCGAGATGAATGGAGAGGGCTAAAGAAAGCCTTCAATGCCACGACCTGATTGCACTTCTCTATAGATCATTAGTGCTTCTTCCATCACATTGGCTTGAGCCAAAAGCTGTGACCTTTTCTTTCCCGATGGATGTGTGGACAAATATTCCCCAAGTGCCTCAGCTCCCCCGAGCTTCCCCAGCTTCTCATACACTTTGGGAGCTACTCGTGGGTCGTATCCCGCAGATGCAAGCAAAAGCAAACCAATGTAATCGGCTTCTATCTCCATCCTGTGATGTACACACACACACACACAAGGGAAATTTGAATGCATCAGAAATTGTTTTTCTTCCTCATACAGACACACACACATATATATCTTTTTCATTTTTCCTACCTAACTGCAATGATAGCTGCTAAGAACGTTAGTTCTTGGAGCCAAATGGTCCACCAGACGATTAGTTTGTTACAAATATATCCAATAATCCTAGTTGTTGTTCCTGATTATTTGCAGAAGAATGTGAGAAATGAATTCGCATACCTTTCTTGTTCACTTCTCCTACCATGCCTAACTACAACAACTTCTAATGGTTCACCAGGTGATTAGTTTCTTACAATCTATCAGAATATATGAACTTTTGTTCCTGATCAAAAAGCTAACTTTTCCTCAATGCTAAGTAGGCTGATGAATTATTTGAGAAGAAAATAGCTGTTGTAGTAAAAGCAAAGGATTGACAGTAAAATAAACTATAGGATGATAATAGAAAAGGAAGGAAGAAGTACTTTCTGGAGAAAGGAAGCCTCAAGAAAAGCGCAGACATGGTGTTCACAAGATCGGGCATGACAAATTGATAGAGCACCAGCTGAAGGATTGCAACCCACAAATTCTTTGTTACTCCCTCAGCTCCATGTCGGGCCACCGCATGACCAACCTAATCCGATAAACGGAACAATAAAACAATGAGAAAGAAAACCATGCTTGCGCTCCAATTGAAACTGTCCTAAATCAACCTCGGAATAACAAGCAGCCTCACAGGAACATCAAATGTCAGATTTGCCTATATTCAGAGGACCAAAAGGTTTGTACCTCATGCCCAATCACAGTAGCAACTTCAGCATCTGACTTGAAATGTTCAAGTAGTCCGGTGAACACGACAATCTTCCCACCGGGCAAGCAAAACGCGTTAACAATAGGCTCGTTAACAACAAGCACCTCCCAATTTATCCCTTCGAGATGAGAGCTCGCTGCGTGCGTATCTTTCTTTCTGCTCTTTTCAATCCATTTGTCATCAAGAATCTGATCATCTTTAGACCATTTCATTCCAGTCATCGTCTCTTCACCACCACCCTCACTCAGAGCCGTTGCCGTCTCCTTCACTCCCTTATCACTACCTCCCATAGTACTTTCCATGGAAGCATACCCTAAATCACTCCACACACGCTCATGGCTCAAACCTCTCTCCAACGCATCAATTATCTCTTTAGCTACCAATCTAACCCTAATGCTCTCAGGGTGAATCGCAGGGAGAATTTTCCCTTTGTAAGTTTTTTTCATCTCCTCAAACTGGGTTTCCCCGATTCGTTTCTCCAAAGATTTCGACAAGAGAATGAAATGAGTCCTCTTTGTGTAAGGAACCGTCTCTAAGTTCCCAAAATACAGAGTGATCAGAGCACCGGAACCAACAAGCACCACCGTCAAAACTGTCCTAGGGTTTTGAAACCACCGTCTGGGTCCACGTGGCTTGAAATGATGAACCTGGTAACGATCAACGTAGTAATTTCTCTTGGCTTGACTCAGAAACGGATTATACGCGATCCGGTTCGTCTTACCGAGAGATGTCAATGATCCTAACCCTAGTTTGCGCGAAGGAATCGAGGAGAGCCCAGAAAACTTAGCTGAGGGATTAGAAGACCCAGTTGGATTGATTCTCGAGGAACCATGAGATCGATGAAGAGTCTTCGGATCTATATTACGTCGCAGGGAATCGAACACGAGTTTGGTTCTTCGATACCATGACATTACTGAGAACGGAGATTGAACAAGCAACAGAGGAATTCGAGAGAAACAGGAAGATTGGTGAAGAAATTGTCGGATAAAAGCTGAATATTATTATGCAAGTGTGAGATTTTGCGAAGATTCGAGAAAGAAGAAGAAGGAAGCCAAACGGCGTAGAGAGGTAATCAAAGCGGAAAGGGCACAATTTGCAAACTAACCAGAACAAACCGGATGAAACCCGGTTTTGAGGGTCAATTAACTAAACTCTACTATGAGTTTGGCTTGTTCATCCGCTACCACTCGCAAACGTTGCTATGTTTATGAGCGGTTGCGGTTGCTAACATTTAGCACCAATCACAGACATCGCTTCATATCACTTTGTGTCGTTTGAATCAAAACTTACTTTCCGCAAACGTGTGCGATTGAAGCGATAGCGGATGGTTATAAAAAAAAAACAATATCATGTTAAATTAACGTGAACCCTACATCCCTCACAAACGTCAGTGATCATTGTTTTGTATTGCTGAGATTTTTGTTATTGCTAACACAAATGTAAATAAATCTAAAATTTATCTGTTCATCCTTTCTTGAATTTATGCTTTATCTCTTTCATAAGTTTTGAATCTAAGGTTCGTGTTTCATATTGATCATGCTGAATTACTCCTTTTTATTTTGATCATAATAATATGATTTTTGGTGTTTTTTAATATTTATATATTGTGTTTATTTTGGTAATTATTTTTTAAATTGCTAGAGAGATTGGCAAGATCAAAAGTCATATAGTGAGAAGCACCAGACTCGTCAAGCCAGGTGAAAGAATCATATATCAAAGCAGGGTTGGCTCTTAGTTTCCACAATTGTTGAGTTGGTGAGGGACACCAGTGCTGTCGGCTAGTTGGCTGAGACGACCATTGTGGAACATTAGTCGACCCTTTAACAATGTGAAAATCAGGGCAAAATTTGGCGTAATGCCTTTGGACTCCACATGCTTGACAACGTCCCTAAGGCTTGGAAAAACAATTTTGGTGCGTGTCTGGAGGACTGAAATGATGTTGATGGGCATTGTGATTGGAGTCACGATTCTATTGTCGAGGTCGTGTCTCTGTAGCGTGAGCCACAATTGAATTTGAGATAGGAGAGTCATTACACATAATCATTGCCTCACGACTGAACAGCTTTTCTTGCAGTTCTGCATACGAAATAAGGTTGTCTCAACTGTTAAAAGCATCAATCTCTATCTTGTAATCTTCACTGAGGCTAGCGAGAATCTGTTCGGTAAGATCTTTATGATCCATTGGTTTCCAAAGGAGAGCAAGATCATCTCCTTTGGACTTGACAAGACTTAAATACTCGTTGATTGTCTTGGTGCCTTTGACGCATGTCTTGATTTGATACTTGAGCTAACGAATATGACCACGAGGTTGATTGCCAAAGGTTTCAACAAGGATGTCCCAAACGTCTTTAATAGTGGTGGCACTTGAGACCACTAATTGAACGAACAAAAGATGACTCCAATGATGGCACTATAGAGAAGGCGATCTTGACGCCTTGAGGCAACATATAGGCAGGATTTGGAGCAGAGACCCCTTTGAGAAAGATGGATTGGGCTGAGATATTAGGAGAGGCCTATATGAATCGTTAAAGTTTATGTCTTTCAAGTAACGCGCAAACCTGACTGTTGCACATGAGATAATTAAGGTTGGTAAGTTTGGTAACACTCGACATGTACCAAGAGTAAAGTGCTATGTGGATCTTGAGCATTGAAGACAAAAATATATTTTGCTGTAGAATCAGAAGTCATAGTCGTTTTTGTGATTTGGAGAATGAGGCAAAGAGCAGCAGAGAAGCAACGAAGAGAAAAAAAAAGATTGAACAACAAAACTTAGAGAAAAGAAGAAAGAAGAAGTGGAGGCGAGTGAAAAAAAAGGTTAAATCCTATTGAGCTCTGATACCATATTATGGAATTGATGATTGTATTGATCATAGATACTTTGTTTCAGGCCCAGCCCTAGCCATGCGCAAAGTGTGCATTTGCCTAGGGTCCATTTACTTTTGTTTTATTTTTTTACCCAAATTTACCAAAGTAAGGGTCCATTTTTTTATTTTTTTCAGTAAAACATACTAAAATAGGCCCATTTTTTGTTTATAAACTTGCTATGTGAAGGTAAGAAAAAAATTTAAGCTTTGGGCCCTCATTAAGTTTTAACTCGGTCTGCTTTGTTTACATACAGAGAAGATAAGTTCTAACCAAGGTAAGACAAGATTACAATATAAAAATAACATAATCACATGATCTAATATATACTTTCTATATGCACTATCAAAGAAGCAGAAGGTCAAGAGTGACTAACAAGAAGAAGGAAAAAACCCAAAAGAGAAAGAATATTACTTCTGTACTGCTAGGCGGCATTCCCATGGCCTGGAAAAGATGAGAGGGAAAACAAGAGCGATTGCTATTTTAGTTTTTGAGAAGCAAAATCCCTGACAACTTTGTATGTAAGTATATATCTTTTCTTCTGCTTTGGGCTGGACTTTTACGATCCATGATTATTGTGTCTTTGTCAATTATTTACATTTTCTCCGATTAAAAAGTCATTATAGTTTTTTTTATATCATCAAAGTAAAATACTTTTGAAGTAAAATACCTTTTTTTTTCTTTTGTCATCAAAGTAAAAATACTTAATGGAACACAAGGTGATGATTATTTATACTCAAGACAAAAGTTATAGTGACCGACCAGCATAACAAACAATCCAACGATAAATATGTAACGTAACAAATAACTAGAACATAGTGTATCAAATTCTATTATTGATTCTTTCGCCCCATTGCGTCTTTTTCCTGCAATATGAAGTCTCTTCTTCATCGGCGATTTAAAACAGCTTGTCTTGGCAATGTTTGATCTATGCGCTATGTTCTCCTTATCTCATGTATCTAGGAGTCTTCGGTATTCGATATATGAGAATAATTTTGGATTAGCGAGCCTCTCTTGTTTGACATGTGTATCAGTTGGTTATTCTCTATTAGTTTTTGCTCGTAATCTTCTACTAAGAAAATCTGGGTCATTCTTTCTCCCTATTGCATCTTTGCGATACTTTAGTGCAGTACGAAGGTTGTCATCAGGTCTCCTTGACCCTAGCACTCATCTCTCTTGAGATTGAAATTAAAGCACTTATTATTGTCTTTGTTCCATTTAATCTTAGTTTTTTGGGACACATATTGCTCTAATTACTCCTTTGTGGAGGTTGTTTACACCTAATCTTTCTCTCTTGTGATGAGTCTTGTATTGTAGGAAAAAAGATGTTGGAGTTTGTCTTGTTATTTGCAGAAGCTCTGACCCTTAAGATCACAAGGAAGATTTCTTTGCATCAAGTTTGCGACATTTGTAGGTTTGTACCTCTGGTGTTAGTAGACGTTCACATTCAAAGCCGCATGATTAGCCGGTTCAACTATAGAGACCCTACACTTCATTGTGTTTTCGGTTTCTCTTTCTCTTGTCAAGCTCCTTGGAGGTATTGTCAATGAGCAGGAAAACATCCTACATAATATCTTTTGTCTTCTAGAGCCCTTTTCTTCTATCCCTATATTTCATGTTATTGGCATGGCATATATTTTAGACGATTTGTTAGTTATGTCTTCTTTGCTAGTTATGTTTTTTTTGTTAGGCCTTAACACTTTCTCCATGATTGGAGTTTAATTTATCTATAAAAGTTGGTTTGCTAGAAAAAAAAAGCGAGTGCATGAACAATCGCGAGAGAGCAAAATGAATCTAGCGACACATGATAACAGTCACGAGTTGTAATTGCCGCGACGTTCAAACAAACAAGCTTAAAATAATTCAAAAACAACAAAAAATAGTGGAGAAATTATGGAAGAATCACGATGAATACGACACAAGATGAAAAAGTTGGTGGAAGATGTGATTTTTATAGTCTTTGAATTTGCTTAATTTATATGAGTTATAAATTTATGTGAAATTGGGTTGAATAACCCAAAAAAAAATTATAATCAAACATATAACCATTTAACCTAAATCTAATGGATACAATGAGACCACATATGTTAATTTTTGTTAGGTCCCTAAATATTATTACGTTTTGGCTATCGAGCAAATTAACCCTAAATTTATAACATCTAATTTCTTTTTGACTAAATTAAAAAAGAATATATAAAAATTAGCTTACGACTTTGTGAATTTGGATGAAACTACAAATACTTAGAAGACCAAAGAATTGTTGTAATGTTTGACATGGTCCTCTAAATGTTGGAGTAGTAAAGATCAATACATCAATAATTAACGACGAGAAGAAATTAAAACAAAAACAAAAAACAAAAACTACTGTTTCTTGAGAAGAAGAGGGCCAACGTTATCTCCATTAGCTTTGTTATGCTTAACATGACTCCCATCACACAATGGAAACGTCCCCGACCTCCAACATCTATCGTCATATCAAATCCATTAGTATTACGACGATTTTATATACATAACATTAGTTTATTTATTATGCAATAAAAGTTCCAAGAAAAAGAAGCTTTAATACCCGATCAAATATAAATATGGGGTCATTTTGGTATATAATAAAAAAAGAGATTAAAAATTAAAAAGTAAGTAAAAAAGAGGTATGTGGCAAAATCATGACCATTAGATGTAGAAGTTTTGATTAGTTTTTAGATGATAATTTTTTTTTTGTGTTATTTTTGCCAATTTCCCTGTAAATACGTGGATTAGTATTAAAAAAAAAGCAATAAGAAAAGCTATGTACGTATTTTCTCTTGAGGAAAATGAGAAACCTGCAATAAGGAGTAATGTTTTTGGAAAGCTCGGTTACGACTACGGAGTCAACGACCTTCTCTTCATTTTTTCTAATCTCCGGATTAATTCCTCCTCCGCCTCCTTCTGCTCTCACCACCACCGCTCTCTGTTGCTTCCTCATTTCTCCGGTTAGTCGCCTAAATGGAAGCTGCCCGGCGTAACTTAGCCCCGCACCACCTAACGTGTTCATGATGGTAGCCATTGGAATCTCTCTCTCTCTCTCTCTCTATATGTGTGTGTGTGGCAGTGATTTAGTGAAGAGAGAAACATATAGATTGGTTTATGTTTTTATGAAGAAGAAGAAATAAGATATGTGGAAAGGTCTTGTGGCCGTCACGCTCTCCCTACTAGACGACGTCGTGAAGTGTGTGTACGAGACAAACGCCACGTCATCTATACGGTACGACAAGTCAGAATCCAGAGATGTGGTCATAGGCTCATAGCAGAGAAATTACCAGATATATATCCGTATCATTTTTTTCCCTCTGAAGACGTTAATTATATGAATTTTTACACGCATTGCGGGATTAAAGTATTTGAAAATAAAAAATTATAATTTATTATGATATACATAAGAAATGAAAAATAAAAAATCAAATGGTATATCTTCCATATAGATAAATATATTTTATCTTACAAAATTTAATAAGCATGACACTTATATTGAACGTAAACATTTTTAACGTAAATCGAATACGTTTGAGATAATGTGTACTCTCACAATTATTTGAGATCACCAAACCCAAAAAAATATCGCGTTAGTATGTAAATAAAAAATCAAAAAAATAATAGAAAATGAAAATGATGAGTTTTGAAATTCAACCATTAATGTTTGATTTGTAAAATTATATGTTTATAACAAAAACGTAACTTTAATTAAAGTAATATGAATATAATTAAACGATATCAGTAAAGTAATTAACATCGGTAAATGATTCATCACTAAAATAATAAGTTTATATAACATTTAAATATTAAAATGTTATATTTTAGTTGGATTTAAATTAGAAACATATGTATTTGTGAGGTCATGTTAAAATATTAATGTAAATATGTAGAGATTTCCAAAATAACATATAAAATTAATTAGAATGTTTTGATTGCTTAATTTAATTTGCTGTCTCCATTAAAATCTTCATTAAATGACACATATGATGTTTTCTCTTAGTGTCTCCTCAATTAATATATAGAAGATGACATTTAGGATTTTTTTGCACTATGTCTTCTCACCTTTTTTATTCATTATAAATTGTAATTTATTGTATATGAAAATTTATTTTGCAATATGTAGTGTTCTTACTTACCATCAAATAAGATAAGAAAAGTGTGGTTTTTTTTGTTTATCGGCAATATTGCTATAGAGATTATATAATAGAGTTGTCATGAGGAGGAAGCCCTATATTTGAGATTTGAGATTACACGTTTAGTGATTGAGAAATAAATACATAGATTTAGCAAGTAAATATTGTATGTAATCAATGACCCATTTTTTAAAGATATTTTACGTAAAAAGTTTATGTAATCAATGCTTAAGATTTAAGGTTATACGTTTTTTATTCTGAAGTAATTTTAGTTTGAATTTTTTAATACAATATGCCACATAAATTTAAATTGCTCATTGAAACATAAGATTTCTCACCTAGTTATATATATAGGATAGGTTTGTGATTTTTATTTGTACTTTTAGTATTTTATTTTATTTGTACTAGAGATGTTGAAGTATTTAGCTTCGAACCATTAACTAGAGATATTAGAGTCTTAAGTTGATCTTCGTTTTAAATTGTTTTAGACTAGAGTATATCCTGGGCTACGCGCGGGTTTGTCAAATATATATGAACTAAATTATTGAATCTAAGGACATGATTATAGGTAGGTAATAAGAGTAAATATAAGAGTTTTTAAAATATAAAATTATTAAAATTTGAGTAAAATGATGAAAGAGAGTGTTTTTGTGGGGTGTATTGAAATATAAAATTAATAAAATTTGAGTAAAGAGAGGAGATAGTGGATATTTTTTGGAGAGAGGGTATGTATAAGTTGTATGGGAAGAAACTTTTGAAGAGGGGTTTTAGGAGTGTTTAAATATAAAATTAATAAAAGTTGAGTAAAAGGATGAAAGAGAAGGTATAAAGTTGAGTAAAAGGAAGAGAGAGAGTGTGTTTTAATAATTTTATATTTTAAAAACCCCCTAATAACCCTCAATTACCTACCCATAATCATGCCCTAAGCTCCATTCCCCACGAATATATGAACTAATCATGCTTTCGTACCCAAATCATAGCGCTACCTAGATAGGAAAATTAACTAACAGATTAATCAAATCTTGAGATTAACTCAATAGAAACTAACCATATCGGAAGTGAATTGTAAAGCATTATAAGCCACCATTATAGACGTAAAACCCCTATACCAAGAAAATATAAGTATAATATTCCAGGGCCATAGTCCAACTACTTTAGTGTAATATTATTTTCTATGTCACCAAAACTTTCATATACACTTCCAAGAAGACAACGTAGATAATTAGATATGTAAAGATTTGACGTTATGCTGTGAATGTTAAGACTCAACCTCAAATACAGATTCCATACCATTACTAAAGCAATAACGCTCAGGAAACAGGTACATATACAAAAGCATTTGAATAATCACATGTTTCATTTTCGCTTGAACCAAAGTTTGGCGCAATGGAAATACGCAAGGCAAACTTGTTTTTTCAGTCGCAGCCAATCTCAAATAAATCCAATCTTGCTACCTTAACCAGATTCTATTAGCAGCCGCTACCGGTGAGCGGAACCAAATTGACAAATTCAGCACTCTTTTTTCTTCACATTCTACTCCACTGCTCTCCGGTCCTCCTAATGCTGCTTTTTCAGTAACTATTGGTATTTAATAGGAGAGTTACTTCTTGAATCAATATACTTACATTTAACATTCTGCTTCTTCTTCATTGTCTAGAACTATAGAGCTGCCATGAAGAGTGAAAATGGTTCATGAAAGGATGGATATTGCAGGCAAAATATATGCAAAGATGCATATATTCATATTTACATGCTTAAACGTATTCAAGTGAAAGAGAAGTACTTACGTATGAGATATTTGAAGTTAAGGATCTAAACCAGCATGAGAAACATAGACGAATGAATCATTGATCGCACTACAAAACAATTGAATAAAAGAAATTAACTTCACATACAAAAAATCAACAGCACTAAACCATGGAAAACAACAATGGGTTGTAATTGCTGATGCTTAAGACTAATCGAGCGATCAGGATTGCTATTGTTAAAGGATATTGCTCGTCCCTCTTGTGAGACCTTAAATAAGAAGGGGTTTCAAATTTTAATTCAATCCACCCAACTGAACGATCTTAAAAATGCAAGGATAAAAAACCAGTAGACAATTTTAAACTGCACAAACGGAATACATAGTTGATCGGTAAAATTGCAACACTTTAGGAGCCGTCGTCTGTAGAGTCATACCTTGATTAGAAGCCTGATTTTTTCAAAGGTTAAACTGCTAGATTGCATACTATTTTAGATGTCACTTTCAAAGCTATGCGATTCCATCACTCGAAACCCATAATCATATTCCATCAGGACAATCTAAGACAATCCTCTAAACAAACTTAATCAATGAAATACGTTTTGTAATATATGTTTTTTAATCCAGATTAAATGTAAAAGTAAACAACATACCGAGAAGGTTGAATCCAAAATATTTGTAAAAGAAAACCCTGATAGTGGAGAAGCAAGGCTATGACAAGATCACAAGCAAGACCGTAGATTGAATCTTCTGGCAGTTTACAGTCCTACAAAAACAATTGGCTTTCAGAAAACCTGCAACCCTACCTATCATGAATAAGACAACCAAACTACAAACTATACCTGCCGCAACAATGTTCTGAGATCACCCTCAATGCAATATTCCAGAACTAACCACATGTGAGCAGAAGATTCATAATTGAGACCTCATGAAGAGCGATCATCAAAAATAAATACAGTACATGTATAGGGACCCAAATAATTGGTTATATATTAGCTTAGTAAGTTTTACCACGCATAGAACTTGAGTACGTTTGGATGATTTAGCGAGTACAGGATCCTGACCTGAAAGAAGGAGGTGAAATAAGTAATCGAAACTTGTGTATAAAAATCCCACTCAAAACTCAGAGATCTTCAAAGCGATTACATCAACCAGAAATAGAAACTTAAATTCACAAATCTAGAGTGAATCCGTCACAATCGAAGATCAAATCCATAAAACCAAGCCATCAAGCATAGCTGCAGGAACCCAAGCATTGAATCACTAATTCGGCAAAGAGGAGACAGATCTTCTGTTTACCTATTGGAGAACATTGCTCTTCCGTGACTTGTTAACACTCTTGCAGGCAAAATACTCGATTGTCTTCTTCTTCCTTCTTTTATACACAGTCTGCGAAGAAAATGCAAACCGATTTGAACATGATTCTCGAAAAATGTTAGAAGCATATTTAAAATGACCAATGGCTTCGTATATGTGATACTGATTCATCGTCCGAGCTTCAAAGTTGCCTGAGATCTAATCCAAATTCTCTTCCTTCTAAAGAGAATCAGTGGCCGTTGTTGAATGGATTTGGGAAGAGAGAGAAGTGGTCTCTTTTACCGAACGGATGGGTTCATGGCCTAATTAATGTTGTGAATTTTATGCGAAGAAACATATCCAAGGAAGAAGAATCGATCTCCAACGCAACGAAACGATGAGACAAGACCTTCGAGCGTAACGTGGCATCAAGGCGAGAAGATGGTGTTGGTCGAAGCGTGGGCTTCTACATTTGGGCTTCATTGATGGGCTTCCATCAATTCAGTATTAGAAGCGTGTGTTTTGTACGTGACATGACATTGTTATGCAGTTGGCTGATTATTTCTCCTATTATTTTTGATGATGTGGCAGCCTTCAGATGGCCCCTTTTATATAAAAGAGTTTTTTTTTTAAGAGATTTCACACATATTCAAACAAATTTTAAGTTTAATTATAAATCTATCATTTTTGTACTGCTTAACAACTTTGCATAAGTGTCATAACTCTAAGTCAATAGTAATTCAATAAATCTAATTGTTTCAATTAATATTTTTTTTGAATTTTACAATTATGTATAAAAATAGTAAAAATATACATCTTTCTGAAACCAATATAAAATTCTAAATAATATACTTATAGTGCTAAAAGTATATATTATTTTTAATCTAATAAAGAAATTGACACATAATATATATTGATTTTTTTTTAATCTTATATAGTCCCTAAGGATAAAAGAATTTTATATATATATCTCTTGTACGACCAATAAAAATACGATAAATTATGTAAAACGTGTTTTTCGAAATCACACGTTTTGAAAAAAAAGAGATTTGCGCAGTAAAGACATATTGGTGTTCAGTTTTACGTCGCTCTAACTTTAATGGCAGATAGGAGAAGAACATAAGAAATAAATTACTTACAAAAATGTGTTTTTAGCAAATAATGGGAGAACTCAAACTAAATTACAATAAAGAAAAATTACAGACGGTTAAGGGAGTTTTATCGTTTATAAACCCTATTTTTAACTTTTGGGCACAACACAAAAAAAAAAGGAGAAAACAACATAGTACAATGATGCAAATTCGTCATACAAATATCAAGAGTTGAGACTCTTTCAGAGAACTGGCAACATATTTTCACCCAACAACTTAGGGGTTGATTGGTTCACCCGCTATCACCCGTAAACGCTGCGTTTGTAAGTGGTAATGATTGCTGGCGTTTGACAACAATCATGGAAAACGTCTTATACCGTTCCGTGTCGTTCCAAACCTCTCAAATCCAAAAGTTGCTTCCCTCGAGCGTTTGCAGTGATGATTGGATAATTATAAAAATAAAAATTGATTTTTCTTTTTATCAAAAAAAATTATTTACTTAAAAATTAAAATAAATATAATAAATTAAAAATTGATATTTTAGTAACTATAATAACGAAATATATCAATAATTTGAAATTTTCTAATTAAAACTTAACCTATCATAATTTTATATTTATAAATCTTCAAATTGTATTTTTTTTCCATAAATTTTTCTTGATCACTATTAATAAATCTAACAAGATAAAATGTTCAAAATCACATTAATCTCTCTAAAATAAAAAAAAAGTTCTTCATTAAAATCACAATTTCATTTTTTTTTTTTCTGATCACAATCATAACTTCTGTCTAAACTAAAAATTTTAAAAAGAACATAAAAATATATTCATCGTATTTTATTACTATTTATATTGAATCAATATTTTTTATATTTTATTTTTTAATAGTATGGCTTTTTTGATTTTTTATAACTATATAATGTGTTTATATTATTAATTTAATGTTTAACCGCTACTCCATCCGCTGTCAACCAGTCATAAACATTCCGCAAACGCGCCAGTTTTCAACCGCTGCGCCAGTCGTATAAATCGCTCAATAACGCTTGAAACCGCTACCGCCCGCTTCCGCAATTTCCCGCAACTGCAACTGCATCTATTGCGTATGAACCAGTCAAGCCCTTAAGAGTCGATGATTGCGGAATGAAATCGAAAGTGCTGCGTCCCTGCCAAAGGGAGCCGGTGCGCAAACTGTGACTTGTGTCGAAGGGAAGCGTCCGTGCCGAAGGGAACCGGTACACGTACCACGTCCCATGCCGAAGGGAACCGGTACACGTACCACGTCCCATGCCGAAGGGAATTGGTACGCGTACCGTGTCCCATGCCGAAGAGAGATCGGGATGCGACCCGTGTCCCGACGTAATGAAGAGATCACAACGCGGCCCATGTCCTGTGCCGTGCTGCGTCTCATACCACAAACCTCTCGGCGTGTTGCCTTCGGCAGGACCACAACCGAGCTTATCTTCAAGGTAAACCTCTACTCCAAGCCCACTCCAAATTTAATTGTTTTTAACCGTTGTTCTCGGGGAGGAAATCCGACCCAAACACTATATATTTAATCTTCAACGTTATATGAGAAAATCTTAAGATTATAATACTTTGAGCTGCATTAGTGGATCGAGTCATAATTGATATCACTAATATTAATTAATCTCCCATGTTATATGCGAGAATCTTAAAATATGATCGTGTAGTGATGCTTGAAATGTCAACCATTCATTCATTCATGGTGGTTTAGTGATCGAGGATTCGACATGCTAGCTGAAGAACCATGGTTTGAGTCCCACAATATAATTTCAATCCTGATTGGTTTTTGTGAATGCATTAAATAGCAATAAAACCAGGATTTTCAAACCCATAGATTTTAGAAAATTTTTAAAAATTGCCCTATATTGAAAATGACTATGTCCCAATACACTTAAATCTGTAGAAAAATATCTCATTAGACTTTAATTATGTTTATACTAATTGTTATCCTTCAATTATCTTTTTAAAAAATTCAGTAGATTTTAAATAAATAATACAAAGAGTATTAAAAAATTAGAATCATAAAACATTAAGGGTTCTTCTTCTTCACGACCAATAAAAAAAAAACACAGAGCTTCGTCGTCTCCGCCGAGGGTCCCGAATCCATCTTCTCCGTTCATAACTCTCCTCCATCTTCTTCGTACTCATCCTTCTTCTTCTTTTCCTCTGTCTCCTCCATCAATTCCGAACCCAGCCGTCGACTTCTCCTCACCGGCTACTAGACCCAGCCGTCGACGTTTCCGGTAAGATTCTTCCTCTTCGTATTTGCTCTCCTCAAATCTCCGTTTAGATTGTGTGTTGCTTATGGTTTTATGTGATTCAATTTTGTATTGATTTCAGTTAGAGAGATTATTGTTTTACTTAGGGTTTTGTTTCTCTTTGTTCTTTTTATAGACCAAATCGTGTTGGAGTTTTGTTGGACCAAAGATTCTCATGGGTTCTCGACTCTCATGGTTTCTCGATTCTCATGGCTAGTGTTTAACTTTTGTTTGCTCTCTTCTTGTGTTGAAATACGTATGCACAATTTTAGAAGAGTAGTACTTTATCAATTGGTTGTGTTGATTTGAGAAAAAAATGTTTTGACATATGAGTAGTTGCTGTTACAAGTAAAGTGAGAAAGAAAGAAAGCAAACAAAGATGGTTTCCATCTTTAGGGTCTGGATTTCTCTTTTAAGGTGTTCATCGTTTGCTTGATCATCTTCATTTTCATCATGACTTGAGCTACATATGTTCATCACATTTGAAAGGAAACATTTTGTCTTGAGCTCTTGAGGATTTAGATTGATTCTTAATTTATTGTTAAACCTTGCAATGAATACATTTTGAATTAACTTGTGTGTACAGTTTGGTGAAAAGTGAGGTCTAAGGGAGACGACAGTTCTGCCTCCACTTTGAGGATCAGAGGACTAAGAAGAAGTTTTCTGATCATGGTGTAGAGGAACGGAAGCAGAAATTGTTGTGCCAACGCTCTGCGGGAAAAAGTGTAGCTCTTAATGAAGACTTGAAATCTTTTATTACTAGTTTGTTTGAATCTTCATTCAGTTCAACGGAGACGAAGTTTGAGAAGTAGATTGAGAAGGAAATTGGTGACCGATTTGCCAATATGGAAAGTGAGATTACGAGTCTGAAAGATGTAGTCAATAAAGCTACAGTAGCAAGAAGCAGTGGACAACCGTCTACCTCAACTGCCAACGTGGACAACCATCCAAAGAAACTACAAAAAGTAATCAACAAAAATAAACTCTAAGTCTTGTTCAAATATGTTCTGTAACAATCTGTAATTGTTGTGTACCTATTTATAATGTTGTAACCGGTTAAAAACAATGTCATATGTTCACATGTTAGTGACATAACTTTGTAAACCATTGCCGTAATTATGTATGTAACTCCTTTAGTGTTTAACTCGATGTTAATGTAAACATATGTTTGTAAACCATTGCCGTAATTATGTATGTAACTCCTTTTGTGTTTTCGACCATAACAGCTTCAACTTCTTCTGATTTCGTGGGCTCTTTATTCAAATCAAAGTCAAATATAGGTTTAAAAGTGACACACAATTGTATCGACGATTCTTCCTTACGTACCGAAGAAAATTTTTTACTTGAAGATCATTGGATAAGAAAACGAGAGGAGATCCTAAGTTGTTGATCAAATCCCCAGGTAAACAACTGCACTCAATCGTATCAGTTTGCTCGATTCCGTAATCCTCTAAAACCATAGCTTTTAGATCCTTAAGAGTAGTTGTAGATTCCAAAGCAAGTAACCTACCTCCTTTGCCTTCGTCAACAAGAAAGCTCCATCCCTTACTGGAGCATGATATCCATTCGCCACATGTGACATAGACATGAACCATAATCAAAAGAAGAGAAATAGCAGGATGATGATGAAGAAGAAGAAGAAGAAGAAGAAGAAGAAGAAGAAGAAGAAGAAGAAGAAGAAGAAGAAGAAGAAGAAGAAGAAGAAGTCGTGATGCACAGTATCTTTCGAAAACCAAATAAGGAAAATCAAATATACACATCAATTAAGATCCTAGATTTAAAAATCAGGGAGAGAGGCTGAGATTCGTGGATTGAGAGAATTGTGAGAGAAGTGATTTTCTTGAGAGAAAAATAGTTCTGTCCGATTTTAGAAGGGGTGACAAACGGCTGGGAAGATCGGATCGGATTGGAGTGAAATCAGTTTGTCAATTGGATTAGTATTCTGAGAGTTATGGTTGTTCTTCCGAGAGAGATTCGTGCAGAATTGGATCTGCGATCAGTCCACTTCGTGGGAGTTTTCCTGTCAAACCAGAAGGAATTTGGAGCCGATCTATATAGCGTTGGAAAGGTCTCGGTCATACAATTCCAGATAATATTTTCGAACATGATTCCGAGGTACACTCCATTCTCAGCGTGCTTTCGAAGTCGACTAGTTGTTTCTGTTTTCAGGAACCCCTAATAGGGGAAAATCCAATTGGTTTGGTTAACCAGTTTGGGTTGGTTCGGTTTGGTTAATCAAATTGGTTTGGTTGGTTGTTTAATCGACTGGTTCGGTTTGGGTTAACCGATTGGTTTGGTTTTACAGTGTTCATCAGGCTAAGGCCTAGAAGTCAGAGGAGCGTTGCCAGAGGTTGAGGTCTGAGGCAATTTATAGGCTAAGGTGAGTGCGTGACCATAGGCTTATTTGGGTAAAGAATTGGATAGAATGCGTTGTTGTGTTGTTCTTGGTTGGATTCGTGTTGTATTGTTGAGTTTTACGCAGGGTTTGTCTGCTGATTCTTGTTTGATTGTTTCGTTTATGCATTGTTGATTGCTCATCCTGGTATTGTATCTCTTTCTTATGCCTGTGTGTATAGCATGTAGATGGGATGACCGTCTCACTGAGTATTTGTGATAATACTCACGCATCTTTTTTGGCCATGTGATGCAGGTAAAGAGAAATTGTGATCGTGGAATCATGGCTGGGAAGAGAAGATGATCTAAAATCTCAATTGTGTTGTTTTATTGTATTGTTTAGAACCGCTAGGTTGCTGGTTTGATGAATTAGATTGTGGAATAGGTTATTGGGTTTGATGATTAATTCGGTTGATTGATTTGGTTTGAATTCCGCTGGTTTAATTGTTATTTGAGTGTGCTTGATTGGATATTGAGAATTAATGTTTATGGGAACACTAATCCGAATCCAATGTAATTAAAAAAAAATGAGTCGGGTTGTTTCAGTTTCCCAATTTTGTTTTAAGATTAACAAATCTCTGAAACTTTTTGTCATCCAAATCTGAATCATTTTCCAATTTTGATTTGAAATACAAGTGGAGAAAGTAAATGAAATCAAAAGGAATCACATAGTTTAAGAACTCACCACCACGACCATGAACCACGCCTCGTAATAGAACCACAATCTGAGAAGTACATGTTGTTTCTAAGGTCAAACTCTTTGGTGGAGAAGAATCGAGACGGTATCGATCATCTTAACCCTTTAAAGTCTCTTACCTTTTTAGCAGTTACTTGCTCTTGTTCAATGTTCTTATTTTGGGGTTGATATGTTCTTCACTTAGTCTCGTAGTGGGTCTTTTGTTTATGCATGTTAACTGTTCGATGAAATGCCTCAAAGACTTTGTAGTAAAAATTGTCTTTGTTGTTTTGTATCTCAGCTTGTCAGATTTTATTCTTAGCTTTAGCTTTGTTACTTTTAGAAACTTTTTGATGTTTTAGTCATCCGTTTAGATCGCATCACTAATATTAAGTTTGTTTGTTGGTTCGTCTCGTAATTATATCTTGAGGGTTATGATTTCTTATTTTTTTGAGTCCATGATGGGTTGCAGATTATTGGTTTGTATCGGAGCTCTATTTCTGATGCTCTTCTACAAGGTTGATGCTTAGACGTTACAGAAACACCAAGACGTCGTGGCAATGGCGGGTTTGAATAGTCAGGCTTGAATGGTCGGGCTTGAATGGTCTGGTTTGAATGGTCGGGCTTGAATGGTTGAGCCTTTGGATTCTTATGAGTTTACTCATACAAATGATCAACTTTTGTTTTGCACCGGAGGAGACGGGAACCGGTTATTCCACCGCTGATGTTTTCTCTTTGTGAGAGAAATATGGTTTCCACTAATCCAGAAAAAGCTTTGTCTCATGAACATGATGTCGTGGATGAGGATCGATGGACATAATGGGATGGATCGTATCCAACCTACTCGTGGATACGGATTGGTGGACAGAATGGGATGGGATCGTATCCATGACAATAGATCAAAGTTTGTTTTGAATTTTCTGAGAAAAAAGTTACCCTTGAGTAAATGTACATAAACGTGTTTAAGCTTTTTCCAAATAGTTATTCAAGATGTATCATTCACAAAAATATAGCAATGCAAAAATAACAAAGCTAAAGTCATCCGTTTAAATGTAGTAATGATATAATGTGACCATATTGCGTTGTCCATTTGATTCAAACCAATCGAAGTTGTGTACATCCATGTGTGACCATCCACGTGGGAGCATCCATGTGTGACCATCCACCAACATCCATCCATACGTCATGTGCTAATAATACCACAATCTTCAACGATGCGGGTTTTGACAAATCCAGAAATCCTATGTCTAACTCGCTACATACTTCCTATCCATTAGCGAGTTACCATCTGTGTATAACAATCAAGTTTTTCTTTGAGACATTTTTCCGAACACCTTGTGTGCGTTTTGTCAATCTTCCGCCATCTTCATAAGCCTCTCATCGATTGCTAGTTTCTCCACCGCTTCTTCGCCATCTTCATAAGCTCTTAGATTTCAGTTTTTTGCCAAATCTTCTTTTGCATCTATAATCATAAACAAAGGAGAAGGATTTTACCATCTAAGGAACAAGGACAAAACAAATGACTACATATGTTCCTATCAAAGTAAATCCAACCAAACACATCAACAAAAATAGTTTCAAGAGGAGGTGAAGAAGAATCTGATTGCCAATTTTTTCAGAAAAGAAGGAAGAAGAAGAGAAGCAAAAGAACCGTGAGAGGAGGAAGAAACAAAAAAAAAATAATTAAGGGCAAAACTGGTATTATTTATTCTGAAACTTTGAAAGTGTCTTCAGATTCTTAAAGTGTCTATAATGTTATGAGAACTTAAAAAAGTGCCCCATATTGTAATCGTCCCTTCTTACTATTGGCTCTTCCATTTTTCGGACATCTTCATCAAGTAAAGCTACAACATACTTGTAGTCACCCTTCGCAGGTTTAAGGAAAGAAAAAGACAGTCAGAGAGACAAACTAATTAGGTTTAAAATATGAGGAATATGGTTTTTTCAGTTTTAAAAAACCGAGAATGGTAAGACTGGATATATAGAGACATACATTAATTAATCAAAAGCTAGTGTCAATATTGAAACCAACATGTTCCTATGTTTTTTTAATGTGATTTCAACTATTATTAGCCATTGTATATACTAATCCTAAATGGCAAGAATATATGGTGATCCTCATATTCCGAAGCTTAATTAGTATAGGCTATGATTCCGGATCCATCGTGTTATATACACAATATGCAAAGAGTGTAAGAACAATTACCTCCATTACACCCCGAGGAACTTCGGTAAGAGATAACACAAAGTTGGTGCCAGCTTCATAGCGCATGCCTCACCCACCACATAGAGGAAGTAGCGTCAGACAAGTTCATTTCTATTCTCAGATTTAGCGTACACCTCAATAGATCCTTTGTCGATGCTTTTATCTGTATTACATATTTAATCAATAAAATATAAAAAACTATTAAGGAAAAAAGAGAGAAATAGTTGAAACTTGGGAGAGACATGATCTCAAAAGTACACTTTGCTCCAACACAAATCTCTTATCTCCCTTATTAATCTACATGCCCACTTTTAATGAAAGATATGCGATCGAACGAAAATATCTTCGTTCTCATTCTCCTTAATTTTAATTATTTAAAAAAACAGCAAAATTTAAAAACAAAAAAAAAAGAAATCGGGGAGAGAGAATTGGTTTGCCCGTGAGCAGAAATCGTCGAGACCTCTTGCCGAAAAACGAGATCTGGTTTCCATCGCCGTCGAGCTCTCTCAACTCAATCGCTGCCGTTTCTTTGCCTCCGCGGATGTGCATTGTCTCCTTGAAGATCCAGGTCCGTTCTTCAGTTTTTTTCTTCAGCTTCTCGTCTCACCAAAAAACCTGGTTTCCATCGCCGTCGAGTTCTCTCCACTCAATTACCGTCGTTTCTTTGCCTCTACGGATCTGCATTGAGCTCTCTTTGTAGATCCAGGTCCGGTCTTCAACTTCCTCGTTGACAGCTCTCGCTGGTTTCTGCCGCCGTCGAGCTCTCTCAACTCAATCGCCGTCGTTTCTTTGCCTCCGTGGATCTGCATTGAGCCAAGATCCAGGTCCGTTCTTCAATTGATTAAGTTTTAGATTTGCAAATTGAGGGATTGAATTGGATTTGATTATGCACATTATTTTGGTATGCACATTGGGTGTTTGAGCATGGTTTGTGGGTCGATTAGGACTTCAAAGTGGTAAGAAATAGATATCAGTGGTTGAATCGTAATGAGTTGTAGATTAGAACCCGAAACCATCCAATTTGAGTTCTTGCGATAGGAGGAGACAGAACTGGGTACAACTGGTATAACTGATAAATGTAGTATAACTAGTACAACTGGTATAATTGATAAATGTAGTATAACTAGTACAATTGGTATAACTAGTATTACTGAATGAGTTTTGTGTATTGTTTTGACAGGAAACAATGAGCAACAATGTCAGCATACATTTTAAATGCCAAGATCGCATCTATAGTATATTGTTGAAGAAATCAGTGGAGGAGATAACTTTGTCGATGGTAGAAGCTAGGATATACAAGAAGCTTGCGTTAGATGAAAGTGAGGTTAAATTGCAATTTAGTTACATTCCACTATTGGTTCGATGTGAGGAACAGCAGCTATTTGTGATGATGTGGATATGTATGTTTATCTAACGTCCATTGATAACGAGAACCGTAGATACATTTTGTTTGTGGAGGTCATCACTACTTCAGGACTGCCCAAGCAACTGTCGAGAGCGGGCAAAAGTTCTTTTGGTATGAACTATGAGAAGGCAACTGATGATGAAATCGGAGCTAATGTCATTACTCTCTACGTAGAAAAAGAACAAGCAAAACAACTAGAGAAGGAGGATGATGATGATAATACTAAAGAGGGTGAAATTGTAACAAGTGATGAAGGTATGTGTAGATCGGATAGAGATATGGGTGATCAATATGTTGAGCCTCCACCTGTTGTAGAAGCTAGTCAGTTTATAGAGCCATGGGAAGACGGTTTGGGTTTGAGTCTACTTCAAGAATTTCAAAATAAGAATGCATTGCAAGATGTGGTGGATAAAGCCTCATTTGTTAACAGTTATGGTTTTGTTATAAAAAAGTCGGATCCGAGACGTTTAGTGCTAAAATGTACTAAAGAAATCTGTAAATGGGGTTTACGAACCACGACGATTGCAAAGACTGATGTTTTCTCGATTAGAAAGTACACGAAGATGCATACATGCTCTCGGGCTACTCAGAGTAGAAGCAACAACAACATGAAGAGGCACGACACACCACAGTTAGTTGTAGCTCTTTTGCATGATGATTATCCAGGACAAATGGAAACTCCATCTCCTAAAATTATCATGGATCTTGTGAAGATAAAATTACGTGTCACAATATCATACTCCACAACTTTGAGAGGGAAAACCAAGTTGTTAGTGATTTGGGTGGTAACCCGGAAGAAAACTACAAGATGTTGTATTGCTATTTGCACATGTTAGAGAAGGTAAATGATGGTACAATAACACGTGTGAAATTGGATAAGAAGGAAAAATTCATGTACCTATTCAAGCTTTGGGAGCTAGCATTGAAGGGTTTCAAGTAATGAGGAAAATGATAATTGTGGATGCAACGTTTCTGAAGAACGGATATGGTGGTGTTCTAATATTTGCCTCAGCTCAAGATCCTAATCGTCACCATTATCCCATAGCGTTTGGTGTACTTGATGGTGAGAATGATGCAAGTTGGACTTGGTTTATTGAGATGCTTAAAATTGTTGTACCGGACTCTTCTGAATTGGTGTTTATCAGTGATAGAAATGCAAGGCTCATCGCGGCCATAGCTAATGTGTATCCCAGACTCATCATGGGTATTGCATATGGCATTTGTCTCAAAATGTGAAAGTTCATGCTTCTAACGTAAACAAAGATGTAGTCGCATGGAGATTCATGGAGGTTAGTAGGCATTACACAGTGGCTGATTTCAACTGTGCTTATCTTTCTTTTAAGACGAGATATCCATCTGCTGCCAAGTATCTAGAGGAGAGTACCAAGAAAGAAAAATGGGCAAGGTGTTATTTTCCAGGAGAAAGATACAACTTAGACACAAGCAACTGTGTTGAATCGATGAATAGTGTTTTTAAGGACGCAAGAAAGTACTCCTTAATACCCATGCTTGATGCGATCATTAAAACATTTTCTAATTGATTTAATAAACACCGGAAGGAGGCTGTGGCTGGATCAATTGAACATAATCTGGTGCCTCTTGTGGAGAATTGCATGCACGATTTATGGGTTGTTGCTGAGAAATTGAATGTAACGGAGCTAAACACTTTTGATCTTGAATACAATGTCATTGATAGTGATGGAAAACCTTATTTGGTGAACTTGTTCTTGAAAAGTTGCAGTTGCATGGTGTTCGATATTGAAAGGTATCCTTGTGTGCACGCACTAGCCGTTTACATTGAATTCCTAAGGCATGAAGACAGAGGTCGTGATATCCAATTACATGAGTTGTGTTCAAAATATTATTAGACCGAGCTGTGGGCAATGGCGTATTACAGGACAATCTATTTAGTGCCTGATAGGTCTCAATGAGATGTCCCAGATGACGGCCAAAGCAAACAAATCATACCTTCGGATCGAAAAAAGAAGAAAGGAAGAAAGAAAGTCAAAAGGTTTCCATCAACACATAGTGGGGAAAGGCGTCCGAGGACACAAAACAAAAGGCGACCGAGACAACAACTCCAATGGTTGCTATTTGGAACTCGATTTGGTGTTTGATTATTATGGCTTGATATATTATTATGCAAAACATCAATGTTTGTTATTTGGTTGTTATTTGGAACTCCAATGATTGATTATTATGTCTTGGTGTAAACCTATGTGTTGATGTATTATTTCTGTGGTAATTGAGTAATATTGGTATATGAAAACTAATGGAAGAACTTGGTAATACTGGTAGAACTGGTATAACTTACAAAGAACTTGGTAAAACTGGTATAACTAACAAATAACTTGGTCGCGAGTTTAACTAGAAAAACCAAGTTAAACAAATAACAAATAACAAATAACTTGGTCGCGAGTTTAACAAATAACAAATAAATTGGTATAACTAGAAAAACGAATTAGAAAGTTAAGTAATACTGATTAAAGTGAAAATTAGCAAAAGTAATACTATGTGGAACTTTGGTACAACTAGTATCTTGGGTACAACTATGTGGAATTCCTCCCAAAAATGATGGCGCACACGTGGGTCGCACATGGGGATTTAATTCGAAAATGCCCCAAATTTTTGAGATTTTTGGGTTTCCCCCCCAAATTTTGAAATTTCTCCCCAAAATCAAAATTCCCCAAAATTGAAATTTCCCCAAATCGAAAATTTTCCTTTCTTAACTTCTCCTCCTTTCCTTTAATTCATTATCCTCCTTCACAATTTAGATCTACTCCTTCTCTTCTTTCCTTCCAAATCTAAAACCCCTTCTCTTCTTTCTATTCTTTCCTTCCAAAAATCCCCTCAAAACTCCTTCTTTCCTTCAAAATCGATTGTTGTCATGGATCGTCTATGTGAGGAGGACCCTTACTATAGTGACATGAAGAGGGCGAAGAGGGTTATGGCACAATTAGAAGCTGTTGCCGATGGTGGATATGGGATCCTGACAAGGTGTCCATGTGGTGCCCCCATAATCCACGAGATTTCCCAACCGGAAGGAAAGAGATTCTTTACTTGCAAAGTATTTAAGGTGATTTTTTATTCACGGTATGCGATTTTTGTTTAATAGTGAAGATGTGAGGTTATTTGTGATGCTATTTATGTATTTCTGTGTAGAATGATGGCTTCCACCTTAGGAAAGCTTGGGATCGTTCTATCGAAGAAGAGGTGGAAAGATTAACGACGGAGGTTGATGAGCACACCAAGAGGATTTGAGACATGGCAAACCATGAGTTTCTGATACGGCAAATGCGTTTGGAGCTGAAAACAAGGATGAAGAGATTGCTAAGCTGAAAGAAGATTTGGCTCGTTTTGTGGCTCGATTCGACAAGATTTTTAAGCCTCTCCCTATGCCGTGAGATCTAGTACTTCTCTATGTTTTGGTTGTGTACGACTTGTCTTTGTTTTGGATGTGTAAGATTGTGTAAGACTTCGCTTTGACTTCTCTTTAGTTTGGTTTTGTAAGACTTTTGTTGTGGTTGTTTAATATATCCTAGTATTACCAGTATTACTAGTATTACCCATATCACTAGTATACTAGGTATTACCAGTATTACTAAGTATTACCAGTATTACTAAGTTTTAGCAGTATTACTAAGTATTACCAGTATTACTAAGTATTACTAAGTTTTAGCAGTATTACTAGGTATTACCAGTATTAATAAGTTAACAATTTAAGACAACATAAAAATAAATTCCAAATCCACAGAACACTGGAAAAGCAAATTCAAAGTACAAGAAATACAAATCAAAAGTACAAGTTCATACATCACTTCTACAAGTTCACACATCCGTGTCACCCGCTTCTCTAACAAGTTCAATCAAAAGAACAAGTTCAAAGTACAACTAAACATCTTTCTGTGACCGTGTCACCCCCTTCGGTGGTGGTTCAGCATGTGCGGCTTCTATCGAAGCTGTCTCTGTAGTACCAAGAGACGGACCCTTCTCTTGTGGGTGTGTCGAACCTTCAGTGTTATTCACTTGTTGATCAGCATGCTCAACTTCTGTCTCTGTATTACCATCAGAAGGACCCTTCTCTTGTGGGTATGTCAAACCTTCAGTGTTCGTCGCTTGTGGCTTAGCATTAACCTGCAATCGAATACTCTTGTGTAAGCAAGTAATTACCAACTTACTGTTCTGCGTAGTACTACTAGTAATAGTATTACTAGTATTACCAGTATTACTAAACTTACCTTTGTCTTCATAAACGCTTCCAATGGTTTGATTCTTTCTTCCAACCCATCAAACCTCCCCACAAGCGTATTCATCGTTTCTTGCATCTCATCTTTGAAGGTGTTAAAGAAATCCATTCAATTTGGGTTTCTATGTGGAATTTCCTCGTTCACCACATTCTCAAGGAGGAGTCCCTCGTTAACCACATTCTCAGGTTTTCCTCCTATTTCTCGGGACTGCACAACTTGGTTGAACATCTCTTCAAACCTCACAGTATAGCCTTAACGAAGACGCTCCATCCAACTTTCAACAACATCATGTGCATCATCGTCATCTTCTTGTTCGGTGATTCCAGCAAGGAGAGACTCTTCTTCATCGCCTACAGTTGCTATGATACTAGCAATGTCCTGTGAACAAAACAAAGCAGAAATATTAAATACATAACAACCAAAAATAATTCTTATGATAAGTAGAGTAACTAAGAAACACTAACATCAATTACACCAAGTTCATCATTTAGTTTCGAAAGAGGAAATCCTCTCATATCGCATTTTTTAAACTTTCTCTTGCACATCCTAGGACAAGAGACGTCTGCGCCTGGATTATCTATTACGAATTGATCCCTCAATTGTGGAATGGCCTTAAATGGTAAAAGCTACACAACAAACATATAGTTAGAGCTAGTGAGCTTCAATTAAGACAACGTAACGCATCAAATACCTTACATTTTACTTACCTCGATAGGCATACAAAAACCCGAGATCGGCCATACTGCATTCTCTCTTGTCACGGCCCCGTCAAAATGACTCATCGTGCGCGCGATCGATTTGATCATGCGATCAAATGAATATCTCCCCGAAGGAAACGACTCAAAAATTGTAAGATCAATCACAACACGTTGAAATAAGTCATCAATACTTGTAGCTTTTTCTCCAGCCTTTATCAGTGCTACAACAATGCTGGATAAGAAATAGAGGACAGTCATCTTCAACCTATCCTAAGACCATCCCCTTGGTAACATTTCCTTCAGCTTTTCTCTCACCTCTTCACGTTTAATCACCTTTTCTTTAAAATACTTCTTCACAAACGTCTTACTTCCAAGTTCTTCAACACCAACTGGATAGTTTCGACAATCAAATCCAGATATCAATGCATGCTCCCAATACTGTACCGGACGGGAACTCCATTAACAATGAACCAGCCCTTCTTTTTCTTTTCGATGATAGCGGTTCGAAGAAAAAGCAACCACATACTTGTAGCCTTGTGGTTTTTCTCCCTTGGCAAGTGGAAAACGAGTTTGAACTGTCGATGGTTCTTAAACTAATCCCACTCATCATCGGTGATAGGATGCTCCAACTCCTCGAATGTTGTCAAAACTTTCTCAATATGACACATCGCCGATAACTTAATCTTCTTGTTATACTCCGAGGTCGGGAAGTACATATTATTCACAGGTTGTAATGCTATTGGTTCATCCTCGGCATCTTGCAACAAATAGTTTTACCAAGTATCACCAAGTTATATAAAACATAGTTCTACCTAGTTGTACCAGTTTTACCAAGACACATAGTTCTACCTAGTTATACCAGTTTTTCAAATCGCATATAGTTCTACCTAGTTATACTAGTTTTACCAAGACATATAGTTCTACCTAGTTATACCAGTTTTACCAATACATATAGTCCTATTCAATTTCGATTCTCTCCAACTACTTTCCATTCCGTCGTTGGAGTCGCCCGAGTTGGTTGACGACTCGGCCGAAGGAGGAGTCGCAGAATTCCTATCATCTTCTTCTTCGCTGCTTTCCTCCTCATTACCAACCGGAGGAGGAGATTTGGTTGGAGAAGGAGACTCGTTCTCTTCTTCAGTCTTGGCTCCCCCGCCGTCCTCACCATCTCTATCACCATTACCAACCGGAGACTCCCTCTCATCTTCATTATCTTCTTCTTGATTCTCGACAACCGGAGATAACTCCCTATCATCTCCCACTACCTCCTCAACAATAGGCTTCGAGCTTCTCTTCTGCGAACTCGTTTTCCGAACTCCTCCTCTCTTCCTCTTTCTGGCCGTCCTCTTGAGAAATACCTTAGGAGACTCGTTATCTTCTTTTTCTTCTTCACTCTCAATCCACGGATGAATCCTTGCAGCTTCCTCTCCTTCTTCATTCGTTTTTAACTTCCATGCGACCTTCCTCTTCCTCAACATTTGTGGCCGCCGCCGGAAGACCAACTTCTCCTCCTGCATTCTTTCCAACTTCCTCCGCCTCAGCCGCCGGAACCGAACTAAGACCAACTTCTCCTCCTTCATTCCATCCAACTTCCTCCGCCGCCGGAATAGAGCTTTCCCCATCTTTCTTTGTCTTCTTTTTCGGCAATCTTACCTTTCGCATATTGAATCGAGAGAAGATATCAATTCGAGAGGACTCGAGTTAGAAATTGAGATCTCTAGTTTGACGAGAGACGAAGAACGGTTTTGATTTTGAGAGTAACGGTTTTGATTTCGCAAAATTTAGGTATTTGATTGAGAAATTGATTTCGATTTCAAAAGCTTTTCTCGGGTTTGCGGTTTAGATCCGAGTGTGTTTGGTTGGGCGGATAAAACCTAGGTATCAGATGTAATTCTTATGTTTTGGCTAGGGTAACAAGGTAACTTACCTATTTTTCGGATTAGAATTAATTCAAACAAAAAATCATTTTAAAGGGGGGGAGTTTTGAGATTTCCATTTGAGATATGAGTCCTTTTGAGATGATTACTCAACTTGGGAAGATCATTAAAAAAATATGCATAACCATAGACCGTAATGTTAAAAGATCCTCATCGTCATCAGGCCCAAATACCGGGGTAGGAGATATCTCCACACGAGTGGCGTTACCAAAAACGTATCCAATTTCTACAACATAGTGTCAAAAACTTGGATCTATAAATACATCTTTTCTTACAAAAATAAATCCAAAAAATTGTTGAATTGATATATGTCGACAAACAATGGGCGTGTATTCAATATGACATTTTAAGGTATTTGAGTTTTAATGAGATTTTAGATTATTTTAGTGATTTTGTGTGATTTTAGAAGGTTTAATATAAAATTCTACAATCCCACATAAAATTATGAGATTTGGCTCTTTGTATTTTTAACAAAGAAATCCTCTCAAATCCCTTTTAAATCACTTGAAATCATTAAAAAAACAAATCCTACGTATATTTCCACTAACAGTGGATTTGAAGGTATGTTTTTAAATCATTAGTTCAATAACACTGAGTTCTAATAGAGTTTTTTAAATTCATGATCCAATAACGTAGGATTTGAAAAATCATAAGAAATCACTTGAAATGCTAGATTGAATACGCCCCCTAAGAGTATATAATTAACTAACAAACTCTAACTAATCGAGCACTAACATTTCTTCCATGGTAAAAGTGTGCATACGATAAAATCCACTCCTTATTTTAATGAAAAAATTACTCAAATCCCATAGAACTATGGGAATATGACTAGAATACCATATATCTTTCAAAAATGACTCAAATATTTTCACACCCCTGGTTAATTACGATAAACACCCTTGATTAATTTTTCTTTACTGAGATTATTTTTAATTAAAAAAATCAAAAACAAATCCACATCATTAAGAAATAACCGTGATCAGAAACGTTTAAGTTCTCCTCTCAAAGGAAAAAAGAACGCAAAAGAAAAATCACAAACTTTCTCAACTGTTCTTTCGAAATCGACATTGTTTCTTTCCTCGTGATCGTCTTCTCCACAATCGAAATCGACTTCCCTCGTAATCGTCTTCTCCGCAGTCGCCTATAATCGTCTTATCCGGTAGGTTGTTGCTGAGTTAGTTTTTTTTACTGCGACTGAGTTATTAATTATGTTGTGGTTGAGTTAGAGTTTTTTTTACGGCTGAGTTATCAATTATATTGTGGCTGAATTAGGGTTTTTGGCGGCTGAGTTATTAATTATGTTGTGGCTGAGTTAAAAATTATGTTGTGGCTGAGTTATAAATTGTGGCTGAGTTAGGGTTTTTTGCGGCTGGGTTATAACTTATGTTGTGGCTGAGTTATGGTATAGAAAGACGAAACGTCGCGACACGGCTGAGTTAGTTTTCTATTGCGGCTGAGTTATAAATTATGTTGTGGCTGAGTTATGGTATATTGCGGCTGAGTTATATATTATGTTTTGGCTGAGTTAGTTTTCTATTGCGACTGAGTTATTTAAGTCTTTTGTGATCAGATAGAATATCAAGCACCTGAGATGGAACATAAAACACCTGATTACCCTAGAAGATCAACACGCGCTGCTAATCTAGAAAATAGAGAGCATAATCACAATTCCTATGAAACAACCCGACCCGTTTTTTTTTTTTTTTTTTTTTTTTTTATACATTGGAATCGAATTAATGTTCCCATAAACATTAATTCACAATTTCCAATCAATTAACACACATAAACAAAACAACCGATTAAACCAGTAAAATGCCAACCACATTCATTAGAATCATCCAGAACTATGTCAAATCATATTCAATACTTAACCAAGTCTAAATTCCACAATCTCTAGAATTCGCTAGCAACCTAGCAATTCAACATAATGCAACAACCGAGACGCTAGATCATCTCCCCTTCCTTGCCCGATTCCACGATCACATTTTCTCTTTACCTGCAACACATGGCAAAAAGAGTTGCGTGAGTATTATCACAAATACTCAGCGAGACGGTCATCCCATCTACAGATTATATGATCAGACATAGAAAGAATACAATACCAGGGTGAAACAAGCGGCACACACAAAACAAGCAAACAGAACAACAATCCGGTCAGCAGCCTCTGTGTCGATCGACACAGTCTCTAGGCGTCGATCGACACACGACTGTCTGCTGCGTCGATCGACACAACCCAAGTGTGTCGATCGACACGGCACCTGCTGCTCGAAGGATCGAGCCTATCCTCTCATGGCTCCGATCCAATCGACCCCAACCGATCATCTGCATCATATCCACCCATAGCACACCACATACATACAACATAACAGCAATCAATCGTCTCCTATTCAACCTACACCTGATAAATCTATGGTCATGCACTCACCTCAAAGGATCGAAAAGAACGAATGAACGATGTTTACTAAAACCCTCGTACACGACGAACCACTGGTCCAATTCCAAAACAGGCGACTGTTCCGGAAACTAGACACACACAGCTACGCGTCGGTATGCGGATCGCCCCCAGACTCCTTCTAGTTCGATCGGAAATTCCCTCTGAACCCGGTTGATCGCAGACAACAATCTGCACAAACCCACCGAGTTCAAACAGCCATAACTCGGTGAATAATCAACTGAAAGACGAACCGTTTTCGCCTATAACACGAGCAGAGATTGGAGAACTTACCCTCCAAAAATCAGCCCAAAACGCCGCGAAAAGCCCCGCCGTTTGCCCTCTCAAAGATCCGATCAGAAGCTGTCTCACACACAAAAACACTTAACTCTTCTCTCAACAATTCACTTCTGATTTCTGATCCAACAAAACGGCCAGGATCCTGTTCAGCCATTTATATCCAACCCTAGGGTTCTCCCTTAACCAACCCGCAAACCGAGCGATCAACCCGACCAAAACCAACTCCCAATTCTCACTTCGAAACCGTGTCGATCGACACACACTCTGTGTCGATCGACACAGACCTCACTGGTCGAATCCAACACGCGAACAAACACCCGTGTCGATCGACACACACCTGTTGCGTCGATCGACACCCTACCAAATAATCCTATTTTTGGATCACGGGCGTTACAATTCTCCCCCACTGACAAGGATTCGTCCTCGAATCACAAGCCAATAACCACTCAGATCCGTGCTAAGGTCACCACTTAAGCTCAGAAACCCGACCCAACCTTCCCGGAGATACACCACAATGTATCGCTGTAGTCCCGGCCCAGTCTGCCCGATCGATCGAACAACAATCAGACAAGAACATGTCCGACCCACCGTAGACCCGGCACAAAGGACTAACTGATCGTGCAACAATCAGACAAGAACATGCACGACCAGGACGCTACATTTCTCTCCGAAATTGCTCGAATCGAGGTTCCAGCCCAAATACTAACCCTAGACCAGACCCTACCATCCAACCCACACACTTGACCCCATCGGTCAACCCACCTGAGATCCTTCTCGATCCCCGATGGCCATTCGGTCGCCCACTTGCAACCTACTCAGACGCTATTGCTCATACTCATACTCATGACTCGTACACATATACACCACACCTACTCGCAGGATCGTCACCCTTTGAACTACGGTGTGCAGAGAATCCACTATTCCCTGGAGAGACCCACTATCCCTCAAAGTACATGTAGGAGACCCACCGTCCCTAGAGGCCCACTACCCCTCGAGTGCATGCAGGGAATCCGCTATCCCCTGGAGAGATCCACTATCCCTCAGGTATACAGGAACCCACCGTCCCTAGAGAGGCCCACTATCCCCTCGAATGCATGCAGGGAAACCACTATCCCCTGGAGAGATCCACTATCCCTCATATCTACAGGAACCCACCGTCCCTAGAGAGCAATACTCTGCAGCGTGCCGTCATAGGCATCTATCGACCAACACGCCTCCATGGCTCACCATGACATTTCCCCACTGGAGTTACTCAACAACGCTGTAACCCCCAGTAGGTTACTACACATAAGAACTCGCATCTTACGAACCAACAATAATAAGAAAACATATCTTATTAATCCCCAAAACGTACAATCGTTACAACAAAACGAACATACAACAACTGTAGCCACATACTACTACAAAACCAAAACCAGCAAAAGAAAGAACTCAAGCCTCCGCTTGCTTCTCGAACCACTTCAGAAACTTGGCCTTCATCTTCACCTCCGGCTCCCAAGTCTCCTCCTCGACACCATCGCAGTCCCACACGACTCTCACCAATGGTATCCTCTTACGACGCAAAACCTTGACTCTCCTCTCGAGAATCCTCACAGGCCTCGCCGCTAATGTCATGTTGGGCTGAAGATCCTCCGGGATCCTAGCCAACACCTCCTCAGACTCATGTAGACACTTCCGCAGCATCGAAACATGAAAGACATCGTGAAACTCCCTCATACTCTGTGGCAACTCCAACCTGTAAGCTACCGTCCCAACCCGCTCAACCACTCTGAACGGACCCATAAACCTCGGACTCAACTTGTTCTCTGCAATGGATCTGTTAGGATCCCTCAACATGGCTGCCTTGAGATACACCATATCTCCCAGCACGAACTCCAACTCCCTCCTCTGCTTATCGGCATAACTCTTCTGCCGATCCTGAGCCTCCTTCATGTTCAGCTTCAAGACACGGATCTTCTCCGTCGTCTCCTGAACGAAATCTGCACCAAACATGCTCCTCTCCCCTACCTGAGTCCAGCACAATGGTGTCCTACATGGCCTCCCATACAGAGCCTCATACGGAGCAATCCCGATACTCGCCTGATAACTGTTGTTGTACGCAAACTCTACCAAGCTCAGATGATCTGCCCAATGACCACCGTAGTCTAACACACACATCCTCAGCAAGTCCTCCAATGTCTGAATCATCCTCTCAGACTGCCCATCCGTCTGAGGATGATATGCCATACTCATATGCACCTTCGTGCCCATCTCGGCCTGAAAAGCTCCCCAGAACTCCGAAGCAAATCTCGGATCTCGGTCTGACACAATGCTCGCAGGCACCCCATGCAACCTCACAATTTCCCGCACATACTTCCTAGCCAACACTGCAGCCTCATCCGTCTTCTTAATGGCCAGAAAATGTGCTGTCTTGGTCAGACGATCCACAATCACCCAGATCGCATCATAAGTCCGCGAGATCGGCAAACCTGTCACAAAGTCCATAGTCACCATATTCCACTTCCACTCCGGCATAGGCAGACTCTGCAACAACCCGCTCGGAACCTGATGCTCAGCCTTCACCAGCTGACACACGTTGCACCTCGAAACCCAACTCGCAACATCCCTCTTCATCCCGACCCAGTGATAGTACCTCTTCAAGTCCCGGTACATCTTGGTCGCTCCCGGATGAATCGACAGCATGCTCGAATGAGCCTCACTCAGAATCTCCTGCCTGAGACTCTCATCCTTGGGTACACAGACCCGACCGTTCACCAGTATCATCCCACTCCCGGAGACCTGATACTCCGAACCCGCCTGCTGAGAAGCATCAATCAAATCCTGATCCTTCTCTTGAGCTACCCGAACTCTGCTCAGCAAGTCCGCTCGGTTAGCTGCCTCTAACCCCAACGGCTCCTGCGAGATAACACACAGGCTCAACGCGCCAATCTCGCTCGCCAGCTCCTTTAAATCCCGCTCCTGAGCCGAAGCAACCCTCTTCCGACTCAACACATCTGCAACCAGATTAGCCTTCCCCGGATGGTACTCAATCTCCAGGTCGTAATCCGCTACCAGTTCCATCCAACGCCTCTGCCTCAGGTTCAGCTCTGGCTGAGTGAAGAAATACTTCAGGCTCTTGTGGTCCATGAACACCTGGACCGTCCCACCATAAAGGTAAGATCACCAGATCTTCAGGGCGAAGATCACTGCAGCCAACTCCAAGTCATGTGTAGGGTAATTGCACTCGTGCTTCCTCAACTGCCTCGAAGCATAAGCAATCACCTTCCCCTGCTGCATCAGAACACACCCCAACCCCACACCAGATGCATCTGTATACACCACGTAGGGCTCGCCCGCATCAGGCAACGCCAAAACTGGAGTACTAGTCAGCATCTCCTTCAGCTTCCCGAAGCTCTCCTCACACTCCGCAGACCACACAAACTGAACATCCTTACCCGTCAACTTTGTCAACGTCTGCGCCATGCTCGCAAAACCCTTGACGAACCTCCGGTAATACCCAGCTAATCCAAGGAAACTCCTGATCTCCGTCGCATTCCTCGGTCTCGGCCAATCCCTAATAGCCTCGATCTTAGACGGATCCACTGAAACTCCCTCGGCAGACACGACATGCCCCAGAAAACCCATCTCCCGCTGCCAGAAACTGCACTTACTGAGCTTCGCATACAACTTCTGTTCCCGCAACTTCTCCAGAACCAACCTCAGATGAACCTCATGCTCCTCCGGAGTCCTCGAGTACACCAAGATATCGTCGATAAAGATAATAACGAACTCATCCAAGTACTCCTGAAACACCCCGTTCATCAGCCTCATGAATGCCGCTGGCGCATTCGTCAACCCAAACGGCATCACCACGAACTCGTAGTGTCCATACCTCGTCCTGAAAGCCGTCTTCCTCACATCGGCCTCATCTATCGGAATCTGATGGTATCCCGAAGCCAAATCGATCTTGGAAAAACAAGTAGCCCCCCGCAACTGATCCAACAACTCATCAATTCGCGGCAGAGGATACCTGTTCTTCACAGTAACCCGGTTAAGGCCCCGGTAGTCGATACATAACCGAAAACTACCATCCTTTTTCTTCACAAACAACACCGGCGCTCCCCACGGTGAACTACTCGGTCGGATGAACCCCTTACCCAGCAAATCATCCAACTGCTTCTTCAGCTCTGCCATCTCCGCTGGGGCCATGCGGTAAGGTGCCTTAGATATCGGAGTAGTCCTACGCTCTAACTCAATCGTGAAAGGATCAGACCTAGACGGCGGCAATCCCTGCAACGACTGAAACACATCCTGGAAATCCCGGACAACCCGAATATCAACCAAAGCGACTTCTCCAACAGACTCTGGCATCACAATCGTCAGTAAGTACGCCTCACAGCCCTTATCGATCAACTGCGCGGCCTGAATCGCCGAAATCATCAAACTCCCGGAAGTCGGCCTGATGCCCTGATAAACCAACCTCCCCGACTCACGCTCAAACACCACTCGACCTCGATGACAATCCAAATGAACCTTGTAACGATCCAGCCAATCCATCCCCAAAATGACATCGTACAATTCCACTGGACTGATAACCAAATCTGCCGGCATGACCTCTCCTGCCACCAGAACATCTACTCCACAAGCCCGCCCGAAAGTAGCCAAAGTCTTCCCTCCAGCCACTCTAACCACTCCCGGCTGCTCCCCGGAATCGCTCCGGATCCCACTGCACTCCGCACACTCCGGTGTAATGAAGCTATTCGAAGCTCCAGAATCGAACAAGACATGGGAATCACGCCCGCCTACTACTAAGGTCCCTAGACCATTCATGTGTCACAGAGCCTAAAGTATTATCACAGATACAAGACTCCCAAAACAAGCAATTCACAACGTTAAAAATTGGAAATTCACCAAGTTAAGGTTTAAGTACCTGTGATCGGCCTGGCGCTAGGACCCCCCGTCTCCGCCGAAGTGAACACACGCGGCGCAGCAAGCTGTCTCAACGGCTGCACATCAACTACCGCCCCCTGCACCGGCTGCACCACTGCCACTGCCATTTGCAACTTGGGACACCTCACCCTAATGTGCCCCGTCTCTCCGCAATGGAAACACGCCTGTGTAGTCCGAACCTCTCTCCTCTTTGGACAAGCTGCCACCCGGTGCTCCGTGCTCCCACAACCATAGCACCCCGTACCACTCTGACCACTCTAGGCCCTCTGACCGGAACCCGAAGAGCCCTCCC
Organism: Arabis hirsuta; assembly: GCA_964056655.1. Classification (NCBI taxonomy): domain Eukaryota; kingdom Viridiplantae; phylum Streptophyta; class Magnoliopsida; order Brassicales; family Brassicaceae; genus Arabis; species Arabis hirsuta. The sequence continues at coordinate 24,714,070 of OZ053302.1, read as the reverse complement.
ACTTTCTCTTCTGTCCCTGAGCCGGCTTACCGCCTCGGCTCGCACCTGCCTGCTGCTGCTGCGGCCTCCTCTGCTGCTGCTGCTGCACCGGTGGGCTAAGCGCTGCAGCCAGCTCCATCCCCATATCAACCTCAATGGCTGCCGCAGTCTCAACCAACTCCGCCCTCGTGGCGTACTTACGAGCCCTGCACAGCGTCCTCAGCACCGGTCGAAGTCCCTGCATGAACCTCCTGATCTGGGACTCCTCGCTCCCAAACTCTCTACCAGCATACACCAACAGCCAACCAAACTGCTCATCATAACCCCGCACCGAACTCACTCCCTGAGTCAGCGCCAAGAACTGCGCCTGCATCCGGTCCACCGCCTCCTGCGGAAAATACATGGCGTCAAACTCAGCCAAGAAATCCGCCCAGGTCATCCCCGCCTGCGGCCTCCTGCTCGTCACACCTCTCCACCACAGATGTGCATCACCCTCCAAATAGTGAACCGCAAGGTCCACTCTGTATCCCTCGGGACACCTCAGCACCTGGAAATTACGCTCCAGACGACTCCTCCACGCCGCAGCCTCCTCAGGCTTAGCACCGCCCGAGAAATACCCAGTAGTAATCCTATGCATCTGCTCCAAAATCCTCAGGTAGGAAGGAGCCTCCTCTGCAGCCGCCACACCGGGCTGCTCCCGGACCACTGCGGGCTGAACACCCGCCGCTAACGGCTCAACACCAGCCACCCCTGGCTGTACCCCCGGAGCATACCCCTGAGCCGGTGCCCCACCTGGCAACCGCTCAAGAACCTGAAGTATCATCGCTTCCAAACGGTCTAACCGACCCTGAGCATCGCCCCCGCCAGGACCCCCACCTGGGCCCTGCGCCACACTGGCTAACTCTGTACCACTCACTGGCTCTGGAGGTATCTGCGACTCTGCAACCTCCTCCTGCGTGGCCTCCTGAGCCCCACTCGACTCAACAGGATCAACCGCCGGTCCCCGACCACGGCCGCGACCACGCCCTCTAGCCCCACGGGCACCACGACCTCTGCCTCTAGCCATCTCTCACTGACTAACCACAGCAGACTAAGCATTAGAAACAGAAATCATAAACGAAACACTTACCGTGGAATCATATTGAAGGCTCGGAGAAGATGATCCAGGACTCCAAACCCAAGCAACAATCAACTGACTAACTCACATAATCAATTAACATTATTCTACACAATCAGCAATACATGCAGTTACTAAGTTCTCCCGCCCTAGAACCGTAAGGGCTCTGATACCAAATTGAAACAACCCGACCCTTTTTTTTTTTTTTTTTTTTATACATTGGAATCGAATTAATGTTCCCATAAACATTAATTCACAATTTCCAATCAATTAAAACACATAAACAAAACAACCGATTAAACCAGTAAAATGCCAACCACATTCATTAGAATCAACCAGAACTATGTCAAATCAAATTCAATACTTAACCAAGTCTAAATTCCACAATCTCTAGAATTCGCTAGCAACCTAGCAATTCAACATAATGCAACAACCGAGACGCTAGATCATCTCCCCTTCCTTGCCCGATTCCACGATCACACTTTCTCTTTACCTGCAACACATGGCAAAAAGAGTTGCGTGAGTATTATCACAAATACTCAGCGAGACGGTCATCCCATCTACAGATTATATGATCAGGCATAGAAAGAATACAATACCAGGGTGAAACAAGCGGCACACACAAAACAAGCAAACAGAACAACAATCCGGTCAGCAGCCTCTGTGTCGATCGACACAGCCTCTAGGCGTCGATCGACACACGACTGTCTGCTGCGTCGATCGACACAACCCAAGTGTGTCGATCGACACGGCACCTGCTGCTCGAAGGATCGAGCCTATCCTCTCATGGCTCCGATCCAATCGACCCCAACCGATCATCTGCATCATATCCACCCATAGCACACCACATACATACAACATAACAGCAATCAATCGTCTCCTATTCAACCTACACCTGATAAATCTATGGTCATGCACTCACCTCAAAGGATCGAAAAGAACGAATGAACGATGTTTACTAAAACCCTCGTACACGACGAACCACTGGTCCAATTCCAAACAGGCGACTGTTCCGGAAACTAGACACACACAGCTACGCGTCGGTATGCGGATCGCCCCCAGACTCCTTCTGGTTCGATCAGAAATTCCCACTGAACCCGATTGATCGCAGACAACAATCTGCACAAACCCACCGAGTTCAAACAGCCATAACTCGGTGAATAATCAACCGAAAGACGAACCGTTTTCGCCTATAACACAAGCAGAGATTGGAGAACTTACCCTCCAAAAATCAGCCCAAACCGCCGCGAAAAGCCCTGCCGTTTGCCCTCTCAAAGATCCGATCAGAAGCTGTCTCACACACACAAACACTTAACTCTTCTCTCAACAATTCACTTCTGATTTCTGATCCAACAAAACGGCCAGGATCCTGTTCAGCCATTTATATCCAACCCTAGGGTTCTCCCTTAACCAACCCGCAAACCGAGCGATCAACCCGACCAAAACCAACTCCCAATTCTCACTTCGAAACCGTGTCGATCGACACACACTCTGTGTCGATCGACACAGACCTCACTGGTCGAATCCAACACGCGAACAAACACCCGTGTCGATTGACACACACCTGTTGCGTCGATCGACACCCTACCAAAAAATCCTATTTTTGGATCACGGGCGTTACATCCTATATGGGAGATTTTGGTTTGGTTAGAACACAATTACGGCTTGAGGTGTGGGAAGAACTGAAGAAGTTTCCTGTTGGAAAAATTGCTAAGCTAGTTGATGGAAAATGCGTGTGGTCTAGTAGGACTGTACACTATCTACTGTGTAGACAGCTGAAAGTAGAGAAGAAGGAGATTTGGAGTGTGGTTGGTGATAAACCTATCAGGTTTAGCTTACTCGAGTTTGGTGAGATCTCTGGGTTAAACACAGATCCAGTGCCAACAGAAAGTAGTATTGAACCTGACCAATACAGAGAGTTCTGGGAGGAGTTGAAGGTGCCGCATGGGCTTGGACCCAAGCCTGATGAACTGAGGGCAGCATTAAGAGGTTGTCGGGCCTGGAGTTTTGAAAAGCGTAAATGGTTAGGGCTGTTAGTTCTTCAAGCCATGAGAATTTATGCTGGGCATCATAATTCTAAGATACCTTTTGAAACTGCAAAAAGAGTATTCGATGATGAAGCCATGATGACTTATCCATGGGATCGGGCTGCATTTGAAGCTCTGGTTAGTAGTATTCAGTCGTTGAATCCAGTAGGAAATATATACTCCATCAACGGCCTGGTTTACGCTTTATTGGCTTGGGCGTATGAATATGTCAGTTGCTTTCGATAGCGTTTTAGCAGAGTAATCCATGAGGAAGAAATTCCGCTTCTTCGATATGATGCAACGCGCACACATGCAAGTTTTGATACTGTCCTAAAAAAGGAGATTCAAGACCATGGTCATGTAAGGTTTTAGGCTGATTTATTATTTATTTGATGGCTGAGTTATTCTTTATTTTACGGCTGAGTTATGATTTTTTTTATGGCTGAGTTATGATTTGTTTGTGTGATGGCTGAGTTATTTTTTATTTGATGGCTGAGTTACTCTTTATTTTACAGCTGAGTTATGATAATTTTGATGGCTGAGTTATGATTTGTTTGATGGCTGAGTTATGATTTGTTTGTTGTGATGGCTGAGTTATTCTTTGTTTGATGGCTGAGTTATTCTTTTACGGCTGAGTTATGATTATTCGATGGCTGAGTTATGAGTTATTGTTGTAGGTGCGTGTGAGGCATATGATTTTGAAGGAGTCTGTAGAGGAGATGTTTCCTCAGTGGTCGGGTCAAGACGATGACCCACATCTGAATAACCTGATAAGAGACCTACATTCTGGTAGGTATGTAAGAGGTGATTATTGGGATGTGCAGAGGAAGGAGAAGAAGAAAAAAACCAAGTTGGCTTTAGTTCCTTATAACTCTGAGTCTGAGCGATCCAGAAAGAAGTAGAAGAAAGATAAGAAACACAAGGAGGGTGAAGCTGCTGAGGAGGATGAAGCTGCTGATGCAGAGAAGAAGGAGGATGCAAAGGGAAAGGGTGCTAGCAAGGATGCGGCGGCTATGAATATCATAATCGCTGAGCTGGAAAAAATTTCCAGTAAGTTTGATAGATATGACTCTATGTTTGGAAGGTTTGCTCGCAGTTTTTCGTCTACGATTCCAACTTTGGAGAGTTAACCCGAAAAATGGAAGATATGGAGAAGAAAATTGCTGATAGAGTCAAAGATGCAGTGGATGAGCGTCTGAAAGTTCTGGGTTTATCGGAAAGTGCCCAAAACTATGTTCCCAGTCCAAAAACGCGAAATTTACCAGGGCAAAAGTCAGTTAATAGTCGAACGGTACCTAATACGGTATCTGAGACCCCTGATAATGTTGTGTGGGCTAAAAACACATCAGTTGAGGAGCTTGCTAAGGCCGAAAGCCGAACTCCGCAGCAGTATTTTTCAAAACAGAAGGAGCTTGCTAAGGCCAAATGGAAAGCTGTGGGGTCGAAATTGAAGGCGAAAGAACAAATTCTTAAGGGTACTCCTGAGGCGAAAAAGAATTTGTTTGGTAGTGATTTTGATTTCGTTACTGTTTCTCCTGCTAAGATTTCTCCTGCTAAGCAAGAATTACGACGCGGCACCAGGAGGCACCCAAAAGAAAAAGAAAATGAGGATTATTTGAAAAAGAAGGCTGAGGATGCTGCTAAGAAGAAGACTGATGCTGCTGCTAAAAGGAAGGAGATCGCTCTTAAGAAGAAAGAAGAGAAGGCAGCGGCTGAGTTAAAGAAGAAGGAAGAGAAGGCAGCGGCTGAGTTAAAGAAGAAAGAAGCGGCTGCGAAGAAGACTCGTGACGGTGTAATAAGAATACAGTTGCCGGCTGTGAAGAAGAAGGGGAAGATGGAAGGTCAAACTGATGTTGAGGATGTGACCGATGAAGTTCTCGCAAAAGAAAACCAACTATTACCGGAGTCTGATGAGGAAGAAGATGAAAGGCTTAGGTTAGCGAGAATTAAGGAGTATCGGTCGAGGGTTGTTCAATTAGTTACAACTGGCTTAGCAGTGATGCTAAATCCTCTTTCAGCAGTTTTTCCTTCTGTTGGAGACAATGAGACGACGTGCATGAGGAAGGGTTTTGAACCTTCATCAGCAATCTATGATCCTCTCTCACCTGTTGACCCGGCTAAATTGGAGAAACTTATGCAACATCTAAAGCCATTCGAGTATAGACTTTTACACCATTCTTTTTTTATTTTATACAGTTATTAGCAATATTTACCTAAACTGACTTGTGTTTGATTGTTAGGGCCATTCCACTGACCGATCTTAATAACGAGGAAGTGAGTTTCTACAGAGTACTCATGACTGAAAGAAAGCATTGGCCGAATCGTGAGTATGGATGGTTGTTTGATACTGTAAGTATAATTTACGGCTGAGTTACGATTATTTATGACTGAGTTGTTAGTTATTTGGTGGCTGAGTTATGGTTATTTATGGCTGAGTTATTAGTTATTTGATGGCTGAGTTATCATTGTTTGATGGCTGAGTTATGGTTATTTGATGGCTGAGTTATGGCTGTTTGATGGCTGAGTTATTTAGTGGCTGGGTTATGATTATTTAATGACTGGGTTATGATTATTTATGGCTGAGTTATGATTGTTTGATGGCTGAGTTATGATAATTCGATGGCTGACTTAATATTCTGTGTACAGCATGTTGCTTCGTATATGAGAGTCTTCACCAAAAGGTCCATGCAAGATCCCAGCCCATTCTGGTCAAGCGCATTGCCTTTATGGACCAATGGTTCCTAGGATTATGGATTCGGGATTTCGAGCAGTTCAAGATGAATCCAAAGATGTTCAAATTCAAAGACTCAGGTTATGAGAATCTCATAAACGGTAAGATTTCTGCAGACCTTCCGACAAACAAAAAGTGGCTTGAAGATGTCGATCACTTGTACAGAGTGCTTCAAACTGGAGGCGATCATTGGGTGGCATTTCACGTGGATCTACTAAAGGAGAAAATCGATGCCTACGATCCCATCATTGGACAGGTAACTCCTAAAAGTGAACAAAAAATGCTAAAAGCATTTAGGCCGCTGATGCAAATGATCCCTGCAATGATCAATGCTGTAATTCCTGGAAAAAAAAACCGTTTGCCCAAAACAATTTGCGTTCAGATGGAAAAGCGGCAAAAACATTCCCCAAAACACCCAAGTTGGCGATTGTGGGGTGTATTCAGCGAAGTTTATCGAGTATCTAGCGTTTGGTGTAACTTTTGATGGGATATGCGATAAAAATATTCAGGGTATACGGGTGAAGATGGCAGCAGAGATCTTCGATGAAAAAGGATATGATATGTTGGCGCAATTCAACTGATTTAGCACTTATGAACCTTCTATTTGTTTGTTCTATGAACCTTGTATTTAGCACTTAGGATTTGACTATAAATGGTATGTTTTTAGGGTATATAACTCAGCCGTTTTGTTTTGATAACTCAGCCATTTCATTTAGATAACTCAGCAATACCCTAAACCCTAAAATCGAAAATGTAATTTAAGACTTACAAAATTATAATTAAGATCATTTTATTAATATAAAATGAATATAAATCAACTGAATGTGAATACTTTCTTCAATTTACAAGTTGAGACTCTAACTTGATCTTGAGATATATGTTGTCTTACAAGTACTTAAAACTTTACCTATAGGTAAGACCCAAAATAATATACAATAAACCATATAGAATTTTTTTCAATTGAATGTGTATAATTTGTTTCATTTGAGACTCTAAGTCATATATTTTCTAAATGCTAAACCCTAAAACCCAAACCATGATCCCTAAACCCTAAACCCTAAATCCATAACTCAGCTGTGAAGTTCACATAACTCAGCCGTGAAGTTCCTATAACTCAGCCGTCAAATGTAAATTTTGGGCGGAAAATTTGCGACGTTTCGTCTTCCTATCTCTCCCTCTTGCGACGTTTCGTCTTTCTATCTCTCTCTCTATATATATAGCCCTTCTCTTTAACATTGTCTCTCCCATCACTTTTTTTATAGAAAAAACCTAAGAAAAAAAAACTTAATCTCAACAAAACATACATCATGTCGATTGTCCCTAATATGACATCCAAGTTCGAGAGCATAATCAATGCCAAACACAACATGCAAGATCGGGATAACCTCCCTCTTCTAAACCCTGGTGCGGATGTCTAGTGTGACCAAACTACTGTTACGTGGTTTAAGTTTTTACACGATCTCTCGCAAGCGATCCCGGATATTCTTCGAGAGGGATGGGTTCATCCGTGGCCGACTTACCGCTTCATTCCCGATGATATTAAGGGACAATGGTTTCTTAGACTAACTGTAAGCATAATTTAACTTTCATATGAGATTTAACTTTTTGTTTCTTAAACACTAATACTTTTTATTTCTTTTTATAGCGAAAATACAGATGGGATCCGAGGCATAATTTGACAGTTTGGACACAGTTTAATCTGCTGGTTAGAACGCTATTTCGAACTCAAATGCACACGTTTAAGAGGATATGGCATCATGGCAGTGAGAAACCTGATTGGATTACAAATAGAGTTTGGCTTGCTCTCGTCGAAATGTTTGATGAGTTTGGCCCAGATAATTTTGAGTTTGGACAATGTAATTTTAAATAAATGTTTGAAACCCTAAATGTTTTGTTTTTTGTTTATCTAAATGAATCAGCCATTTACTACAATTTTTGTTTTTGTTTACAACAATTTATACAAGTTTTTATATAACTCAGCCTCATTAAACATAACTCAGCCGTCAAGTATAATAACTCAGCCTCATTAAACATAACTCAGCCGTCAAGTACAATAACTCAGCCGTCAAGTATAATAACTCAGCCGTCAAGTATAATAACTCAGCCGTCAAGTATAATAACTCAGCCGTCTCACGACATTTCGTCTTTCTATACCATAACTCAGCCGTGTCGCGACGTTTCGTGTTTCTATTTTTGCCCGGTTTATTAATTGAAATTATAATTTTTCCCGCCCGGTTTATTAATTGAAATCGCAAAATTACAAAATTATACTTTCTTCAATTTACAAGTTGAGACTCTAACTTGCTATTGAGATATAACTCAGCCGTCACTCAGCCGTGTTGACCATAACTCAGCCGTGTCGCGGCGTTTCGTCTTTCTATACCATAACTCAGCCGTGTAGTCTTTCTTTACCATAACTCAGCCGTATCGCGACGCTTCGTGTTTCTATTTTGTGCAGGAAAAATCAAACCAAAATCCATAACTCAGCCGTGTCGCGACGTTTCGTCTTACCAAAATCCATAACTCAGCCGTGTCGCGACGTTTCGTGTTTCTATTTTGGGCGGGAAAAATCAAACCAAAATCCATACAATTAAAGCCATATTGTAAACAAAATCCATAACTCAGCCGTAATACAACCAAAAATTTATACAAAACCTCTACATTGGACTAGTTCTTGCATTATGTCCAACCTGTTTACAACAAGAACATGTGTGTTCTTTCCTAGGACGTTTATTCTCAAGTGCAACTTCTAGAGCAGATTTCATCCTACCTTTCTTAGGCCTTCCTGGTGGTTGACGAACAACCGGGGGAAAGCACGGTTGGTTAGCCACGTTATTTGGAACTTGGAGCGCTGAATCTACCGGCATGATCGACTCAGCGTATGCGTTTACCAAATAATGGTTTTGATAGTAAGGACTGCACAAGGATATACGACATTTATCCATGTTCTCGGCAGCTGCGATTGCATGCACACATGGTAATTTCTCCCCTTCGAAACGCCGGCATGTGCATGTTTTTCTGTCCAAATTCACAACATGCAAAGAATCCCCAGAAGATCCATATATAACTTCAGTGTGATATTCATCAATCCTTCATGCCGTCATAAGTCTGGCGGCAGTAACACGACCCTATTATAAATACAGAATAAAAAAATGTCAAAATAGAATAAAAAAAATTACGGCTGACTTATCAAATATTACGGTTGACTTATGAAATGTTATGGTTGACTTATCAAATGTTACGACAGACTTATCAAATGCTTTGGCTGACTTATGAAATGTTACGGCTGACTTATCAAATGTTACGGCTGACTTACATGTAGTAGTTTCTCGACACCACGCGATAGCGTGGTTAGCTGCGATATAACATCCTCTCTCCGTTCAACAAACCATCTGGTCATCATAACCCGTATCGATTCTAATAGTCGAACAATGTTAAGACTTCTAGCATTTGACAGTGCATGGTTCATTGATTCCGCTATGTTCGTAGTCATCAAATTATACCTTTCGCCCGGGAAATAAACACGCGCCCACAGGTTGACACCAGCTCTTTCAAGGTAGCCATGGAGTTCAGGATTAATCGCTTGAATCTCCTCATATATCGCAGTAAAATCAGGCATCCTAAAACATCTTGCCGCTTGCTTCACCAGACGAAAAACATCTTTTCCTCTGAACTGTCCCAAAATGTTCTTATATAAATGATAAGTGCAAATTCCCCGAGAACCAACGGATACACATTCCCAATTGCTTTCCCTATCGAGTTATGCCTGTCCGAGATTATCGCAAGACCCTCATCGTCAGGAATCACAAGTTTTAGTTGCGTAAAAAACCAGTGCCACGAATCATCATTTTCAGTGCCAACCACACCGAAGGCAATTGGGAAAATCTGAAAGTTACCATCCTGAGCTAGTGCTGTGAGAAGCATTCCTTTCTATTTACCATTAAGAAACGTACCGTCGACAATGACAACTTTGCACATGAAAGGAAACCCATTTACGCTCGCACCAAATGCAAGGAACATATACATGAATCTTCCAAACTCATCGATTTGAAGACGCGCAATTGTACCCGGATTTGCCCTTCTTATCTTGTATAAGTAAGAAGGCAAGTCTTCAAACCCACTCTCAGGAGTTCCCATCTCGAGTTCCCTTGCAAATCTTAGCGTTCTATGTGATTTCCAATAATCCATCTGACCACATGGAAAATAATACAAGTAAGTCAGCCGCATCGTAAAAATAAGTCAGCCCAAACGTACTAGTAACTCAGTCGTTAAGTTTATATAATTCAGCCGTTGAGTTTATATAACTCAGCCGTTAAGTTTATATAACTCAGCCGTCTCGTTTATGTAACTCAGCCGCTGAGTTTATATAACTCAGCCGCTAAGTTTATATAACTCAGCCGTTGAGTCAGCCGGAACGTACTAATAATTACCTTTACACCAAATTGCTTTTTGATAGATATTCCGACACTCGTAGGTCGAACTGACGGACCAACGTCGCCAAGAAAGTCCTTGTGCAACTCTCCTAAAATAGCCGCTGTTGCTTTTCGAGATCGACTAGAACGCTCAGTTATAGAACATGTATGATCCGAATTGTATATACGAACATAAAATGCTGGGGGGTCCCCTAGTGTAGTAGCACGAACTCTCCAGAGATATCCACCAACCCAACACTTAACAACGAGTGTATCCGAATCGGATACGTGTACATCAAAATCAAATCGATCCTTCACCGTAAGAAGTTTCAGTCCTTTCTCCAAATCGGTTTTACTCTCAAATCGTTGCCCTACCGAGAGGTTTAGGGAAGACAAATCTAACCTTGGAACCTCCGGATTCCCTTTAGATCCGCTCGTCGACAAGTTATGAGGTCTCTTCTTATGAGGTAGTGTCGGTGAATCTTTGTCTTGTGTTGGAGACTCACCGAATAAACTGAAGTTATCATCTTCAGATGACTCACCATCCGAGTCGTCGAACATATCAAATCGGCTATCAAATTCATCATCTTCTTCGTCTTCTTCGCCTACTTCATTTTCTTCGACTACTTCATTTTCTTCGCCTTCTTCATCTTCTTCGTCTTCTTCATCTTCTTCTTCTACTTCACCTTCTTCTACTTCATCCTCCAAGTTGAAACCATCATAACTCCCACAGTAATCTTCGTATCTAGATTCAACTTCTGAGTTATAACTGAATAACCTTTTATTCTTCTCTCTCGCTCCGTCATTCCGACTAATTTCATTCTCCGTAATCTCCACACAAAGACGTAAGTGTTCAATTTTTCTGAGGCTTAAAAAAACTTGCAACTGTCGAGTATTTGAGAGGTAAAGTGGTGGAGTATCGTGCGCCATTGTTTTCAAAGCTTTATTCGAGAACATGTAGCTCAGCTGAATCTGATGGCTCGACTCCTTCAATCGGTAATCATCGAGTACTATCTTCGCAAGTTCGTCTAGTGTTGTTTTCTCATTTATATGCACAACTCTACATCCTCTACCGTCGGTGTTGAATACATATATGTGTTTCTTAACCCAGTTACCGGAAACAATAATTACCGGATCCATAAGATCTCTGATGAATGAAAAAGCTAGATGAAGAAGAGTAAGAAGAAGGCGAAGGTCGTAGATGAAGAACCCTAATTTGACTGTCGTAACATTAATAATGACATGGCAAATAAGAGCTGATGATATGGAAAATCGGAGCAGATGACATGGAATATCGGTAAGTTAGCCGCCAAACGAACACATAACTCAGCCATTAATAAATCAGCCATCAAGTATAGTGTAAGTCTGCCGCCACGTGAATAGTATTTCAGTAATTAATCTTTCGCTAATAAATCAGCCGTAATAAGGCTATAAAATATTAAGTCAGCCGTATCGTCAAATAAATCAGCCGTCAAATGAATGCTATTCTAGTAATTAATCTTCCGCTGATAAGTCAACCGTAATAAGACTGAGTTATTGTTAACCCAGCCAATTACGGTTGATTTACGTAACAGCCGTAACTGCTTCCCAACCGGAGAACATAACTCAGCCGTAACTTGTGTTCGTAAGTCAGCCGATCTCTCATAAGTCAGCCAGATTTCTGTAAATCAGCCATCACTAACGGCTGATTTATGTTCGTAAGTCAGCCGTTACCTCATAAATCAGCCCGTCGTTGTATAACTCAGTCGTAACTTGTGTTCGTAAGTCAGCCGTTATCTCATAAGTCAGCCAGATTTCTGTAAATCAGCCGTCACTAACGGCTGGTTTATGTTCGTAAGTCAGCCGATCTCTCATAAGTCAGCCAGATTTCTGTAAGTCAGCCGTCACTAACGGCTGATTTATGTTCGTAAGTCAGCCGATCTCTCATAAGTCAGCCAGATTTCTCTCATAACTCAGCCGTAGCGCTTTACGGCTGAGTTCATTAATACACGTCAGCGATTTCCTACGTGGTTGCTTACGTGGCTATGGCATTCTTGTAATTACATTTTTTGTCACAACGTAACAAAAGGGCACGCTGGGTATTTAAAAAATGTCAGTAATAAAAAAAAGTTTTATATGGTTCTAGTAATATTTCCTAATTTCCATGGGATTTGAGCTAAATACCCTATTTCAATTTGATAAAAACTGATCTCATTATGAATCCAAAAGCATAGATAAGACTCACCCTATTGATCTCTCTGATCCAAGAGTTATCCGTTTATAAAAAAAAAACAGAGATATAAGCAATTAAACCTGACAAAAGAAAGATCAGTTGGGTTGCATGGGAAAAAATGGCTAAGCCTAAGGGTCTAGGAGGGCTCGGTTTCAAAGATATAAACCTCTTTAATGACGCACTACTGGCTAAGCTTAACTGGAGAATATTGACTAAACCTAATTGCCTACTGGCAAGAATCGTACTGAGTAAATACTGCACTACAACTTCCTTCCTAGAATGCTCACCTCCATCTTTGACTTCGCATGGTTGGAGAAGTATCCTCCTAGGAAGAGACTTAATGGTAAAGCAATTGGGATGGGTGATTGGCAATGGAGAGTCAATCAACATATGGTCTGACCCCTGGCTATCAACTTCAGACCAACAAAGGCCAATGGGTCCCAAAACAGAGTCAACTCACCATCTCAAGGTCTCAGATTTTCTCAGTCATCAAACAAAAGAATGGAATTTGGATCTGCTAGACCAAATCTTACCTTTCCATAAAGACCAAATCCGCTCACTGAAACCTAGTCTCGTAGGAGCTTCAGACAAGCTCAAATGGCTGAACCATCCTACAGGAGAATATTCAACTAGATCAGGATACTACATCTCATCAAAGGAAACCTACAAACCCACTAAGTTCTGTGGACTAGAAATCGTGGGTCTGGAACCTAAAAACCGCACCTAAGGTTAAAAGTATTTATCTGGAAAGCTCTTCATGAGGCCTTACCTGTTGGAGAACAACTCGCAATTCACCAGGTACCAATCTCAACCTCTTGCGTTAATTGTCAAGAACTGGAATCGGTACTCCACTTGCTCTTTCATTGCCCGTATGCGCGAGAAGTCTGGACAAAGGCTCCTTTAGTCTTGGGATTCGATCCCTCAATGACCACAAACCTCACCTCAGGACTACAACTTACAAACTCCCTCTTCACCTTACCACCGACTGGATTAGATATTGGCTCCTTGGATCCTTTGAGCTCTTTGGATTGCTAGAAACCAAAAGATCTCCAACAAGCATACCTTTTCTCCGGAGGAAACGGTCCTAAAAGCAATCCAAGACGCAAGGGAATGGAATATCGCCCAAGCGACTACCGGACTTCCTCGGAAGACCAACAACTCTATCCAAAGTCCTCCAATCACTCATGATGGGACAATCTCCTGCTGCAACGATGCCACTTGGAACTCAAAGACCAAAAAGGCGGGTTTAGGATGGATCTTCAACGGTTCAACCCAAAACTCGATTTATCCGGTTGTGACTCCTCATGTCTATTCACCACTTATGGGAGAAGCGCTTGCCTTGCGAGCGGCAGTGCTCTCTGCAATTCATCTCGGTCACAAGACCATCATCTTCAACTCTGATTCCTTAAACCTAATCAAAGCAATCAACTCTGAATCGCAAAATTCTAGAGATCTATGGAGTTCTCGATGACATCAAAGCTTGCTTGTCTGAATCCTCTTTTGTTAAGTTTAAGTGAACAATTAATGTTGTAGCTGACTCTATTGCTAAACAAGTCTTGAATGGTTTGTGTGTAACCGAAGTTTAAATTTGATTAATCGAATGTTGCCAAATAAAAAAAAAAGCAATTAAACCACAATGTATGAAATCGAGGCCTATTTGTATTACTGAATTGATTTATCAACTACTAATAATTATATATAGGTGCCCTATGTATTATATACTAACACACAAAATACATACAGAAAATTTGAGACTAGCAAATCGATAATTACGGTTGCAGTATTCGAAATCAACAGCGCGTAATGCAGGTAAGAAGAAGAGTGATGCGAGGAGAAGAAGCAAAGATTGGACGTGAGATATCGCCATGAATCAATTGGTTGATCTTTCAAAGAGGAAAATATATATTTTTTTGTTAGAACTATGCTTCTTTCCATGCCTATGATTTTATAGAATATACATTATATTAATAAAATGTTGGTAAATTAGTGGATCGGTTCATAGTGATATACTGTATCCCTATATGGCTATATTATTAACCCACGTTATACACGAGACTCTTAAAGTATGAGCGTAAATGTCATTGGTATTGTCAATTACCTTACCACCTTCTTCCATTTACAAGCACGTGGATTGATCTCGGATAGACGAAAGCTTAAGCTTTTTTTTTTTCTTTTACTATAAGGAGGTTCTGGCCAAAAGCCGTAATCTTTCCATACCAGAAACTACAGTATGTAATATTAGTTTCGTCCCAAAAACCATTCGAAAATCAGCGATCTCTAGACTTTGCCTAAAATATTTACCAGTTGAGTTATTAGCTTTTGGTAGCTTAAGCTATTTCACCGATCTCCAAAAACAAAAACAGAGTCATCAAGTTGCATTGACTTCGACAATAATGGTTGTTCAATCATGATAAACTGATGAGGATAGAGCTCGTTAGTGTTATAGAAAAACAGTAGTAGAAAAAAATACACGTATATTTCGGAATTTCAACAAAACACATGATTTATATTTTTCTTTGTTATTAATACATAAACTTAAAATCTTATCTGTCTGTTAACTTGAATTTTATCAACATCTTCGAGTTAATGGAATGTAACATCTATAAACATAATGACAATCTACTATATGAAAGTAGAATGGGCTCTCTCCTTGACACATCAGCCAAGTAAATTTAACATATAAAAAAAAAAAAAACCTAGACGATGTTAGCGTCTACTCTCTTCATCTTCTCTTCTACAGTCTCTCTTTTACCATCGTTTCTTCTACAAAACCTAAACAGCTAAACGACGTTTCAGCGTCTCCTCTCTTCATCTTCAACTTCTTTTGTGTGAGTTATGGATCAAAGATAAAACTTTCTCGTCAGAGGCAAAGCCACCAGCCCTCATATTTTTCTTTTCTTTGCCTTCTATATCTCGTCAGTGGAAGATGATTGGATTTTCACCTACTATATATAAATTTTCATATTTACTTTACTCTTTTTATCCATGAGGGATGCTTTGTATATTTCACATGAATTTCGTTACCACATGTGAACCACTGGAGTGCTGACATGTCAATTACATGGAGAAAGCTCACCTCCTTTCATATATATGATTAATGGTAGATAGGAAAACAAGAGAAATAAATGACGTATGAAAATGTACTTTCTTAGACCAAATCAAAATAAAGACAAATCACAATCCGTTAAGGGTGTATATAACCCCCCCTTTTTTTTTATTTGTTGGCCACAACACAAAAGCGAGAAACCAACCTACAATCATGCGAATTCATCATATCGAGAGATGAGACTAGAGTAGAGAATTGACAACATGTTTTCATCCAGTAACTTGACTATGCATAAACGGCGGCAACGGGATGTGAAAGCCGGGATTCGAAAGTGACGCACACTAATTCCTCGTCATCAGAGTCAACAATGTTTATGTGAACATTGTATCTCACCTGCAAAAGTCAAAAAAGTGAACAAGAACAGAAAGAAAAAAATTGTCAAAAAGGTGAACCAAATGATGTGTTGACATGAAAGAAAACAATAACTGATCAGAAACTAGTGTTATTGATATCCCAACAATATGAATAAATATTTACAAACATATCCTAGAATTAAAGCACAATTACAATCAAAATGTGCTAACTTTCTTATTTCTATCTAGCATGTGTTATGGACGTTGGAGAGCTCAATTGAAAAAAAAAATGCATTAAAGCTTCGTACATAATTCAAAACTAATTAGCAATTAGTACATATCCTATATATATTACTTCAGGTTACATCTCATTTCAAATGCGGATTCCTAACACCAACAATTAATTCCACCATCGAATAATTGTTATGTTGGGCATCTATATTCGTCTTTCTCACCCAAGAAGATTGTTCCAGCTAAAACCATCATGAAAATCATATGGAATATCAATTATCTTTTTATCCGGAATCGATGAAAATAAAGCTGTAAAAGAACTTTACCAGTGAAGAAAAATGATAAGTTATGTCAAAAGGAAGCACAAAGACGCCAGTTGCAACAGGGCATGCCATATATTCACAGAGGTCGCCTGTTTTATCAAAGAGACGAATCAGGCCTACTTTAACTTTCACATTCATGTATCCTCCGGTGATTGTTTTACCTGTTCACACAAAAGAATTTATCTTGGAAACTATAACAAAAGTGAAAAAATCTTGATTTTTTTATTTTTATTTTTGCAAAAGGGAATAAAAAAAGGTACTTGTAGAACCGGATATCTTAAAGCTTGCTTTGTCATTATCACGAATGACATCCACACTAGTAACATCAATAGAAGAATTTCCATCACCTACAACAATTGCAAATTAAGATTAAGGGGATTATTGGTTAGAGTCGTTGATGTATGCTTTTTTTTTTTTTTTTCAAACAACTTATTTCATTTATTTAAACGCTCAAAGTACAAAAAGGAGAATTAAACATCCTCCAGAATTAATACAAGAGACATGAAATGCAATAAAAGATAGAACAAATAGATCATCGCAGAAGATGGACAGCGGATCCAAGGGATGCCTCGGATGCGTCAAGAGGGTCTTCGCGGCAAAGCCGGAGAGACTCAGGTTGGTCACTTCATTGTGTGACTTTGAAAATCCCGGCATAAAGCTCGGGAATTCGACCACTCTCCAAGAGAGGGAAGAAAGTATGACCAATCTTAAAGAGATGAAAGCAGGCCGGTCCTGAGGACAAGCGGGCCAAGCCCATGCTTGTGGCCTTCTTTTATTTATCAAATTTTTCGGCCCTTAATTTCTTGAAATATGCTTATAATCTAGTGGTAACGAACGAAAATGTGGCTAGCAGTTAAGGAGTTCGACTCCTCCCTTTTGCAAAATTAGTATCTTTTGTTTTTTACTAACAAAATGTAGGCCCATTTTTTTTTTTGCTTGTGGCCTCTAATTTTACAGGGCCGGCCTGGATGGAAGAGGGTGGAATTAAACTCTTCCACCGGGAGTAAATTACAGGATTTGAGAATACAGAAAACTTTCGACTTCTCAAATAAGAGAATCTAATAAACTCTATGATTTTTCCAAATCTAATTTTTGAACCTAATGGGCCTAGGCATTGTTTAAATATAACAGAACTCCTAATGGGCCCTGGTACCAAACAATTGGGCTTTGATACACCCATAATCTTTTCAGACAAGCCCACCTGCACACCAAGCCCCCAAAGCCCACGAATGGAGACACATTGCGGTTGGTGGCTGCTGTTTAGCTTTTCCGGTAAGCAGAGCCGTGGAGGTCCGTCGGCCTTATCCACGCCCGGATTCAAACTTCGGTTAAGCGAGGTGGCCGGATTAAGGATGGTTTCAACCTTGGCCACGAGATAGATCTCGGCCGAGGAGAAGATGAAGGAAATTGGAGGCGAAGGTGACTTACAAGCCCACAGAGCAGAGGCTGAAAGTTGGGTTCGGATCCTGTAACAACCCAATCAAGTTTGCCGGCGGGAGGAGACACGATTAATGATGGGGAGGTGGATTTAAGGGAGATGGTCGGAACAAATCCATAACCCATCCCAGAGCATGTAAGTTCGTGGAGGTGAGGATGAGATCTCAGACAATTGGAGGAGTCGAAGCTTTGCGTCGGTGAATCCAGATCGGAGCAAGAAACTTGATCCTCGAGGGAAACTGAGACGGAGAATTCATGGTGAACTCTTGGGGAGGAGAGGGAACTTGTCATCGCCGGAGCAGGGATTGAATCCGGCGGTTGAGAAGTGGGCGTGTTGGCGACAGTGAGTAACAGACGGAGGTGATGGCACAGAGGCAGATACATAGAAGCTGTGTCGCGACGCGGTGGGTCTGGTGGCTCTCTCTGCTCTGGAGGGTCCGGTGGTTTAGGAGGAGGAGGATGATTTTTCATCCCCGTGGCTGGAGTCACCCGAAGCCGGGAGTGAAAGAGGCTCCGATTAACTCGAGTCGAAACTGTCCGGTGAGCACGAGAGGGATCGGAGCGAGCGACCAGTCATCATCTCAAGCAGAAGCTTATCGTTGGTGAAGGAATGAACGACGGAAATTGTCCCCGGGTGAGTTTGGAATGACCCAAGAAAGAAGAGATGCGAGCTGGTTAGGAGGTTTCCATGTCGGAGAAGGATGACCGGAGATGGAGGGTCATTGATCTTTAAACCGACGGCAGCCTCGAAGTCTAGTCCTAGGAGAAAACGCAAACTAAGGCGAACTTTTTGAAACCAATGATCATTATTTCCTTAACAATCGTTGATGTATGCTTTTATTTTAAACTTTTAACTCTAAAAATTTGACTGAAAAATAATGGATGCCACTTACAAAAAATGTTAAAGCCACATTTTATTGACTTTAGAAAAACGGATGGCTTTTGAAATTTCAAAATCATTATCTGATTGGATAGTATATAATTTAAAACTTTTTTCTAAAATATCACGGTTTGCCAATCACCCCTTAATTAGACCATAAGGTTTGAGAGCGAATTGTACAAGTTTGATAACAAGAAAACACATATACCATGTTCTGTGAAAAGAAGATGAATAAAGGTTAATTATGAAAGAAAAAAAAATATACATCCAAAGCCCTGTGATCGTCATGCATGCTTATCGATAGATAGATAGCTATGGATTATTTTTGACCAAAAAAAAAAGCTATGGATTATTGTGATTAGATCAAGAAGCACCTCATGTCACTATTTCAAAAAAAAAAAAAAAAAAACCTATAGAGAAAACCCTGGATTTTGAATCCCCAAAAACTAACCAATTATTGTCCAATCCTAAACATGTGATGATAATCTTCATTTCTTGCATCGAATAACCAAAATTTGAGGTAAGTTACTTTCTAGAACTAAGTCAAAGTGAGATTCTTGAAAATTTATACGCGTAGCTTTCAAAGTAATTAACAAGGCAAAGTACAGAGATATAAAGGAGCAAACCGCAGTATCTGAAATCAACGGCGCGCAAAGTAGGTAAGAAGAAGAGTGACAAGAGAAGAAAAAGCATCGGATGAATGTGAAAAGTCGCCATGGATTAGCACTCTTTGAGATCTTCAAAAGAGATTTTTGTGTTACGGACTCTAATCTCTGTCCACTGACTAGTATTATATCTAATCTCTGTCCACTGACTAGTATTATACTATATCTACAGATAATAATATTTTACTACATATATAATTTATATAACTACATTTGCAGAGTAATTTCCCTATAATTTTAACCTCCCACGTTATACGTGAGAACCTTAAAATATGCCGTGTCATCGGTTTTCTTATCGACAAATGGAGAAATAAATACTCCAAAAAATAGTTTTTTTTTATTTTTTGGTTGCTAAACAACTCCAAAAAATAGTTTGCGTATAAAATATGCATAGTTGTGAAAGTTACAACTTATGCATGGTTTTAGGTAACGTCAAAAAAAAACAAAAAATGCATGGTTAGGTAAAACAATTATAGATCTTTCTCACAAAAGATTTATTGAATTGATATGTCAAATAATAGGAGTAGGTGTTTAACTCCAAATAAACCCTCCAAATGGTTAGATATTACGATTTTACCTTCCAGATCAATTAAATACAGGTCAGCCCTTGAAGTAAGAGTCAACCCGAAATATAATCCTAGAGGTTAATGAAGAAGCGGATGAACACAACAAGATCAATAGCCCAAAGCTCGGCCGCACCGAGTTTTACACAACCCTAAGTCTACCTTTAGTTTATCACCCAAGATTCCTACTCTAAGCAAGATCAAAGACAAACCCTTTGTCTTGTACACACTCTTGCCCCTGTTTATAGAGTTATCACAACTATCTCAATAGAAAAGTTCTGTAACTTTTCTTTCTCTTGAAACGGCTAACCCTAGAAAATTCTACTTCAATCGGATAAGTAAATCTTCTAAGTTGCCTTTTTCTTGATTCTCATGTATTTAATATCTTATGATACAAAATCTTCCTTTATTGAATAGATTCTTCTTGTTGGCGCTTTTCCACGTCAGCTCTTCTTGCCATGTCACTTTCATCCTTCTGTTGGAACAGCTCTGCATGTGTCCAACAGCTCATATCTGATGCTTCAAAGACTCTTCTTTCATTCTACCCCTTTTTGACAGAATGTGTGCATCCAAGCGCAACCTACAATCATCTCCAAGAAATCTCCACACATCTGAACTTTGAGTTACGATCAATGTCAGTTTCTTCAGATTCTCCAAACTAGCTTATGGTTCCCGCTCAGAGGTAGCATCCACACTTTCTCTCCACTTTCCACACTGATTATGTGTTATATACCGACACCGGTCATGGTCATCTTCCCCTACTTGGTTGCAGATTCAATCAAAAACCTCAAACACATGCATACGTGCTGGACTCATTCTGAACTGTTCCACCAGAGTTTTGACATATTTACTTTGAGATACAAAAATTCCATCATGAGTTTGCTTTACTTAAACCCCAGTAAGTAGATCAAATATCCGATCATGCTCAATTTCTTAATCAGAACTTCTTACACCTTTTTGTGTTGAACTTTGATTTGTTACCTTGATTGCAAATACCGCACGTTATTCGGTCAACATATTGCAGTTCTGGGACTCCTCTTACCAGTTCTTGACTTATCAACTTAGACATACTGTGAGCATTCATGTCTTCAAGGTTTGGATGCCACACTCCTGGATTATCTTTTTCTGTTCTGGAACACACATCTGCTTGCTCCCACATGTAGCACCTTATCATTTTCCTTTGATTTTTCCATGAACTCCTCCTCCAAACGTGGCATTGCTTTCCTCCACAACGTCATAGCTATAAAGACGGTTCTTACTCTCAGTCATATGTCTTGAAGCACCACTATCGAAGTACCATGGCTGATTCTGAGACTTAATTGTGGAAGTTTGGGCAACATAACAAGTTTGAGGTTGTTGTCTTCTTACACTTTGGTATATATCATATTTGGCTATCCAAACTTCTGATTGTTTTCTCAAATTTGGATAGAATCTTCCGTGTCTCATAATCCTTCTAACTTTCTCAGCATACCGATAGCAGTACCTCTTGATGTTTCCAAATTTACCACAAAATCAACATCCTGATCTTCTCACATCTCTGTTTTTTACTTCACTCAGACCTGTTGGAATAGGTTGTGTCGTGTTCCCACAGACAAAATTTGTCTGTCCACTGGTTTGTTCACCATTGTAACCTAGACCAAAATTGTATTTTCCCGCTCTTCCAACAGAGATAATCTTGTTCAGATCCTTGGTACTACTATTCAACATATGAATCTTCTTCCTTGTTTTCGAAAGTTCTTAAGTGAGGGTCTCGTTTTTCTCAACTTTCGAGTTAAGCTCATCGTTCAACCTTTTATTTAACACATGCAGTGATAATCTCTCTTCTGCCCATGATACCTTCTCTCTACTCAGTTCAAACCAGCTGTCGTAAAACTTACGAAATTCAATCTTCATGTTTAATTTCGCATCTTCTTCTGACATATCATCCTCCGAATCACTCTCGAAACTATCGTCCTTTTCCTTGTCACTATCTTCACGATCTTCACCCTTTGAGACTTCTTCTATCCTTGCGGTGTAGGCACAATAACTAGACCCATTCGAGCTTTCATCCGAATCACTCTCGCTCATTCTGGTGTAATACTTTTCCTTCCTAGCTTCATCATTTATATACTCAGATTTTGTATGACCAATCCCCTTGCATTTAACGCATTTAAACTCTTTACTTTTAGCAGTAGGACACTCAACTTTGAAATGCCCATAACCTTGAAATTCATTGTTGCTCGTTCTTCGTGGTACCACATTCACAATCTTTGTCTCAATTTTTTCCTTTGTCGAACGTCCGTTGTGTACCACGCTCAACCCTTCTCATCACGCGACTAAAATTCTTGGCCATCAAACTCACGATCTCTTTAAGTTCTCGTATGTCTTCTTTGTCATCAGCAACAAAAGCTATACTTCGAGTCGTATTGCTCTTGTTTGACGTCATCTCCATCTCATAAGCTTGAAGATGACCTACAACTTCGTCAAATTCAATCGTGTCCGTGTCAAGAGACATTCCCATGGGTGTTTTCTTTGTGTCGAATTTTGCAAGAAGACTTCTCAATAACTTTTTCACAAGCTTCTTATCTTTATATTTTTTCCCATATTTTGAGTTTCGTTTGCAATTGAACTTAGTTTTCCACTGAATTCCTCGATGGTTTCATTATCTTCCATTCTGATTGTTTCGAACTTTGAAAAAGCATATCCAATCTAGATCTTTTCACGTTCGTAGTACCCTCGTACATCTTCTTCAGCTTGTCCCATGCTTCTTTAGCCGATTCGCAACATTGGATACGTTGGAACTGATTTTCATTCACCGAATTGAATATGGCAGATAAAGCTTTGGCGTTGCACTTGGCCATATGCTTCTCTTGATCAGTCCATAACGACTTGCTTTTAGGTACTTCAACCTTGTCTTCTCCTATGGTAGTTGGTGATTTCCATCCGATTTCAACCGCTGTCCATGCATCTTCATTGATTCCACAGATGCTAGCTCTCATCTTCATCTTCCAGTGACCATAGTTTCCTTTTTCTAGAGTAGGAATCCGTTGCACAACTATAAGCTCCCTTGAGTCCATCCTTTCCGCAGGATCTTCACCTGTTGTAAGTTACAACTTGGTTCAGATGCCCGCTCTGATACCAATTGAAAAAGCGGATGAACACAACAAGATCAATAGCCCAAAGCTCAGCCGCACCGAGTTTTCACTATATTATAAATCTTACAAGAAGTTTACACACTCTCTTGTTGGTTTTACACAACCCGGGTTTGTCACCCAAGATTCCTACTCTAAGCAAGATCAAAGTCAAACCATTTGTCTTGTACACATTCTTGCCCCCGTTAATAGAGTTATTACAACTCTCTCAAAAGAAAAGCTCTGCAATTTTTCTTTCTCTTGAAACAGCTAACCCTAGGAAATTCTACTTCAATCCTTTTTATATTCGTCGGATAAGTAAATTGTCTAAGTTGCCTTTTTCTTGATTCTCACGTATTTAATATCTTATGATACAAAATCTTCATTTATTGTATAGATTCTTCTTGTTGGCGCTTTATCCATGTCAGCTCCTCTTGCCACGTCACTTTCATCCTTCTGTTGGAACAGCTCTGCATGTGTTCCAGCAGCTCGTATCTGATGCTTCAAAGACTCCTCTTTCAGGTAAAATCGCAAATCCTAACCACTTGGAGGGTTGACCTGCATTTAATTAACAACAACAAACAATATAGACTAAATTAGTGGATCGGATCAAAGTGATATGATATCCCATCTTATACAGTTATCCGCGATAATCTAAAAAATTTGGGTGATGATTAATTCATAAAATATGTCCTTCTTTCTAATCAGACGACTGGGTGGGATTTTTTTTTTTTAATATCAAATAAATTAGATTATACTGTCATTTAAAGGTTGATAATTCTAATAGTATTCAATCAAAAACTAGTACTATTGATCAGCAACAGCCAACAGGGCCATACATGTGCTTCCGGCTCTGTTTAACATATGCAATTATTCGGCCATATTTTTATCAAAATCTTTAATAGTCCACTTGATAAAAGCTTATTGTTAAGTTGAGAGAGGTGCTAGATTTGAATCTTTTGTCTCAATATCAATTTTTTAACAAGTTGTTAACTTAGAAGTTCATAAACATTCTTTTTTCTCGTCAAAAATATTTTAGAGTGTTTGAGGACCGGGTCTGGTCCTAGGGATTCAATTTCAAAGCAAGCAAATAAAGTTTTTCAGATTGATTTTTATTTTTCTTATTTTGCTTTTCCGATTAGGTTTTCATAGATACTAGGACTCCAACCAGTGGCATATCCATAAGTTTTTTTAATATGGGGCACAAATAAAAATAATAATACAATAAAATGTTAATTTTAGAAACTATTTTCATTAAATTTTAATATTTTTTAAATATATAAGAACATAAAATATAATATTTAAAATAAATAATATACATTATAAGAAATAAGTTTTTATATGAAAAGTAGACTCTAAAATATTTTCTAAAATGAAACCAAACCATATAATTTACTAGATATACTGATTTTTTTTTTTTGGTAATTTAGTAGAACTTAGATTGTATAATTTACTTTAATGGTTTTAATTAATTTGTTAAAAACTATAACTGAAAATGAAATAAGAAAGGAAAAAAGTATAAAATGCAACCAATCAAAAGAAAGATTAGACAAAATATGGAGGAAGACACACAAAAAGAGGGTATCAATTAGCCATTGTGGCTACGGAGAAATAGATTAAAAATAAATTAAAATTTGAAGTGGGAAATACCAAAAAAAAAAAATGTACAAAAGGGCTTTAATGATGAAAGGATCCCTTGAAGATCAAGAAGGAGGATCAATAGCCAACTCGACAAAATGAGCCAATATGTTAGTAGCATATTAGAAATACTAGGTGAAAGGTGGTTGCCATGAGATTAACATTGAACAAATTTCAGTCAATGACATCCAATTTTTGTCTGATGTGTTGTATAGTTTGTAGAAGAAGATATTCGGATAAGAGGTCACTCTATGATTGTTTCCTCTCGACACACCAAAATCCCTTATTATTTTGAAACACATATTCACAATTTCTGTTTTTGCAAAGGAAGTGAAAACGTTGATTCTCACAAATCCAAGAAGCACACTTTCAATTTTTTTGTTTTTTTGGTCAAACCGACGGTGCCTTCATTTCATCAAGATAGTTAGCGGAAGAATTTTCCCACATACAATACAAATACGGTTTTTGACAAATGAGTCCGCCACAGAATTCTGAAACCTAGAAATATAACAGAAAGAGATCAAGCTACAACATGATTTAAGCTGTTGAAGATCAGCTAGAATACCGTGTAATTATGGTATGAGATCCATTCGATTCAGAGTTAGGATAAGAGTTTGGGAGTCTGATAAGCAACAATCTCCTTTCTCCCCATTTCTAGAGCATGTCCCAAATACAGCTTCATCTCCTAAGCTTCCGCAGTCAAAGCCGAGGGTAACTGTTTGACATCAGTCGAGAAGGGTTCTATCTCTATGCCGGTTGCAGGGTGGTAAACACAACAAAAACCTCCAATTCTAGATTGTGGCTTCCAGGCAGCATCATACACGTAGTAGCCTGAATTGAGATTTGGCATGGAGACTTGTCTATGAGCTCCACGCTTTGGAGATGGAAGGGAGTTTTCTGCGTTTTGACAAGCACTTGCCTCTTGCACTAACTTTTTAGTTGTCTCTATTTCAGAAAAAGATTGTTCCTTAAAGATTAGCCGATCCCTAGCAGTCCAAATACCCCAATAGATCTACATAAAAAAAAACTAACCCTAATCTATTAAAATCAAGTTCCACCGCCGCCTCACATCACCTTCCTCTTATTCACGTTATCTCTTTCCTCTTCTTCTTCTCCATCTTCCTCCTCCCTGTTCACATCCTTCTTCTTCTCCTTTTTTTGTCTTATCAATGATGCACTCCACTTATTCTTCTTCTCCTTTCTTTTTCTTCTTCTTCTCTTTCTCTTTGTTCTTTACATTCAATTTTGCGTGCAGTTCACTTTTTCTTATTCTTTCTTAATTAATTTGTTTATCTCGTTATCATGAATCAAAATCTCTAATCTTTGGTAAGATGTTGATTCTTCTTCTCCATTAAACTCTCTATTAGCTGAAGATCGACATAGTTGACTATGTTCGAAAATAATTATAATAGATAACGATAATTTTTCATTATAATATGTAGCTATATTCCTGATAATAGTTAACTATATTTTTTTTTCTTATGCAAATTATAATAGGTAACTACATCCAGAACATAGTTACTATATTTCTAAACGTAGTTAACTATATTTTTTAAATAAATGACTATTAAAACAATATTTTTTATAGTTAGCTATGCTCTGAAAATAGTTAACTATGTTTTTAAAACGTTAACCATTTTTGAAAAATAGTTAACTATGCTTTAAAATAGTTCTAAATAGTGCGATATAGTTAACTATGTTATGATATCAGTAATTAATATGTATTTTCAAGTTTCAAAAATAGTTATTAGATAGTTAACTAACACAACATATTTGATTTTTCTGACCTAATTTTTTTTACAGAAATTATAAATTATATGGATCTACAAATTTGGAAAAATACCCCATTTACCTTTCTAAATTTGAAAAGTACACTCTTTTTAATTTTTTTTTTGAAAAATACACTTTTTGAAATATTAAATTACTAAAATAACCTCATAATATGAACACTAAATTATATATTTATATTTTTAATATAATCAGTTTGTTATGATAATTTCTTTTTTTTTAGGATTTTGAATGTTTGGTCTTTCAAATTTGACTCTCCTTTACTTTTTGGTCTACAAATATTTTTGTTTGTTGGGCAGATTTACACCCACCAAAACAACTTGGATGGAGAGCTACAGAAGAATGAGAGCTTTATTACCAAAGCAGCAACCAATGTAAAAGAACAACAATAAGCAGTAAATGCCTAATTTTGAAAATTTTCTCCATCAATCTTGCATTCTGACCAATCTATATGCTCAACAAAAACAAAGAAAATCAGTAGTAATTCTATATGCTCATAAAAAGAAATTGTAAAATTACTTAAATTATAAAAGATCAGCATTAACAAAATTACAAAACTCAGAAAACTTAAGAGGGGTGTATTCAATCTAGCATTTCAAGTGATTTGTTATGATTTGTCAAATCTTATGTTATTGGATCATGGATTTAAAAAAAATCTCTTAAAATCTAGTGTTATTGAATTAGTGATTTGAAAAAATACCTTCAAATCCACTGTTATTGGAAAATATATGAAGGATTTGGTTTTTAATTATTTCATGGGATTTAAGAGAGATTTGGGAGGATTTCTTTGTTAAAAATACAAAGAACCAAATCATATGGTTTTAGGTGTGATTGTAGAGAGTTTTATATTAAATTCTCTAAAATAACACAAAATCACTAACATCATCTAAAATCTCATTAAAACTCAAAGCCCTTTAAATACAACTTTGAATACACCCCCCTAAGATCATTAGCAACAAGATGCCGAATATGATGCTTTCGAATACAATTATCAATTCATAAAAAAGTTTCAACGCAACGAATACAAAACAAAGCAGCAAGCATCGTGCATGCAAGGGCAATAGAAACTTATCATAATAAGGTCAACGTTAATACGCTATCGGTGCATACAAAATTACGAATTCAATAGAGCACTAGACGCGAATACCATGTAATAAAAAAGAGATACCTTGCAAATTGTATGGAAGAGATGGCTTAACTTTGCTTGAAAAAAAATGATCCTCCTCTTTATATAAGAAACGTAAGCTTTGAAATCATAGTGAAATTTTTCAAGATTTATATAATGATATTCTTAATTATTATTTATTACTTTTCAAATCAAATCAAAATGAGGATAAAACATACTTTTCAAATAGTAAAAGAGTTAGTTTTCAAAAAAATAAAAACAGAGTATATTTATCAAATTCTCAAACATAATTAGGGTATTTTTCAAAAAAAATCTCATTATATTATGAGATCAAGTGAAGATTTTTAGATTTTTTTTTTAATTATTTTTACCTTAACTACAGTTATTGTAAGCGTAATTTTGTCATATTTTTAATTCTATTTGCTATATACCTAAATATATTTTGGAACTTGTTACTTACCTAATTTTCGATCCCAAAAATAATATTAAACTAATTAATCCATAAATCTAACCAAACATTTTTGTCCGGTGTTTTTTTGTTTATCTGACAACTTTTCACTCTTCTCCTGTCATCATTGCTAGGTAAACTAACAATATAGTTCCACAATTTAGCTCTGTTGATTCAAAAACCGGAAACAGAAGTGATGTTAGACATAGTAATCATAGTTACCTCCACAGGTTCGAATTTTCTTTGCGGTAAGTAGTTCTCCTCTCATTAACATAAAATAGGAAGGCATATATGACACATTGTGGCTTCATATTATAGAGGATCCTCCTGCTTTCTAAAAACAATGTATAAAAGTCAGCTTCAGGTTTTTCTTCTTGACTGCAAACCATTTCTTTGTTTATAGTCTTTGTTAGATGACAACAAAAGAGGGAGGAGAAAATAAATTAACAACCATAAAGAGAGAGAGGATGCAAAATAAATTTAAAATAATTAATTAGTAGATCATCTAGCCATTTGAAGTAAACATATTAGTGTAATAAAAATTTCCACCAATTTTAGTCATAATCTCAAACTTCGTTCAAACCATAGATACTACAATAATCAACTATTAAGGGAAAATCAAATGAGCAATCATGCATGCCAAATCTCATTCTAATCATTAAAATTGAACGCCTAAGCTAGATCTAGAGATCATACCAATAGGTCCAGTACCGTATTTTACTGTCTAAACTTTCTTGAACTCTACCTTAAACCCCCTCGACGAAGCGTTTCATGTCTCTTAGACTCTAGCTCTTCCTTGTTATTCTTTTTGATCTCCAACTTTTCCAATTCCAGATTTTACAACGGTAAATTGATATTTCTTTTGAAAACATCTATCGGTGGAAGATCAAAGCCTCCTCTTGTTCTTCTCGATAGTTTGTTGATCATAGCAAAACATGGAGAAATAACATCTCGTCCTAAGGAACTTGAAAAATGCTCAATCTAAAGTTAATTTTGTGGCCAAAACGCGATTGCGGCACCTATAAACTGTGACTGGCGCACTAAACTGAGACAAGAAATTGTAAATTAAATATTTAATATATTGAGAGTGTGAGCATAAAAACAAAAATATGGATTTCGTACCTTGGTCCAAATATAGCTTTCATCATATTTGAATTTTGTTTGGCGTTTGATCACCTCCCATGTTACCATGTCTTTCATAGATTTTTTTTATTGAGAACCATCCCAGATCAGACCTTGGCTACTGAAAATTCACAAGCATGAACACTACAAGAAAACAGGCAGATTTCCGACGGTCAAATCCGTCGGAAAGCCGTCGGAATAAACCCTATTCCGACGGTTTTGACCGGTCGGTTCTATCTCGTCGGAAATAGAAATTCCGTCGGAATTCCGACGGAAAAAAAATAAACGGAATCCGTCAGAAATCCGTCGGAAATCCGTCAGTATTTCATTGTCCGACGGATTTCCGACGGTATATAAAACCGACGGATTTCCGACGGTATATAAAACCGACGGATTTCGACGGTAAATAAAACCGACGGAATTCCGACGGGTATATTATTTAATTAAAAAAAAAACCTTCGAATTTAATTTAATTAAATTAAATTAAAATAAAAATAAAATAAAACAAAATTTAAAATAAAATTTCAATATTTTTAAAAGTTATTTAGAAATTTAAAATATTACATAACATAAAATCTACCGGTTACGCATAATCTCGTTCATCCTTTCTTCCATTTCCTGCATGCGTGCCATCTGTTGTTCCATGTCCCGCATGCGTGCCATCTGTTCTTCCATTGCCTGCATGCGTGCCATCTGTTCTTCCATGCGTGCTGCATCTTCTACGCATTGTGCCTCCAACCCGGTCACCCGCTCGAGAAGCTCGGCGTTCTGTGCCCTCAACCTACCATCTGCGTGAAAGCGGTAAGAATTAACGGACGTGGATGAACTGTCTTCCGGGAGGCCAAACACACGACCTCTGTGCTTAGGCGTAACCTACGATAAAAAATCAATCAATAAATGTTCTAACTTGTTTATATTCAAATTTATTTAAAATTGACAGTGTTAATAACCTGGTAGGTGAACTCGTTGATCATCTCGAGTGGAACTTCCGTGGCCGGGGGAGTTCCTTCGACGATCGGTTGGGATTGGAGGTACTCCTCACCGAGCCTCTCCACGCTCTCCACGATTTCACGAGCAATGGGATCTTGAATTTTACCCGTCTTTCTGTTGGTGTACGCATCTTTGACCAAGTCAAGATATGACGGACGCACACCGGTCTTCTCAATCTGTTGGCATAGATAATGAAAGAAATATGAGAAGTGTTATAAATAAAATTTTGGAAAATTTATAAAATTACCAACTTCTCAAGACGTGAAACTTTGCTCGTTGCACCGAGGTTATGGGTCGCCGGTCCCTTCCCCTTCCGGTCGCTTTTCCGGTTAGACGAGTTTTTTCCGGAGCTTGCTTTTGTGTCCTCCCGTTCCCAATGGGCAAGTAGTCCAGCCCATAATGTCGGGTTATCTTGCAATCTCCGCGGCACTTTTCCTTCTTTGTACCACATGTCTTTCCATTCGTTTATCTTCAACGAATACTTTCGGGAGGCCTTTTGTAGAACTCGCGTCGGACCCGGGCAGTCAACTGTGGGTCCCAAGTAAATTCTTGCTGGAAAAAAACGTACCCATATTAGTTTTGACAATTTTAATGGAAATAAAAATCTACATTATTAATTGGGAAAAAAAAACATACCGCAAATTGCCGAAACCAGGTCTCCTGGTCTGCCACCGGCATCGAACTAAATGTGGGATACGGTTTAGTTATCAACGAATTAGTCATTGCGTTGATCGAACTCGTAATCCCGTTTCCCGAAAATTGAAACCTAAACAATATTTAGTTAAATATTTTATTAAGTTAATATAATCAAATACATTTTTAAATAAAACTTACCAGGTCGTGTTAGGTCGCAAGTCAGGATCTAGGCGAGTCAACCTATCCCGTCTGGGTTGCGAAACAAACTCCTCAATGCTCATGGCCGTGGGAGCTGAGGGCTGTGTACCCATTGGAGGAGACGGGTGTTGGGGATCCAGAAAGCTAGTCTCGGGGATATGGACTGACTCCCTCCCCTACTGGAAGTACCGGATCCAGTAGAGTGATGAAATCGCCCATAGTCCCTACGATTGCCAAAATGTTTACATACCGTTGAAATTTACTTACATATATAAATATAAATTCTGCTATTAAATATAAATATATGTAAATTTAAATAATAAATTTTAAATATAAATTTACAGATATTTTAGTCTACATTACGGATTTAGGGATTTTCAGTTTTTGAGAATTTGTGATTTCGAAATTTTGAGATTTTCGAATTATGGAATTTACGGGAATTGGGGACTTAGCGATTTTAGGATATTGACATTTTGAGAAGTAGGGATTTTGGAATTTAGGGATTAATTTATGGAATTTCGGGTTTCATAAATTAAGGTTTTAGGGAGTTAGGGATTGTGGAAAATTGAGGTTTCTCTAAATAGGTATTTAGGGATATTTGGATTATGGATTTCAGATATGAACATTTAGGAATTTACAGATTTAGAAAATTTTTGAAATTTCAGATTTGGTAATTTAAAGTTTTAGATATTTACGATTTTTCGAGAATTTGGGATTTTTTAATTTAAACAAATTAAAAAATTAGTAAAATTTCAACAATTTAGAATTTTACTAATTTTTTTAAATTATAAATATTTATAATTTCCTAAAAATAACAAATACATATTAAAATGTAAATAAATTTTATAAACCCGAAAATTCTCTAAATCACAAAATTTACAAAATTCAAAACTTTTCAAACATCCTAAACCCGTACATTTCTACATTTCTATTATCCTAAATCATTTAATCCCTTAATTTTTAACATCCTAAATCTAACAAATTCTACAAATACATCTCATAATTCATAATTTACAAAAAAACTTCTAAAAACTTACATTGGATTTATGATTTGTTGATAGAGATTGAGATTGTCAGTGAATTTGATGTTTCCGGCGTGTTTCGATCGTTTTCCGGCGATTTTTCCGATTTTGTTTCCGTCGATTGATCGGTCTCTGCGAAGAAGAAGAGTCTGGTTTTATTACAGGTTTCCGACGGATTTCCGACGGATGTCCGACGGATTTTCCCGCTATTTTCGATGAGATCGAGGCTCTCTAGGCGGCAGAAATTAGGGTTTCCGTCGGAAATCCGTCGGTATTTCCGACGGATTTTAAATTTCCATTTATAAAAACGCGTAAATTTAATAAAGATTTTTGATAATTAAAAAAAAATCAAAATCCGTCGGAAATCCGTCGGTAAAACCGATGGATTTTTGACGGATATTGATTTTTTTTAATAATTATCGGTAAACTTAATAAAGATTTTTTATAATTAAAAAAAAATCAAAATCCGTCGGTAAAACCGACGGATTTTTGACGGAAATTGATTTTTTAATAATTATCGGTAAACTTAATAAAGATTTTTTATAATTAAAAAAAATCAAAATCCGTCGGAAATCCGTCGGTAAAACTGACGGATTTTTGACGGATATTGATTTTTTTATTAATTATCGGTAAACTTAATAAAGATTTTTTATAAATAACAACATATAAAGATTGATCTCATTTCTCAAATAAATTTTCTTAACATTAGATACTTCAACATATTAAACATACAACGGTTATGGTATAAGGTCGTAATACACTTCTAAATTTTCAAACATAAGTCGTCGGAAAATCCACTCCAAACTTACTATTTGTTAGAATCAGAAACTTTTTTTTCCCTTTTGTTTCTTTGGCGGAGAATGTAAATATCCGTCGCACAATTCCCTTTTGATTGCATCAACATCTACATTTAAGTTGGGGCTTTCTGGTCTTTGGGCAAATTCATAATCATAGTACTGATCCTTACATTCATTTGAAGTACTTCCACCGTAAGTACCTGACTTTTCAATCAATACCGATGGTTCGTCGCATTGAGATTGAGTTTGAGTTTCCCACGAGATTTTTGGAATGTGTGGGATGGTTGGCAAGCATTGGCTGTCCGGCACTATTGTTGATGAAGAATCTTCAATTTTGATTGGTGAGCACGTATCAAATTCCCACGAGTAAGTGGGTATCTCTTGAGTGAATTCGTCGCATTGAGTTTCGGTTTCCCACGAGTATTTTGGAACTTCCCACCAGTATTTTGGATTTTCTGGTACATTTGCCACGATTTTTGATTTATAGACTTCATTAGGAGAGCTAGAAGACATTATTTGTGTTATTGATTGTGGCTTTTTAAAATTGTGTTATGAAGAAATGAAGAAATGCGGAAACTTATATAGAACGGATTTCCGTCGGAAATCCGTAAAAAAAACCTCTGACATAACACCCCACCAATCCCATCGGCCACCGCTAACGAAATGGTAACCACTCAAATTTGCCGACATCGAATTTCCGACGGAATTCCGACAGAAATAGTTCCGTCGGTATGAGCTGACCAATCAAACTTTGCCGACTTCGGAAAAATCATATTTCCATCGGAAATCCGTCGAAAACCTTTGACATAACACCCCCTATCCCATCGTCGGGAAATTATGACAGCTTATTTCCGTCAGAAATCCGTCGGGATTTATTAAAATATATATTTAAAAACGAAATTTAAATTGTTAGAGTACAGCATTCATAAACAAACATTTTTTCATAAATTATTAATCTGAATCTCCTGATAAACCGTCACTAGGGATGGAGTCTGAATCGTCGTCAAATTCTTCACGTGTTTCATATTCGTCCGAATGAACTAGATCATCGCCGATATGTGTGACCTCAATGACAAGGTCAATGTTATCCATATCCTCAACATGTGACATTTGTATACTTCTCGATACTTGTAGAGCATCATGTTCTGGAACTCCATATATTTTACCTCTCGGATTAATTGGAGTTACTGTGATCCAAGGATCTGTCCGATAGGAATCTCGAGGATATGGAATGTAGCAAACCTATTAATAAATAGTGGATATTGTTAATATACAGGAATAACAAAACCTAACGTATGAGTATGTAGGAAAACCTATTATTGTATTGATACCTGGTCTGCTTGAGACGCAAGGATAAATGGATCGTAATGCTGTAGTTTCTGGTTTGAATTTATCGAAATAACACCAAGAGGGTCAATTCGAACCCCACGACCATTGGATGTGTCATACCAATCGCACATAAACACAATGCACCTCAAGTCCAACATTCCTGGATAGTGGATTGCCAAGATTTCTTTTAATTTGCCATAGTACATGGTATCACCTGATTGCGCCGAAATACCATTGTCCAAAGTTGGCCTTTGACGTCCTTCCTCACAAATCCTGAACGAATATCCCCTACTGCAAAATCTGGGATACGAAGTAGCGGTGCTGCGTAAACCATGAGCCAACTCCACTAACCATGTCGGGAGGGTTTGACCACTTGCTAAACCTTCGGAAACCTAAAAAAAATATAAGTAAGAAATCAGTAACATATGAACGTGAAAACCTTAAAAAGTAAGAGTTTCGGGAATTTATATTAAACGTACATAAAATTTCAACCAGTTCGGGAATTCTTCATCTTTTAAGACAGCAAGTTCAGAATCTGTCTTATGAGCATGGTAAGTTTGTGCTAGGGACATGTAAATCCTGTAACATAACAATTGTTATTAGATGAAGACAAATAATTCCACAAATAAATGTATGCAAATGGTGTACCTTTCATACTCTCCAAGTTCGTCACAATTTCTTAGGATATATGTATGCAAATGTGTGACCTCTTGTGGTGATAGTATGCGTTTCTTCCCTTGTCCACTTATGCGACCAACTTGGGCAAACAACTCAGGTACAACCACGGGATACACTGCTTTTTCACCTCTATCATCATGTCGCGCCGGCCGTCTACCCTTAGTACGAACATCCGAAGGAAAGTAATACTCGGCAAATTGTGATACTTCTTCATTTAGACTTTGTGCGACAATAGATCCCTCAACCCTGCTCAAATTTTTAACCTTTTTCTTCAGGTAGAACATGTAACGCTCGAACGGATACATCCATCGGTATTGAACTGGGCCTCCTAATGCTGCTTCTCGTGGGAGGTGAATAGGAAGATGTTCCATAACATCAAAAAAAGACGGTGGAAATATCTTCTCAAGATTACAAAGGAGTACCGGGATGTTGGCCTCTAAATTACGGATCCCGTCGACTGTTAGTGTCCGTGAACATAAATCTCGAAAGAAAGCCCCAACTCCTAAAAACGAAAAGGAAACAAGTTAGTAAATATATAGTAACAATATTATATTAGTAAGAAAATGACGAGAATACGAAATATACCTCCAATTGCTTGATGGATGTCTTTTGGAAGAAGATAAGCAAATGCAAATGGAAGAAGACGCTGTATCACAACATGACAATCATGACTCTTCATTCCAATAAACTTCCCTTCCGTCGAATCCACACAATTGCGCAGATTAGATGCGTAGCCGTCAGGAAATTTAACAATTTTTTTTATCCATTCAAAAAAAACTTGTTTCTGACCCCCGTCTAACCGGTACGCAGGCATCGGCAATCTACCATTAGGCAATACATGAAGAGATGCCCTTGAACAAATCAATGGCAAGTCTAATCTAGACTTCCAGTTGTCTTTTGTCTTTCCTGGTACATTTAAAATGGTGTTCATGATGTTGTCAAAGAAATTCTTTTCAACATGCATGACATCTAGATTATGCCGCAATAGATGGTCTTTCCAATACGGCAAATCCCAGAAAATACTTTTCTTGTGCCAATTGTGATATTCCCCACAACCGTCGACAGGGTGATGGCCATTACCCCCACATTCAGGAGTTCGCTCTGCACCAAAATCTCGTAACTGTTCCAATATGCTGCGACCATCTATCTCCGGAGGTGGACCATGAAACACTGGAAAATTCTTCCTGAAATGTCTTCTAGACCGACGATATGGATGATTTGCCGGCAAAAAACACCTATGGCAATCAAACCATGAAGTCTTCCTTCCGTGCTGCAATTGGAATGCTGAAGTATTGTCTTGGCAATAAGGACATGCCAATCTTCCATGCGTTGTCCACCCAGATAACATACCGTACGCCGGAAAATCGCTTATGGTCCACATAAGAACCGCACGCATGTTGAAATTCTGCTGGATTGAAACATCAAATGCCTCAACACCATGCTCCCACAACATCTGCAACTCATAGATCAATGGTTGGAGGAATATATCGAGTGACCGTCTTGGATGATCTGGCCCAGGAACTAGAACTGAGAGAAACAGGAACTCTCGCCGCATGCACATAGAAGGAGGCAAATTGTAAGGTGTTACGATGACCGGCCACAATGAATATTTTCTTCCATGCTTTCCAAATGGGTTGAAACCATCAGTGGATAAGCCGAGGTATGCATTCCGTCGTTCGTATGCAAAATCTGGATATACCGATTGAAAGTGTTTCCACGCTTCTGCGTCAGAAGGATGCGTAATATCTCCATCTTGACTATGCTCTGCATGCCATCTCATAACCTTAGCTGTTCGTTCTGATTGATACAGCCTCTTCAACCTCTTTGTTAATGGTAAATACCACATCCGTTTGAAAGGAATCTTCACTCTGCCACTTGTCTCCTGGAACCGTGGTTTACGGCAAAATTTACATTTGTTTCTGTTCTCATCTTCTCTCCAGTATAGCATGCAGTTGTCGATGCACATATCTATTATCTGGTAGGGCAAACCAAGACCGGCAACAAGTTTCTGGACCTCGTATTATGATGTTGGAGAAAGATTATCCTCTGGCAAAACATCTTTCACAAATTCTGCGAATGCATCAACACATTCTTCGGACAAATTGTAATCAGTCTTCATGTTCATCATCCTACTAGCAGAAGATAACGGTGAAAGACCTTCCCTACAACCGATGTATAGTGGTTGCTTAGATGCGTCTAACATTTCAAAAAACCTTCGAGATTCTAAATTAGGTTCTTCAACCCTATCACCCTCATAACCACCGGACTACAAATTCTCTCTAAACGCATCGTTAACCATCGCAACCGTACTTACCCCAACATCTACTTCCGCTGTACGTTCTCCTACGCTATCCGAAAAATAAGGTGCATTACTACTGGTACTACCATATTCATAATTACTTTCTCCATGTAAAAACCAAACCTTATATCCCGGCCTAAATCCATATCTATATAAGTGATTCCAAACAGTATGAACCGCAACACTAATTCTGTTACAGCAATTAGAACATGGACATTTGATATCCTGACTTTTTTTTGCTGCATCTTGGTTTCTGGGTAAATTCATGAACTCGCATATACCTGCAGCGTATGCGGATGTTAATAAGTTCGAGCCCATATCCATTATTGGCTCGTCCATCCAAGACCGAAAATATGAACTCATCGCTAACAAAGTTTTTTGATTTGTAAAATTGTGTTATGAATGAACGAAGAAATGAAGGAACTTATATAGAACGGATTTCCGTCGGAATTCCGTCGGAATTCCGTCACAAAACTCCGACATAACACCCCACGAATCCCATCGGCCACCGCTAACGAAGTGGTAA
Source organism: Arabis hirsuta (assembly GCA_964056655.1). NCBI lineage: Eukaryota > Viridiplantae > Streptophyta > Magnoliopsida > Brassicales > Brassicaceae > Arabis > Arabis hirsuta. The sequence continues at coordinate 24,676,387 of OZ053302.1, read as the reverse complement.
CCACTCAAATTTGCCGACATCGAATTTCCGACGAAAATAAGTTCCGTCGGTATGAGCTGACCAATCAAACTTTGCCGACATCGAAAAAAACGGATTTCCGTCGGGATTCCGTCGGAAAGTCGTCAGAATATTACGACAGGTTATCTCCGTCGGAAATCCGTCGGTACAAGACGACGGATTTCCGACGGAATACCGACGGTTTTCTAATCCGTCGGTATTCCGTCGGAATTTTGCGACGGATTTTCGACGGATTAATTTTGGTCGGAATTCCGTCGGAAAATTCCGACGGAAATCGCGGTCGTCGGAATTTCCGTCGGAATAGTGGATGTTTTCTTGTAGTGGAAACCCACGGACTAATAAGTAAGTTTCTTAAAATCTCAGGATCATGCAAGTAAATAAAGAAATTGTGCAATGAAAAACCAACAGTACACTAAAAATGGCATACAAAGTAATCTCTCGTCACCGCAAACCAGGAGAAGTTATCGAAAGCAAGAAAAGAGAGAAACACACCGTAGAGATCGAGAGAAATTTTGAAACTATTGGCACCATGAATGTATTCCTCTTCGTTCCTTATAGGTGAGAGCCATTAGGCATTGCACATCATAGGTTCCAGCATCGTACCATCTTCACAAACCAGATAAGTCAACATTTCAACAGTTAAAAATGAACGAGATCTAGCGATTTCCCAAAACCAACTATAACCCAGTAATATACAAACGAACCACCTCGACGCTTGCCACATAACTCCATCTCATTGAAAAATGTCAAGTCGTTTTTTTTTTTTTATGTGTCAGCAATGTGAAAACCGGGAACTTGAGAACGACAGGAGAGACAAACATTGATTTAAGATGGTGTTGAGTAACTTGAGGAGTGAACAGAACGAAGACATAGATTGCTCATGAAACTCTATAATTCCTCCAGAAGGAATTATCACTCATATGTTGTGGTCCAAGTGCGATCCGCAAAGATGACCAGTCTTAGTGTTAGCCTTTCCACAAGCAGAGCATGCTCATTTTGAGCATCCATCACTTCAAAGTCTGAATATAGAAGTGAAAAAGACTTGATTACGAAGTTCATTACAAGGCATAAAGAAATAGTACAACCGAGAGACTCGAGACAAATGAAATTAACAATAAATACCAATCATGAAGTCCTATAAGAGAGTTGAAAGATAGTAATATAGAAAACCCAAAAGTAATTTTTTTACTTTCTTACAAACTAAAATTTGCAGCTATGTTAATTTCATTACCCTTGATGTGGTTAACACTTAACACAATGTAACTAGACCCTATAGATTATGATTCTCCATGCAAGAGCGACCTTCTTCACCTGATGCATAAGTATCCTATGATTTCTGCATGCAGCCGTGGAAAAACATAAACAAAACAAAACACTTGTTAAAGCCATTAATTGATAAAACCTCAGAGTTAGACTTGAAATTTAAGCCTAAACAAAAGAAATATGTCGTTTCAATTTATTATACAGCTCAATCAAACCACCCATAAACTTTATAATTGAGGTCGGCTAGACATACTTACCGCTGAAGAAGAATCAGAAACTATAACAAATGGATCACTACGTTTGACATCGATTTCCTGAGAGAAGTATCCTTTCTTACATAAATACCAAGCAGAGACGTGTATCTACGTATTCGGATCTTACCATCGATTCTGCCTTGAATCAGGGCCCCTGATCATTGTTGGAGGAGACTCCAATTCTTATCTGGTGACGAATGACAGCAAGGTTACACCAACCTCTCTATCAGTTGCAGCTGCGACGTTCTTAATACCCATTAATCACGAAGCGGCAATCGAATTTTAAGTTTTCAGGGAATCCATTGTGTTAGATGTGTATGTGTGGACCTTTGATTTGGCTGTTCGGTCGCCCGCAAAAAAATTGTACGACGAAGATTAATCCACAATCCTTCGATCAAACGAACAGGGATCCATCCAACACACCCTTCATCTGAATCTTCACAATAACGAAATAGGCTACAGAATCAACGGAAAGCTTTGAAGAGGGAAGATGATTTATTCTCAAGTAGCATGAACGACATCAGTTGGAACGGTAGATGAAAAGCAATTCGAGAGAAGATGAAAGCATAGATACATAGGATAGGGTGTAAATGGTACCCGAGAATTTTGCAGAATCTTGTTTTTTTGCGAACTTTTGCAGAATCTTGCTGAATAAATTAGTTAAATTTATGAAAAATATAAATTGTGTTTGTCGAAATTAAATATTTATGTTTATAAAGATATTAAATTTTTCAAAATTATTAATCTTTTATTCAATTATCTCCTAAACCCAACTTATTTCATTAATATTTTGTTTTCTATTATGGTTAGCAAAATTTACAAATATTTTTTATGGACAATTTCAAAAATGTCATTTTTGATGTGTTCATTTTCAAAAATATCACTACGGATTGTTTATTTTAAAAAATGTCATTAATTAAAAAATAAATAAATACTAAATGTTAAAATTCTAAACCTTAAAAAAAAGTTTTGACTCCTAACTACTCAAGTAAAAAGGGATAGATGCATCAAGATTTGCATCATGTATCAATGGAGGAAAGAGATTTCTGAAGATGCCATGTGTCACTCAGGATGCCATGTGTCACTCAGGGCATTTTTTAAGAAGCTCTGTGTCACTCAGGCTCCAACAGAGAAGTCAAAGTGTTAAAGTCAACATGCCAGCTGCTGTGACAGGTGGTGCCTCGAGCCGTGTGAAGAGTAAGTTGGCGTTTGGTGCAGAGGAGCAGCTCGGGGAATACGGAATAAAGTGTTGACATTATGAAGAAAGCGTAAAAGGTGAAGCATGGAGCATTCCTTAAATGCGATGGGACATGTGATACAGTGTTTCATTGTTGCGTAACAGTGTTTTGTCTGCTGGTCAAAAGCATGACATTTGACTCTACTTGGTAAAGTGAAGACGAATATAACTGGGTGATAGTGCTTCGTTTTCAGTGGTTCTTCTCGCACAAAAATAAACCAGCGTGAGTGAAAGAGATTTGAAGAATTCAAAAACCCTGAAAATGGATTTTGGAGTGAGGAGTGAAGAACAGATGTTTCGCAACTGCTGTTGCGTACAGGTTTGGGTAGATTAGGAATATGTCCAGGAGAAAATCACAGTGAGTGGTGTTGTGTAACTCTGGGTAGAATAGGATCATTGAATCTGTTCTATAGAAGTATTCTTGTAATCTATCTGTTCTAGCAGTGCTGTGTGTAGCAGGTGCTACGGCTTCGTAACTGTTGTTGCGTTGCATTCTTGGGTAGATTAGGAACACGTTCTGGGTAGAATAGGATTGTGAATCTGTTCTATAAGACTGTTCGTGTAATCTATCTGTTGCACTAGTTGCTTTGTAAAAGCAGCTGTGGTGAATAACAATAAAGAAAAATTGTTTTATTGGAACTGCTCTGTGTTGTGCACTATATTTCTGTTTGTATCTTGTGCTAGGGTTCCTACTTTTTCATTTGGTATCAGAGGGGATCACCAAACCAAGGGATTGTTATTCCTTAACAGGTGAAGATCTTGCGACATCATGAAATCTTCTACAGAGCTAGTTGCTACTAACAAGACTGTACTGTTGGATACAGAGAGATATGGTTTTTGGAAAGTCAGGATGATGCAGAGTATTAGTGATCAAGGAAAAGATGCATGGACTGCAGTTGAAAATAGCTGGGAAACTCCGTGTCAGCTCTCCGAAGAAGGGCTCAAAGTTTTCAAACCAAAGTCAAGCTGGACTGTTGAAGACAAGAATCTGTCCAAATTCAATGCACGTGCCATGGATGCTATTTTTGGTGGTGTTAATGAAGATGAGTTCAAGCTTATCCAGAATTGCACTTCTGCAAAGCAAGCATGGGGATTGTTGGAAAAATCTCATGAACCTCACACGACTGATGAGAGAATCTGGAAACGCAGACCCCCTACGTTACTCAGAAGAAATGGAGGTTGATAGAGACATGATGAAAACCTCTAAAGAAAGTGGTTTGTTAGTAGAGGAAGAACACGACCAACTTCATGATGTGAAGAATTGAAAGAGATAAAGACAAAAAGAAAAGAGAAGTTCATTGCTTTGGGTGTGAAGGAACTGGCCACTACAAGTCAGTTTGTCCTACAACCAGATGGAAAAAGCTGAAATGTTATAAATGTAGAGGAATGGGCCATATTAAGTCTGAGTGTCCCAATCTCCAAAAGGGAAAAGAAAAATCAGTTTTGAGTTACACAAATGAAGACTGTGAGGAACGTAAACACAAAGTAAGGAACTCTGTTGCCTTCATTGCTCATGTGGAGAATACGATGCCTCTGAACAACTCAGACTCTGATGATGAGCATGAAATTAATCCTAAAGAAGCTTATCATACTCTGTGTGACAAGGGTCTTCTAATGAGCAGTGACAAGCTTCAACTTCCTGAAGATAATTTTAGAGTAAAGGCGATAGTTGAACAACTACAAGAAGAAGAAAGTTCTGACACGTCTTATGAACTGTTTCCTGGTTCTCAATCAAGAAATGTGGAAGATCAAATAAAAGTTTTTCAGATAGAGTACTTCAAAGAAAAGAACAGAGTTGATCTGCTTCAAAGAGAACTGAATGGGAACTATAGAAAAATCAAGATGCTCAACAGTGGATCTCAGCATCTTGATAACATTCTGGCTATGGGAAGAACAAAGTCAGTTCATACTGGTTTTGGCTATCAAGGGGTGTCTAGTAGTCTTAGAGAGTCTCAGGGTGAACAGATCGTCTTTGTTAAATGTTGTAGCTCCACAGAAGCCTCACAAAATCATGATGCTCTCAAACAGATTCCAACAGCTAAACCTATCTGTGTTGACTCAAGGAATGATCGCAGCTCGAGGGTTAAACGTCCAAAGGTACCTCTTCAGACAAAGAAGCAAATATCCTTAGGTCCCATTGCTTCTGATAAGGTCTCATAGGATGTGTTGAAGTCAGATAACAGAATTTCAAGGAAAGCAAGTTTGAACACGAAACATGAGTCTTCTGCTCTCAAGTCTCGAGTTGGAACTACTAGCAAATTCAGAGGATGCTTCCATTGTGGGAAGATAGGTCACAGATGGCAGCGATGTTTCAAATGGAAAAAAAAGGATCCAATTGCTTTGGAGTTTGAAAAAATGTTGGGTTGAACCTACAAGGTATGGTTGTGTGTGGGTTAAAAAGAAGGATCTCTATGGGAAAACATCTATTTCTAACAGAACTGGTTGGATGCGTTTCTCTGCATCTGAAACAAAGGATGAGCCTCTGGTGGCCAACATGGCATGTATCAGTGACTTTACTGATGATAAACAAAGGTGGTACTTTGATAGTGGATGTTCTAACCACATGACTGGTGATAAGACCATTCTGAGCAATTACTCTGTTTCAGTCAGGGGAATGTTATGTATGGAGATGGTCTGATTGGATGTATTACAGGAAACGGATCCACAATCAACAGAAATACTCCTCATCTCACTGATGTTTGTCTGGTTGAAGAACTCAAGACGAATCTGATCAGTGTAACAACTGTGTAAAGAAGGATTGAGCGTTGTGTTTAGTGTGGAGGGCTGTAAAGCAATTGAAGATGACAGGAATATTCTGCTATCTGGCTCAAAAGTTGAGAACAACTGTTACGTCTGGTTGTATCCTGAGGAATGTCAGTTTAGTATGATTTGTGAACATGGTCTTAGTGCTAATGAATCTGATCCTCCAAGTGGTCTGTGTGTCAGAACACATGTGACAGAGGAAGTCAACACTTAAGGTTTAAAGAGACTATTCGAGAAAGGAAACCTCAAGAGAATTAAGGATAATGGGTGTTGGTATGGGGCTGGTCACAAAGAGCTAAACCAACTTGTCAAGAATCGTGTCTGGAATCTGATTCCTCTTGCCTCAGAATGCAAAACTACAGGTAAGCACATGTCTACTGTTAAATATCAGTTTAATGGTCTGGTTTGGTGTGACACAGGACGAAGGAAAAGTATAAATAACAGGTGGAGACTACGCAAGTTCTGGTTTGTCTTCAAGAACAGTCCAATCCACGTGCTAGAAAATATACAAGGGAATGTCATGTCATTCTCTTCTGAGTCAAAACACACTGCTAAGAAGAACAGTTGTGATCAGTTCTTACTGGTGACACAGACTCTGTCTAACAGGGGTATGATATCTAACACTCCCCTCTCTCTGTCTAAATGCATATGTCTTGCATATTGTCTATTGGATTATCAAGTAAAATTGAGCATATTGTGCTAAGCACCATTTGATTCTAGAGTTTGCTAAGCGATGTCTAGTTGAGAGTACATTGATTTTCTCTGATGATCAGTCCAAAAAATTGTTTATCAAAACTCTATTTTTAAAAATGGTTGCTAAGTCACAAATTCGTCTTTCTCTTTGTGAGCACTGAGTCTTAACCTGTTCTGGTTGGTTGTGTGGTACATAGTTGTTTCAGGATGGCATGTGTGTTTAATCCAATGTACAGATCACCGCTCAAAACCTCTCATCAGTAAGTCAGCTCAGAAAAAGAGCTCCTCATCATACATGTTCAGACGTGTGTCCTTCTCTTCTTATCCTTCATTCCTCTGTTGGGTTATAAAAGAAACCATCCTAGATCAAAATGAAAGGATGAGAAAAACAAAGAAAAGAAAAGAAAAAGGAAAAAGAAAAGAGAAACAAAAGAAAAAAGGGAAAAAGAAAACAAAATTTAAATCTTGTGTTATAAAAGCTCTATTCAATATAGCTGGGAAGGGTTTTTCTCCTCTGTGCTCTGAAACTTTCTCAACAGGTCCTGAACATGTATGCTGATGTGAAGACTAGTCTGAGTTGATCACTGAGTGTGAAAGCTCCTCTTTGAGAAATAGCTACCTCAATGAGCTGGTGTGATGATCACTTTCTAAAAGCTTCTGCTTGCTATTATGACTTCAATATGTGATGTCACATACCCTCTAGGACATGTTCAAGGGTTGGTGTCTCTATTCTGTATATATGTGTATATATTTTTGGTTGAAGTAACTTCACATCTTATCTCAGGAAATCAGTGTGTTTCGCACACTAAATGTTGTCTTTAGTGTCTCTTGAAACTCAATGGTTGCATACATGATTGCACCTTGTAACTGTCCTTTGAGTCAACAGCCTTTGAATCTGTTTGTCCTAATTCCTAAGGATTTGTGTTGCATCTATCTAGCTTCTAGATTAGCATTATCTGAAGTTATTTTGGTTAAGTCACATGAGTTGTGCATTGATAAACTTAGGCTGTTCAAACTAGTATTGCCTGAGTCTGGTCTGTGTTTTCACAAATGCTGCATACCTTGTTGTGCTTGTAGTCTTCTTAATCATGTGTCATATATGGCTCACTCTGATAAGTCTTGCTTAAAGAAAGTTGAGATGTACATCCTAAGATAGATTGATCAGTTTTAAAGGTGACACGGATGGACTCTGTTGCATTCATAATGGTCTAATTTGAGCGTTTTGGTGTCATTGATATTATTGCATTATTAGTGTCTAAAAGTTAAGTGTTTTCTTGTGCATCTGATTCTGAGTCATTGGTTGTGAGATTATATGGTAAATGTACTATATTGAGTCTTGTATAATGCATTTGGGTCTTTGTCATTCTCAGCCTAAACATATGGCTCTTGTGTTACTAATGGTTCCTTTTTTTGTCTAGATATGCTGATTTGTCTATATACAGCTTAGACTCAAGACTATGTCAATGGACTGCGTTTGTGCGTGGGTATGCTAAGATTACTAAGAACAAGAAGATTATCGATGAATGCATTATCATAAGATCTAGGCTATATGTTGTCTCAGACAAGACTGGTGGTTCTAAGGACAATAAAGCTACATCCAAGAAGGTCGTTAAGATTGAGCCAAATCTAAGTTTTCTCGATATATTCAGCTTTTCATCTTGTCCTTGACAATGGCTAGTAGGTGTCTTCTTGAGGATCTACCCTTATTACTCATGATCGTATTGTGCTTACTCATGATCACAAGTACTTTGAGACTGAGAGATGCGTGTGGTACCTCTGAGGATCTCAACAGTTCTTGCTGCTCATAATCTAATTGAGTATTATGGTCTTCTATCCATCATGTTGCCTGATATGTCTTACGATTACGAGCGCTCTATATCCTGGAGTGAGGAACGAATTGAGGAAGGAGTGGCTTTACATAGGGATTGACTATTCTAAACTGGGATGATCTTACATCACCACGTCTGTGTCTGATCATGGTACTACTGTACAAAAATGTCTGCTACAACTGGATACAAATTGATACATGTCCGCAACGCATACATGACTGAGCAACACTGGTGTTAATGATTGCCAACACGAAATCGTTCAACTTTGGCAGCTGGTGTATGATCAGATTGTAACAAGTATGTTGCACCTAGGAGCTTCCAGGTGGACCAGAACACTGTGTTTCTCTCAGACTTTCCTCCAGACCCAAAGGTTATGTGTCTGCCTACTGATCTCAAGAATCTAAACCTATAATCAAAGGCTTCACATCAAACTCTCAAGTCTGATCTTGTTCCCTGCTTCAAATCTATATAGTTAAATGACTAATTTTTTACATGAGTATGCATCCAAGCAGGGGAAGAACAAGGAATGACAAGCAAGGCTATGATTACAATAGAGGGAATTGAAAATGTTTTCTTATATCTCTGAAGTACTTTAGATGATATCATAAACATTGAGACTTATAAGCCTTGGGAAACACCTCTAGAAGAAGCTAGTAGGTTGTGGTGTTAAGTGAAGAGTGTGTCTCGAATTGCCGCTCATTGCTCCTATGTAATTGTGTGTTTGCTTCTCTGTGCAGGATGCTTGGATTGACATACTCAAGTAAAAAGGGATAGATTGTAGATGCATCAAGATTTGCATCAAGTATCCAATGGAGGAAAGAAATTTCTGAAGATGTCATGTGTCACTCAGGAGATTTTTGAAGAAGCTCTGTGTCACTCAGGTTCCAACAGAGAAGTCAAAGTGTTAAAGTCAACACGCCAGCTGCTGTGACAGGTGGCGCCTCGAGTCGTGTGAAGAGCAAGTTGGCGTTTGAAGCAGAGGAGCAGCTCGGGGAATACGGAATAAAGTGTTGACAATATGGAGAAAGCGTAAAAGGTGAAGCATGGAGCATTCCTTAAATGCGATGGGACATGTGATACAGTGTTTCACTGTTGCGTAACAGTGTTTTGTCTGTTGGTCAAAAGCATGACTTTTGACTCTACTTGGTAAAGTGAAGACGAATATAACTGGGTGATAGTGCTTCGTTTTCAGTGGTTCTTCTCGCACAAAAATAAACCAGCGTGAGTGAAAGAGATTTGAAGAATTCAAAAACCCAGAAAAGGGATTTTGGAGTGAGGAGTGAAGAACAGAGGTTTCGCAACTGCTGTTGCGTACAGGTTTGGGTAGATTAGGAATATGTCCAGGAGCAAATCACAGTGAGTGGTGTTGTGTAACTCTGGGTAGAATAGGATCGTTGAATCTGTTCTATAGAAGTATTCTTGTAATCTATCTGTTGCAGCAGTGCTGTGTGTAGCAGGTGCTACGGCTTCGTAACTGTTGTTGTGTTGCATTCTTGGGTAGATTAGGAACACGTTCTGGGTAGAATAGGATTGTGAATCTGTTCTATAAGATTGTTCGTGTAATCTATCTGTTGCACAAGTTGCTTTGTAAAAGCAGCTGTGGTGAATAGCAATAAAGACAAATTATTTTTATTGGAACTGCTCTGTGGTGTGCACTATATTTCTGTTTGTATTTTGTGCTAGGGTTCCTGCTTTTTCAGACTTTTAAACCCTAAATCTTAAAATTCTAAACCTTAGAAAATATTTTGACCCCAAACAAGCCATAACCTCTCAAAACTAAACTCTAATATACAACATAGTTAACCCAAACATAAATTATATATTGAGTAAATGATGTTGAAAAAGTAGTATTTTCGTAAAGATTTTTAAAAAGTAACACTTCAAAAATGGCATTTCTCAAAAATTCTCATTCTATTTTCATATATTTTAAGAAGAATTAATGAATGAACATCTTAATTTTATTTTCTGAATGTAATTTTTATAACTAATAACTAACACATATATGGTGATCAATCTGCGTCCATCGCAAACATAAAAATGTTGTGATAGAAAATGAGATAAAAATAAACAACTACTTTTCAGTTGTACTAGGCCGGTAAGTATCCGCGCATACGTGCGGATTTATGTTTTGTAATTTTTTAAAAATAATACTCCTTTTGTTTCTCTATCTAGGATGTTTTAGCAAAAGATTCAAAGATTAAGAAAAAACTTTCGCTTTAAAAATATATTAATTAAAAATAATTTAACCAATTATAAAAAGGACTGCGTAATAGTATTGATCACACAATATTCTATAAAGGTAAGAGTTACCTAAAAATATGAGAACATCCAATATAATGAAACAAAATAAATTGTCTAAAACATCCTATATTAAAAAAACAGAGGGAGTATGTTTTGAATGTCTTGTTGTTAGTTCATTTTTGTTTTTTGTGTTTTCTCTAGTATTAGTTTATTGTATAAGTTTGAATGTCTTTGTTTTTTTTCAATCACCCAAATGGTTATATTTTGAAAAACATAAATTGAAGATCATTTTCTTTGCAATCTTTCGGTACGAATTTTCATATGATTGCAAAAGCGTTTCCGCTAAAAACATCGAGTTCTTTCAAATGATGTTTTTGGGAAGCTTGCTTTATTTATTAGATCGAGTTCTTTCAAATGAGCATATATAGCTAGCTTTCGAAACATCTTGTGAGTTACTGATTTTTGCAGTTTAAATCGTGAGAAGTCTAAGCTTAATTTTTTTTTAAAACAGCTTAAATATAGTTAATTTGTAAGTTTAAAAAAAAATATAGTTAATTTGTTAGGACATTTTGTCTTCTATAAATTGTAGCTTTAATTTTGAGGAGCTTTTTAAACTTGTGCACATTCAAAACGGGAAACAAAAGAGAAGTGAAAACCAAATAGACAAGACTATGTGGGTTATAAGTACTACTTACTATAAAGTAAACTTTGAATTCCAAATTGCTTACATTCATATCAAGTTATTTCCAACGCCACACCTTCCCCAAAGAATTTCGGTTGTGAACATAGGATAACCAATCTAAAATAGAGTAATATGTCCAAAAATTCATTGGAGCTCAAGCATTGTGACGCTGGAGGGTTAGTCTAAAAAACTCCAAATGAGATTCCTTTGAGAAGCTTCTCCATATACTCTAATTGAACGTTGAGAAGCCTGAAAAATATACTATCATTCGAGACCATGATTTTTTCGTAACAGACCAGAGGATGCTCTCGGGTACAACAATCTCCACTATCATCGTCATCCCATTCTTCTGGGATTGAGAGCCTTACCGTTCATCAATTTTAGGACCATCTAACTTTTCTTGAACAACTTATAAAGATCAGAAAATTTATGAAGAAAGAAACTTAAGCAGGTTAATTAAGTAACAATGATGAATGAAAGACATACAAATGGTCCAATTCTTTCTAGTTGCTTCCCAATACCCTCTTGACATGGCCAAGCTACTCTTTGGAGTGAAAAATTACCACTGTCCAACTTCAACAGCGACTGACCTGTGTCGAGTTATCCAGTGTATTAAACTAATGTCAAAGCACATCGATATTAATATTTCGATTACCTAAAAAAGCATTGTTTTTTTTTTTTTAAATAAAAAATCTGGAAATAGCATAACTATTGATATATATATAAGCTTTATATTATAGTAATTATAATTACCCACACAACCTATAAATACATTTCTAATATTTAACCTGCATAGAATATTTCCTAGTTCTACACAGAACAACTTATTAAAACATTGATATATGTCATCAATACGGATGCATGGAAGCTACGATACATATGGTTTCATGACAAGATATATATAAGCATTTGACATTGTCAAGGGCGAGAGGTGAAAATATGAACCCACTGGAAATTAATCTTTCCCTTAAATTTGGCGAAATAATCATGCGTAAAGAAAGCATTGGGAAATTTTAAAAATCTGTCAAAACCTAAATACTCGTTACATACCCGTAAAGTATCCCGTGAATACCAGGTAAATGATACTCAAAATGTTTAGCATGATCCCTCTGCACTGCAACAAAGAAAGTAGAGGTCAGTAGTTTGAAGACATGATTTTAGAGGGAGAGAGAGCATTGTTCCATATCATATTCTCGAGTGCCGATAGCTAACCAGAAACATAAGGGACGATTTTATTCAAACATGACGTTATGCTAAAACCATAAGAGAAGCGAGATGGCGAGAGAAAGTGAAATATGAGATGAGTACATGAATAAATCCATTGAGTATTGAAACCATAACAAGTTGTGTGAATACTAAAGAGAAAACTTATAAAAGCGACGTGGTAAATGGACGAAGTTGAAGGCTTTAGTTTTCTCTATTGCTAACCTATCTTCTTCTTACATAAGGATGCCACTTTATAGTTTTTTGATCATCTTTTGTGTCTCAAGTTACTCCTCCTCAGATTACGTTCTAAAAATTATGTAGCTGCAATTTCGGAGTAGGTTACCTTATTTCTTTAATCCTGAGCTCAAGATTTTCGAGTACCGATCTTTTTGGCACTCTTTGCAACACTGTGCAAGGAAAAGCAACTCTTTTTTGCTAAAGAAGGAAAAGCAACTCTTAATACTACCCAATTGGGCAAGGTAAAGATGTTACTACATAAATTACTCACCTCAGTTCTCTGTCTTAAAATAAACGACTATATTTTGGTCAGATCCTTGTCCTCTTTGCCCGAAGGTTTTGATTTGTTTGAATCCTTCCATCTCATCGGGAAAACCTGTGGCAAATATAGCAAAGCAATAGACTGGCATCTTTGAAGTGATCATGCTAAACACCAATGGCCATTAAAACAGTATTATTAGATGACAAACTCAGATGAAAACAATGGAAATTATGTTAAGATCCCAAACACCAATGGTTAGATATTGTTAACCAAAAACTAATCACGTGTTGTTATATGTTGTGATGGTACATGTAGTGTGTTAATAAAAGCTCAAATGGAATGGTTTTGTAGCAAGACATGTGGCTGTGGAGGATCTCCACCTTGTACTCTTTCCGTAGCTAATGCATGTAGCATCGGAATCCTTTCTCTGCAAGGAGATAGACGAATCACCGTCATTGTCACTGGAGTTGTCGTAGCGGTGATTATATACCAAAGAAATGGGGAAATTGAAGATAAAAAATTTCAAAAATTCATCTCTAGAAGGTGGTGCGGGATGATTTGAACTCTATAGTCTATATCGTATATCCATCGAAGACAATAAGATTAAACTACTTACAAGCCGCTCCTCTCCCTTCTAGGATTACGAAGGGATTTGATTCCTTTAGGTTTGGGGTGTGGGAAAATAGCCTGAGGGATGATCGAATCATGAGAGATGGTGTAATTTTGTCTGAAAGATCTACCAAACAAAAGAGCTACAACTTGATTTTGATCTCGCGAGAGAAACCAAAGTGTGGATGTATAACGTAAGAAGGCGATGCCAGGGGAAGTGGCTTATATTCAATTGTATCTTTTGAAACGAAGGAAACTCTACAGTCTGATGAACCAATGTTTGAGTTTCTGTTAGATTCTAGATCTGGTTAAAAACGTTTTGATTTGATATCTACCGAAAAAGACCAAGAGACCATAGAAGAGAAAACTGAAAGAAGCATTTGGAAACCCATTTTGTTTTCCTTGCCACATGTCAATCAGCTCGAGAGGGACGTTGTCCATTCATATATATAATTATAAATAGTTGTAATACCGAAACTGATACTATTTCATTTTATATGATGTTTAAGATTTTTGCACATAGATTAAGAAATCATTTAATTTTTTAATTTTTTAATATAAAATATGTTTCATCATCAATTCCAAAACAATTCAACAAATGAAAAAAACAATTTGCAGAATTTAAACAGTCAAAACAACAAAAACACAATTAATTTTTGCATAGAAATCTGAAAACATTAAATAAAATGAAACAAAAACTTCTCTAAAACATCATATATAATGAAACGGAGGGAGTATTACTTATCTAGTTATCATAATTATAAAAGTATTGCTAGTGCACTCGAACGAATCGTATATATTCAGACTCAAAAATCCAAACCAAATAATGGACGCACAATTCCTCTCTAGAGCTCAGAATTCATCTTCTGGTTATTTTGAACTTTTCCGGCTGTTTAAGGTCTAACTCACTGATTTTTTTCGTTCTCGTTGGAGATACACATATATACTCTTTCTTTTTTTTCTCTCTATCACCACTAAATTTTTCACTCAAGCTCTTACTATTTCGTGGACTATTATACCAGTTTGACTCTGAGACTGTTTTCCTATTCTCGTTTTCTGACATTTCTTTCTTAGACAATTCATTATTTACTGTGGTCTTTTTTCTCTCTCTCTTGAACGTTGGCCATCGTCGGAAAACATCCCCTCATCGTGTTTTAGAAACTTTCACGTACAACTGTACAGTAACGGATCCTCCAATGATTGTTTAAAAAGACCAAAATTCTGAAGCAGTAACCTAAACTGTTTATTTTTAAAAAATAATATCTATAGTTTAGCAAAAAACAATTAATATCAATTAACAATTAAATCTCAGCTCATCTTCCTTTTTTAAATTTTAATTGTAATTAAGTTGGTATTTTTAAAAAGTTGTCATGATCCGCTGATTAAATCTGAAGAAAATATAGAGAAATAGACGGAGACATAAAGTGTCATATTTTGTGAAGAATGCTAAACGCTTAAATTGATTAATGAAAGTTGATAAGAAATGTAATTTTTTTGCTAATAACCATGAAAATGTATTTTTATATATAGTATTAATTTACCTAATAACCATGAAAATCATAAAATTTAAACGAAAAACTAAAAACTAAAAAAAAAAAAAATATGTGGCACAATCACAGCCATCTAATTTTAGAGTTTTTGGTTGTTTGCTTAATTATATTTTTTTGAAGTGATTATGCAAATTCACAGACAGACAATAGTTCATTTGTGGTACCGACAGATTAGATTAAAGGGTCAAAGGTTCATCCAACGGCTACGAACACTGATTGCGTTGGCATCATTGATTATAAAAAGGAGCAGATCCTAGTACTGCTCAATTTCTCCAGTCCCAATTACGGACCCAGAAAATATTTTTACCTGGATCAAAATATATTTTAAATATTAAAATTATTGTTATTATTTATATACGTATTATCATTATTAAATAAATATTTCATAAATTATTTTAACACTATTATTTACTTATTGTTTTATCTTGACCAAAAAATTGATTTTAAAAATTAAAATCAATGAACAAAATAAAAAATAAAAAAAAAACGTAACAACAACATCAAACAAAAGGAAATAAAACCAAGAAACAAACCAAGGGAAAAACGGACGTAAGGGCATCTCCAACCCCACTCCATATCTTATTCCAAACTCTATTTTAGAGTAAAAATTTTTCTAACCCTACTCTATTTTCAACTCCAAAATGGAGTAACTCTATTTTTTCTGTAAATATGGAGTAATCTCATTTTACATTCCATTTTGGAATTGAAGTTTATTTATAAAATAGTTTTTTAAACTTTAAATAAATTAATTTTAGGAGGTAAATAATTATTTTGGTGATGATTTTCTATTTGTGTGATATTATTTTTAATTAAACTTTTACGAATTTGTCAAAATCACAAGAATTTGCAACAAAATAATTATATTATATTATAATGTGTGAAATTGTGATTATGTGTAATATTTTTTTTGTTAAAAATGTGTAGGTACGTCTAAGCTAATTTATGTTATTACGAATTCAACTTTTTAAAAATATATATTTTATAAATAAAATGTATTATTAGTAACTAATAATAAATAGAAAAATGAAATATAATTAAAATATTGTTTTTGAAGTGAAAAATGGAGTAATACATTGGAGTAAAATCCAACTTCATTTTGGAATGAAAATAGAATGATACATTGGAGATGGTCAGAAGAATAGAAAAATGTTAAGATTTTGAAAGAAAAAAACTTAAAAAAAAGGCAAAATGAGATAACAAAGTAGGCACCGAATGGAGAAAGCAGAACAAGCAAAGCGGATCAAGCGGATCAAGTAGATCAAGCAGAAAAAAAGCAGATATAAGAGACCAAGCTGGAGAAGTGCAGATCTAACAAATAAGGGGCAATTACAAAAATATCACTTTTTGTGTGCACATTTGCAAGAATGTCACTTAGGGGTGTCCATTTACAAAAATACTACAAATTATAGATTTACAAAGCCTATATCTTAAAATTCTAAACTCTAAAAAATGTTTTGACACCTAAAACCCCCTAAACATTCAAAACTAAACCCTAATATAACATAGTTAACCCAAACATAAATTATATAATGAAAAAATAATTTTAAAAAAGTGGCATTTTGGTAAAGATTTCAAAAGTGTGACATTTTTGTAAAGTGGCACTTGGAAAGTGGCATTTTTTGAAATTTCTCAACAAATAATGCAGTTCATAATATATGTTTGAATGGTGAAAGCGGATAAATAGTAATACAAAATATATATTAAAATAATAAAAAACAAAAATTTTGGAAGAAAAATCTTAACTAACAAATTATTAAACAATATACATACTATAAATAAATTACATTAAATCTAAATATTGTTTAGTTTTGGATATTTTTAACACATAATTTTTTCAAACTTTAAAATTTTACATTTTTTTTAATTATGATAGCTATATTATTTAGGATCAATTTCTCACTAGGCAAAAAAAATAATAATTAAGGATCTAACAAAAATTAACATATGTGGTCTAATTGTGTCCATTAGATTTAGGTTAATTGGTTAGATTTTTTATTATAGCGTTTTTAGTTATTCAACCCAATTTCCCTATTATTTATTATAGTGTTAAAATTTAATTTTTTTATAAATTATGATCACTAGCTTATTTAATGTTCTTACTACAATAACAATTACTATAAGAATTTATAACAACAAAATATAATCAATTTCTAAATAATTACTTAAATAAAACGAATTTGGTTATTAAAATATTAAAATATAATTTATAGGCAAACTGGGAAGTGATAATTTATAAGCAAATTTTGGTTATCATTTAAAAAAAAAATTAAAAGTAGATCGATTATCCCCTTCTCCAAGTGGATGAAAAATCTGCTAATGGATCATATTATCTTCAATAATTTGTCATGCAAGTGGTTCACATAATTTCTATTTATTTATATTTGTTGATTTGATAAATCGATGAATCTCTATAATATTAAAAGAGAAGTACATTTAGGAGAATATCCAAAACTGATTCCAATATTACTTAAATTGCCATTTTTTTATAACTAAATTGATTAAATTGAAAAAGGTAGTTTTGAACTAATGTAATGGCAATTTCAGTAATTTTGAGTACAATTTCGGCTATTTTTATGTTATGAATTAATTGCATTTTCGTTTTTATTTTTGTTGCACATTAATGACATTTTTGTTATTTTAGAAAAGTTTTGTAAAATCAGCATTAATTCAAAAATATTTAATTACCAATCAATTTTTTTTAAAAATATTTAATATCCGTTTATATCAACATATAATCAATTTTAAGAATTAGATCCCCCATTCATCCTTGCTTGATGATATTTTTTATATACAAATTAAATAATAAAATAATTTATATGATAAAAAAATATAAATTTTTTTTATGCATATGTTATGATTTGAATTTTTCAAAAAGAAGAAAAAATAATGTTTGTCAAAATCTCACATCGGATACGAAAATGAATTGGAATAAAAAGACGTACTATAAAAAGAAACAAAATAATCAAGAGCGGTAAGAGTAGGAAACCTAATCTCTCCAAAACAAAATATTTAATTCATTTTAATTCGATTATTAAGTTAAACCGCATAATTAAATTGAATAATAGAAATAACTTATCCAAATATTTAATTTGATTAAAAGATATTTTTTGTTCTTTTTCGTTAAAAGATGTGGCTTTCATTAAATGAAATATGAATGTTCTACAATCAATCTAAACCAAAAGTAGAGTAACCTTATGCAAACAAAACTGGGCAACCTTAACAATTAGCCCATAACATAGAGAGATAACAAGGCTGAAACGACAGTGCCTCCTACACACCGGTATTGGCACTTTCATCTTCAAAGAAACCACTCTGCCATTTTGTGGATCTTTTAATCGTATTTATTTTTACTTTTTGTATTTTTATTTTATTTAATTCAATAGAAATTTTCTAAATTATTCTTAATAATAAATCTAAACAATAAATAGATATATTCAAAGTAAATATAATCTCATAAAATCTTTAGAATTTGATTTATTATTATTCTTTGAAAAGATGCCTAAAAACCTAATTTAATTCTAAGACATAAACTATTTAACATATGAAAAAACAATGTTTTTTAAAGTCCCACATCGCATATGCAAATGAATTTGGATCCAAAAAAATACTATAAAAGAATAAAAATTTTATGAAGAACGGTAAGAGCAGGAAGCCTAATATACTAAGCATCCAAAACTAATAATTTAATTTGTTTTAATTCGGTTATTAAGTTAAACCTTCACAATTAAATCGAATAATAAAAATAAATCTAGCAAAACTTTAATTTGATAAAATAGGTTATTTAAAGGAACGAAATAATCGTATTAGTTATATAAAAACATATTTTAATTTTGTTTATATATTTTCTACATGAGTTTCTTATTATTTTTAATTTATTTAAATATTTCAATATCATTAATAGTGATTTCCTAAACTAATCTTAACAAGATATGTAAACATTAATGAATATTCAAAGTAAAGATAATTTATTTAAATTATTCAAATTTGCGTTCGGAATTTTAGCAACAAAAATATTTTATTACCAATAATCACGAGATTTATGGTTTCTTTAACAAAGAGATTTTCCATACTCTAATTTTCGTATTTATATTTAACTATACATATAAAACCGATATTTTTCAAAGTCCCACATTGGATATGAAAGTGAATTTGGATCCATAGAAATACAATAAAAAACAAATTGAAGAAGAACAGTAAGAGCATGAAATCTAATTTAATAGGCATCTAACTAAACATTTGATTTGTTTTAATCTGGTGATTAAGTTAAACCGAAAATCAAATCGAACAATAGAAATAACTTTAGAAACTTTAATTTGATAAAAAAATATTATTTAAATTTTTTTATGAAACGAAATAATCCTATTAATTATATTAAAAAAGTAGTTTAATTTTTTAAGATTTTCGTTTTTCTTTTTTATAATTTTTAATTTATTAAAATATTTCAATAGCATTAGTAGTGATTTCATAAATTAATCTTAACAAGATATGTAAACAATAAATGGATATTTAAAGTAAAGATACTCTCATAAAGTCTTTAAGATCCGATTTATTATAATTTTCTTAAAAAATGCCAAAACAACTTAATTTGTACCTAAGATTATAAATTACTTAACATATTAAAAAGTAATGTTTGTCAAAGTCTCACATCGGATATAAAAATGAATTTGGATCCAAAAGAATACTATAAAAGAATAACAATTTGATGAAAAGCGGTAAGAGTAGGAAGCCTATTATAATAGGCATCCAAAATTAATAATTTAATTCGTTTTTCATTCGGTTATTAGGCTAAATCGAACAATTAAATCGAATAATAGAAATAATTTTAGTGAAATTTTAATTTGATAAAAAATATTATTTAAAATTTTTGATGGAACGAAATAATCCTATTAAATATACAAAAAAATACTTTAATTTTGTTCATATATTTTCAACATAAGTTTTTTTTTAAGATTTTCATTTTTCTTTCTTATTATTTTTAGTTTATTTAAATATTTTAATAGTATCTATAAAATATTAGATCATATATTTGAGTTATTTCCTTGAAATCGCGGCTTACGTGAGGAAGAAGTTGTGATTAATGAATAAGTGTCTTTCTTTTATTGTAAAGTATGAGTGAACATTTACAATTCTAATGATTCTACAAGTCATATATACATGTAGATGTATGTACTCTATATATATGCTGGTAGACAAAATGTATAAATTTAAGTAGGTTGTTCGCTACAAGTGCTACAAATCGTACTATCAATTATAATTATTCATATGGAACTAACAGTTTAAGTATCTTTCCTCTAATTTTTTTTTATTATCTATTCAATAAAGTTATAGCTAATATATTAATTATTAATAAGATTTTTCGGATTTACAGTGAAGAAATCTATTTTTCATATTTACAATTAACTAATTAAAATCGATTTAATGAGAATTTTAAGGAATCTTCATATGCTTTGAAGATTTTGTTGAGATTGGTTTATTAAGATTGTGCAGCAAGTTTCTCATAGTTTTAAGGAATGTTCTGATACTGAATGTTGCAGTAACACTCAATAGTGATCTCAAGCTAATTTTTTAAAATGACACGGTATGTAAATTGTTTTGTTCATAAATATACGTACAGATGACATTAAGATGGTGTTTTAGTACATGGATTATAGACAACATACATGGATCCTATCACCAGAAGCATGTGTGAGATTTTATAAAAGTATCACAGAAAGCACAAGCTATTGAAAAATTGTTTTAGAGATGTACATACACTTTAAAACAAGTACTAGACGGGTTAGCGCATACATGTCTTAATTATATTAAACAAAAATAAATATAAATAAGTTGTATACTTTGTATTGCTTATAAACTTGGTTTTTGGTTCTGAGAAGTTAGTAGCGAGTGTAAAATTGACAGGAACAACAAAAATTAAAAAATGAAGTTCTTTTTTTGTCAACTACACATTGATCCAATTAGGTAGAAAGTTGTTTGCAAAACAAAAATCTACAGTTCTAGAACGGCCAGAAATGCTAAACAGTTCATCTTTAAAATAAAACTATAAAATGACCAAAAATATAGAAAAATTGGAAAAGCGGTTGTGCATCTCCCAGAATATTGCCAAGATGATAGAGAAAATTAAATACATCTAATACTTTTAAAATGGAGAAAGTGGTCGTGCTTCTCATTGAACCGAAAAAAATTATTTAATAGACTAAAATTCATAGAAAAAAATTATTTAAACCAAAAAATTAGATCACATGAAATAAATAATTGCAAATTATACAAATATCTAATAGTTTCTAAATTCATAAATTTGTCAATTTTTAATATATTTATTGTGATAAATATGAGTATTATTTATATCAACAAAACTATTTTATAAACTATATTTGAAATAATAGAAAACATTGAAACATAAACAATAAATTTTTATTGGAAACTGCTCAATCTTTGTCTAAACAAAAAAAAATAAACTCATATGAACCTACATGTAGGTGTGTCAAGATCGGTCAATACTCATGGCTTATCCAAACTCGTCCATAATTTAAGTGGGTTAAGGTTATATTTTTTACCTGTATAAATAAACGAGTCTTCGGTGGGTTACCCCTAATGGGTTTATGAATTTAGCAGATAAACTCATTAGGATAATGAATTACCGATTGATTTATCACAAAATTTATCAAAAATAAAATAATAATATATATGTAAATTACTCTAAAAGGTTATCAAGTGTTTTTAAAAAAATTAACAAATATGTTTTTCTTATTATCATCATCCAAGATCGAAGTATCTTTTAAAACTAATCATTGGTTTATTGCTTTATTGATTTTATTAGCTTTATGATTTTTATTTTATTTTATTTTAAGATACATATACATTTTAATTTAATTTGTTACTTGAAAAATTGAAAACGTTGGTCCGATTTATAATAATATGGATTGTTTTTATTTATCTATTAATTTATTTTTATATTTTAATTTATATGTGAGTAACCCATATAACCCATTAAATCAATGAGTTTTATATTTTTAGATTTGGATATGTAAATTCAACTCATATAACATATGAGTTCGTTCGGGTCAAACTCCCATTAAATCTCAAATCCATGTGGATTTGGATCGGATCGAATTAAGTACGGGTGAGAATCTAGTAGTAACAATTAAAATGGATTGACTGCTCTGTTTTTGTCTCATTATCTCATTCAAAGCCGTAGTTTCGAAAACAGGTGATGGTTCAATGTAATTGAACTTGAACCAATTTTGCCAAAGATGATTACATTGTTTAGCATGCACGTTTGGTTTATATTATTTTATCTAGGTCACTTGACCCACCTTCGGTCCTCTTGTCGATATCTGTGATACGATAAATTGTCGATAAGTAGACTTGTGAAGCCGCCGTGTGGTCTTCGTGGTCACGGACTCACGGCGACGACTCCGAGCGAGGGGCACAGTGAAGTAAATGGAACAATTGGGGGTTTTAACGCATATAGAACTAATTTCGGGGCACAAATTATAAATACAGCAATCATTGTAGTAAATGCTGCATTCCTGGCACGAGTCAAAATCAAAACAATGGGGGAGGCTGCGATCCGAACCATCGTCGAAGCGATTCACTCGACGCCGACTCAGGCCGTCGTCTACGGCGGTGCTTCCATGGTATACGATTAAGAGTTTTGAGTGATAAGCAAAAGTTAGTCTCATGGTTATGCTTTGAAATCGGAAACTATTTTCAGGCTCTAGGTTGGTTGATGTCTGTTCCTGGAGCTTCCAACACTCTTCTCGAAGCCGTGGTTCCGTATTCCAGGATGTCTACGGTCCAATTGCTCGGCAGGGTTTGTTCTCAATCCTCAACAAATTAATCAATCGAGATTTTTATCTCAAGCTCTCTCTCTCTCTCTCAGGTTCCGAGCCAATACTGTAGCCAAGCAATGGCCAAGGAGATGGCCTTGCTTGCCTATAATCGGGCGCTTATGCTCTCTAAACCAGGTAAGCGTGTTACTTTGCGAGAACTGGAAACATATACTATACAGTATTGTTCTGACTTTTTTTATATATGTTTCCTAGGATGTCCGGTTCTTGGTGTGGGTTATACGGGAACACTGGCAACATCTCGTCCTAAGCGTGGGGATCACAGGTTTATGCACTTCTTGTTTCCAATGTTTGCTTCTATTCTAAGCTATCAATTCAGTATCAGGGGATTTAGATTTTCTACCATGCCTCGTAACGCTTTTCTTTTGTTGGGCGAGTAGGTTCTTTTTGTCTATGAGAGCATCCGACCGCATCTGGGAAACTTCAGTCACTCTAACAAAGGTCATTGCAACATTCTTTAATATCAACTAGTCATATGTTTCTTATCTTATTGTCGAAATTTTCAGAACCTACGAAGCAGAGAGGAAGAAGATAAGGTGGCAAGCCTTGTACTGATCCAGGTGTCTTATTAAGCTAATTACAAACCTAGTACCTGCCTAGCACATTGACCTCTCATTTGTTTTTCTCTACTTCTTAAGGAAAAAAAGAAGATTGACAAGTTAGTTCAGTTACTGGTATTACAAACAAGTATTTGCAGACGGTTGTATCTCTTTTTTAGAACTGAAATAGTAAGATGGATAGGGCAGTTTTGTATCCATGCTTTCCTCAGCTCGCATAACTCTCGTGTTAAAGCATTCTACTTTCAGGTACTCATCACAGACTGACTTCTTAAAACATTTTCTGGTCATTATCATAGGCTATGGCCAAGGCATGCCAAGTTTCTGGGACACTTGACTGTGGCTTGACCGAGTCTGAGGTGCCTGACGAGTCTGAAACACAGTTTAGTGAAGAACAAGAACTAGAGCAGCTTATAAATGGGGAATTGTGCTTTAAGATTTATCCATTTTCTGGGGGTAAGATTTTGGTCATTTGGCTCAATAAATCTTACAAATTTTTTAAACTGAATCTTGCATCCGTTGCCATTAATGATGGATTAGCTCTACCTTTATGGCAGAAGCACACGGGTCAGATGAAGACAGAAAGATTATACTGCCTGGTTCTTTTAATCCATTACATGATGGTCATCTCAAGCTGTTGGAAGTTGCTATGAGGTATGTTATTATTTGTTTGCTTAAGAGTACCTGCTTCTCTTTCAAGTGAACCTATTTAAAAGAAAAACCGTGGTTAATGCTAATCATTATGTAAATCCTGAATCTTCTGTGTATCTATTAATGTCTTTGATTCTTTGCTGACTCTATGTTTCCTAGTTAAATCTGATATAATGCAAGTATTTTCTTTGGTTGCGACCTACATGCTGTGCTATATGAATTGATTCCGTTGTTGGATTTTGGAGAGGCCTCTGGCATGTTGACGTTTTATCTCCAAACAAGAATTCAGATAACTGTATTTTAATCTGTAGTATAAAATGCAAACAATCTCTCAAGCAGATTTGTTGATGCAGTGTTTCTGGGGGCGGGTATCCATGTTTTGAAATATCCGCAATAAATGCTGACAAACCGCCGCTTTCAGTAGCACAGATTAAAGATCGTGTCAAGCAATTTGAAGCAGTTGGTAGACGGAATGTTTCTTTCTTTCTTACTATGCGCTATTTATTCATCTTTTATATCTATCTTGTTCACCACTTTTTGGCATCTCTGAGTTACAACAATCTTATGATCCAGATTCGAGCTATAATTGTTTTGTAGTGCAAGTTTATGTCTGTTAGTCATGATCTTTTGATGCTGGTTTAGTATCTGGTTGGCAGGAAAGACGGTAATAGTTTCAAATCAGCCATACTTCTACAAGAAAGCTGAACTCTTTCCAGGAAGCAGTTTTGTAATCGGCGCTGACACTGCAGCTAGACTTGTTAATGTATGATCATTTTCTTTTGTTTCTTTCCTTAACACTAACATTAGATTTGTATGCTACACTGCGGCTATCAGCTACATAAAACTCAGTAAGACACAAATGTTTGATTTATCTTCCGACTCCACACTATCGGAGAAGAGTAAGGATCTTAACTTGTTGCAGCCAAAGTACTATGAAGGAAGCCAGAAAAGAATGTTGGAGATACTCGGTGATTGCAAGCGAACAGGTTGCAGTTTCCTTGTTGGTGGGCGCAATATAGATGGTGTATTTAAGGTATGACCTAAGCACTAAAATCTCAGAACAAATGCAGTTTTACTCCCTTGAGCGTTGTCTAAGTAGATGGTGTATGCCTTATCCATGCTCCACTGCAGGTTCTTGAAGACCTTGATATTCCAGAGGAAATAAGCGACATGTTTATCTCAATTCCAGCAGAAAAATTCCGGATGGATATATCCTCTTCAGAGATAAGAAAAAAGCAAGGGAGTGTTGATAAGAGGAAACGTGAAGAAGAGGTATATCAAAAGAGGTAAATTTGGCTGTGAATTGGTGTAAGGAGGAATACAATTTCTGTGGATCTTGTTCGTTATCTTCATCTTCTATCTCCGTTCCTCTGTTCGCTTGTCCTTTTTTTTTTTTTTTTTTGATACCTAACCCTTATTTATTTGAGGGAAGAAAATGTATGAAAATGCTGATGGAACAGTAGAGCAGCATTCCTGGAATATATTGCAACTGTGAAAGCATGCGAGGAACATGAATATATCATTATAGCGTTCTTCATTTTCCTTGGTCTTACGTGACTATCTACCATGTTAAATTTTGATCCAAAGAAAATTCCTGAAAATTCCATCTTACGGGTTGTGATTCCAACTTCTTTGTCTTGGGATAAGTCAACAAGAAATTGAAAAAGCAATTTGAAAATTGAATTTTGTCAAAACCAGAGGATTGGACCATACATGTAAATGCTTCTGGTTGGCAGGAAAAGCAACTGATTCCACCTCATTTATTTAAGATCTTGTTGCAGCAAACATTCCCTGAATGTACGCAGGCTACAACGAGGTTTGGGGCAATTTATCCCTTGTTGAAGGAAGTGGCTAGCTATTTGCCGGTGCACCAATAAATCAATCGCCATGAGTCGTTGTGAATGAAAGAAACCACCAAGTGATACGACCAACTGTCGTTGGCTTGGTTTGTAAGAGAAAATCGTGATCAGAGAAACATGAATTCTAGAGTTAATAGAGGTAGAGTACGACTGATACCATTTAGTGTTTTTGGTCAAAGAGGTAGAGTACGAGGAGGATGTCCTCAAATGGCCTTAAAGTTGATTTCAGTTCTAATATAACCCTCTCAATAAAAACATTTTATTTTTGATTTAATTTTTCTGTTTTAAAATCGAAAAATTAGAAAAATACGAAAATACCCTTAATGAAATCACCCTTTTACAGATCCAACCACCTGAATTCGGATCAACCCATACCCATTCGGATCCCACTCCCCCACTCTCCCTCTTCTCCTTAACCCGACACGAATCAACTTCATTTTTTAAAAAAAACAAGTCTGCGAACTCTCCCTCCCTCTCTTTGCTTCTTCTTAATCAAGTTCAACCTAGTACAACCAAGTACAACCAACAGAATTCGATCAACCCACACCCAAACCCGTTTAATTCGGATTCCACTCTCCCTTTCCTCTTTAACCCGAAATCGAATCAACTTCTTTAAAAAAAAACACAAGTCCACGACAACATTCAACTCTCCCTCTCTTCGCTTCTTCTCAACCAAGTTCAACCAAGGACAACCAAGGATAATTGTTCGTAAAACGAAATCTAATTCCAAGGTAAGTCCGAATCTACTTTCTATATTCAAATCCGAGTAGAATTCGCGATGAAATTAGGTTAAAATGCTTAACCGATTTCGGAAGTTATAATGTTGGGTTTGTTTGGTTTTTCGAAGATAAATGCCGCGCACGAAGAACGCAAGTTATGTTGGTGAAACATCTCAAGGACAACGCGAAGTCGGAGTCCCTGATAGTTCGAATGACAGTGAACCACTTGTAAATGACTCAGAACAAACTTTGTCGGACTCTAGCCATTCTACGGTATGACTCATTACTGTGGCCAACTAAGTGCAATTTAGTATAACTTGCAAGTTTAGTAAATTTTTGAATGGTTAAATAATTTGGTATAACTTGGTATAACTTGCAAGTTTTATTAAGGTACATCTTGGAATTCAATTCGGAAACAAAAGTTGGTAAATGTTGATATAACTTGCTAGTGTTTGTAACTTAGTAATCGGTTAAATAACAAGATATAACTTGGTATAACCTGCTAGTTTTACTAAGGTACATCTTGGAATTGAATTCGGAAACAAAAGGGGTAATATGGTATAACTTGGAATCGAATTCGGAAACAAAAGGGGTAACTTGGTATAACTTGTTAGATTTTTGTAATATATTCCAGAAAACTAAAAGGATTAACTTTGTTAATTTTGTTTGATTGCAGGATTCAAACGAGGAAGTTGCGTTAGAAAGAAGGCTAGAGATGTACTTTCCACCGTCTCAATATACAAAGCCGTTTAAGATTTCGGCTAAGTGTAGTATTAAAGAGACGGTGAAACTCCTTGAAGACCATCTTACAGAGGATGAGATGTCGTGGTTCCGCAATCACCCACAGTTCAAACATTTCTTCCATATACTGATGGGCATGTGGATGCTTTTTCTTCGCACGGCGAAGATAGCGAAGACAAAGGAATGTTGGTTCATAGTGAACGGAGTTCCAATCCGGTATTCTCTAAGAGAAATGGCACTCATGTCTGGATTGTATTGCCATAACTATCCAGCGAACAAAGACACTTTCGGTGGGACCGCATTTGTTGGTGCTCAGTTTGGGGTGGGGGCAACAATAACTCGGGAAGAAGTCAAGAAGAAGTTATTTTCAATGAAGAAACTTTCTCAAAATCGGTTGAAGATGGCAGTGCTATATTTTTTGTGCAGCGTTCTTATCGGGAAACGAAAGGGAGGGAAGCAAGCACCCTCTGTCCACCCTTTCTTTATTAGAGCGGTGGAAGATCTTGAAGGGTGCCTCTCATATCCGTGGGGACGAAAGGCGTTTGAGTAGAACATTAATGACATCTTCCATTGTATGGACCACTACGGAGGGGATGTGAGAGGATAGTGGGTCTTTCCCAGCTTCATTATCCCGCTGGAGGTAAGTTTTTAAAAATGTATAACTTAGTATAGCTCAAATTGAATTCGGACCAAAAGAGAGAACTTGGTATAACTTGATATAACATGGTACAACTTGGTATAACTCAGTTCGTATAACTAAGTATAACTTTGATTTTGTGTGATGATGTGTAGTATCTTGCGTATGAGGCCATTCCTGCCCTGAATAATAGTTGCATTGAAGTTGTTCCTGCACACAAAAGCTGTCCTCGTATGTGCAAGATGAAGTTCAAATCCGGCAAAATGAAAGGGTTTGCTCTTAAGGACATCAATGTCCAACTTGGTACAACTAAGGTTAGTAATCCGTTTATATTGCAAAAACGTTTTTTTTTTTATCAACTCGGTAGTTATTAATTTGTATTTATTAATTTTCTCAGGATATTCAGAGTATCCTGACTCCAACCAGCCGTGAGAGGCGTATTTTGCACCAACTCATGGATATTGATAATGGGTGGAACGATAATGATGATGCATTGACTGATGGGTGGACGAGGCTTATTCTGGTGGAGAAGAAGATGGTATGGTCTCGGCATCTTTATATTGAAAATGTAAAGGCCAGAGGATTAGATCCTGATGTGGGTGATGAGGACGATGTTGTGGGTTTCAGTGGTGTTATTCGGGATGAGACTATACCCGAAGATGCTCCTGAGACTACGCCTGCGGATGCTCCTGAGACTATACCTGCGGTTGCTCCTACTATACCTGCGGATGCTCCAACTATGCCTGCTGATGCTCCTTATCAGTGGAGAAATGAAATGGTTGCGCTAAAGGGACAGATGGAAAAAATGTTTTCCGAACTTAATATGAAGATTGAAGGCCTTGGTACCAGAGTCTCCTCTATTGAATCATATCTGAGGTTGGAAAGAGAAGAGGATGAGTATAACCGTGTGTTTGATGACTATAACCCTCTGTTTGAAGAGGAACAACTTGCTGCGGAACAGGTACAAGTTGGTGCAACCTGAAAATCAGTATTAAATCAATAATATATGATATATGATATATGCTATGTTGTATGAACAGGTACAACCTCGTGCAACCGAAGTACAACCTGATGCAACCATGGTGCAGCCTGCTGTAGAACAGGTACAACTTATTGCAACCTGAAAATCAGTAATAAATCAATGATAATATATGATATATGATATATTTTATGATGTATGAACAGGTACAACCAAGTGCAACTGAGGTACAACCTCGTGCAACCGAGGTACAACCGGATGCAACCGAGGTACATCCTAGTGCAACCAATGTACATCCTGGTGCAACCAATGTACAACCTAGTGCAACCAATGTACAACCTGATGCAACCGAGGTATATCCTGGTGCAACCAATGTACAACCTGATGCAACCTGCTGCGGAACAGGTACAACT
Organism: Arabis hirsuta; assembly: GCA_964056655.1. Lineage (NCBI taxonomy): Eukaryota > Viridiplantae > Streptophyta > Magnoliopsida > Brassicales > Brassicaceae > Arabis > Arabis hirsuta. Next base: position 24,647,137 of record OZ053302.1, on the reverse strand, counting down.
TGGTGCAATCGAGGTACAACCTGATGCAACCATGGTGCAACCTATTGCGGAACAGGTACAACTTGGTGCAACTGAGGTACAACCTGATGCAACCTACTGCGGAACAGGTACAACTTGGTGCAACTGAGGTACAACCTGATGCAACCATGGTGCATCCTGCTGCGGAACAGGTACAATTTGGTGCAACCTGAAAATCAGTAATAAATCAATGATATATGATATATGATGTATGAACATGTACAAGCTGCTGCAACCGAGGCACAACCGAGGCTTTATGAGAGGAGGAAGAGAAAGAGAGCAGCCGAGGTTCCAGCTGAGGCTTCATCGGAGGTTCCAGCAGAAGCAACGCATAAGATCAAGTATATAGCGAAGGGGAAGGGAAAAATCGTTGTGATTAGGAGTCCTATTGGTACTAGGCAGCGCGGCAATATTTTAGAAGGACAGAAGAAGGATTAGAGTGTGTTTGTCCTCTCCTTTTATTTGATTTAACTCTTTGATTGAACTCTCTTTTTTTGGTGTTTTTGTTTTTGTATGGATTTACTTGGAATAACTTGGGTTTTTTTAGTTTAACTTGGTACAACTTGTGTTTTCTAAGGATAACTTGGAACAAGTTTTTTAGGAGTAAAACATATCCACAATTCAAGTTCCAAAACCACAATTCAACTTCTAATTCCACAAATATACGGTCCTTACATAGTTGTACAAACATACGGTCCTTAAATACGGTCTTTAAATACAAATAGTTGAAGAAATAAACGGTCCTTACCTAGTTGTACCAATACGAGACCTAGTTATTCTTAGTTACACAATCTTGATAATCATTGTTCCAAGAAGAAGAAGGGAAGAACATAGAATCAGTAATGTCCTCGTTTTCTTACTTTCTTGCTTCAACAGGAGAACTTCTTCTTCAAGAACACTGACTTGAAAATCCAACTGTTCTATCTCATCCAGAAATGCTTAGTCAACCCACTTGAAGACATGGTCATCGTTCAGAAGCTACATAAATTATTGAACAAATGTGAAAGTGTAAAGAATATATGAATTCGGGTCATGTGAATTCAGTCAAGTTATGAGATATACCTTCCTTTGAGCAGCATATAAACACCGATAGTACCGATGACAAGGATTCGATACTGACCCAGAAATCTTTTCAACAATCACGGATCCGCAGTGACACTTTTTTGGAATTCCAGGAACTCTAATTCGTTTAGAGAATGTGCCATATGTGTTCGTTGATGCTTCAGAGTTGCAGCTCATATCGATTCATGAAAATTGTAAAAGGGAAGGAGAGTAAAGTAACGGAATCGGAAAATCGAAAATGGGAAAAAGAACAGAATCGAAAAATCGATTTATGAAAGGAAAGCCAAGGCCACAGAAAATCAGAGAATCGGAAATGGTAAATCGGAAATCGGAAAATCAAATAGAGAAAATTTTTCGGCAAGTCGGAAATGGTTTATCGGAAATCGGAAAATCGAAATCCAGTAGGAGGATGTGCCGCCTTTTGAAAATTGGAAATGGAAAAAAGGAGGATGAGGAAAAAAGGAATCGGAAATTCATACAAAAAAAAGAATCGGAAATCGAAAGGGATATTTGAATTTTTTCTATTTAAAAAAAAAAGGTTTCACGTGTGCGCCGCCTTTTCGCACATATGTAGCTGCCAAATATGTCAAGTTGTACATGATTGACCAGTTGTACCATTTTCGGCAAGTTGTACTTTTTGAAATTTTTCTTAAATTTTAGGTATACACATGTTTAATGACAATATTTGTAGTTGCACAGATGGTTTATGGTAATTTAAATATCATAGAAACAGTTTTGTGGAATAATATTTGACAGAACATAATTTTAAGGACCGTTAGGAAGTTTGAGTGGTTAACACATGGAAATTAACCATTAAAGTATAATGTCTAACATGAGATATTATAACCAAGTAACAAATCCAATTGTTCAAAATTTATATTATTTTTTCGTACTCAAACGGTAGTTTGAATATGACATAATTGTTCAAAATTTATATTAAGTGAAAAATAATGTTAAAGTGTTTTGATTGAATATGACTTTATTTAATAAGAAATAAATAAATGATATAATTTTAATAAGTAAAAATCAATGATATAATTTAATAAGTAATAAATCGATGATATTTTTAATGAAATATTATTTTTTAAAATAATATATCATTATTTTAATAATATAAACTTAACAAAAATTAAAAAATAATTATTATAATATAAATTAAACAAATTAGTTTTAAAACCATTATTTCAAAATAACATATAACAATAGTCTAACAAGTAAATGAAACAGATGAAGATTAATATCACAAATCTAGTTGGACAATCACGGAACAAGTTGTACTTAGTTATACGAAGATTAAACCAACAAGTTGTACTTAGTTATACAAAGATAAAACCATCAATATCCATTACACTCCACAATTAAACCAACGATCACCAAAGTTTCCCGGAGGTTGAACAGATGACGACTCATGCACCGAAGACGACTGAGGCACGGAAGACGACTGAGGAACGGAAGATGATCTTGATTTCCGACGTCCTAGTTCTCCGGTTGAGGGAAACCTCCTAGTTCGTTTTCTTCCCTTCTTTTTCACATACTCCTTCGGATGGACAATCAAATCACGCACATCCTGAGGCACCGTCCACATATCCATACTAGGAACTGGATAAATCGACTTCGCATATGCCAATGTCCACTGCTCCATCCAGTAATACTTCGAGCAAAATTCATGCAATGGGAACTCCGTACCTGTGCTATTCTTTGCTGCCATGGCAGCAGCTATAGCATGCACGCATGGATATTTGTCAATATCAAAACACTTGCAATCGCAAGTCTTATTCTTCAGATCAACCACATAACTACTCCCATCAACTGCAGTCACCTTGTACTCAAGAAAGTACAAGTTTATCTCAGTCACTGGTAAGAGCTTTGCTTCCGTACATCGTGTGTGCATCAATTTCTCAACATACGGAACTAGCTTCTGGCCTTCCGGTGTCTCCACTAACATCTTTCTATGCTTGTTCCACCATTCACTAACTTTTTCAACAATCGCATCGATCATTGGTAACAATGCATATGTCCTCGCTTGTACAAAAACACCATTAATCGATTCAACATTATTAGTTGTATCTATATTGTACATTGTCCCAGGAAAATAACACCTTGCCCATTTCTCCTGTCCAACACTATTCTTCAGATACGCACCTGCGTTCGGATATTTTTTGATGAACGCAGCAAAGAGGTTCAGGAACTCAGGCTCTGTGTAAGCCTTACTACACTCCATGAAAGTTTTTGCAACCAAATCTATGTTGACGTTTTTGCAGCTCAATTTAACATTCTGAGACAAATGATAAATACAATACCCATGGTGAGATAAATGGTACACTGCACTTATGGACTTGATGAGGCTTTGATGTCTGTCAGAACAAAACACCAGTTCAAGACAATCTGGTACAACTGTTTTCAACTTTTCGAAAAACCAGGTCCAACTTGCATCTTTTTCACGATCAACTACACCAAAAGCAACCGGATAATGGTGATGATCTGGATCTTGACCTGTAGCCACGATAAGCACTCCACCAAACTTATTAGTAATAGATGTGCCATCCACAATGATCACCTTCCTCATGGCTTGGAAGCCTTCAATGCAAGGACCCAAAGCAAAAAATAGGTACTTAAACCTCTTTTTCTCATCCAGTTCAACATATGAAACTGCACCGGGATTCTTCTTCTTCAACATGTGCAAATAGGAATATACATTCCTATAGCTATCCTCTCGAGTACCGCGAACATCAGCAGCTGCTAGTTTTTCCCTCTATTTGCGGTCGAATATCCGACTTTAACACCAAGTCTTGATTGAACCAAATGGATGAGATGTTTTGGAGCTGGAGTTTGTATCGAACATGGGTAATCTTCTCGTAATACAGATGCAACCAATCGTGCTGTACCTCTCCTTTTTTTTTCTCATTGTACTCGCAGTTGACCGCGAGCATGTATGCATCTTATGGTACGTTCTGACCGAGAAAGTGTCTGAATGCATATCCTTCGCAGCTCGAAGAAACCACTTGCAACCTTTTTTACGTTCACAACATTTTACCACAAACAACACCTTATTCGACTTCACTATATCAAACTCAAAACAGTTTTTGTGCGCCGCTGCCTCAACTATATCTTTCACTGCATTTTTACTTGGAAATTCTTGACGTATCTTCAGATTCAACCCATCTTCCCATTCTACATTTACAGTCGGGGTTGCATCACCTTCAACTGTTTCATAGTTATCTATATTTTTTGGTTCTTCGTCACAGATAACAATGTTGGCCCCAACGTTAGAATTTTTTGACGCTTCTCCTTCAAACTGCGTCGTGTTCTCATCTTCAGTCGTGTTCTCATCTGAACATGTCCCACTTGTATTCACCAAATCATTACTTCCAACAAATAAACTTCCTCGATCATGCTCACGCTCGTACTCCTTATCTTTGACAACTTCCACATGCAAAACATAGAATTTATCTTCATTCATTTCCAAAAAAGATACAACATCATCATCATCGAAGATATATAGTGGTATCGTTCGGTCCACTGGATCTGCAACGTAACTCAATTCCAGCTTAGTCCTAGCTTCATCAACCTTTGCCTTTAAACATATTTTATTCACCAAATATGAATAAGTGACGTCTTCGTACGATCTCTCCAATCTAAGAAATTGATGAATTTGACTTGAAATCCATTTATTTTCATTTCTTTTTTTCAAATAATATCCCCCAAAATCAAAAACAATCTTCATGCGAGGATTATTACTCAATGCACCCCTGAAATTCAATAGAAAGCCAAATTAGATTCTGTTATACCAAGATATTCTTTTTTTTTCAAGTTATACCAAGTTATACAAGTTGCACGATTTAATTTTGAACAGTTATACCAACTTATACAAGTTGTACCGAAATCCAGTAAGCCAAATTTAACAAGTTATACCAAGTTATACAAGTTGCACGATTAAATTTTGAACAGTTATACCAAGTTATACAAATTGTACCGAAATCTAGTAAGCCAATTTTAACAAGTTATACAAGTTGCACGATTTAATTTTGAACAGTTTTACCAAGTTATACAATTTGTACCGAAATCCAGTAAGCCAAGTCTAACAAGTTATACCAAGTTATACAAGTTGCACGATTTAGTCATTTAACAAGTTATACCAAGTTATACAAATTGTACCGAAATCCAGTAAACCAAGTTTACCAAGTTATACCAAGTTATACAAGTTCCACGATTTAGTCAATTCAGTTCAATTCAACTGTTACTACAATCTATGTATATTCATCACAATTCAACCCAGATCGACAATTCAACCCAGATCGACAATTCAACCCAGACCGGTCTATTGAACAAACGAGAATGATTGGAATGAGCATTCAAGAACAAACGGCATTGAAATCAACTAAATGTTTAATTCAATTAATTTACAAAATTATGGTTTTACATTGTACAAGATCTTCTTCACTACACAATTTATGAGTTTCAGATGCGAAATAGAACAAGAAATCGGACCTCAATCCAATTTTTCAATGCTTGGTCGGACGCTAATGGTAGATTCGAGAGGAAGACGACCGAAGAAGGAAGAAGCGAGTCGAACAAGGCTGGAGGAGACAGACTCGGACACGAAGTGAGGATTTGGAGACATGTGGGACCCATCTGAATTTTATTTTCTTTTTCATCTTTATTTTTACTTTATAAGGTTATTAAGACAAAATAAAGTTAATTCTGAATCGAAATCTAACTAAAAGGTTATACGAGGACATCCTCCAGAGTACGATTGTGACATCGGCAAAAAAGACGATTTGGTCTACATAGTGTGTTTGAATATCGTATTTTTTTTTTTATTTGGGACGTGCAAAAAAAGACGGTAGACGTAGAACCAAACCAATCGCACTAATTAATCCAAAAACTCGGTTTTGTTTATTTAACATCACAATTTTGGATCTAAAGCAAACTCTCTCATCTGGAAAAAAAAAAAAAAAAAAAAAGAAGAAGTATCATCAGTCTCATTTCGATTCGCGACGATTCCCAATTTCCTGGGAACCTCCGATCCATGGCGAGATTCGCACTGATTGGATTTTTGTTCCGCCTCGTCGTCGTCTTCCTTTTAGTTGGTACGACCTTTTCAGCGAGATCTGATGAGGAAACTCGGGAGCGGTTTTACGGAAACGTCGTCAACTCTACGGCACCGGGAAACGGTGAAGGCAGTATCGCCAAAATGTTCGATCGTGTTCTCGAGAAAGAATTTTCCGAAAACGATCAGCCTGAAGGTTAGGTTTCTGAATCAGAGCTATCTCCTCAAGCTTTAGCATCCAATTGTTGTTTTTCTGAAAAAGAATAGCATTTCGGGTTCATGTGAAAAGTAAAGGGAACACAGATAATTCTAGTGTTTGTGATTCTGACTGCATTTGGGTTGGTGGGTAATGAAGCTTCTTACATCTTCTATTCGTTATACACTGCTCGCTTAATCCATGTTTCTTTGCTTAGGAGCGGATGGAGCTAGCTTTAACAGCAGTGTTGCTGATCAACAAGTAGGTTTCACTCACTTCTTATAGTTTCTGTATGTTCTTCAGCTCTGCATTCAGATTATCCCTTCTGATATTTACCATTGTGTTTCCCAGGCTGAAATAGAGACGGTTGCTAAAGTAACACATGAGAAGGGCAAAAGAAATGATACACAAGAAAATAAGTATGGGAAACTTCGTATTAATTTTTATGTATTGATAAGTTTTCCAATGAGGGTTTGTTTATAACATGTTTCTCCAAACTTTTTTTCTTTTTTGCCCAGTGGCACAAGACCATTCCAACTTCAAGATGTGTTTTCCCTGGAAAATGAAGATTCTGATGATATGACTCTTATTGACAAAAAGGTTTTTTGGAATACTAAGATATTAAATCCTCTCTCACCTCTATTTTTCAGTTGCAGCTAATGTTTCTTGTCATGCTATTTTTCAGAATAATGTTTTCGTCATGTCGAACAAAAAATCTAAGTATCCTATACTTCAAGTAGATTTGAGGTTCGTCTCTCTCAGATTTCCTCTGTATTGGAGCATTTCATTAAATCTGCTGTTTCAGTCTTGTGATGCAGAGTTACTTGCATTTCTTACAGATTAATATCAGACTTGGTAGTCATTATTGTTTTTGCTGCAATTGGTGGAATTGTCTTCTCGTGTCTTGGACAACCGGTATGCAACCTTACAAATTAGTATGAAAGAAATCTGATCTTGGGTTTGTATTATCCCGGGGATCACGCTATGGTCCAACTATCTAATCTGATGTTATCTTGCACTATCGCTACATGTCTTAGGTCATTGTTGGATATCTTCTGGCAGGGTCGATCATTGGGCCAGGAGGTCTGAAATTCATCAGTGAAATGGTTCAGGTATTTATTAATATTGCTGTACAATAGACCACTTTCGTTTCTGCCATGTTGTCGCACGTATCTGTTGTTGAGCTTTTACAATTAAGGTTGTTCATAATATACTCTACTGTTTAGCAATCAGATTTTCGATGAGTCTACATTACATGTTCCTATATGTCATGTTGTCTTTTTTCCTCATCTTATTGAGTCATTTATTCTGAAAATTTGTTCTGGTATTCATAATTATTTGTATTTCGTCTTCTGATGCTATGGCAGGTTGAAACCGTAGCCCAGTTCGGTGTTGTTTTCCTCCTTTTTGCTTTGGGCTTAGAATTCTCAATGACTAAGGTAGGCATCGATTTGGCTGTTGACTGTTAATAAAATTTCATGTGAACTTTACGATTTCACTGGGATAATCTGTTGTTCTTGTGTCTATGCTGCAGCTTAAAGTTGTTGGCCCAGTTGCTGTCCTTGGAGGACTTCTTCAAATTGTCTTACTTATGTTTTTGTGTGGTGTAACCGCCTTGGTATGAGCAGACAGTCATGTATGTTCTAAAGCATATATTTATTTGGAAACTATTTTAAAAATTGATCTGTCGACATTTGCAGTTGTGTGGAGCAAGGTTGTCGGAGGGTATTTTTGTTGGTGCTTTTCTATCCATGTCATCAACTGCAGTGGTACAATTCATGTCATTTTTCTTCTCGATACAAATGCTACTCTTTTTCTGTTTCATCTCTAAGTTTTTGTTTTTCACCCTCATGTCAATTTGACCAGGTGGTAAAGTTTTTGGTGGAACGGAACAGTACAAGTTCACTTCATGGTCAAGTTACGATAGGGATACTTATCTTTCAGGTTTCACTTATGACATTCTATATTTACAAATTGAATATTTCATCGTGTAAAGTTATTATTTCCTTCAACTATTTTCTTTCTTATTTTTGAATTTTCAGGACTGTGTTGTTGGTTTACTATTCGCATTGCTTCCAGTTTTGGGTGGTAACAGTGGTTTACTACAAGGAATTATATCAATGGGAAAGCTGTAAGTGTTTTCGTAGCAAGAAATTGTCCATGAACCGCTTGTTTATTCTCATTACCGTATCTGTGATAAAACATGTTTTCTTCTCTAACCTTAGGCTCCTGATATTATCCATATATCTCATTGTTGCATCACTACTAACATGGTCATTTGTACCCCGCTTTCTGAAGCTAATGATTCAATTATCATCTCAAGTAAGTTTTAGACTATCTATCTTCCCCAACGCTGCTTTGACTATGATCCTATCTTTCTTTGAGTGACATCCGCATGATTGCCAATGTTTCTCATTATGTAATGCAGACAAATGAACTTTACCAATTAGCTGCTGTGGCATTCTGCTTACTATCTGCATGGGTAAGTCTGATCTATCATTATCTTATGTATATTGGTGCTGGATTAGCTTTCTAAGCTTGCATCTTAATGATGGAGTACAAAAGATAATAATGATGATTATAATAGACGCGCGTCTCTATGTGATCTCCCATTCTTAACTTGTGCTGGTTTCTTGCAAAACTTCTTCAGTGCAGTGACAAGCTGGGTCTTAGTCTTGAGTTGGGATCATTTGTGGCTGGGGTTATGTTGTCTACAACTGACTTTGCTCAACATACACTAGAGCAGGTACTGTTTCAACTCAGGTCAACTTACGCTGTGAGTACTTGTTAAGAAACAAAGTCTCAGGGTCATTAACATTTTGGAATCTCACTTACTTGTTGATGCAGGTGGAACCAATTCGTAATTTATTTGCTGCTCTCTTCCTATCTAGTATCGGGATGCTTATAAATGTGCATTTTCTATGGAACCACGTGGATATCCTTCTGGCATCTGTGATTCTAGTCATAGTTATTAAGACGGCACTTGCAGCAGTAGTAGTTAAGGCTTTTAGGTACAACATGAGGATATCTTTCCATGTGAGTTTTGGCCTCTCCGCTAAAGCTTCTATGAATTTCGTCATATCTTTTTTTTTTTTGAAACTCATAATCCACTGATCACATAAATTTGATGACGCAAATGTAACAGGTTGGGGTGCTGCTTGCTCAGATTGGCGAGTTTGCCTTTGTTCTTCTAAGCCGAGCGTCAAACCTACACGTCATCGAGGTGACACCTTTTCCCCCTTGTAGTTGAACACTCTTTACAATTTTCTTATGACCAAACTTTGTTACTTATTGTTATAACGAATGATAATGTAGGGGAAAATGTATCTCCTCCTTTTGGGCACAACAGCTCTGAGTCTCGTAAGTTACATCAACATAAGAACAAGCCTTGGTATTCCAAGAGATCATACTTGAAATAATATATAGCTCAAAGCATACTTACACTTGAAATGCTAACTGTTACAGGTAACGACTCCATTGCTGTTCAAGTTAATACCAAGTGCAATGAACCTCGGTGTTCTCCTTCGATGGTTCCCTTCTGAGAACAATTCCCAAAACGAGGTCCTTTTTCTCACCTCTTTTTCCTCGTACATAATTTCCAAGTTTATATGGTAAAATCAGGAGCAAATCAATCCAGAGCTATCTCTATTAAGAGCTAAACATAAGTGATTTGATTAGCAAAGACATGTGACTGATGAGAACATTGTTTGTAGAATTTGCAGGAGAAAGCATCAATAATAGAAGTACATAACAGAACCAAGTGACCTCTTTTTTGTACATATAGACTGAAGATTTAAGGGAAAAAAAAAGTCAGATTTTGATCCGACAAACTCAACCAGGAGGCCAAAACAACATTTAAAACTGACCAGATCAGAGATCCAGGACTTGCTTTTTCTATGGTCTTAATTCTTTTTTTTATTTTCTTTTGTAGTTTCGTATATATATTTAGTATTCACTATTACCTCTCCGTGTAGTCAAAGTGTCTTATATAGCTTGTTATTTGGTGTAACGATATTCTCTTTATTCTATCTCTTGTTGTATTTATCTCAAAATCATTACAAGTCTTTTATTATATAAAAAAAATGCGCGCGATGAAAGTTTGACACGTAGACAAAATTCTTAATCACTAGATCGTGACATATGTAATTGTTAATTTAGATTATAACATGCGTTAATATTTAAATATTTAAAAAACAAATAAGGATTATATTCTAAATAAATATTATTGACTAATTAAGAAAAAGAAAACAAAAATCGTTCTACTAAACTATGTAATATTTTCAATATTAACAAAAATAATTAAAATAAAATAAAGAATATATTCTAAACCAAGATTACGGACTAATTAAAAAAATATATATATTTTAATAGGTGAGATTTCTATATTTTTATATTACAAAATACATTTTTGTCATTATAAATTTTATCTAAATAGTTAAAGACAAAAAAATGTATATTGATTAGTATGATTTTGCTAATATAAACATAACATATAAACAATACATAAGCCATAAAATAAATAAATAATACATATAGAATTAAAATGTCAATTAAAATAAATATAAAGATGAATGATATTTAAATTGAAAAAAAAAAAGACAAAAGTTTGTAGACGAATGATAAAAAAATAAGGTATATAAATTGGAAAAACAAAAGTTGGAAAGATTATAGAAACCTCAATTTAAAAGTTTAAAAATATATACAACCATGCAAAAATAAAATAAAAATAAAATCTATAAGAATACTTATTTTATCAATATAGAGTTATAAAATATCACAAAGAAAATAGAAATATTCGACCTATGATGTCATTGATACTCTTCAAATGTATATATTAAAAATTTGTATAACTTAAACAACAATTATATTATATTTACTATTAAGTTAATATTGTATAAAATTTGGCGAGTATAAATCTCTATGAGAAATTAAACGATGACATTAATAAAATACAATTATCAATCATGTATTTTTTTTTTGTCAACGAAATCTATAATTAAAAGATGCCACTACAATTGGTTAACCAATTGGGTGGAGTGTTGCTTACAAATGCAAAATTAAAAGCTCTAATACGTGCAGAACGGGCTAAACAGTCCGTCTGTAGATTACGGGAACGAGGAATCAAAGATAAAGAGAATCGGAAAAAACGATCTTGCAAATCCCTGAGTCTAGCTGACAAAATGGAGAACGCATGCCATTCCTCCGGATTTCGCACTATATCCACCAGGTCAGAGGAGTCAGTCTCAAACTCTTGGCACTCCATCCCTCTCTCCAACATAGACGACATAGCCCAAATAAGAGCTTCCATCTCCGAATGCAGTGGGGATCTCCGGTGACTTATGCCTTGTGCACCGAGTAATACCGATACTCTCCTTCAAAGCAGCACCATCCCAGCCCTGAAGTAAGATCCGTCTCCTTCCAAGAACCACCCACTTGGCACCGCGTCTGAGTACGCGTTCAAATCTCTCCCTGAAATTCCCTCTCTATAATATATCCACCCTCCGGTAAAGTGTTTTGGGCTTCCGTCCATGCAAGAAATTCGCTTTCTGTCAATTGAAAAATATCATGTGGTATACCATCAGCTCAGAAAACATCTCTTATTTCGAGATTTCCATAGATACCACATAATCCATGGAAATATCGTACAATCCCCCTAAGAGTATCCTCTCTTGTGATCCTCCAGAACAAAAAATCCATATTGGCATATATCGAGGTATAAGGGAAACATGTCCTGCCCCTTTGTGATAAAAACAATTCCCACGTCTGAACAGCCGTGGGGCATTCAAATAAAACATGATTTATTGTTTCTTCTTCAACTCCACATCTAAAGCATATAGCTGGGCAATTGATTCCTCGTTGATTTAACCGAGTTAAAACTACCACCGAACCCGCAAGAGTCTGCCATAAAAAGTGCTTAATCTTTGCGGGGCATTTCAACTTCCACACCTGAGCTTTTAGAATCATAAAGCTTGGTTCCCTTGCACGATTCACATCTAATTCCCTTTCCAACTCATTGGATAACCAATATCCCGACTTCACTGTGTACATCCCTGACTTAGTATAGTGCCAAATGAAGCGCTCTCTCATAAAAACCGGGCTAAGTTCGAGGCCTCGAATTAATTGAAGTCCCTCGGTTCTATAAATTCCTGCAATATTGGAAGATGCCATTACTTCGTGACGAAATTATACAAATGGTGTACCTTCAAGTTTGGGTGCAAAACGCTTCCTCTACCTCGTGCTGGTCTAGGAGTAGTATCTGGAATCCATGGTTTGCACCAAACCGCTACATTTTTTCCTGATCCCAGACTTACCCGACTCCTTTTATATAATAATTCCCTTGCTGATAATAAGCTTGTCCACTCATATGAAGGCGAATATGGTTTTTTTGCCAATAGCGGGTGCCAATCATGTACTTATGTGATATTTTTTATGAGGTTAGTAACTTGAAATTTACTCATTTCTTATTTAACTATATAGTTTTTTAGTTGTTTTTATTTTCTATCACATAATAATAAATATTCATGATGAGTTAAAATAAATTTTTTCTGCTATTAAAAATATGATTTAAATTCTGATAATATATATTTTGGATTTGCATGATTTGTATTAGAACACGAGAGTTATGATATAAATTGACTTCTACTGATTTTAAGATTCACGTTAAATAATATTTTTAAAATTCAATATATTACTAATTAAAATTTAAAAATATTTATTTTATTAGTTTTTATAGTATTTATCCGTGTATTAACGCGGATCCTATTCTAGTATTTTATAAATTTTGGAGTTTTTTTAATATTTTCGCTCCAAAGTTTTCTTTGATTTATAAGTTTTTTTTTATCTCTAGATCTCTCTTGAATGTTGTGGATAATTTAGCAAAAGCTACTAGAAGACATAATAGGAATTATACAAGGTACAATACAATATATTGGGTTATGTTGAGGTATGTCCTAGTTGTGAAATATATTTTGACAAAAATACACACACACACAAAAAGAGAGAAAAAAAAGAAAAGTAAAAGAATCTCTGGAACTCGAAATCGTTCTCGTGCGCCATATATATAGAGTAAAACTTCTATAAATTAATAATGCTGGGACTTTAAAAATTTATTAATTTAGAAAGTTATTAGTTAATCAATAAATTAATAAATATTTATTTATAGAGAAATATCTGTTTTAGATAAGATTTTTTAAAAAAAATATATTAAAATAATATTATATTAAAGAATTGAATTAAATCTATTTGTAAAAATGATATATATTAGTTCGAGATTCTGATTTATACATTTGATTATTGCAATAGAAAGAATGTTAATATCGTAATATCCTATCTATCTAAAAATAATACACATTATTAAGTACAAACTTTAGAGAAAAAAACATGATTATTCATAATTTTATGATACATTTGAAAAGAGTTATGTGTACATAATCAATTATCGTGTCTATATTTTTTTACAAGTTTTGGATACCGAACAAACAATCATAAATTTTTTTAGATGTAATAAGTAGAATAAAAAATCACTAAAACCAAAAGAGTTATACATATATGCATAAGTATACATGATTATTAATTTACACTATTATTGGGACCATATTTTATATAGGAATTTCAAAAAAATTATTATCTTATCATCTTATCGAATTTTGTTAATTTTTACATTGACCCGACTCGGAACCGATATAATTTATTAATTTATGGTAATTATTAATTTATAGAGTATTAATTTATGAAGATTTTAATGGTCTTTTTTCTTTTTTCTGTTTTTGTTAAAGCGGCTTTCTTATTAACGGCGTCGGTAACTCTTGAGCTTCCCATCTCTCTTCCTCTCATTCCCAAAACCTCTCTCTCTCTCTCTCCCCTTCGCATCAGTCTTGCCAAATTCGATTATCTTAGAGGCTGTTAAGGTATGGATCTCTTCTCAATCTCAGATCGGATTTTCGATTCTTGCAGAAATCGAGTATCCTTTGTTGCTGAATCGTTCGGATTTTTGTGAATTTAGGGATTTGTTTGATTCGGGAGGTAGAGATTTTGACTGGTTTGAAGTTGATTCGGCGAAGTTGTATTGTATCTAGAAATTATTGAGTAATGGAAGACGGCGAGCTTGGTTTCTCGAACCAGGAAGTATTGGCTGCAACGAAGCTTCAGTGCCAACGTATTGGCTGCAACGCCATGTTCACCCATGACGACAATCCAGACGGTGCTTGTCAGTTTCATGCGTCTGTACGTCTTCTTTTCTCCATCCTTCTTTAATTCATGTTTTTCCCAAAGTCTTCTCTACTCTCTGTAAAACTTGTAATTGAATGATTGACCAAACCCTTAGTTTGGGAGCTAGCTTTGCATTCGAAGAATGTGTGGTGAACCTCTTCCGAATTATTTGAATTTATGTTGTGTGGTTGCGAATTTGACGTTGATGATGGTTTTTAGTCTAGAGCTGATGATTTGCAAGTAGTCAATTAGGTTTTGATATATCATACAGGTGTAGCCTTGCACACAGCATTGATTCTTCTAATTGCCAAATATAAAACTAACTGTTTGCTTGCAAATTTATTAGCCCTTTGAATGAGAGAGCTTGGTAGACTCTATCAATGGAAACAACGATAGAATGCATCTATTATTGCTTCAATTAGTCTATTGACCTATGCTTGTTCCATATACAACTCCTTGTCTTTTACATGTGACCCTCCTTACTATTGTGTCTTTCATTCTCATCTATGCTTTGAGAGTTCATTGTTATCTTTACATATTTTCATTTACCACTTTTTTCCGGTGTGGCTGCTGTTGGCTTTTCACTGACCACTGGTTTTTTATCAAGCAGGGAGTAAGTCTTACTCTTCAAATACTATTTACTATGTTTTTTTTTTTTTTGCGTTGCACACTCATCTATGCACAGAATTAAAGCTAGAAATGTTCATACTTGCAGCCATTTTTTCATGATGGAATGAAAGAGTGGAGCTGCTGCAAGCAAAGAAGTCATGATTTCAGTTTGTTCTTGGAAATTCCAGGGTAATGATATTCTTTTGATCTCCTCATTGAATAACCCATGTATCCGTGTTGTGCTTGACACATTTTTCCGTTTCTTGTAATGAAGATGTAAAACAGGTAAACACACAACCGAGAAACCGGTTCTGGCCAAACCGGCTCCAAGACATCCTGTTGCGGTTCCTACTTCATCTCCAGATGCCAATGCAGCAACAAAAGGCTCTTGCTCCAGATGCCGGCAAGGCTTCTTCTGCTCAGACCATGGTTGGTAACTTCACTCTCTTTCCGGTTTAAATGTTTGTTTACAGTGGTGAATGCAGCAAATCTCTATCTAAACGTTTTCCCCTACCATGCCAGGTTCCCAACCCAAAGAACAAATTAGGCAGACCCTGACCACGCCAGTACAAGTGCAAGAAGAAGAGATTAATTCCGTAGCACCACCTCCAGTAAAAAAGGTTGTTATAGACATTAATCAACCGCAAGTCTGCAAAAACAACGGATGTGGCAAAACTTTCAAAGAGAGAGACAATCACGAGACTGCATGTAGCTATCATCCAGGTCCTGCAGTCTTCCATGACAGACTAAGAGGGGTGCGTAATGCCTTTCTTTTGCTCAATGACCCTTTTTCTTTATCTTTTTGAATCTGTGTTGAATATCAACGTTCTTGGTTTGTGCAGTGGAAATGCTGCGATGTACATGTGAAGGAGTTTGACGAGTTAATGGAAATACCTCCGTGCACTAAAGGTTGGCACAGCAGCAGCCCAGATCAAGCAGTCTGATATAGTTCTGAGATTTTCAAATTCCTTTCTAGATTGATATGGAACCTTTCATTCAACGGATATATGTTATGGTTAAATTGCTCATTATAACTGTTTTGAATGCTTCCATTTCCAATTCCATAAAGGTTCTCTGGTTATGTTTTGGATGTGATAAAGGATTTTATTGTTGTTTTGCAAACGTTGAGAATCTTTCGAAACTTTCACCAATTTCAAAGGGCCATTTTTGCAAACTTTTCAAAAGAGGAGACGTATAGCTAATACATATCTAATTATCTCAACACTTTCCACACGTCGTCTCCGTTCCTTCCACTTGGTTACTCTCATCTCTTGACGCTCGCCGGACCGGACCGGAGCAAACAAGTATCGCCGGCGATGAGGCTGATAGTACCTCTCCGTGGCGTAATTCAAGGCCGTGGAGGTCTCTTCGTCGGCTCTCTCATTCCTTGCTGTCTCTTCTATGTTCTCCAGCTTTACCTGAAACGACGCCGTTCTCCGCCTGACCCACCTCCGACGTCGTCGCGGTCGAATCTCTTCTCCCGCGGGAACTCGATTGGACGTGTTCGAGTCTCTTCTCGAGCTGTTCCTGTGGCGAAGCCTACCGATTCGCCTTATTACATTGGGTTGGAGAGAGTCAAGGCGGATCCGTACGATCAGATGAATAATAGAGATGGGATTATCCAGCTTGGATTAGCTGAGAGTAGTGTGAGTTTTGAAAATTCTCCATGTTTTCTCTTCTCTTTGTAATTGTTGTTGTGCAAACTGATTTCATGGGGATTGCTTTTTGCGAGTTTTGTTGTAGCTGTGCTTTGACTTGCTCCAGAGATGGATGTCTGAGAATTTGATGGAGTCGATGATGATACAATCTGATGATGGTGAATTCGATATCAGTAGTATCGCCACGTATAAACCTTTTGAAGGATTGCTTGAACTCAGAGTGGTTAGTGTAGATAGCCATCTTGTAGCAACATCTATAGCCTTTTGCAGTTAAATTTGATTGATTTCTCTTCTTACCTATGAACAGAGGAAAATTGTTTGTGTAGAGTTCTCTATCTCTTGAAAACTTGTGGATTTAGGTGTTTGGCCTTGCTTCATAACACGAAATTCAAGGAAATCAAATTTGCTCTATTCCTCTTGGCTTGTCTCTTCTACTTTCTTATGTTTCGTTTTTTTGTTTGGAACTGCTGCCAGGCTTTTGCTGATTTCATGTCGAGAATAATGGGAGGTAATGTGTCATTTGACCCTTCGAACATGGTGATAACAGCCGGTGGGACTCCTGCTATCGAAGTATTGGCCTTCTGCTTGGCAGATCATGGAAATGCTTTGCTAATTCCGTCGCCTTATTATCCAGGGTAATTTTTATCATATACTTCTCAACCATCTAATGTAATATTTGATGAAAGTGTTCGATCATTCCAGCTTTCAATGCGATGTACTAAAGAAAGAAACTGAATTTGCAGCTTTGACAGAGATATTAAATTCCGGACAGGAGTGGAGCTTATACCAGTACACTGCCGGAGCTCTGATAATTTTACTGTAACAGTTTCTGCGTTGGAACAAGCTTTTAATCAAGCTAGAAAACAAGGAAGTAAGGTTTCTGGCATCCTCTTTTCAAATCCATCCAATCCTGTTGGAAACATATTATCAAGGGAGACGCTCCATGATATTCTGAGATTTGCTCAAGAGAAAAACATCCATGTTATCTCTGATGAAATATTCGCCGGTTCTGTTTACGGGGATAAAGAGTTTGTTAGCATGGCAGAGATCGCTGTCTCGGGGGAATTTGATAAGAGTAGGGTTCATATCATCTATGGCTTGTCAAAAGACCTTTCAATTCCTGGTTTTAGAGCTGGAGTCATCTATTCCTTTCACGAAGACGTAGTAAATGCCGCGAAGAAGCTTATGAGATTTTCATCTGTGCCAGTTCCAGTCCAAAGGATACTTATCTCTCTGCTATCAGATACAAGATTTATTGAGGAATATATGGCATCCCACAGGCAAAGGATCCGTGAGAAGTATATTCGGTTTGTGGAAGGTTTGAAACAATTAGGAATTCCATGTGCTGAGAGTGATGGTGGGCTGTATTGTTGGGTTGACATGAGAAGTTTACTAACATCCTACAGTGAGAAAGGAGAACTCGAGTTATTTGAGAAGCTATTAAGTGTTGCCAAAATAAATGCCACTCCGGGAACAGCCTGTTATTGTATAGAACCTGGTTGGTTCAGGTGCTGTTTTACCGCTTTAGCCGATGAAGATATCCCAGTAATCATGGCACGGATCAGACAACTTGCTGAATCAGCCAGATCTTAAGGTCAAACAATATTTTGGGTTAGTGTTAAATATATCGATAGACATTCTTTAGGCAAGTTGTTAGAGGTTTGGAAGATAGGAAAGAATTAGAAAATGTAACATTATCGTTTGGCAGCAGAAAGAGTTTGTACAATACTGCATATACAAGTTTTACTATCTTTGAAAAGAGAACAGCTTCCAAAATTCTGTTTCCAGATGCAAATTGTGAGGACCTTTGTAAAAGCTTTCTTCTAAATGAGCTTCAGCCTCGGTTGGTATTTTTTCCACTCAAGTCCTTCTATCATTTTGATGCAGCAACTCTCAGCTCCATTCTTTGTAAATTCCTGCTAGTTTTATCAAAGCATGTGTCAATATGTTTTCGTGATAATAAGGTTATTGCTTTGGAAGAGAATGCGGGGAAAAAAAAAATACTTTTACCATGGAAGGATTCTGCTTGCTCATTTCAACAGCTCTTCTCATATAGCTTCTCCTTCGGCTCATCATTATCAGCTCGCCTAGTGTCTGCGGCGTCCTCACAGGAAAACCAATGTTCATGTTGTCAGAAGCTGTAGTATGCTTCAGTTCTTCACGCAACGGATGAGTAGTAGTAACTTGAACATCCTCAGAATCAGCAGCTTTAACCTTTTCCTGTGGAAGAAGACGTGGAAAGAGCTTTTCCAAGAACGAAGCTCCCACAAGGCTGGAAACTCCCGTCATGTAACTGCTCGTACTGTCATCAGATTCATAAACCGGTGATGTTGGCATCGAGATCATTTCTCTATTCAGGTTGTCATCAAATTCATCCACCGCCACAACACTGGATATCGAAACTGAATGGTTTGCTGCTAGTAGAGACGGCACAGAGCTGAAGGAATCGCTGCTTGCGTCATCATAAGTATCGCTGCTGGTTTCAACTTCACCGTACATGGGAGGCGGTGGCAGCGATTGATCCAGTGGCTCAGGTGGGTTGGTATCAACAAAGCAAGGATATGGTTGTCCAGGAGTTGCTTCCCAAACGAATGGAACCGATGTAACCAGCTTAACTGGAACTGGAACCGGTGGTGGTAATGGAGGAGTTGCGGCGGTTTCCAATGGTGGATGTGGAAGCTGAGGTGGGCAATCTGAGGAAGAAGGGAGTGGCTTTCCAGGCGTCTCTTCCCAACGGAAAGGAACCGACGTGATCAGCTTAACCGGGACTGGGACTGGTGGCGGAAGCGGAGGAGGAGAAGGTACGAAGGTGGCTAGTGAAGGCTGCCAGTTCTTCTTGGGGAAGCCAGGCCGTTCTTCCCAAACGAAAGGAACAGAAGGAGGCTGTCTCAATTGTTTTCGAGGTGGCTCTGTTTCTTTGGGTTCCATCTCAAACATACGCTCTCTTCTCTTTTACACGGCCCTTCTTTATTTATAAGGTTTGATTAGTCAGTGAGATGTTTTGTTAGCAAGTCAAACCACTTTGGTTTAAAGTATGCGTTGTTGGATTAGAGCCAACTATTTTTTTGTAATGAATACTCACCTAAACCATTTAGTGTTGTGTCATCAAATTTGTGGACTTGTGTCATGTATCATGGTATCTTTTCTTCCACCGAGTCTTAATCTAATCTATCAATCTTATTTTTACACTAGATGCTTCCGGTAAACCGTATGTGAATGCTTCGGGAGTATTTGATCTTTTCCAGCCTCATGACGTGGATCGGGAGTTCTTTTATTTAATCGGTAATCTGTGTGTTGTGCTTGACACTATCTCTTAAATACCCATAGCCCAACCAACCAGAATACAACAAATTTCAATCTTTTGGGTAAATACAAAACAATTATGTAAGTAAAACTATATTAAAGTTACTGATAATCATTTTGTCTTGAGCCCGGTTATGCGCCTGGTTTACATTGTTATACACCACAATCATTTTTTTTTTACTCCGTCTAATTTTATATAATTTTCACGTTACCCCTCCGTTTCAAAATATAAGATGTTTTGACAATCTTATATATTTTTTACTTTACTAGAATATTGTGCAACCAATAGTATTCTGCAGTTTTATTTATAATTGGTGAAATTATTTTTATCTTATATAATAAATGATTTTTTTAAGGAAAAATACTTTCTTAATCTCCGCGCTTTTAACCAAAACAACGGAAAGAATATTAATTATAAGTATATCATTTTATACTAATGATTTTTTTATTGAGATAAAAGAAAATATTTTACGTTAAGTGTGTGTCATTGTTTCTGAGATGTTTATAAGCAGAGAATTCAATACAGAGAAAAAATTTGGAATCTACAAATGTCTTGGGATATAACCCGCACAATTGAATTTGGTTAAGATTTTTAAAGAGAACTGAAACCTCTAAGTATAAACAACAAACACACAAACACAAAGATGGTTTTTATTAAGATCCTTCAAAACTGTTTAAGAGATAAATACAAGTGTTTTGTTTAGCGAAATTGCCGATCACTTTCTCAAGAGAATCACATGAGTATTTACTAGTTTAAGTCCGTTAAACCAATTCTTAAACGATAAATATTTATGTTACTTTTGCGTATTTTTTTTACAAGTCGGTTGAGTCTTTACGGACTTTTGCCTGGACTCGTCCAGTAAAAGTGCAGACTTCATCGCTTCGGCCCGTGTGTTTGCCCAATCTTGGTTAGTTCGTTGTTATTTCAAACTAGTTCATTCAATATGTTATCTGATTGAACTGACCCCCCTTGTATGTTGTAACGTCGACATGTGCCCGCCTTTGGCTCGTGGGCTCGGCCTTCTTCGTCCAACAGAATCAACCCTCTTCGTTCGATGGACTCGACCTTTCTTCGTTTTTCGGGCTTCCATTCTGCACATGGCTTATTTGCAGACCAGATTGCTACATCTCCACGATAATTGGTGTAACTTTCTGATCATTGATCCAACTGGCTTCAAACTTCTTTTGGATGAAATTTAACGCAATCATATATCTCGTGGCCAAAATTTCAGCTAAATCTAATGAAGTTACGGCCTGCAAAGATTGCTAGACTTCTTATGCTCTGAAACTATCCATCTTTCGCTCGGGCCTTACCGAGCCCATTTGTGGTTCGGTTACGATGAGCCCATGTTATCATGATTCGGCTAGGTCAATCTTCATACTTAGAAATTGCGTTGTTAATTTTAGTGGGGTGAAAACAGACCCAACATCAAGCAATAAATCCCTTGTCATAGCGATAATCTGCTTAATGTATTGAGTTGATTATGTTCATTACCGTCTTATATACGAGGGGATGATGATTGATCTCCATGCCTTCTCCAATGTTGTTCCCTCCGTGTGTGAGAGATCGAAGTTTAAAAGACATACCGTATCAAAATGTTTCAATAGAAGCAATGGCGATGTGACTTAACTGAAATTAACACATCCTAATTGGAGGTGTAATATTTTTATAATACTCAACTAATAATAACGGAGTAAACTGATAACCAAAAATTATACTGTATGGAAAAAAACTAACTAAAACTTGTGAGTTTCCTTAGAAAAACAATGTCTTATTTTGGTTAGTTTTCTAATTTTAATATAATACTTGTTTTGCCAATGCATATAGTTATAATAATAAAATTTATTGAAATTTATGATTTATAAAAGTATATGTAAAACTTAAAATTTCTTATATTGATGGTGAATCGAATATACAAAAGAATCTTAAGAGATGAATTCACGTAACTAGTTGTAGTGCTAAGTATTCTAATACGAAAATTTTTTGAATTCCTTAAAAATCCATTGTAGTCATAACTTGATTCAGCTCCGTTGTCTAACTCCACGTATTTTGGGCTAGCTTCGGGTATTTCAGACATCTTCGTAGGTAGTTATCCAAAAATCTCGCGGAGTTAACAGAATCAAAGATCTTCTTTGACTCATTCCAAAGTTGGTTGCTTAACTCCTTTCAGTCAACACCGGTTGCTAATAAGTGTATTTGGACCTGCGATTAGGTTCAAACCTCGTTATTTTGGAATATCAGATATTTTTATTCTTGGACTTTTTATGAACTAAACAGGTATATAATTTCTCTCGTGTCAAGGACATAACCGTACCGAAATAACCTTTACCATTCATTTCACAATTCGTACTGTATTATCAAATCAAACCAACAAAACACAAAAATCAAAAATCAAAACTAACCCACCAAAACAAAACAAAACTCTACAGTAAAACAAAATTAGTTGTGATTAGGAGGAGGAGGAGAGTGCAGATTAAACAGAGCTTTAGCAGTCATCTCTCTCTCGAATCTCCAAATGTAATTCAACCCAACAAGAAGCTCTGTAATGGCTGCTTCCGTCTTCACTTTATCCGCAAACACAAGTGTCTGAACCAACATCACTCGACTCTGACTATTCACCATGTGTTGCTGCTCGAAGCTTCTCTCGCTTTGCCACCTAATCATATTCTGGGCCAACGGTAACAACCACCGTAATATCCTACCTAACGCCGCCTTCCACTCCGCCGCTAAGCCACCGTCCGTCGCCTTGAACCCAACTCCTTTCAATCTCGACCTGAGCGACGTTCTCACACTCGCCGGCAACATGGAGTACAAATCGTCTCTAGCGTCTAGACCCACCAATTGCGGCTGCTTTATCATCTTCTCCATCACGACTATCAGATTCGCGTAGTGAAGCGCCACGCTGGATCCGCCGAGAGTAGTCTCCGGCGATTTCAAAAGTCTCGAGCTTTCTTCAAGAAACGCAGAAGACGACGCCGTTTTGTCTGTCTCCTCCTCGTCGTTTGGGCTCGGGTGAACAAGATTCATCGAGGAAGAAGAAGAAGAGAGAGAGCGAGGGAGAGAAGAGAACACGACGGTGGGACCCACGCGGCAGGCGGAGAAGACGGATTTGAGTCTGGCGAGTGCTGTGAACACCGATCTTGCGAGAATCAACACGACCGTGTCGTAGCTTTTGTTCCAAAGAGATCTGTCTTTCAAATACTTTACATGTTGTCTCTGTCTCTCCATCTTCTGTTGCAGATCCATCACTTTCATAGCATCTTTCGTGTTTTCCTTGTCGTCTTCTTGTTTCCTCAAAGAGTTCTCTAAATTCGTCATCTCTTCCATCTCTCTATACAAAGCCGTCGTCACACTCACGTATCTGCTTCCATAAAAACAAAAACAATCTCTATTATTTACTCTGTTTTCTAACTCTGTTTTTATAACTCTGTAAAAGGAGGAGATTTGGTTACCTTTCGATTTTCTTGTTCTTAGCTTCGGTGTCTTTACAGTTCATGACCCAGCCATGAGGGTCACGACCCATGTCGGCGAACTCATGGAATAAGCGGTGGAAAGAGCGGAGGCTTGGGGTGGTGCAGCGGCGGCTCAGCCTGGAAACAGAATCAGCGGTGTGGGCGAGACTGTCGGCGAACTCAGCACAGACGAGGCTGAGGTGGAAGGTTTCGTCGCCGGTGACGATCTTGGTGAGACCTTCTAAGGAGAGAGAGTGGTCTCGGAGACTGAGGATGTTAGAGTCGGTGAGAGAGTGAGTGAGGTGGAGGAGTTTGGTCATGACACGTGCCACCTCGAACGATAAAACACCGACGGAGGAAGTGGTGGTGGTGATGTTGATCGGAGGAGATGATCGGATTTGTTGTCGGCGAGAAGTGGGTTTGGAGGAAATGGCGTTTTTGAGTTTTATTAGAAAAGTTTCGAGGGCCATTGGAGCGGCAAAGCAAAGTGAATGATTGATTTGAAGATGGAAATGGAGATAGTGCTCTCACTATAGTTTTCTTCTTCTTCTTCTTCTTCTTCTTCTTCTAGGGGAATAAAAAGTTGATGTGTGAATGGCTCGTGGGGTGTTCAAGCCATCATTACACTTTCGATTTTTTAGAAAAGAAATAAGTATTCGAATTGAAATAATGCGTTTTTTTTATATTCGTTTACATTATTTAAAATGATTGGGAGGAATGTTTTTAAAACCTGATTTGTTTGTTTTTATAGAGATATGTAGTCTTCTTTGGTCAAATCTAATCTACAAGATAAAATAATGAACACTGCATAAATCCATGAAAGAAATCGAATATTTCTGTAAATGTAATGTACAAAATTCTAAGAACTCCTACTCGCTTTTTTGTTTTATTTCATAACAATTCATATTTTACCTTCAAACATTCACTTTTTCTTCAAATTCGTTTGCAGTTTTATTTTTCAATTTAATTTACTTAATAATATCTTCAGTTCAAAACTGTGATTTTCTTGTAGTAGTCATATATATGGATCATGAAAACGTTTGACCAATTTAAGCGTGAATATTTTATTTGATAACAAGTTTTCTATAAACTTTTTGAATACGTAGACCAAAACCCATGATCAAGTAGTTCGAATAAACGATTTGCATGTAACTATGATTCTAAATTCTTTGTCAAAAAACAAAAAAACTATGACTCAACTTTGAAACAAAAAAAAAATCAAATTTATACAATGACCATTTTCCAGAAAGCTTGTCAATTAACCAACTTATAAAGACTTAAACTTTGGCCTTCATTTTTTATGTTGCATTATTTTCATTGTATTGTTGCTGAATTCATTGGTTCATATGTTAAATAAAATGTATAAATAACCAATACATACAAAAGAAGATGAAGAAAAAGTGTGGTTCGCCCTAAAGAACCTTTTAGGCCCGACTACCGAGGTGGTCGCTGTCGAGCTTTACCGAGTAAGAATGTGCTTCTCTTCACCGCCGTTCGTCTGCTTGCGCCTTCCCTGAGCACCTCCTCTCTCTCAGTCGGCCATCGTCAATAGATTTACTGGTTGTTGCGCTAGGCAATCGTCGAATCCGATGAGTGCTGTTCAATTGTTTGAGTGAAGTCTAATTTTCGACCTAACAAAAGCAACGAAATCTCTCCATGGCTTTATTACCTGCTCCATGGATCTCATCTCTGAGACCACCATCGTCGCCGAACCTAAAAGGGGTAAGCACAAGGTTCGATTGACTTCGTGTGGCGTTAAATCCGGTATCCATTCGTAGCTCCATGTCTCCGACAAAGATGACTTTTTCCATGATGGCCTCCGCTATGTCGAAGCCACTAGCTCCATCGCCGAACTGCTCCGCCTGCTCTGATTTAGGGATGTCGAGGGTGCAAATAGTGAGATCGCCGGATCCGCCCGTCCCTCCGAATCCGCCGGATCTTCAAGCTACGGTGATACCAGTCACCAGTCACCAGTCCTAGCCCATTTGGATCTAGCCCTTCGTACGCAAGCGGTTCTTCTCTCTGCTCCGCCGTACCCCTCTTTGCCATCTCATGAAAGCTTGAAACCATCGATAAATCTTTACATGTGGCCATTGAAAAGCTCCGACAACCGCGACTGGGCTCCTAACGCAGATGTTGCAACATTCTGTCACAGAGGAAGCGCGTCCGTCGTCTTCATGTGGCCCTAGTCCCAAAGCCGCCTAACGTCCGACAAGAAAATCCAAAATTTTGGGTTAGGCCCATTAAGAATCAATGTTTACAATTTTGGGCTAGGTCCATTACGAATCAATGTCTACGGAGCCCAGCATGCCCATCTCCTTGGCCAAGTTTCTTTCTCCCCGATTCAACGAAGATGCGTCTCGACGGCCGGAGTTGGTGCTCCGGTGAAGCATTTACCACTACTCCGATCAACCTACTTATGTCTTATGAATTTGTGGGCCTGGCCCAGTATAGTTTCTGGGAAGATAATGCATAGGCCGGAAAAAATCTCAATCCCTTACCGTCATCTCTCTGGTCGAATTTTACCGAAGGTGAAACTGATTTAATTGATCCGGGTTTGGTCTCTCTTTCGAGGTAGTTCATCACTGGCAAAGGCGAAGACGACACCTCCGATGACCAACCGAGTAGCTTCAACGTATTCTACAAGCCTTTGAAGGCTTATAACAATCCATATCTAAGAGTGTCAAAACTCTCATCCGCTTTTGAGCAAATTGGCTTCTCCTTGTTGAGAAGAACAAAGTTTTATGGGTTCTTAAACCTTATAATTTCCTCCATTTGGGAAAGATCTCATCCATACTCCTTCCTATACGGGAAGAGAACTGTTTCACCTTTTCTTCTCTCATGGAGAGTAAGATCCTTCTCGGAACCAAAACCAAGTAATTCCATATCTGACTTGTATTCTTGTTTAGCGTTATCTATGGGGCTAGAAGATGCAACCGAGTTTGTCTTGACGAAGAATGTTTTTAGATGTGTATGTCAGCTAGAGTCATTTTCAGCAATTCTTATTCTTCCATTACTCTTCAGCAATGGGTAACCCGCTAAAGTCGCGTGTCAAAGCGACTAATTTTATATTTTTCGGCTTAGTCGTGAACTCTATACTGACGCATCAAGATTGTTTCTTTGATTCGCGGTCGCATAACTATGTTGTCTTTTATGCTTTAGTGTCTAATGCTTTCATCTATCGTACTCTAATTCCTTGTAATCTCAAAGTTTAAGGAATGAAAAAAGACGTTTGCACAAAAAAAAAAATAACAATACATTCTTAATCTACTTTGGGATAGAGTAAACTAATCAACACAAAAAGCTTCCATCTTGAGATCTACGGAATCGCTTAGGATATTGCTAAATTGAAAGATAATTTGAAAGTAATGATTGTTTTCATTCCTAGCGCTGATGAGATCGCAAAATCAACTTTAGCCTCTGTGCCAATAATAATCGGGTTCGTACTGGTTTAATTAAATCAAATCTATGTTTTGATTTAAAAAAAAAAAATACTTTCTATTGTGAGAGATTCAACCTCCATATTTTTCTTCTAATATGGAAACCGATTCCAAAAAATAAGGAAGTGAAAACAATCCTTTACTAAGAAATTTTTATGAATGAAGTTTTCTTAAATTTTTATTTAATGAATCAATAGTTGGAAAATGAAGTAGAGTAAGAACATGAGGAGCAAATAAAGGCATTACCATAATCATAATGAGAGGTATAGTTTATTATATTAACGACACTAATAATTAAAATAAGTTGTGGAATGCATGCGAATGCCAACCAATGGAAAGGCAAACCATTTGTGAGGAAGAGAAGTATTGTCGTTAAATTAAGAGGCAAAACATCTCTCCCATAGTCCCATGCATCCATCCTTTCTCTCTCATATTTTAATATTTTCATCATAAAATCCAAAATTCCTTTATCAAGAAAAATAAAGTCCGAAAATTTTATTGTCAATGTGATACAATTTTTGAAGTTTTAGCCGATAAGTCTTGTAATACAATTTGAACTTGTAATTAAATCAAAAATACATTCCTTCTCTTAGAATGTCAACAAGTTTTGATTTTTTTTTTCTTGATTTTTCTTCAAATACAGATGGTCCACATGGTCTCTTCCTTAGATTAGCGTGTAACTTCGATTTGTTTTCTATAATCACGTCTCAGCATTTTTATGTATCAGAATTTTATCTTTAGTTTTTGATTTTTCCTTTTAAACAGTTGTTTCCAACTGTTCATAATTAAATATCATAGAACAAATGAGTTTATCTCATGCCGACTCTTCTTTTGGCGTAGTATTAACCCCCAACGCGAGACAAAGACAAAGGCAAAGCGTTGCCCGAATAATGATCAAGCGAGCCAAAAAAAATTCAGTTCGGATTTTTATAAAAAAAAAAATCTGGGAACCCCGATTATTCCGAATTGAATGGAATCTAGGTGCTAGCATTATAGTTTCATATATTCTACTGTTTTCATGAGATCTCGGATTTATTAGCAAAAAGACGAAGAAATACATTTTTTATTCCATTCCAATTGTTTCAAGAGCAAAAAAAAAAAGAATTCATACCTGACGATTCTCTCTTTTTTTTTATGAAATGCACAGAGCTGACCTCCAAAGACTAGGCAAACCTTGGAGAATATGTAAAGATGGAAATGGGGACTAATGTTATAGAGCACTTCAAGGAAATTGTTGAGCTTCAGACATGTAACACGAACTGATTCAACAAGGATTCAAGTTTCGATTCAGCTTAAATCAAGTTACCCAAACACTTTGATGATTCGCTTTGCTTGTAAACAGAAAACAGAGAACACCGAAATTGTTTATGGAAATGATCCGATATGGATCCCTTCCAAGCCAAGAATCTCAGCAATCCACTATAGATCAAACCTTAGCTTCTCACAATGAATTTGAGAGCTTAAGAGAGTACAAGCTTTTGAAATCAGGAAAAATGAAAAAGAACGTCTCCTATACACCGAAAACAGAATCGTACACTCTCTCTCTTTGATCTAACAACAAAGCCTCTACATCCTCTAGAGTCTCTCCACACACGTGACAATTAGATCACACGAGTGTTGATTCAAAACCAATTTTTCGGTTCTCAGTATGAGATAACCGGACCTGCAATTGCTGTTAATTCCAACAAACTCCACCTTAACACAATTGCATACCTTTCTCCATTGAATCAACTTAACCTTTGCCTCCCTAGATTCTTGACACATCTCTTCAGCTTGTTAGCTTCTGAGAACCTTCAACAAATCCAATGCTTCATTGAACTTGTTAACCGGCACCACCTTTGTAAGTATATCGGCTAGATTTCTAGAAGATGCTATCTTCAACACTTCTACATTTCCAGAACTCACTCAATCTCTTATAAAGGCAAACTTTGTAGCTATATGCTTGGTGCGTGCATGATACACATTGTTCTTGGCTAAGTGTATAGCACTTTGAGAATCACACCAGATAAGAATTGATTTCTGTTTGAAACCAAAATCATGCATCAAACCCTTCAACCATATACCTTCCTTCACAGCTTCGGTCAATGACATATATTCTGCCTCTGTAGTAGACAATGCAACCACAGACTGTAATCCTGATTTCCAGCTCACTATGTTTCCTCCAATGGTGAAAATATAGCCTGAAATATATCTTCTCCCATCTAAGTTAGATGCAAAATCAGAATCACAAAACCCTTGAACCATTAACTTGTCTTCACTTGTATAAGTTAGACAGAGATTCAAAGCTCCTTTGATATACTTCAATAACCACTTCACTGCTTCCCAATGTATATGACCAGGCTTGCTCATGAATCTGCTTACTATCCCAATACCATAAGCCAGATGGTCATAGCTGTTTGACAACGAACTCAGAAACAGTATAGCCTGCACTTCTTCAGAAACTGTTACGTTCAAGCTTCCCAACTCAGCCACAATCTTCAGAAATTCATCCACATTCGCATCTACACTTTTAGATTCATCTATCTTGAATGTATAAAACTTCAATTGCTGATAAATTCGGTTAGGCAAAGAACTATCCATATACAATCTATCAAGTGTAGACCATATAGAAGCCGCAGTTTCACAGTTTCTAATCTTCCTCAACACTTGATCTGTAACATTCAATATAATCAGATTCTTCACCTTATCAGATTTATCGAGTTTTACTGGATCTAGAACTACCTTCGTAAACGACGTAGACACAGGTTTTATCACCGTCTCTCCATCAATTACAGCAGCTTTCTCCTCCGATCTCTTCATCGGAACCTCCATCTCCATCTTCTCATCCGTCAAAATATCCTTCAAACCGAGCATCCCAAAGTGCGCCATCATCCGGATCTTCCATAGCGAGAAATCTCCGGTTCCGTCAAACTTCTCCACCTCGACTCGTGTACTCGTCATCAGATCCTCTGACCTTCGCTCTGATACCACTTGTTGAGCTTCAAACATGTAACACGAACCGATTCAACAAGGATTCAAGTTTCGATTCAGCTCAAATCAAGTTATCCAAACACTTTGATGATTCGCTTTGCTTGTAAACAGGAAAACAGAGAACACCAAAATTTTTTATGGAAACGAGCCGATATGGATCCCTTCCAATCCACTATAGATCAAACCTTAGCTTCTCACAATGAATTTGAGAGCTTAAGAGAGTACAAGCTTTTGAAATCAGGAAAAATGAAGAAGAACGTCTCCTACACACCGAAAACAGAATCTTATACTCTCTCTCTCTTTGATCTAACAGCAAAGCCTCTACATCCTCTAGAGTCTCTCCACACACGTGACAATTAGATCACACGAGTGTTGATTCAAAACCAATTTTTTGGTTCTTAGTATGAGATAACCGGACATGCAATTGCTGTTAATTACAACAGAAATCAACAAGGATCGAAAGATCGCCGATTACATTGAATTTGTTGATGTGGAGAACAGTGCCGACAACATGGGAAGAAGTTTTGACTTTAAAAAAGTCAGTGGCTGACACCTAATTTCATGAACCTCCCGTACCAAAAGATGTAACAAAATTGCTAGTGTATCCGAGGGATACAATTTACAAGGTTTGTTTTCAAAAGTTACATTTCGCTTCCATCAGCAAACGTGTTTCAGTTAAGTACGAACAAAAAATGGATGTAGCTGATAGCAAACTGAAAGATGCAATGAACGATTTATTAATCAAAGTGGTCAAATGGAGAAAATCAAGGAGGGAAACAAGGAGACAATAAGAAATAAATCAAGGAATAAATCAAAGAGTCAAAAGAGAGTAAATCAAGGAGCAAATCAATGAGTTTTTCTCTATATATAGATTTGTAATCACTCTCATTTCATAATCAACTTAATGAGAACTTAATCTTCTCTTCATCTTGTATTCTCATTCTCTCTCAAATACTTAAATCTTCAATCTTCATTCTTCAATTCCGCATAAATTCTTTCATGGTATCAGAGCTTGATCCTTACTAAACTCGTTCATAATCTCCATTCGATTCTCCATAACCTTCATTCACTTCACTCTTCAATCCGATTTCTACTCTTAAAGCTTAAAATCTCTACTCTTAGTTCTTCTTTTCTTAAAATTTTCTAAACCATTTCTATTTTTTTTTTCAATCCTCATAAAAGTTTCAATCTTTTCATCATGGATAATTCTAAAGCTATCATTATTCCGATCACACTTAAAGGGGCAAATTACTTGTTATGGTCAAGAACCACAAAGATTGCTCTTTGTGGCCAAAACCTTTGGGGTCACATTGAGGAAGACTCAAGTAGCGATGAGGAGGAAAGAAGCAGTCCTTTCATCAAGAAGTCTAAGTGGTTCCAAAAGGACCAAACCGTTTTGGCCATTCTCCAAAACTCACTTGAAGCATCAATCCTTGAAGCATACTCGTATTGTGAAACCGCTAGTGAGCTTTGGGAGACTCTCAAAAACGTGTATGGCAACACGTCAAATCTCACTCGTATCTTTGAAATTAAAAAGGCCATCAACGATCTAAGCCAAGAAGACATGGAATTCACCAAGCACTTTGGAAAATTTCGATCTCTTTGGGCCGAACTAGAGATGCTTCGACCAAGCACCATGGATGCTAGTGTTCTCAACGAAAGGAGGGAACAAGACAAGGTCTTTGGTCTCTTGCTCACCTTGAATCCAATCTTCAATGATCTAATTAAGCATCTCCTTCGTTCGGACAAACTTCCAAGCCTTGATGATGTATGTGCTCAAGTTCAAAAAGAACAAGGCTCTTTAGGCCTGTTTGGCGGAAAGGGGGAGCTTCCTACGGCCAACAAAGGCGTGTTCAAGTTCGAGGATCGACGGTCGAAGACATGTGAGCATTGCAAGAGGAGAGGACATACCAAGGACAAGTGTTGGATTCTCCATCCACACCTAAAACCGAGTTCTTTCGGAGGACCATCAAGAGACCCGCGTGCTAACACCACTCAAGCCAAGGATGATCACAGACAAGCTGGTTCATCAAGACAAGGCGAGGATGCAACACATGGGGACTACGTGAGAAATTCGGATTTGGAGGCGATCATCAAGTCCATTGCCTCCTTAAAAGACTCCGATATAAATCACTTAACCCAAACACCATATAGCTTGCTTACACATAAATCAACTAGTTCTCTTATTGTTGATTCGGGTGCTTCACACCATATGATTAGCAACCAAAATTTACTCAATAATATAGAACCGGCTAAAGGGAATGTGATGATAGCTAATGGTGATAGAGTTCCCATTAAGGGAATTGGAAATTTAAAACTATTTGATAAAGAATCTAAAGCTCTCTACATGCCTAAGTTCACCTCTAATCTTTTATCAGTAAAAAAAATCACTAATGATCTAAATTGCTATTCAATATTTGGTCCTAACGAGGTATTTTTTCAGGATATTGATTCCGGTAAAGTGATCGGAGAAGGGGGAACCAAAGATGATCTCTATATTTTAGAGAATTTTGCACCGACCACTTCACAAGCTTTCAATTTTAGCTCTCGTTTAAATGTTTTTCCAAACAAATTGTGGCATGCTAGATTAGGACATCCTCATTCACGTGCACTCAAACTTTTGATGCCAAATGTTTCTTTTGATCATTCCACTTGTGAGGCTTGTATCCTTGGTAAACATTGCAAAACTGTTTTTCCTACATCGTCTACACTTTATGAGAATTGTTTTGATTTAGTTCATTCGGATGTTTGGACATCACCGTGCTTATCTAGAGATAATAATAAATATTTTGTGACATTCATTGATGAAAAATCTAAATACACTTGGATCACATTGCTTCCATCTAAAGATCGTGTGTTTGATGCATTTATGAACTTCCAAAACTATGCTATTAACCATTACAATGCCAAGATTAAAGTGTTTAGAACAGATAATGGAGGGGAATACACAAGCCATCGATTCAAGGAACATCTAGCAAAGCATGGAATAATACATCAAACGAGTTGCCCTTACACACCACAACAAAACGGTGTAGCCGAAAGAAAGAACCGGCATTTGATGGAAGTGGCAAGGTCGATGATGTTTTATACCAACGTTCCTAAGCACCTATGGGAGATGCGGTGATGATGGCATGCTACCCTCATCAACCGAATTCCAACCAAAGTCCTAGAGGATATTTCACCATTCGAGGTACTCAACAAAACTAAACCTTTCCTTGAACATCTAAGAGTGTTTGGTTGTGTTTGTTTTGTATTAGTGCCCAAGGAGCAAAGGAACAAGCTAGAAGCAAAAAGCTCTAAGTGCATGTTTCTCGGCTATTCAATGACCCAAAAGGGATACAAGTGCTACGACCCTATCAACAACCGGACTTATGTTTCAAAGGATGTAAAGTTCTTGGAAGATCAAGGGTTCTATGACAAGAAGGATTGGGATAGCTTGAAAGACTTGGCGGCATCATCCGACCGAGCCTCAAGTTTGAAGATACTATTGGAACACCTTGGAGACAACAACACCCGAAGACAAGATAAGCCGGAAGGAGGATCGAGCACAACACCAAACTTACCGATTCCGGAGACCACAACATCAAATGCACATGAACCGGAAGAGACTCAATCAAGTGAACAAGAAGAGGAAGAGGACCACCAAGAACAAAGTCAACCGACCCAAGAAGAAGACCCTAGCTCATCGACCAAAGAAGTAGTTCAAGCCCCAACTCAACCGATACTTAGAATAAGCACAAGAGTAAGAAGCGACCCATCTACATGGAGAGATAAGAGGTTCTACTATAATTATGAAGCCGTGGCTCATCCAATCCAAGCCGTATGTTCACTTGCTCATGTGCCTTATGACCATCAAGTGTTCCTTGGGAAAATCGATCAAGACCTTATTCCGAAGACTTATGAAGAAGCGATGGAGGATGAGAAATGGAAAGATGCGGTTGGTGATGAGGTTGGAGCTATGATCCGGAATGAGACTTGGGATGAATTCGACCTTCCCGAAGGAAAAAAGACGGTTAGCTCTAAGTGGGTGTTCACTATCAAGCACTTGAGCAATGGAGATATAGAGAGATACAAGGCGATATTGGTAGCTAGAGGGTTCACTCAAACCTATGGAGAAGACTTCACGGACACCTTTGCACCTGTGGCTAAACTACATACGGTAAGAGTGATCCTCTCCTTAGCTACTAACTTATCATGGGATTTGTGGCAAATGGATGTGAAGAACGCGTTCTTACAAGGGGAATTTGAGGAAGAAGTCTATATGACACCTCCACCGGGTTTAGAAGATTCGATTGCTCTGGGAAAAGTCCTTAGGCTTCGGAAGGCGATTTATGGACTCAAGAAATCTCCTAGAGCGTGGTACAAGAAGCTTAGCAACACTCTCAAGGAAAGAGGCTTCAAGAAATCTCAATCCGACCACACTCTCTTCACTCTCCAAGGACCTCAAGGCATGGTGGTGGTATTGGTTTATGTAGATGACTTGATCATAACCGGAGACAACAAGGAGGGGATTCAAGAAACAAAAGACTTCCTCAAATCCGTGTTTGACATCAAGGATCTTGGAGAGCTCAAGTACTTTCTCGGAATTGAGGTGTGTAGATTCTCGGATGGACTCTTTATCTCCCAAAGGAAGTATGTTTTGGATTTGCTTCAAGAAACCGGATTTATGGAAGCCAAACCGGCTAAGACTCCACTTGAAGATGGCTACAAGACACGACGGATTGAAGAAGAAAAAGAAGATAACGAGGAGAATAAACCGTATGAAGATGTAGCCCGATATAGAAGACTTGTTGGGAATTGATCTACCTCACTCTTACAAGACCGGACTTATGCTTTGCGGTTAACCAAGTGAGTCAACACATGAAAGTCCCTTCGGTTTATCATTGGAATATGGTCGAGAGAATTTTGAGGTATCTCAAAGGAAGCTACGGTCAAGGCATTTGGATGGGAAAGAATGATAACTTCGAAATCGTCGGTTATTGTGATGCGGATTGGGCCGGTGATAGGAATGATCGGAAGTCTACCACCGGCTATTGCACATTCATTGGAGGGAATTTGGTGACTTGGAAGACAAAGAAGCAAAAGGTCATATCGGATTCAAGCGCGGAAGCGGAGTATAGGGCCATGAAGAAGCTCACCAACGAATTGGTATGGCTAAAAGGACTTCTTGAATGCTTAGGACTCACGGTCAACACACCCATCACGATGCACTGTGACAACCAAGCCGCAATACACATTGCATCCAACTCGGTGTTTCACGAAAGAACCAAACACATTGAGTTGGATTGCCACAAGGTTCGAGAGAAGATCGAGCAAGGACTTACACTTCCATGCTACACCCGAAGTAAAGACCAATTGGCCGACATCTTCACTAAGGCCACAAGTCTCAAAGTCTGCAATCATATCTATGGTAAGCTTGGACTTGTGAACCTTACACGCCCCTGATTTCAAGTCCTCTAACCGTGGACATCACACTCTTTTTCCCTTTGCATAGTTTTGTCCCATGAGGTTTTCTATGCTAAGGTTTTTAATGAGGTGATGCTTCACGGACTTCCAAGCTTAGCCATTGTTCTATATGGTTAAGCTTGAGGGGGAGTATTAATCAAAGTGGTCAAATGGAGAAAATCAAGGAGAATAAATCAAGGAGGGAAACAAGGAGACAATAAGAAATAAATCAAGGAATAAATCAAAGAGTCAAAAGAGAGTAAATCAAGGAGCAAATCAATGAGTTTTTCTCTATATATAGATTTGTAATCACTCTCATTTCATAATCAACTTAATGAGAACTTAATCTTCTCTTCATCTTGTATTCTCATTCTCTCTCAAATACTTAAATCTTCAATCTTCATTCTTCAATTCCGCATAAATTCTTTAACGATTGTTACGCATGGGAATATGGAATGCCAACAAATTTTGTCCTCGTGAAAGGAGATTGGGATTTCGCTAGCCACATAGTGTCACTATCACGCAGTGACATCAAAGTTTTTTTCGTTCACCCTTGAGTCTCTAGCTGGACGCTCATAAACACTGTTGCTGCTGATTGATTAAATAAGTTTACAAGAAGTGTTAGCTATCGCAGATGAAGAGTTGATAATTGCCTAAATGGTTGCGTTTAGTGATTGTTCTTTATTTTAATTACTATTATCAGCTTTGTTTTTTGTTTCAATTAAACGTTTTGTATTTTGGTAATTGGGAAAGTGAAAGCTTTTGTGGAAAAACAAAATCATAGAAATTTGATATACTAGACGTAGAAACTTGAATTATCAATATTTGCGTATAAACATGCATTTGTGGTAGACTATATATATGCATATGCATGTTCATATATCTTGATAATTGTCTCCACAATAATTATTTGTCTTTCATGAATCCATTATATAACTTTCAAACCCCAATTCATGCGTCATATCTACGTTAAAGTGAAATTCGTAAGATTTTTAGTTTCAGTTCATCAGTCTTATCGTAAACATTTTTTTCACCAGTGGTATATATAATTGGTATCGTGCGGGTAACACAATTCTAAAAATTCTAGTTCTATTCGGAATTAAAAAGTTTTATTTGCAATTCATCAGTATCATAACTTATTTTTCGTAAAATGAAATAGAATTGTATAAAGCCTGCTGATGCACCGGGATTTGTAGTGATTGGAGAAAGACACATCCCGTTTAATTAGCATGAAAATCCCCATTACACATTTATATGTGTGTATTTATCTACACGCATATCTTTAGATAATCCACTTGATTAATTTATCTATTTACATAAATGGTTAATTGAATAAATTCTTACTTTGAAATTGCGGAGTTGAATGTGCAGGAAGCTTCGTGAGAGATTTGGTTTATGAGATTTGAGAACGCATCCACAAACGACCCCGTTTTGGTCTGCTTCGACCCGCTTCACGATTAGTATGACCTTCTTTTATCATCTCAAGTAATTTTGTCTCCCACATTTATATATATATTTATGGGACAATCGCATAGATAAATTAATCACTACATAAATATATTATTTTTGTAAAGAACAGTTGATGTCTTAAAACGTGTTTCATCCATAAGAGTCTTCACACGCCGGAAATTCTATACACAATCTATTCTTATGGAATAACATATTTTACAAAGGGAAAAATGTCAAAAAAAAATTCGAACTTTCAAAAAGTGATCAAAAAAGTCTCAACTTCCAGAAAGCCATTTTAAACTCATACTTTTTGTTGACTTTTACATAAATCCTAAAGTTTTGTTGACTCGGCCATATTAGCCTCGTCGTTAAAATTTCGTTCACAGATCATTACAACGTTTAACTTCCGTTAACGGTTTCCGTTAATTCAAAACAACGACGTTTTGATGTCAATAAAACGACGTCATTTTGTTGATTGACAAAAATCAAAACTGAACAATAAACCATAATCCCCAAATCGATTTCAATTTCGATTTTCTCCTCTCTTCCTTCTCTCTTGTCGAAATCGCTCTCTTCCTTCTCTCTTCTCCCAAATGAGCTCAAGCTCTATATCATCAAGTGTCGTCAGAGACCGTGGATTTCCGATGAAATATGTATGTGGCTTAGGCGTGACGATCTTCACGTCTAAGACGACATAGAACCCAGGAAGACCATTCTTCCGGTGTGTTAGCAAACGTGACTCGAATTCGTGGACAAGCAAAGAGATGTAAGTGTTGTGGGAGTCGAAACCCGCACAATCAAAACTTGTAGAGATTTTTGTAGGGAACTGAATTTCTAGGGTTAAACCAACGCGAACAACTGCCAAGGAAATTGAAAATTCGTTCTATTGCTGTTTAGAAAGCTTTAGAGTACAAGTGTTTTTGAATTGATTTCGGATCCCCTTCTTAAGGGTTGTACATGAGTATATATAGTAATCTAAGTCGGTTTATTCTATTCCTTGATCATAATGGAAATCTTTTCCTTTCTCTTGCAATTTCCATTCTTCCTTAGATTGCTTGTGTCGGTCCCTTGTTGGGTCTTGTTTCGTCCTATTTCGATCCAACACCACCTAGGCCGGCGATCTTTGTTTCCGGAATGATACCGATCGACATCGGTCCACCACTCGATATCGGTACCACGACCACTCGACATCGGTACTACGACGTCTTGACAACGGTACCACGTCGTTGTGACATCGGTACCAAATCACGTCTCGGTTAGCCTCTACTTTGGACCACATCGGTGTCGTGTCGCGGTAAACCTCCACTTCGGACCTCATCGGAGTCGTGTCGCGGTACGTGATCGACTTCGGCACCACTCGCGCTACGGTACGCGATCGTCCTCGCGTCACGGTACGCGATCGTCCTCGCGCCTTAGGTCGCGGCACGCATGCGTTGTGACATCAGTACCGCGATGTCGTACCATCGGTCCCGCGACATCGGGACCGCGACGTTGCGACATTGGTTCCGCGACGTCGCGACATCGGTTCCGCGACGTCGCGACATCGGTTCCGCGATGCGGTTTTCATATTTAGCCATCTTAGTACTGTTATTTTTCCAGGGAGAAATTCGACCCCAACAAGTGTGGATGTTGTTTATATTGAAATGTGAAGCAATGTTAAGCAATTTTAGTTAACAATGTAATTTTGTGTGCATTAGGGTAATTTGTTTAGGTGGGTCGAGGATTCTGTATTTGAAGAGGTCGAAGATGCATTACCAAGAGTATGAATCATTGCAAATGAGGTTAGCAAAGTCAAATCCAAGGCAAACGAATTAAATGGTGTGATACAAGAAATAAAGGAAGAAGCAATGGTGACCAAAATGGAAATTCGCAAATTGAAAGTGTGCTTCAAAGTGTGTTTAGTGTGTTTGTGCCTTGTTACCATTGTGTTTGTGAATGTTTTGTTTGGTCAGGAACATGGTATCACAAATGTGGTTGGTTATTAGTAGAGTTGTGATGTTGTTGTAAGAGTTTGAACTCAATGCATCTTGTTTCTTTGGTTGAAATGTTCATGTTATTGTACTGAAAATGCAGAAATAACCAAATTCAAAACAAACAAAACAAGTGGAACAAATCAAAGACAAACCAAAACATGTTCATTACACACAAAATGAAACAAGCCAAAAGATATGTTTAATACAACATGTTCTGTTTTCCGAGTAAAAGAAACAAAGCCAAAATACATGTTCATTACACACATGTTCTGATTCCGAGAAAAAACACCAACAAACACTAAACCATGTTTAGATTCCAAGAAAAACAAACACCAGTAGACCATGTTTAGCTTGACCATTGAAACCATGATTCCCAACCTTCTAAGCCTTCTCCTACTGATCCTCTTCTCTGTGACTGAAAGCCTTCTTCTGCTGATCCTCCTCTCTGTGACTGTGAGACTTCTCCTGCCTGTGAAGTAGACGGTGGTGCCTGTGAAGTAGATGGTGGTGCCTGTGAAACAGTGTGTGATGGTTCTCCTTGTCCAAACAAGATGTTCATATGATACTGATAGGTTAATTGAAACCAGGCGGATATGAACATCTTGTTTGGACAAGGAGAACCATCACACACTGTTTCACAGGCACCACCATCTACTTCACAGGCACCACCGTCTACTTCACAGGCAGGAGAAGTCTCACAGTCACAGAGAGGAGGATCAGCAGAAGAAGGCTTTCAGTCACAGAGAAGAGGATCAGTAGGAGAAGGCTTAGAAGGTTGGGAATCATGGTTTCAATGGTCAAGCTAAACATGGTCTACTGGTGTTTGTTTTGCTTGGAATCTAAACATGGTTTAGTGTTTGTTGGTGTTTTTTCTCGGAATCAGAACACGTGTGTAATGAACATGTATTTTGGCTTTGTTTCTTTTACTCGGAAAACAGAACATGTTGTATTAAACATATCTTTTGGCTTGTTTCATTTTGTGTGTAATGAACATGTTTTGGTTTGTCTTTGATTTGTTCCACTTGTTTTGTTTGTTTTGAATTTGGTTATTTCTGCATTTTCAGTACAATAACATGAACATTTCAACCAAAGAAACAAGATGCATTGAGTTCAAACTCTTACAACAACATCACAACTCTACTAATAACCAACCACATTTGTGATACCATGTTCCTGACCAAACAAAACATTCACAAACACAATGGTAACAAGGCACAAACACACTAAACACACTTTGAAGCACACTTTCAATTTGCGAATTTCCATTTTGGTCACCGTTGCTTCTTC
The DNA here is from genome assembly GCA_964056655.1 of Arabis hirsuta. Taxonomy (NCBI): domain Eukaryota; kingdom Viridiplantae; phylum Streptophyta; class Magnoliopsida; order Brassicales; family Brassicaceae; genus Arabis; species Arabis hirsuta. Next base: position 24,607,016 of record OZ053302.1, on the reverse strand, counting down.
CTTTATTTCTTGTATCACACCATGTAATTCGTTTGCCTCGGATTTGACTTTGCTAACCTCATTTGCAATGATTCATACTCTTGGTAATGCATCTTCGACCTCTTCAAATACAGAATCCTCGACCCACCTAAACAAATTACCCTAATGCACACAAAATTACATTGTTAACTAAAATTGCTTAACATTGCTTCACATTTCAATATAAACAACATCCACACTTACATCTCTTTTGCTTGTCCACGAATTCGAGTCACGTTCGCTAACACACCGGAAGAATGGTCTTCCTGGGTTCTATGTCGTCTTAGACGTGAAGATCGTCACGCCTAAGCCACATACACATTTCGTCGGAAACCCACGGTCTCTGACGACACTTGATGATACAGAGCTTGAGCTCATTTGGGAGAAGAGAGAAGGAAGAGAGTGATTTCGATAAGAGAGAAGGAAGAGAGGAGAAAATCGAAATTGACATCGATTTGGGGATTAGGGTTTATTGTTCAGTTTTGATTTCTGTCAATCAACAAAACGACGTCGTTTTATTGACATCAAAACGTTGTCGTTTTTAATTAACGGAAGCCGTTAACGGAAGTTAAATGTTGTAATGATCTGTGAACGAAATTTTAACGACGAGGCTAATATGGCCGAGTCAACAAAACTTTAGGGTTTTATGTAAAAGTCAACAAAAAGTTTAAGTTTAAAATGGCTTTCTGAAAGTTGAGACTTTTTTGCCACTTTTTAAAAGTTCGAGCCTTTTTTGACATTTTTCCCATTTTACAAATGAGTCCACTCAACTCATCGATTTTACAAGGAGTAATATTCTTTTGTAGTATTCGTGACGTAGAATGTTGTAGCTGTTATGTATTTTTGCTAACATTTTAAATCGCATATTATATACACTAAGCTTGGATTTAATATCATTATCATTTGGCCAGTTGAAATAGTGCCACGTTTTTGGCCCATTAAAAAATCTGGTGAGTGGACTACTCGACAACCACACCCATCATAGGAAATTAGTTGGGTGGTAAAAATCCAGATTAAACCAAAAAAAAAGTTTGAAATTAATGTGATAACACAATGTCAATTTTCTAATGAAACCCAATAAACTACAAAACATGTTTAGTCATATGTCTACTAAAAAAATGATTATATCTTCAAGATTTACAGCTGATTTTGGAGATATTATATTATATATACGTATAAAATATATCATTCATCGAATGGAAACCAACTATAAGACATTACGATACACATGTCAAGGTTTATAGCGTTTTTTTATAAAATTACTATGAGAAAATTAGAAAATCAGATATAATTTTGCAAGATATAGTCTATCTGTAGAACCATATCTTGCAAGTTCGTATACTATTTAAAACAATTATTATTTTATCATTTTGTTTCATTACTAATTTTGTATAAGGAAAAATAGTGGTTCGCTTCCGATTTCGTTTCATTTACTAATTAATCTATGTATTTAGTTATTTATTGTATTTATTTGATTTTGTAAAGTAGCAGTCATGTAACAAAAATAATAGTAAGATCCATAAATTTAAGTTGTGATAAAAAGTTTTTCTCTTTTTTTTCCATTATCTTTGTTGATTTGTTCCCATGTTTCTAATTTTTGGATTCGACTGTTAATATTTAAGATATATAATAATAAAAATATAACCTTTTTGATAGACCTCTTAAAATAGGGGCACAAATGATTAGTTTTCTTACTTTATCTGGTAGTGCTCAGTCGGACAGTATACGTATGCTCTAACCATATCAGATATTCAGCATCTCATTTGTTTCTTGTAATTGATTAATTTCACCTATAACATTAAAATAGATGTAGATTAGGTATAAATGTACCTATAATATTTGGATAATATAGTATACTGTATACATATATATATATATATATAATATTTTCAACCAAGTTAGTTGTTTCGAATTGAGTCTTGAATAACCGGTAGGATACAGTCGAATATTTGTATACGTATGTGTGTGTTTATGCATATACACATAATAAACAAAGAAAATTAATGAGAACAGAAGAAATAAAAAAGATTCAATCCAATCATAAAGTGATTCATGAGAAAGGAGGCAAAAGGGGAAATCGCTGACTTGCAACAGTGCACACGCAGCCACGCTGCTAAGTATATCACCAACATTCTCCTTCTGACTCCGAATCTTCCTCTCAAACTTTTTATTACAATTTTTTTCTTTACAAAGATTAAACTCCCAAATGTAACGTTAAAGGTGAATATGTGAATAAGGATAAAGTATGACACAATGTTGCTTATTCGATATCCTAAGGAAACGGATAAAACTCTTGTAAGATGAAAGTTGGTTACTTGTTTAAGTGTAGGAACATATCTAGAAAACTATTTTATATGGGGCACAATTTTTTTTTTTAATAATTTTATTTAAAATACTTAATATTTTTTAGGATTAATTGTCAAATAACCAATTTTTAAAAATAATTAGATAAGTAACCAAAATGGTCCATGTGGCCAAATAATAACAATGGGATTCAGGATATTTGGTTAAGATTTTAATTATAGTTTTTTATGGTTATCTTTGCTAATTTTCCTTATTTTTAATACATTTTTTATAAAATCCTATATGTATACAACATTATTTTAATTAATTAACAAAACAATAAAATTTAAATTTAAAATTGATATAAAGAAGACTGACAAAATTTAGAAAAAGATTATAACTAAAACTATTTTGGGGAACTAATAGAAAAAAAAATTATAACATGGGGCGACATTGACCAAAACTTAACCAAATATGCTATATCACTTTCAAATCTGGCTACAAACAAATTTATTTTATAAAGTTAGTATGGGGCACGTGCCCCACCCAAGACTCAAGTAGATCCGCCACTGTTTAAGTGTGGTTAGTTCAACCGATTAGAACTATTACAATAAATTATGTTTGATTTAAGGTTAAATACGATGCTATGTTTGAGTAACTCATTTATCAAAAAAAACTTGTTCTGATTCTCAATCTAGACAAGTATACGAATCAGAAGTCTAGAGTCTTTATATTTATTTAACTAAAAAGTGAAGAAAGCGATATATATAAAAAATGGATTGTGAAAGGTAGATGTATGAGACAATAATGGTCCATTTGAGCATGCCAAAAGAATGAAAGATACAGAATTACCATTACTACTATTTTACTAAGTAGTGTCAAAACCAATTTTTATGTCAGATTATGATTTTTCGGTAATACTTATCTTAAGTTACATTGCATACCGCAGAACATCGGACTTGACAACGGAAGATGTGATATATATATATATATATATATAGCATTTTCTTATGAAAATCACTTGTCTAATGAATTTAGTTAGGTGACGAAAGAGAACGTTTTATTGTATATACATTTTATACATCATATAATTATTATAAATTTGCTTCATTAATCATTTATCAATCTATCTCTAAATTCGTGGTTATAGTTGTACCAGTTTTATCTGTGGTGCTCATGTCAAACCAAACACTCATTTGGCGTTTTGATATTTCTATTCCTTTTTGAGCGGTGGAATAAACGTGTTTACAAATAAAAACCGGGGAAGTGGTATTTCGGAGTCGATCGATAATCAAATTTCAATAGTAACAACTAACAAATATAAAACTTTTAAAAGAGTAAAAGGAAGAGAGAAACTAGTAAGTAAAAAATGCTGTTACTTTGGTAGACATTCGAAAGTGAAAACCAGATCGGTGGCAGAAAGAGACTAAACATGTTACTATGATTATGTTTTTTTTATTCTATTTCTAACAAAAGACTTATCTAATTTACTTTGTTATACCATTCGGTTATAAGCTTTTTTTGAGTGTGGAGTATGCGCACTCCCTTATCAAGCTTTTTTTGTGTCTGCTCTTATGTGTGACGGACACAATTATCATTCCCTTATCAAGCTTGTCCTTTTGCTCCTTCACCCACACTTGACCTTTTTTACCATTTTTATAATCTCACTAACCCATTTGCAAATTACCATTTAAATTTCTTTCTTCTTTTAAAAAAAAAACTGAATTATATTGTTATCCTCAAAAATCAAACAAATCTGTAATTAAGATACTGTCCATGACTATGGTGCAGTGAATGGAGAAGAATCTCAACATAATAATCTAATAAATGCCACAAAACATCAAAGTTCATGACAGTTACAACATTTGTACAACAACATTAAGCAAGACTGCGTTTTTTTCTCCTCTCTGTCGTCCATGAAGAACAACGCATTACGCTTCACAAGAAACTGGTTCCAACAGAGAGGTCAACTAGATTCGTGAAAATCTGGGATCGGGTTGTCCCAATCTGGTGAGCAAGTTCAAGCTGTTCTTCCAGTGGAAGCATCTCGTAACTGCACAAGTTTTTAAAACCATAAGAACTATCCTCCCTACTTTGAGATCCTTGTATATAGTATGGTTGAACATATGGATTGCGGAAGAAAACTTACTGGCAGAGTAGCTCACAGTCGATTATGCTGTCAGGTCCAGATCGCCGAGCCTTCCCACTCGAGCGGAACTGACGGAAAGAGCGTGGATTCAGACCCGCAACATGAGGAACAGCGTCCACTAGCTTTTTCTGTAGAGACTGTAACCTACGGAATGTAAGCTCATCAAGTGGAGCAATGCAACCAAAACTGCCATCTAGAGTACCAAATAACAAAGCAAAGCGATTTGTTTTCTCCGCGCCAGAAGATGCAACCATCTGCAGTCGCAGGAACTTTGTCACATGGGCACCGACGTGAAATTCCGCCCTTGAGAGAAGTTTCTGACCCTTCCAGCTCTCGGACTTATTTGGTGCAAAGTAGAATATCTGTTGGGGGATCAGTACAACGTCAATTTAAGAGTCGGGGTATTTCGCAATATTCCATCACGTACACACTAAAGGCGATAAGAGAGATGCTAACCTGCACATTCTTTTGCTCATCGGAGACAGTCAGGCTAAGTGTACTTCCATCAATCAAAAACTCTGAAGCAAAACAATCAAGGGATCCGAAATCTTTGGCTAGTAAACTAAGTTGGGACCCTTGTTCCTTCCAGCCAAGAAAGTATATGCTTTGGTGAACGTCACAAAGGAGGATGAAACTCTTTACCTGCAAGTAAAGGAAAATTAACATGTGCAACAAAGCCAGATCACGCAGAAGAAAATTGATCGTCAGAGCCTAGTCAAATAGGTTCAGTGAAGCTAGCTCATAAAAGCAACACAGCACTAGGCCAATAGGCCAAGGGAGTAAAAACGTACAACATTCATGCTGACTACATAGAGCGGCGGAGCATCAAAGAAGGCAACACCAATTAATTCGGTGCCATTCCACTTGTGCAAGATGACTTTAGGACCAGATGATATTAGAAGATGACCCTGAATGGAGGCTACAGCTGATATAGCACCTTTTAGCTCCTTCGAGTAGACTTCAGTAACCTGTTGAAAAGTGGCTTCAGAATAAATCGAACATCCAAGATGAAATTGAAAACAAAGAACAAGCATTCACCAGGTTGTATGCCCAACCACCTAAACATACCAAATTATCGCCATTTCTTCCAAAAGAGAAAAGAAGCACACGGCCCCTTGCAGCAACATCCTCCCCTTGGACATAAGCAGTTCCAACAGCAAGAAGTGTTTCATTCTCTGCTGTGCTTGCATTCTGAAACACCCAAGTAGTAAGAAAATGAGCATTGGTTATTGCAATTTAAACAAAAGACGTTTATTAGATTGATCCCTAGATCTGCTCCCAGCAATATTCATTAATTATCATGTCATAAAGATAGAGAAGATAAACACTCTTCATGGGGGCAGAGAATAACACTATGACTTTAGGTGGCTTAGTAGCCAACTTACAAGGAGTGTGACAACTCGCACAGTGAGTGCATGTTCTGAACTCTGCATTGGAATAGTGGCTCTAGTTTCCCAGGGGCCACCAGATCTTTCTGGTTCCAGAATTCGGATTTCAAATTCCTCTACGGTGTATGTTCGTTGGAGATCATCAGAGCTCAGATTATGGTTGTCAATCTGCTGGCCAGCTTCTTGATCTACTAGTGAAGAAAGCACTTGATTTAATGGCTTGTTGACCTTCAAAAAAGGAGAGAGCAACGATGCGTGTGAACATAAGATGGATAATATAAATATCAAACAAAACGGATCATAATTAGCACATAACTTCCTTTCTTCCCACAAAAAGAAAACGAACAAATAAGCATGCAAACATAGAAATCATTCAGGTGTTCATCTATTAAACAGCGCAAATAAGTAGGATCTATTAACATTGCTGCAGCAAATGAAACTTAGAAACGCGTCCAGTTTAATTTGGAGTTTCTAGACAGGGGAGTTGGACTTGTTTCTTTTGAAGTTTGCTTTGAATTAAATAAAATTTAAGATAATGAAAAGGGAAAAAGTGAGAGCTGAGCAACATATATAGATGCCACATAACTTTGGGAACCTATGAGACAGAATTAAATTTCCAAGAGAATCACCCAATCAATGTTGCCTGTGATGCCTAAATGTCTTACGTCATCCCATCTCAGCCACAAAAGAGTTCCAAATTTACTTAAGGCAACAAAGAGATGCAATTCGGCTAGGTAGAACAATTTAGAACATATTATCATGCTAACATGCTCACCGGATATGACACTATCAGCGGGTACAAGTTCTTCTCAGCGTAGTAAGTAACTTGGTGAGGCGTCGCCTTCAGAGGAATCTAGACAAAAATATCAGGCATTAACATGATCAGTCCCTGTATACTGTATTTTCCATCTAATCAAACATACAGCAACCGTAAGCAGAGTTTATTTAAAAAAAAAAGATGGAAACTAGAAATTACCTTTTGCACTGGCCAATAATTATCGTAGATTGATGCTGAAGGTAATTGGCAAATCTTCAAAATTCCCTGGTATATGAAAATACTAAATGAATTGTCTTTTCAAGGGAACGGATAGTCCATATGAGTAATAAGAATGGAACAGTAACAACAGAAATGAGACGTGGACACTTCATTAAACCTGGGATGTGACATATATGAACCCGTGATTGCAATTCACATTGTGAAGGACAGTAAAGGCCGCGATTGGTCCATCGCACAGCTGAAAAAGTATGATAGCATGAGATGGAGGAACTTGCTCAAGAAAAAACCATACAAGCTTCGTAGCAATGTAAATTAAAAACTCCAAAAGATTGAAAGCATAGCATTGTTTTATTCTTTTTAGACACATGAACACACAAATCCACTTTATTAGGTGAGAGTATCATACCTGTGGATGAAATCGAAGTCGCTCTCTGAACAACATACACCACCCCGGCCTTGAGCCAGAAAGAAAAAACCCCTGGTGACCACTAATATTCTTGAACATGGTAATTCTTTGAGCTGCAACATTTGAAGTCTCCTCTCTTGAAGACGTGTCCAAGGGGATGCGGCAAAATTTCAGATTCCTAAGCTTAGAACTACTGGAGGAACTTAAAGCAGCAGGATTTTCTAAAGATACACTATTCTCTGCTTTGGTACCATCAGCACCCTCAAATAAGTAAGCATGGTAACAAAGAATTGTGCCATCAGCCAATACTGCAAAGAGAAATGGGCGTGTATGATGCCCAGACCATCTTTGCATAGCTAACTCAACGACCTTTGTTTTCGTAATGCCTTCATTCCTTGCAGAAGCATTATCCTCAGAGTTTTCGTTGTGTTCATAGTCTAACTCATGAATAGGCATATCATAGAGGTGGCTCCTTCCAGACGCAAATTTATCAACAGAGAAGACGCAATTAAAACTAGGCACATCAAATATCTCAAGGGCGCCACTTTCGTAACAGAGAACACAGTATATGTCACCCTGATCATGAGGCCCACCATCAGCACTATCAACAGCCTCTCCAACTCCTGACGAAAGCCATGCATCAGTGCTAGCTTTCCTTAGCCATGGTTCTGCTCCTTTATCATGGTACAAAGTACAGGCCGATACCTTCCTTTTCGAGCCTTCAAGTACAGATGGACTACTTATGGAAACTGAGCAAGTTGAAGGATCTGCATAATTCAAAGTTTCATATAAGTCTGCTTGAGTAAAACATTTCAGGATGCTCCAGATAATAGATTACAGAGTCAACTATTACAATAAGATATTCATCTTTTCATAACATACCCCCAACAAGCAGACGAATACTGTCATCTGTCATTCTAAGTAACACATATGGATCAGCGATTGAAACAGATGACACAGTGGAACTTTCAGAACCAGAATTGGCTTCTGAATTAGGAGCTCCAAAGCTTATTTCTTGTTTCTTAAAAGTTCCATCCAGGATACGGGCACCATGCTCAAACACCTGGATTACCCGGCGTCTGAAAAATGATGGAAATTTATATAATACTCTTTTAGTGTCTCTTACAGCTGCATGTAGTAGAAGCAGCTCAATGACTTAAAAGAAGCCATGAATAGAGTTTAGTAGACAACACAAGGGATGATAATAAAATAGATCATTGCAATGGGAAAAAATACTTCTAAAGCAAACATATCTCAAAAGATGAACAAAAACATAATTTGGCACCTAATTACCTTCCAAATAAATTTCCAGCAGCAATTGTTCTTCCCTGAACATAATAGTCAACACTCTCAGTGACCTCTGAGAGAAGGTCAGCAGTTTCAAGTACCTGAAAAGCCAACATTGAAGGTATTTCTATTGACAATAGAAGGATATAATGAATTACAACCAAAACACAGAAGCAAAATATACCATCGTGCGAGCCTCCAAACTTATAATCAAATAGGCATGATATTCAGCTTCATCAGCAGCCGTTTTAGAAGAATCAACATTATGACCACGGGAGTTCTTGTGATAAACTGTCCATATTCCTTTGCAGCCTGGAAGTTCAACCTACCCCACAAGAACATGCGAAATAGAGTGCTTAGGGATCACATACAGAGCATTACCAAGTAAGATCGGATAGATCCCCCTTTTCTACAGTGAGCTAATCTTTTAACTCACACTTTTCACATCATAATTTTCACTTTTCTTTTCTAGATCATTTCTAAACAGATAAATACTCCAGTGGTGGATAGTAATTGTGGAAGATATAAACTCGTGAGACTGTCCTAATACTGCGTTCTGTTGAGAGCTCACTACAAACTAATGCATTCTATATTGATAGGTATATGAAATCCTGTCCATGCCATAGTATTGGAAGTAAGAGTTTTTCTTCTCATATACCAGAAAAAAATTGGATGTAGGCATACCTCAGTAATCACTTCCGGTCTAATTGACTGCCGAAGAACACACAAAGCACCATTCTTCCCATGACCAGAACAGCACACCTAGTCGCCAAAATAGAGATATTTAGTTTGGCGTTTCCAGGTTTTAGAAAAATACGAGAGCATGTCAACACTAAAAGTTGTGGAACAAAATATTTTATTGTTAAGCAAAAGAATACTTCAAATATAGGTGTCTCTGAATAACAACCCTATGCATGTTTTATTTTGTATCGAACATTTCTCCAGCTAGGATTGTATAAGAACTTTTAAACAAACGGCTCACCAATTCATAGTTGCTCTGTTTGGAAATCCCAGTGGCGTTTGCATCAGCATTAATCCTTAAGCCATACGCAAAATCTTTCACTGGACCAACATTAACTAGTGAATCTCTCACTGCAAATGAAAACGATTTCTGCATTATTTGGAAAAGAAAACATGAGAAACTTCATGGAAAGGAGAACATGGGCTATGTAACTCTTATTGACGTCATACATACTGCAGTTTTTGCAAAGGCTAACTCTTTCTTCATTAATTAAACTACTAAAGTCATTTTCTTGTTCAACATGAAATTTTTTAAATTGAATTGTTTGCTACTGAAAGCAAATACAGATAGCAAAATGGAGAATGTTCTGTACAGGAACCCCGTTTCATATAGTAAGGCCATCTAGTGATATAGAAGAAGTGGTTTCATTGAGCTTTTTCTAAGAAGATGACCCAACCTCAACTGAATATTCTACAAAACTCTAACCAAGGCAGAACTTCCTACCTGTGCTGAATTGGAGTTATTTGGTGTTGAACCAAACATCGAAAGCTCTTCATTTCCATATGTATCTTGAATAGCATCAGAAGATAACCGCAAACGTTTTGCTTGATGATCCTCACCTTCAATGTCTTCATCCTGCATAAAATAGGCAAGAAAATTTTCAAGTTCTGGATAAACATATGAAAAAGAAGTTACTCTGGCCAGCCTAAGAAAGATTAACCATCACCTCATCTCTCAACTCGGGTAATGATGCTGCAGGCCCAGAGCTACAGGAAAATTGCACCAGTAAACTGTCTCCCAACCGGCTACCTAAAAAGAAAAGGGAATTTCCAACACTAGTAATGTCCTGCAAGAAATTTTGTATATCATCTTAGGGATTCTCTAGTCGAACTGGATCCAAAATTGAAGCACAAATATGCTGAAAAAACATATTGACTAACCGAAGCAAGCACAGAGGCTTTTGATTTGGAAAGATCAAGTCTCTGTACAGCACTTCAAGAAAGAAAGTTGCAGTCAGTTTCACATATTATAAACAAAATAAGTTGTAGCCAGATTTGCAAGCGCCAGCAGTAGCACTATGCTCATAACTTTTTTAAATTTCTCCAAACTTAAAACGAAGATCAATATATTACCGCCCATCATATATAAGAGTCAACAGCAACAATTCCCCAGATTTTGTTGACAATAAGGCAACATCGTTCGATATCCAGGTTCCATGGGCAGCATCTAGTTCCACATTGAAATTTGATGCAGGTAGCTCTTGACTGAAAGAAATCAGACATACAAAGAAAAAGAAATGTGGTTAACAGTATAAATAGAGTCTTACAATTTCTGACAATTGATTTTAAGCTGTAGGATTCTAAACCAAGATTGAGGCAACAAGATTATATCCAAAAGCAGAAAGCAAATTTTGAATAGTGGAGAGTGTGCGAGAAAACTGAACCTGCTATCAGCTGAGGAGGCAAAATTGTTCAGTGCCAGAGCACAGGAGGCTGACTACAAAGAATATGGTATATCAGATGTGTAAGTAATTGTAAAAATACAGATCAAACAGGGTGGAGTGGCTGGAAAGAGTTGAATTTCAAACAATAAACAACCAAAAGTACAAGATGCTAAGTGAAATAAACCTACCTGACTATGATAATGGATTGTATTTGCACACAAGACAAGAACACCTCCGATCGGAGATGGTACTGCAAGTAGTTTGTAGGCATCATGGGGGAGATTCTGGGAAAAATATCAAAAGAATGGGAATAAGTAAGATCAGGGACTAAAGTTTGTAGAAGGAATTTTTCAGTAGGTTCAATCCTTCCAGCATGCATAAAATATGTTATTCTAGGAACTTTTTTTTCTTCCTAAAGAAGGATAATCCTTCGACCATTCTAAACAATGAAGAAGAAAAAGTCACCATGCATGTTTCTGATTTCTTAATAGCTGACTGAAGAGCCTAGTCATGTAACAATACTGAATCTACAATAAACCTTTTGATTTTACTTCAATTTCTGCTCTCAGCGTACAATATAGATTACTAAAGCAACTCAAATATTTCAATCCTTGGGAAGCAATTTCCTTTTAAGATAAAAGAGAAAAATTACGAACATACAATAGCAGACCAGATGACTGGGTGTTGTTTTAATGTTGTATTGATACTAAGAGCAGAAAGCATGCAAGTATGGTGCTTCCATGAAACTCGCCCAGCCCAAGTATGCTCTTCTTCCTGAAGGATGACAATTACAGGCTCAATATAACCTGAATCAGACACAAGATGTAAACAAACATAATCAAAACAAGAAGCACAGTTTATTCATATTATGCCTATTTGGAAAACCACAATATCTAAAATGTCAGAAAGCTAGCTATTGAAAAATCAAATCAACAATACATTTTCTCTTCTTTAAAAAAACTGTAAGCATCCATCATCTGGATAAAAACGAGGAAATACACAAGTTGTTTGCTATTGTATTGCATCTACAACTAACAAGTTAGTAAACTAGATCCTATCAAGGAAACAAGATTCGATGCAGTTTAAATGAAAGTTGAACAGCTGAGAAACAACTATCATAAATATGTTATGATTAACTACTGATTCAGAGATATAACGAGAGCTAAAAACAAAAACAACAAGTAGCTGGATCTCCCCATGGAGAAACCTAAACCTACCATGAAGAAAAACAAAATCTTTGACATGTTTCATTTCCAGATCACGCAAGTTGATTATGTAAGATGATTCAACTCGGGCAGAAACTGTCCCCCCAGCACTGAACGCATCATCATCTCCAACTAGTCCAGAACCAACCTGAAACCACCAAAGCATAAAGCCATTAACAGAAAATAATGAAGGTTGGAAACTTCTAGCAGATGAAGTAAGAGTTAAAATGAAGTTGATCAAGGATGCAAAAAAGAAAAAAAAAACCTGGGAGGCCTTGAGTATGATCATCTGCAGACCGTAAACAAGAACGCCACCACACCTGCCTTGAGGATCCACTTTTACCAAGGGGCCTCTTGGAAAGGACTCTCTTCCTCTTTTCAGATGAAGCCAATCTGAACCCTCAAAACAGTGCATTGAGCTGAAAAGAAACCACATATCCATTAGTTTGCATTGCTAGAAGAAACAAAGAGACAATAAGAACAGTTGGACATTCAACATCTCGTAAAAATTATTCAATACTGATGCAATCAAGCAAGCCAATGCAATTCCGAACATATACAGCTGAAATTAACACTGAAATAGTTTACTTGTAAGATTAAACCCACAAAATCATTACACTTTTACTTACTTCATTCGAAGGCCATGAATCGAATCATCAAACTCAAGAACAGAAATTTTAGCGTCGCGGAATGTCAGTATGATGGAATCTCTTCCCTTAGAAGAATTTCCGCCTCCCATAGGTAGCACCGCAATCGACTCAACGTTACCGTGCAACCTGCAAATCCATCACAACATCAATTTCAAATCAAAAACAAAAAAAAAGTCCAGATTGGAGTTTGATGATGTTTACCTGTAATGGCACACGAGCTCGAGAGAAACACCGGAGACTCCATCCATGACTCCAACGCGCTTAGCAAGTTTCGGGTTCCGCAGCTCCTGACTACTAATTTCTTCCTCTTGAACCCTAACCACGTAAACCTCAAGGATGTTTCCGGCGGTTATAATGACGTTGGGCACTGCACCAATGCCGCGCTTGGGAGCAGGCCACTCGACCTCAAGGTCATCGCCGGAAACCATCGGAATCTGCATCGCTGTATCGGAGAGGCAGTGAGTGATATAGCCGGAGGCACAGTTCTCGACGCCGGTCGCCCAATGCATCATCTTGAAGGCCGCGAAACTCATCTTTTCTACCGAATCTGGGATTCAGAGATTCAAATTTCGGAAGGAGTTGAGGATTGAAATAGATTGGGAATTTTAGGGTCTTGGACGTGAGAGCAAAGGATTTTATTACGATGAACATTAAAAGACCAAATTCTTAAACCCCCACGGGTTTTTAATTTTAGGTTTTGGATTTTTTTCTTCTTTTTCTTCTAAGGGGAAAAAAATTTCCTAACCCTAAACCTCAACCAGCATCTAACCAAAATTATACGAACCGAATCCGACTGATTTTTCAAAAATATCTAATGTCCTATATGCTTGGAACCGGAATCGAACGGATATCCGAAATACCCAAAACATAAATTAACTCATAGATATTTTGGTTCTAGGTTGGGTATACTCGGATAGTTCGAGTAAATTTTACAATTTTTTTTTGTTATTTTTTCATTTAATTCGGTTAATTCAGATATTTTTTAGGTATATTCGGATAGCTCGAATAAAAATAACAAATTTGTGTGTATTATTTCAATTTTTACAAATGTTTTGAATTATTTTTCGGATATTTTAGATATTTATTTTTAGATAATTTCGATAAAAAAAATACCCGGAACCAAACCGAACTAAATGAGAACCAAAATTTTTCCCAACTAAATGAAAAACTTAACCCTAAACTCAAAACCTTAAATCAAATATTAATTTATGTCCCAAAAAACCAAAGCTATTATTGTACTGTGATACCCTAAACTCTATATAAATCTTAGAGCATGTTTACTCGTAATACTCTTTTGAGTATCATGCAAATTAATTTAGTATTAATTTTATTAATAATTTAATTTATGATATTTGTTGAAGATTTGCAGATTAATGGTGAGACTCAAGAAGAGGAGGAGGAAGAAGAAGAGGAAGAAGAAGAAGAAGAAAGAAGAAGAAGAAATAAGAAGATCACAACCACCGACCAGCACTAACCTCCGCTTTTCCGTCGCCGAGCAGCACCAATCTCCGCTTTTCTGTCACCGACCAGCACCAACCTCCGTTTTTCCGTCGCCAACCAGCACCAATCTCTTCTTTTCCGTTGCCGACCAGCACCAACTTCCGCCACAACCACCGACGCGATCGTGACTTGAAGAAGAAGAAGATCGAAGCCTTGAAGAAGGAAGTCTTGAAGAAGAAGATCGAGACTTGAAGAAAAAGAAGAAGTCTTGAAGAAGAAGAATAAGAAGAAGAAGAAGGTGACACGTGTGCCGGATGTGCCGGATGATACGAATCAAAAGTATCAGCGCACTGCTACGAATCATAATTATTTGAGACTCAAACCAATTTTTTTATTCTTTTAAAATCTCTGATACTCGAAAAAATCTAATTGATAAAAATGCTCTTATACCCTAAATCAAGAATGTAATATAATATTTTAAGCTGTCACGTGTCCACCTCACTAAAAAAAATCAGTCAACACAATATGGGCCATTTAATAAATATTGCCAACACAAAAATAAATGTATAAGGCCCACGCAATATGGTGAAGCACATTTAAGGCACAATACGGATCGATGAAGGGAGAGAGATACGGCTCAGATCTTATCATCGCCGCCGAGTTCGAAAGGGGCAATGAGCTCCAAAACTGCCTGAGATTTGGCCATGGCAGTCACCGGATCTGAGCAGAAGAAAAGGAAAAGTCAGGGCAATCAGTTTGACAGTCACCGAATTTATTTTCTTCTGAAACGATTATGGTGTAGTCGATGGTGTAGTCGCCGGTGAACTGAAGCAATTGCAATGGCAATAGTACCGTAAGTCACCGCAACCCGCCATCGTCTCCTCAGTCCGGATTTCGGCGTCGTCCAATCTAAAGGTAATGCTCTTGAGATTTTGAGGTTCCAAATGCTCTTTAATCAAGTCGTTTTATTAATCTAATGGAATGGAAAGGTGAGAGATACTTATGTACATTCAGTGAGCTACTCACACTATATTGGAGAGTCAATGTAGTTCTGAATATTGTTTCAAAGGCCAGTGTCCATACTCCTGGAAGTCGATATGTCCTGCTACATCATGTGATGGGAGAAACAGATGGATAGCGTAGTGTTTGGTCGTATGTATCTGAGTTATTGAATTGTCTTTTATTTTAGCTGATTGGCAATGTAGAAATAGCGACGTATGCTTTACATAAGTCTGGATGCATAAGCAGTTCAAGATGATATCTTTAGTAGCTGATAAGAAATAATTTGTAGTTACGTCGAAGGTGGAATGGGCTCTGTCTCCATGGCTATAGCTAATGCTGCAAAAGAAGCTGGCGCTCAGGCTAAGATTTTCACAAACGCAGAGGTATTTCATTTCAAGATCATTAATGTAGGAACGCAGGCTCAGGCACTGTGTTCCTACATTATGCAGAACAGTGGAGTTTTAGTTATCATCTCTGTAACTGGAAAGTAGAGCTGCTTAGTAATTCAAAATTGTTTTCCAGGTTTCTGAAGTACTTACTGAGGATTCTAGCATCGTGAAAGGGGTTAGTTTGTCTTCATGATTATTGGATGAAGTGAAAAACTTGAATCAAACTCATATGACATTTCTT
This sequence comes from Arabis hirsuta, assembly GCA_964056655.1. NCBI lineage: Eukaryota > Viridiplantae > Streptophyta > Magnoliopsida > Brassicales > Brassicaceae > Arabis > Arabis hirsuta. Next base: position 24,591,156 of record OZ053302.1, on the reverse strand, counting down.
GGTACTAAGGTTTTACTTGCTGATGGTACACGGGTGGAGTTATCTGTTATATTGTCCAATGCAACCCCTTACAGAAATTTTGTGGTAAATCTTTCATGTCATCTTTTGTCTACTTGTAATACTCCCATTGTATGTCAGTCAACATAGTTCTTTCTGTTTCGGATGACAGGAGCTGGTTCCGGCTAATGTTCTTCCTGAAGAATTTTTCGGTGCTATAAAGAACTCACATTACAGCTCGGTAAGCATTTCATGTCAAGTTCCTCTTCTCTCTTGATCGAGGAGAAATAAATCTCTGCAGAAATCTATATGTTTTTTTTTTACAAATTATTCCATCTAACTAAATAGTTAATGATTAGCTGTTTAAATGCTCTGAACAGGCAATTACCAAAATAAACTACATATAGATTTCTGATTAATAATTAATAGGAGTATTCTTGATTATGTGCCTTACTTTAAAACCCTTATATTTGGTTGGAAATTTTTTATATAGAAATTGACTAATTAAAAGATATTATCACATTTACTGTAAATTGAAAAGTGTATCCCTATACTTTGGATGGAAATTTTATATATAGATTTTGACTAATTCAAATATATTATCACATTTACTGTAAATTGAAAACCGGTTTTTCCTTACGATGCGATTTTTCAACACGAGGTTCTGTTGTTATGCATTGGAATGATTTAATATGGGGGTGATCAATCCAAATAGAAGACATGAATTTTAGATAGAATATTGTGCATATTCGTTTACAGACTACGACCATGAGGAGTAGTTTAATTATATTCGTTTTTTTGTATGCATTGATCACCAGTTTACTTTTTTTGTGGTCGTGTTTTAGAGGGAGGATGAATCATGAATCGTGTTCTTGAAGAGAATAATCTAATGGGCACAGTTAGATGACATTTTGTGTTTGGCTATTTTCTAATCGTTTATATAGACTAAGATTTGGATTAGAGTTTCGAGACTTTATATACTTTAATCGGTAATCATGATGTTTTCTAATTTGTAGTAATTGAAGATTAACAAGGGAAATAGAAGTTCTTGATAGAATCAGAGGACTAAGAAACAAGACCAAGTATCAAATCTGTTTTGGTCAAAATAAGACAGAAAAGGAGTTGATTATTTGTTTTATAACTAAACGCGCCAAAGTTAAGTCTAGAGGAAATATAGCTGCTTCACAAGGTAGAGAACATTTCTGGGATGAAAAGGTATCACTTTAACTTTTCTCAGAATTAGAGGATAAAGTCTCAGTTAATCATATTTTAAAACTTTTTCCCTAAATGAAAACTTAGACGTAAATTTTTTTCAATTAGTATTATTCCGACTATGATTAGTTCAGTAATTGCAAGGTCCATTATTGTAAACAAAAACATATATGGAGACTATATAGTTATAAATGATTATGCCATCTCATGCGTCATTTGTTTTCCATCAAACAGTTACATGATACATAATTGATTTACCAATATAAATATTTGTATTGAACTATCCTACAGAAACAGAGTAGTTAGAATTGAGATTGATCGTTATGGTTATGTGATACAGTTATATGGTATTTTGAAGCTAACTAGAAAATGTTAAAACGTATATATATATATACACACATACACCTACGTATGTAAATGTCATTACTATTTTCCTACCTTTCGCTTTTACTTTCTAATTTTCTTACCCTTTTCTCATATTACAATACACAGTGTTGGATTTAACGTTTGTGAAGGTTCTTTGCTGATTAGTTTCTGTGTTATTTTTTAATCAAGCTATCAACTTGGAAAAGAAACTCACTTCATTTGATATTATGAAAATCTCCCTGTTAGAGCTTCTTTGTCTCTTCATTTATGAAGACGTATGTTCGGTTTCAATCTGATATCTTTTTCCAATTTACTCATGCTGTATAGATTGTCGGAATCCTGGACACTGTATACCGCCTCAGCGAAAAAGTGTTTTAAGAGTGATTGACAGTGCAAATATACATAGAAGACTAAGATGGTAGAAGACTGTAGAAAAGAAATTGGAATCGAAAAAAGGATTAAGGAACTTTTGTTTGACTTGTAGGAGTTAAGGAGATTAAAACACTTAATGTTATTTGTTTTTCATTATTCGTTTGTTTGTTTATTTTTGACATCAATCAAATTCATTTGTTTTTTCCTTCTTGAGACCATAGAGTTAATCAAATATTCCAATTTTGAAACCCTCGATTTCACATATAATTAACTAATCATGAAACTCATAAAAATATGCAGAAAAACTCGTCAAAGAGAATTCGAAGATGACGAACGAGTAAACAACACATAAGATCTGAAATTGATAAACTGAACCACCCTTACCCATTTTTCCAAAGCATTCGTGTCTATGTGCTTTTCGATTTTTCACTCATAACCAATTTGAGAGCAAGTTATGTTCCTTTGAATGTTCTAAGGTTATCAAAATTTCGGCTTCGTCTGCGTCTCTAACATCTTTTTCCAGCTTGATGAAGTCTTTTCACCAAATTAATTTTGTAAATCTAGCTTTTTAATTGTTGAATTCGAAAATTATGCCTTTTGGTGATAAAATTCGTTTGTTTAAGATGAAACTGATATAAATTCGATGTCTCAGATTTGTTGAATGGATCGTAGGTTGTTGTTGCTGGTGATTCTTAGGCAAGATTCGTGGCTTTGTCTTTAGAAGATATGGTTTTAGGCTCAGATTCGAAGCAGTGGATTCGGTTAAAAATGATATATTTAAGAGATAAAGTGATGGATGGAAGTAATGGATTTTTTCTATTGAAACGAGGAAGAAGAAGAAAAGAATGATGATCGAAGAAGAGGGAAGAGGAATATATTTTTTAATAACTTTGTTTTGTTATTTTAAATTTATTAATTATAATAATCAATAGAATAAAATAGAACTATTTTCATTAACAAGGAGGTGAAATACGGAGTTCGCCATTTTCTCTCTAACAGTGTGGCGGCGGCTACAGTAATCGTCTCCGGAGTTTTGCGTTTTTGGGTCCGATGTGCGGCGGCTCTCTTAGCGTCGGCATCTGGATCTCGGGTTTGTCTAGATCTCTGCTCTTTTTTCGGGTTTTTAAGCTTTTGTTGGCAATCGAAGCCATCTTCATAGTCTGTTTATGGGGTTCGGTCTCGGTGGGTTCGGAGGAGTAGTTCGGTTTGGTCGTGGGTGCTGGTGGTGGCTCGGTCGTGAAGTCTTCGGCTTTGCGGGGTTTGTGCTATCCTCCTTCGCCTTATCTGATTTGGGCTCTTGCTCAATCTTCTGTTCCTGCTTGTTAGTGGCTCGCCTTTGGTCGGGTTCTTTGGCTTGTGGGGCGGTTTGGTCTAGAGACGGTTTGAAGATTGATGGAGGGGTTTGTGATCCGAGGGTTTAGAGGTTGAGATCGGTGTGTCAAGTTTGGGTTGTGGGTTGGGTGTGTTTTGGGTTCGTAGGGGAGGCTCACAGTGAAGGTTGAGGCGTATCTAAAGCGGTGGTGCGCTAGCCTTTGGTCTCGTGAGATATGACTGCGTAACAGATACGCCTCTTTCCAAGCCTTTCTTTTCATCGGTTTTGTTGATCTGTTGGCCTTCGGAAATCTCTCCTCAGTTCGGTTTTCTCGTTATGAAGATGGTGGGTGCTTTGCTGATCCTTGTCGTTCTGCTTCCTTTTGTCTGGTTGTAAGTTTGTCGAGCTTCGGGATGGTGAGGAGGAACCGCTGACTTCGATCGAGGTGTTGGTCGGAGTACAATACCTCATCTCTGATCTGGATCAGGGGTTCTTCCCTTGGTTGTTCTGGGGTTAGGTTCTGATTTGGATCGGTTTGTGTTTTTGTTGGTTTTTATTCTGTAGAGATTGGATCTTTCCGATTAGAGATAGAATTTAGCCTAGTGCTTCTACTCTGGATTTCTTCTCTGGGTTTCGATATAGGTGGTTAGAGTTGTTATAGATTGTTTGTTTGGGTTCGCCATTCGGTTAGAAGTATGTTGTGGAGCATCTACTTGGCTTTCTCGTTGGCCTTTGGGTTTTGGAGCGGTCTTTATGTTAAGCAGTGTGCTTCGTCTTTGGCTCTTTTCTTTGCGTGAAGGTGGCCTTCCTTAGTATGTAGATGGCTAAGGTTGGAACGCGAGGGTCCGTGTTAAGAGTCGTAGTTCCTATTGGCGTTTTCCCTTTCATCGGCCATTGCTTGTTTTGAGCCTATTTTCACTATGGTCATCTGTCTTCGGAGTTTGGTTTGGGTCTGAGTAGCTTCCTTTCAGTCTGGACTTTGTTGTTTTAGCAACGTCTTCCATGTGATATTGTTGCTGGTTGAGCGCGATTCTTCTTCCGTCTACAAGGATTTCAGGATATCTGGTTTCTTTTCGGCTGAGATCTCGTCTTGTCTCATGGTTTTTGGCTCAGTGCTGCATCTACTTGTTTGCTCTTTGGGGGTTTCGTTTGGAACGTCGCGGTTTGACAGACTGGTTTTAGCTGCTAGGTTATCTTTTGTCTCTTTCGGATTCCCTTTCTTTTTTCATTTTTCTCCATACCTTCAACTTTGTTCGGAACTTTATTGAGCTTTTGAGTGAGCTCTGGACCTACCTCGAAGAGGAACGTGATCCACATATCACGCATATAAAACCCCTTCTTCTTTGGCGTCATGCCAAGAACCTTAGTGTGCTGTGCATCCAAAAAGGTTTAGAAAAGTTGGTTCCGAAGTTTTGAAAGAGAGAAGGTATCGGAAAAAGAACACAAGGTTAGTAATACAGAGAAGAGATGGGAACAAAAGGAGGGTAAGAGCATTGAAAGAAAGAACAAAACTTTATAGCCATATTTGATATTGTAAACGAGTGCTTGCTTTCCTCAATTGTACATACACGAAGTTCTTGCAAGAAAAAACAGTCTTTTTGTTCAATGCCATTTGTTGTACAAATTTTACAATTGTTAAATACTATAAGATTTATGACAAAGGACTTTTCTGCAGCCTAACTTGTGTTGATCCACGGTTGGTTTCAGTCTTTAATTTGTTTTCTTTTTTCGTAAACTCAAATTGACTGTGGTTTGGTTTGTAAAGGTCAATTCTCTGATTGGCTTTTTTCTAAGGTACATTAATCAATTTTTACATTTACGATTTTTTTTCGTCCAAAGAGTCTCTCCTCTCTACCTTCCGTCAAGTGAACTATTGTGGAAATTAGTTAACCTAAATTAGTATTTCTTCTTCGTTCAAAGCTCAAAGGTTTTCATTAATCCTTCTTCAGTGGAAAACAACTCGACTAACAAGCTGTTTCCTAGACTAATTAGGAAACTAAAAACACATAAAAATAAAACAAGAAAAAAACAATATCAAATCCAAACATTAATTAGCAGAAAAAACACTAATCTTCTAATCTTCTTCTAATTTTCTTCTAATTTCTTCCTCATGTTTCAAAACAGCCGCGGCCGTCCCTACTAAGTCGATCTCAAGCAAGGTATTAGCAATCTTCTCATCGTTCGTTCCGATCATTTCCAGATCTTCTGCTCTTTTTTTATATAAAATAAAAACACTAACATTTCATCAAGTAATAGAAAGTCTAATCTTATAATCTCATTGTTTTTCATAAAAACCACGGAATATAGTCAAGTGGTAAGCAAAGAGATTTTGAAACGCGGCTTGCGCCCTTGCTTCAGCTACACCTGCAAAGGGAGAACTCAAGAAGTAATCTGCGATTAACCAGCTCACTTCCTTCGTTCGATAGGGCTAGGCGCGCCTTACACAAACGAACCCTCTGGTAACGAAACAGGAAGAGACAGCAAGCCATGACATTCCTCCTTTTTCCAACACATGTTTCAAAACAGCCGCGGCCGTCCGTGCTAAGCCGATCTCAAGCAAGGCATTAGCAATCTTCTCATCGTTCGTTCCGATCATTTAGATCTTATGCTCTTTTTATATAAAATAAAAATACGCTAACATTTCATCAAGTGATGTGTTGCGTTTTTAACGCATTCTAACCCACATTTTCAATGTTTTATCGAGTTTTTTTTTTTTTTTGAGTCTTTGCAAGTTATGATACGTTTGGAATGAGTATAAGGCAAAATGGAGTGAGGAATGGAAGAAAAGAAGCAAAGAAGCAGAAAAAAAGTCCGGATCGATCGATTTAGTCATAGATCGATCGATCGATTTTCCAAAAAAATCGCCGTAACTTTTAAGATCGACCAACGGAGCCAATTTCGACATTCCTACCATCAGATCGATCGATCTCCCTTAGGGATCGATCGATCCCTTGCTTAAACCGGGCCAAATCATGAAAAAAATCCAGATTTCCTATTTTGACTTAGTTTTGACATAGAGATTGAACCAGGATTTGACCTATTTATTAGAGTTTTTAGCCATTGTGGAGGGGACGCTTTATTTTTCTATCTTCAGACTTTGGCCTTTGGATTTTTAAGCTTTGGGAGACGAGTCTCTAACTCTGCATCTCTAGAGAAGATTTCTGAACCCAGTTTTTATTTCTTTAATCCAATTATGCAATTCTTTTCATCTATTTGTCGTTTCTCTTTGATTATGTCTGAGTAGATCTCTAGTTAGGTTTTAGGATTTCAAAGGACTTCATGAATCGATGAATTAGACATAGATAGGGATTTGTAATTGTCTTCATCTATCGTTGTTCTTACTGCTTGAATTAGACTGATCACCTAGTTCCTGATGTTAGGATGTTTAATGCACCAAAAGTGTTCGATTAAATGCCTGAAAGAACGTAGATGAGCAAATTGTCTTTAGCCAACGAAAGCTGGTGTTAAGGCAATTTGTGAACATATCAAACCAACTCGTTAATGCTTGTCTAGAATTCTAGGTTCAAACGACAGTTTAGAATTCTAGGTTACTAGATAAAGTCTCTGATATCACGACAATGGATTAGTTATACATTCATGTTTGAGTTCGAGATTGCGCTGAATTGTTCCCTGAATAATTGTCTGATTCATGATATCTGATTTCCTGCGAATGTCCCTAAAGCCTGATGTTTTTAATCCATAAGTTTTACATCGTTATATTTAATTTCTCATTTACATTAATGCAATTACAATAACATTTACTTGTCTTAGCTTAATTTCACTCTCATACTTTCGTAGTATAGCACTTGGTCTCTGTGGATTCGATCCCTTTTATACTACTTCGTTGTTGTGCACTTGTAGTAGTTTAATAGGGTTAAAACCTGTGTTATCAAGTTTTTGGCGCCGTTGTTGGGGACCAATAGCGTTACCTTCGAATTTTAGTTTGAAGTTTAGTCTAAGAAGTTACTAACGACTTCTATTTTTGCTTGGTCTTGTGTGTTTCAGGTGTATGCAAAGAAGAAGTGAGGGCTCTGACAACCTTCTCTACTTCGAAAACATGACACTTGGCAGAATAGAACGAACGAACAGAGCTAAAGCAAGGTCGAAACAAGTGAACATGGTTGATTCAGACAACGAAAACAATGCACCGGTAACTACAGGGGTTACAAGGGCTGAGTTTGAGAGGATGCAAGAACAGATGCGACAGTTGGAGCAGGTTCAGCCTAGTATCGGTGATGCAAACACGCCTCACACATTCTATCAGAACCGATATGCTATATGTCCACCTACTATCGTTAGAAACGACTATCAACTGCACCCTCAGCTAATTGCATTGGTGAAGAATTACACTTTCCATGGGTTGCCTGCTGAGATCCCAATGGATCACATAGAGAACTTTGAGGAGATTTGCAGTACTACCAAGGCAAATGGAGTCCCTGAGGACTGGATCAAGTGCAAATTGTTCCGTTTCTCTCTGGCAGATAAGGCATCGAGATGGCTCAAGTCTCTATCTCTTGGATCTTTGACAACTTGGGATAAATGCAGAGCTGCATTCTTGGATCACTTCTACACCAAATCCAAGACAACTTCTCTAAGGAACAGGATTGTTTCTTTCCAGCAGTTTTCAGGAGAGTTCTTCTGTGAGGCTTATGAGAGGTTTAAGGAATATCGGAGAGAGTGTCCTCACCATGGGTACTCAGAAAGACAGCTTATTAGCATCTTTTATGATGGAGTTGACAGAGAATCTAAGAATCAACTCAACGCTGCGAGCAATGGAAACTTCATGACTCGAGGTGAGCAGGCAGCATCTGAGCTGATCGAGAACCTAGCTGCAAGTTCTGTTAATTGCCCTTTTGAGTATGACAGATCGAAGTGGGTCAGTAGCATTGAGTCTCAGAGGTACAATGAGCTGAATGAGAAATACAATCAGTTTCTGAAGCAAAATCAGAGGAGTGTACAGTTTTGTGAAGATGGAGGAGAACCAATTGTCTTCCAAGAGTACACTCAAGAAGGGACTAATGAGCAACAGGAGGTCAACTATGTGAATGGACAGGGTTTCGTGCAAAACAGGGGTTTTCACCAGAATTACAGGAATCACCCGAATCTGTCCTACAGGAGCACAAACGTTGAAAATCCCCAAGATCAGGTTTATCCACAACAGGTGGCCACTCAGGGAAAGGAAAAAACGTACATGCAAAACGCGGGCGTTTCTGGCTCTCAGGGATTTTCAGGACAGTCTTGCGTGCAAAATCCAGGTTTCCAGAAAAAATTTTCACAGGGTTTTCAGAAATAGTTCGTGCAAAGTCCGGGTCAGAACTGATTTCAGGGTGGATTTCAGCAGAAACAACCATTCAACAATTTTCAAGCTTCTGCGAGCTCTACAGCCAACTCTCAAGATGAACTCAAGGTTTTGATGCAGAAACTTCTATTGAATCAGGAAAAGTCTTCAAACGAGATCAATGTCAAGTTAGATAGTGTGTACAATGATCTCAATGGTAAGTTTGAAGCTCTCTCCTCCCATGTGAAGAAGTTGGACACTCAAGTAGCTCAGACTGCTGAGGCAATTAAGAGACCGCAGGGAGTTCTTACTGGGAGAGGAGAATAAAATCCTAGGATGGAGAACGTGAATGCCATTACAACCAAGAGTGGGAAAGTGTTGAATCATGTTACATCACAAGGAAAAGGTCAGGAGCTAGCCATTGATCTAGAAGAGACCGAACCTGAGGAGGTGAGAGAGTCTGCAAATGAGGACACTGCAAAAGAATCATTGCCTACTAGAATCTATGCTCCAAGGGTTCCATACCCTACTCGCCCTAAGAAGTCATGGAAGGACTTGGAGGATGCAAAATGTAAGGAGATGTTGGATGGGCTTACGGTGAAGCTTAATCTTGTTGATGCAATCCAGATGATTCCTTCGATGAAGAGATATGTGAAAGGCTTGGTGACAAGTAAAGTCTCTACAGAAGATGACTTCGTGAAGGTCTCAAAGAATTGTAGCGATGTTCTTCATAACAAGATGCCTAGGAAATTGGGAGATCCAGGGAGATTTGTTCGGTCTGTGCATATTGGACCAATGGCTTTTGCTTGTTCTTTGTGTGATCTAGGCTCAAGCGTCAATTTGATGCCATACTCAGTGGCCAAGCGCCTTGGGTTCACCGAGTTCAAACCCACTAGGATCTCTTTAGTATTTGCTGATCATTCTGTGAAGTTGCCGGTTGGAGTTCTAGAGGATCTACATGTGAGGACTAGTAATGTGTTGATTCCTACAGATTTTATAGTCCTGGAGCTAGACGAAGAGCCAAAGGATCCACTCATCTTGGGTAGGCCTTTCTTACGCACTGCTGGAGCTATGATAGATGTGAAGAATAGGCGAATAGATCTCCACTTGGGAGATATTATCATGAAGTTTGAAATGGACAAGTTGCTGAAAAAGCTTATGCTGGATGGACAGACATTCTTGGTTGATGATTCAATAGAGATCTCTGATGAGGTTGCTGAAGAGATTCTAGTTGATGACCCCTTGGAGATTGCTTTGACGAGGTCTGCAAGTGAGAATAGGTTTTTGAGTGAGGATGCGACTGGGTATTCTAAGATGATGGACTCAAGCCAGTCAATGGGGAAGATGGTTGCTTATACGAGTTTGGATGGAGCTGCGCCAATTGCTAATCCATGGAGCGAGCTGAAAGCTCCTAAGATTTAGCTCAAACCACTTCCATCCGGGCTAAGGTACGCGTTTCTAGGTCCTAAATCTACTTATCCTGTGATCATCAATGCTGAACTGAATAATGCTGAAACTGCTTTGCTTTTGTGCGAACTTAAAAAGTATCGCAGGGCCTTAGGCTATTCTCTGGATGATATCACAGGCATTTCACCTGATCTTTGCATGCACATGATCTTTGCATGCACATGATCTATCTAGACGGTTAAACCCGAATCTTAAAGATGTTGTAAAGAAGGAGATTATGAAACTTCTAGAGGCTGGTATTATATATGCTATCTCTGATAGTAAGTAGGTGAGCCCGGTCCATGTTGTGCTAAAGAAGGGTGGAGTGACTGTGGTTAGGAACGATAAGAACGAGTTAATTCCAACTAGAACTGTCACTGGTCATAGGATGTGCATAGATTATAGGAAATTGAACTCTGCTACTCGTAAGGATCATTTTCCTTTGCCTTTTATTGATCAAATGCTTGAGAGATTAGCTAACCATGCTTACTATTGTTTTCTCGATGGTTATTCTGGTTTCTTTCAGATCCCCATTCATCCTGATGATCACGAGAAGACCACATTCACTTGTCCTTATGGCACTTATGCTTATCGCAGAATACCATTTGGCTTGTGTAATGCACCAGCCACGTTCCAGAGATGCATGATGTCGATTTTTACTGACATGATTGAGGACATAATAGAAGTTTTTATGGATGATTTTTCTATCTATAGATCTTCTTTTTCTGTTTGTCTTTCTAATTTGTGCAGGGTTTTACAACGCTGCGAGGAGAAACATCTTGTGCTTAACTGGGAGAAGTGTCATTTTATGGTCAGAGATGAGATTGTTTTGGGACACAAGATTTCAGAGAACGGTATCGAGGTAGACAAGGCAAAAATCGAAGTGATGACAAGCCTGCAGCCACCTGATTCTGTCAAAGGGGTTAGTAGTTTTTTGGGACATGCTGGGTTCTACAAGAGGTTTATCAAGGATTTCTCCAAGATTGTTAGGCCTTTAACTCAGCTTTTGTGCAAGGATGTGAAGTTTAACTTCGACAGCAATTGTCTTGAGGCCTTTCACACAATCAAGGGAGCACTTGTCAACGCTCCAATTGTTCAACCGCCAGACTGGGAATTGCCTTTCGAGGTGATGACTGATGCTAGTGATTATGCCGTTGGAGCTGTTTTAGGGCAGAGAAAGGAAAAGAAACTCCATGTCATCTACTACGCCGGTAGGACTCTTGATGATGCGCAGTGTAAGTATGCTACTACTTAGAAGGAACTTCTGGCTATCGTGTTTGCATTTGAGAAGTTCAGGTCTTATCTGGTGTGGTCTAAGGTTATTGTTCATACTGATCATACTGCTTTGAGGTATCTTCTCACCAAGAAGGATGCCAAACCTAGACTGTTGCGATGGATACTCCTGCTGCAGGAGTTTGATCTCGAGATCAAAGATAAGAAAGGGATAGAGAACAGTGTTGCCGATCATCTATCTAGACTACATATAGAGGAAGACATCCCTTTGGATGAAAGCCTACCTGAAGAGCATGTGTATGCCATTGGCATTGGCAACATTGAGCAATCAACACCACCTCGGGAAACCAAGCTTCCTGAGATACCTTGGTTTGGTGAATTCGCGAACTACTTGGCTGCAGAGAGGGAACGAGAGGACTTTATTGGGTACAGGAAGAAGAAGTTCTTGAGAGATGTCAGACATTACTTCTGGGACGAGCCATATTTGTACAAGCAGTGTTCTGATGGAGTCTTCAGAAGATGCGTATCAGAGGAAGAGATTCCGGATATTCTGTTTCATTGCCATGGTTCAACACATACAAGACACTTTGCCACATACAAGACAGTGTCTAAAGCTCTACAAGCTGGTTTCTGGTGGCCGACTATGTTTAGAGATGCTCATGCCTTCGTCTCTAAGTGTGATTCATGTCAGAGGCAAGGCAACATCAGCAAGCGAAACGAGATGCCTCAGAATTTTATCTTGGAGGTTGAGGTGTTTGATGTCTGGGGTATTGATTTCATGGGTCCCTTCCCATCTTCTTATGGAAATCGATACATTCTCGTTGCAGTAGACTATGTGTCTAAGTGGGTTGAAGCGCTGGCTAGCCCAACTAATGATGCTAGGATCGTTGTGAAGATGTTTAAATCTGTGATATTCCCGAGGTTTGGTGTGCCTCGAGTAGTAACCAGTGATGGTGGTTCTCACTTCATCAACAAGGTCTTTGATGGTCTTTTGAAGAAGCATGGAGTCAAGCACAAGGTCGCCACTCCTTACCATCCTCAGACGAGTTGACAGGTTGAGATTTCCAACAGGAAGATCAAGAGTATTTTGCAGAAAGTTGTAGGCTCTACGAGGAAGGATTGGGCAATTAAGCTTGATGACGGTCTTTGGGCTTATAGAACTGCTTACAAGACACCTTTAGGCACGACACAATTCCATCTTGTTTATGGAAAATCATGTCATCTACCAGTGGAGCTAGAGTACAAAGCAGCCTGGGCTATTAAGTTGTTGAACTTTGACATCAAGTCTGCTTTTGAAAGGAGGTTAGTGCAACTGAATAAGCTTGATGAGATTCGTCATATGGCCTATGAGATTTCAAGGATCTATAAGGAAAGGACAAAGGCTCATCATGACAAGAAGATCATCGCTAGGAACTTCACTGCAAATGATCAGGTGTTACTCTTCAATTCTCGCCTGAAACTCTTTCCTGGTAAGTTGAGATTGCGATGGTCTGGTCCTTTCACCATCAAAGAGGTGAGACCATATGGAGTTGTAGTGTTGTTGGATACTGCAGGAGGTGAATTTGTGGTAAATGGTCAGCGCCTAAAGCCATATCTCGCTGACACCAAAATCCCTGGAAGAGACATTATTCCTCTAAGTGATCCGCCTCAAGCCTAGACGTCATCCAAGTCAAGCTCGTGACTTGAAACAAGCGCTTAGTGGGAGGCAACCCACTGGTAAATGTACATAGTCAAGTGTATTTTCGTTTGGTTTTCTAACTCTAGGTTTAGTTTAAAAAAAAAAAACCGACTAATGGGATCGATCGATTTAGGCACAGATCGATCGATTGATTTTGCCAAAAACGTGCCGTAAGTTTTGTGATCGATCAATTTCTTGAAGACCGATCGATTGGTTACAGATCGATCGATTGTTCATGAGAATCGATCGATCCATGCCCAGGTAAGTCTTCTGATTCAATTTCTCCGGTTTACTTTGGTTCAATTCGGTTTTCAATCACTTTAATCAGACCAGACAAAAACATGATTTAGATTCTCTTTACCCGATTTTAAAGATCAAAACAAAACTGTGGCCTCTCTTTCTCTCCATCGTGATTTTAAAAGGTTTTTGAGCAAAAATTTCTTAACCCCTAACTCTCTCGATTCTTCACCGATTTGAGTGATTTTTGGTTGCTTTCCACTCGGTTTTTCTCGCTCTTGCTGATTCTATTAACCTCTCGTTCGATCTACTAAGGTACGTGCTTCTGTCTTCAAATTTTCAGTTCGAAAATTATGGTTCAAAAGTTGGAGTTTGGGTTTATGGTTTGTTCTATTAATGGATTCGTGATTTCTTTTACACCATTCTAGGATGAATTCACATATACATGTGTTCTATCTCGTTTGTTACTGTGATTTGTGTGTTGAACTTGAGAATTATGTGGATTTGGGGACTTTAGAGAAGAAAACTGGATTTACTATGAAAGCTTGATGTGGTTAGGAGATCAATCTACTCACTTGGTGGTGAAATTGATTATGATATGCTTCAAGCTTGCGCTACACCATTTTCGCTATGCTTTCCTTGATTTCAAAATTTCGATACACTTGGGTTTTTGGTTGATTTTGCAGGCAATGACTATTGCTGGTGGGAGTAGGAAAAATCCACCACGAAACACATCGCAGCATAAAGCACAACCTGTTGCTCAACTCGCAAAGACTTCTAAAATGCGAAAGGGCAAAGAGATAGCCTCATCTTCGGGTCTTAATGTTGAAGAAGAAGTGGAACGTACTACTGCTCCTTGGCCTAGAGCTGATAACACACTGATCATTGCTGACCTGATCCCTGAGTTTCCTTGTATGACCACAGCACAGATGCAGAAGATGACGTGCTATGCAAGCAAGAAGTATGGAGATCCATGGGCTCAATTCAATGCCGGAGTACGTTGAGAAAGATGGGCATTGCAGAGGAGGTGGACAAGATGTTATCTAGGATGGGACTTGGTACACTTGCCTACAAGACTTATCCTCTCTACCCGGAGTTTGCTCGACAATTTCTAGCTTCCGCTGAGCTTAAATTCGATGATCCCAAGAAACCTGTAGCAAGTTAAGCGACTCTTTCCTACCTATGTAGAGGTATCCTTTATGATATCATAATTCCTGAGTTGTGTGATCTCTATGGTTTTGACACCAGCAAGGAGGATTGTAAGTTTCCGGCCGATTTTCCTGGTGATTTGTGGGACCTAATTGGTACGCGGGGATGTTATTCACGTGAGGCTAAGTTGACTTTGATTAGGAATCATGTGCTTCGGGTTGTAGCTAAGATCCTTGGGAATACTTTGTTTGCTAAGGAAAAAACTGGTTCTTTGCAAGATGATGAGTTGTTGTTGCTGCATTATGGTCTCCCTCAATTTATCGAGAGCATTTATGTGGACGATAAGCCTTCTTGTGAGCTTGAAACTAATTTGGGAGCCGCATTTGCTGCATTGCTAGTGCACAAGAAGTTTTGTGGCCTTAAGACAACATCATCAAAGAAGGAGTTTGTTGGGAGTCTTTTGACTCCGATTTTTGCGTTTCATGAGCTTAATCTTTCTTCGACATAGTGTGTGAACAAACTTGAGTATTTGGATGAGCAATATCTCAGGAGCAGGGGTTCTCTCAAGCCAACTTTCAAATACCAATTTTATGATCGTGCCGGAGTTTCTCATCTTTGTCAACTCCCACTTCCTCAGCTTACCGCCATTACCTCCGTGAAGAATGTGGAGTTCCTACTTGATTCTCACCATTTGCTTCCAGCCCCATCAGTGCCTGTTGTGACTAGGCGTCGGGGTGTCTCTTCGGGAGGAAGTGTTTCACAGCCTCACTTGGAGGATGATAGAGTGCCTGATCATTTTGCGCAGCAGACATCTCAGACACATGACATGATGGAGAAGCTTCTTCCTGAGTATAGCGGTAAGCATGATCTTACTCTTCTTTCTGATGATGCTAAGATACAGAGTGGTTGGCTTGGCTAGTCGAATCTCAGAGGACCCAACACACAATGGTGACGAAGCTTTGGGGAGCGCTTGCTAAGCTCAGCTGCCCGCGTCCACCTCCTTGCTTCCGCACTAGCACTACAGAGACTCGTGGGGGAGACGATGCCACTGGAGCTGGTCCTAGTGTTGCTGGACATAGGACTTCTGGTGAGGAGGATGAGATTGGAGATGGCCTATGTAAGCGTCAGAGAACACTAGGAGAGAGTCAGAGCGCCAGCTCCGATGATCCTTGATTACAGTATCTCTCCCTCCTTTATCTTTTCGCATTTTTTTAGCGTAAGTTGTATCCTTCTTCTGGTTTATTTCACACCGGGTCGGTGTGAAGTGAGTCTGGGGGAGGGTATTTGCTGGGACTAACGTTATTTTTTCTTTGTTTTTGTTTTTCTTGAGTCATTTTGATGTCTTTCTTGAGTCAGTCCAAGTTGTTTTTATTGAGTCAAGAGTATTATGGTTAGGGAACTATGATGTAATTTTTCTCTTTGTTTACTGACTATTTCATTTAAGTGACCATTGCTGCAGAATGAATTCAGATCCGACTAATGGAAAATCCAAAGGCTGACTATCTAACTAGAGACGTCTCTTATTTCCAGTAAATTCTACTTACTCTGAGCTAATTGCACCCTCATTGGGATGATTGGTGTCTATAGAGCTTGATTCCTCGTTCGTACCGGACAGATGCACCTTGTGTGAAAAAGTTATGGTAATCCTCTCCCATGTTCCGAGAATAAATAAAAGATGTGAAATGATTTTTAGATGTGCAAAGATCTCACGACCCTGTCTCCTAACAAGGAACAACAGTAGTGAGTCTTCACGACTCTGTCTCCTCACAAGGAACAACAGTAGTGAATGCTATTCTAAAACTATAACGGAAAATTTTCTCATGACCCTGTCTCCTCACAAGGAACAATAGTAGTGAGACCCGTTATGAGACCAAAGCAAGTCTGGGGGAGAGGAAAAATACCAAAAAAGTTGTATTGGTGATCTGTCATGGTACTATACGGGAATGAATCTAGAAGGTTCTTGACACTGAGATTATCAATGAGGCTAGCGATGATGAGTAGTGGAAAGTGTTGCGAAATACCGAGATGAATTTGGGAAGCTGGAAGAGTCTGTGGAGAAGTGCATAGTGGTTCGATCTGATTCACCTTTGTAGCATGTGAATTACGAATTTAGTGGTCATTAAACGTTTCAAAAGAGAAGTTGAGTTTCCGCATTTTCAAACCTCTTTCATAGGTTTAGTCTTCTGTTTCGCTGGAGGGCAAGCAAAAGCTAAGTCTGGGGGAGTTGATGTGTTGCGTTTTTAACGCATTCTAACCCACGTTTTCAATGTTTTATCGAGTTTTTTTCTTTGTTTTTGGAGTCTTTGCAAGTTATGATACGTTTGGAATGAGTATAAGGCAAAATAGAGTAAGGAATGGAAGAAAATAAGCAAAGGAGCAGAAAAAGGTCCGGATCGATCGATTTAGTCATAGATCGATCGATCGATTTTCCAAAAAAATCGCCGTAACTTTTAAGATCGACCAACGGAGCCAATATCGACATTCCTACCATCAGATCGATCGATCTCCCCTATGGATCGATCGATCCCTTGCTTAAACCGGGCCAAATGATGAAAAAAATCCAGATTTCCTATTTTGACTTAGTTTTGACATAGAGATTGAACCAGGACGGGATTTGACCTATTTATTAGAGTTTTTAGCCATTGTGGAGGGGACGCTTTATTTTTCTATCTTCAGACTCTGGCCTTTGGATTTGTAAGCTTTGGGAGACGAGTCTCTAACTCTGCATCTCTAGAGAAGATTTCTGAACCCAGTTTTTATTTCTTTAATCCAATTATGCAATTCTTTTCATCTCTTTGTCGTTTCTCTTTGATTATGTCTGAGTAGATCTCTAGTTAGGTTTTAGGATGTCAAGAGATTTCATGAATCGATGAATTAGACATAGATAGGGATTTGTAATTATCTTCATCTATCGTTGTTCTTACTGCTTGAATTAGACTGATCACCTAGTTCCTGATGTTAGGATGTTTAATGCACCAAAAGTGTTCGATTAAATGCCTGAAAGAACGTAGATGAGCAAATTGTCCTTAGCCAACGAAAGCTGATGTTAAGGCAATTTGTGAACATATCAAACCAACTCGTTAATGCTTGTCTAGAATTCTAGGTTCAAACGATAGTTGATATAATACGTTTTTGGCGCATTCTAACCCTTGTTTTGTAGGATTTTATCGAGTCTATCGTTCTCTTTCGAGTCATTCTAGGTATAAAAGTTGCTGGAAACAAAGATTGGAGCTTACGGACTAGACTTGGCGGAAAAGGAGGAAATGTGGATCTTTTGAAGTTTCTGCCCAGAAAATAGCACCTGCTCCAGGAAAGGGAGCACCTGCTCTCCAGAAGATCCACTTAAGGAAATATTCGCTAAACCTAATTTTGCAACCCTATCTTTGGGCCAGCCGCCGTGGACCTTTAAATAGGTTTTTTCCTGGATCTTTTCAGAGGATCACGCAGCAGAGAGACAGCCGCAACACAGCAACGCAACAGAGATTCACGAGAGAGAGAGAGAGAGATTCGAATACTTGTTTTAGAGATTTTTCTTTCACGTTTTTGTTGAAGTTTTCCTAAACCCTAATCTCTTTACTTTGATTCAATGAAGTTTCTCTTATCACTTGCTGCTGTTGATTTCTTGAATATGTGCGAGTAATCCACTTGTTAGGTTGAGGGGTTTCGATGGGATTAGAGAATCATAACTAAGCATAGATAGGTTTTGAACATCATTCGATATCTCCACCTAGAGTCGATCGTATTGCCTAGGTTAACTTGATCACCTAGCCTCTGATTTTAGGTTGAATCTACTCATCAAAAGTGTTGTAGATTGCTGGAATTGACTTAGGTGGGCGAGTTGTCTTTAGCCAACGAAAGTTGAAGTTAAAGCAACTCGTGAACAAATCAACCCAAATCGTTTAATGCTCTTCATTCTTTGTAACCTCAAACGACAGTTTAGGGTGTTAGATTGTTTGTTGAAGTAGTTGATGCCACGACAGTGGGTCCTCTTGAATCTATGGTTGAGTTCTAGATTGGTTCATAACTTGATAACCTGAATAATTGCTTGGTTTTGATGTCCTAATCCCTGAGATATCCCTTGACCTAACTCTTTCCTTCTATTGTTTTCAACCGAATTTTACTCTTATTTGCTTTGGTTAATCGTGACAATTAAACCTCTTTTGATCGCTTAGCTGAACTTGTATCCCATAGGATTAGAGAGTATTGCTGGTCCCTTAACGAACCTCACTATTCTGCATTCGAATTAGTGAACCCTAGGTTTTAATCTTATAAAACCGCGAGTTTAAGCACTTTCATCAACAGTTTAGAATTCTAGGTTACTAGATAAAGTCTCTGATACCACGACAGTGGATTAGTTATACATTCATGTTTGAGTTCGAGATTGCGCTGAATTGTTCCTTGAATAATTGTCTGATTCATGATATCTGATTTTCTGCGAATGTCCCTATAGCCTGCCGTTTTTAATCCATAAGTTTTACATCGTTACATTTAATTTCTCATTTACATTAATGCAATTACAATCACATTTACTTGTCTTAGCTTAATTTCACTCTCATACTTTCGTAGTGTAGCACTTGGTCTCTGTGGATTCGATCCCTTTTATACTACTTCGTTGCTGTGCACTTGCAGTAGTTTGATAGGGTTAAAATCTGTGTTATCATCAAGTAATAGAAAGTTTAATCCTATAATCTCATTGTTTTTCATAAAAATTTTTGCCTCCCACTTTCTGATAAGACGTACTATTGTACGACGATAAACATGTTTTGTATTTAACTGGTTTAATCTTAAATAATTGATATTTTTATGGGGTTGAATAATTAGTGATGTGATGATATCTATGTTGTAAATAATAAAACAAAAAAATGAACTAGAATTTTTTTATTAATCTCACAAACTAAAATACATCACTGTAATCTATCTCATCTATCGAATAAGAGAGTAATCGATATTATTTTCTAATTAAAAAGCTTAAATAAAATTTATAGAAGAGATTATTAAAACTTAAAATTGTTTAGTGAGAAGATTGAGAGAACACAAAAACTTATCATATAAGAGCAAAATATTATAATCCATGGAGATTTTGGTATGTAAACATAAGTTTATTTGAACTAAAAAAAATTTTACGCATGTATTAATTAATATTGTTATGAGATAATCTTAAAACCTATTTCATTTCATATACGTAAAGAAAAAGGGAAAAGAAAAAGAATGGTTTTACGAAAAAAAACAAAACTTAACATATAATAAAGACAAAAATTAAAGGAATAAACAGTGTTTATCAACTAATTATTTTAATGAATTATTAATTAGAAGTAATTGAAAATCTTGATATATGTTGATTTTTATATTCTACTTGATAAATACAAATATATAAGTTTAAAAAAGAAATAAGATTTGTATGATATATGTGGCACAATCTAATTGAATTTTTTTAATATGGGTCAAAATCTAATCAACTGTCACGATCGTGTTAATTACGAAATTTGACGTATCAAGCTTTATATAATAAGATCTCGACTAAAATCAAAGTTTAGCGACTGCACTCTATCAACAGCCCCACAAACACCATTCTCTGCGACACTAGGTCTTTTGCTCTCCCACTGTTTATTGCTCGAAACTTCTCTTGTAATTTTATGTTTTTCTTTTGTTCCCAAATATTTGTGTTCCTTCAGAATCCAATAACATGATCAACAAAAATTATTATTTGTGGGTGGTCCACAATGCGATAACTCTCATTTCAAAGTGCTTTGTAAGTCTCCCCATACACCATGGACATATTTTGATTCGGTGTCATAACACTTTCTTCGCTTTCGTTTTCTAACTTCAGCTCGACTTTCCCCGCGTCATATTTCTCCTTCTTTGAGTGTTGGAGCGCTGTCATAAAATAATATATCATACCGTCGTGTTTTCCATGTCTATTATTTGTGTAGTAAATTGCCTTCCCAGGGGTTGGATCCACAGATGAAATATCACTTAAACAAATTCTTATTTTTCTATAACTTTCACAACATAAAATTTTTTTTGACAATAAAATTCTTCTCAAACATCGATTTCGCGAAAGAAATTTTGAATTAAGAAAACTAGAAAAAAATTCATACTCAAAAATATAATAATTTTATGTATTTTAAGTAGATAAAACTATTTTGACACATGTCAAAATCTCATTGTAAAAAAAATTTGACACGTACCAAAATATGATCGACTAATTGATATATATCTCACTCATAAACAAATTAGATTTTATATAATACAATTTTAACCATAAAATAACATTGTTTTGATTTATTTAATATTTACAAAATTATAATATATTTAATTTGCGATGTTATCTAGTAATTTTTTTTTTAAAAGACATTTTGTTGTGTAATATAAGAAGATATACATAGTCTTTGTACAAAGATGAAGTTAACCATAGATGAGGGTTAAAACAATTTGATAAGAATCAGAGTTTGGAAGTTCTTTTCGAGCTAGTAGTTGTGTTGGCTCATTAAAGCATCATCTTTTAGCAAACATGAGAATATGGTCTTGTAAAGGTGAAACCCAAAACTTGATTTTCTTGCATAATTTATGGATGTTGATGTCTTCTTCTTCTTCTTCTCCATTAAGATTGTTTATGAGACCTTCAGAGATAATCGAATTTAAGCCCCATGAAATTTGCATTTTAAAAGGCCATTAACAAAACTTTTCCTTGGGATTCCGGAGGAGTTGAGGTTGTACCCAAAAAAGTTGATCCGCAATACCTCGTGTTCTCCGTATGATCATGGATTATCCATCGTGCAATGGCGCCTATTTAGAAGAGTAATTTGATACAGTCAAATGGTGGCTGGTCTTTTCCAAGAATTATGGATTTTTGTTGTTGTGAGCAGCATCTTATGGCAGTTATATTCAAAGGCGGTCCTAGCGACAAGAAGATCAAGCACTTGCTTGCTTGGAGCCGCTGTAGTTTATAGTATTAATTTGATGGGCCAAATTTTCACAAGAAATGCTTCTAGCTCCGCTGGTAACCACAATTATACATAAAGAGAAGGTGAAAATTTTGGATTTGGGGCCATCAAATTCGCAGGTCGGTTCTGGTTGCATTCAACCATAACACCAGCAAACTCTGCGTCTTCTGCATGATTTGTATTCTGTTTTCTGAATATCAAGTTGTTACAAAAATAGTAGAATAGAAGACATGAGATCGATCACTAGGGAAACCAAATGGTTTATTGTTTCATTTGCTGCACAATAGGCTAGCGTTGACAAGTTATATTGATGCCTCTTGTTTTGTAATCTGGTTACTAATTAGAATATCATGTAGACGAGAAGACTTTCAATACTTTGGGTGTGAACGGTAAATTGGGAGCAAAGAGAAAAAATAAACAGTAAGCAATAAATCAGAGTAAATGTTCCCTCCCTTAAAAGCAAAGTGGGAGATTTTGGGCAATATATCGCTAGTTCTAGCTGACATTGTTCAGCTCGAATTGGTAACTTTTTAGAGTAACATAGAATATTTTACTCTAAAAAGTATTATACATTAAATATACTATTAAGGAAAAAAAAATAAAGAAAAAAAAAAACAGTATATATTAAGGGAAAAAAAATTATTTTTTTTTTTCATTCCACGCCTATCTCTCTCTTTCTCTCTCACCAACTGCCCAGATCCTCTCCATTAGTTTCCCAAGCAAGCTTCGTCGATCTTCCTCGTCTTGATTTCGTTTCTAAATGTAAGTCTTACTCTCATTCCTTTCTCCATCGATCTCAATCTAATGTAGATCGGAAGAACAAATCGATCTAATTTCCTCTAAAAACATTTATTATTCATTGATTTCTGCTATAGGTTGTATGCAGAATCACCATGACTTCAGCTTCTCCTCGAGCTTCTTCTTCGAAGACTGTGTTTCCTCGGAAAGTTTCTTCAATTGCATTTGCTATTGGTGGATTGGCTTCTTTCGTCATCTTCGCTTCTCTCCTTCTTTTCACGCATCCCATTGGTTCCTCCGTTACTGGCTATTTCTACGGATACGAGACCACTCAACATGTCGTCCAGTTTCACCATAGCACCGACCTTGACTCTTCTCATCAAAACCCATCTCCTGATTCTACCTCTGACTCACCGCCATTGACACAAGATAGTCAGGATAAACTGCTTCCGATCTCTTCCCAGGATTCGACCGATGTTAGATTAGGTGAAGAAACAAACTCAGGAAGGTCCTCAAATGTTTCCATGGATGAAGAAGCTACACGAGATTCAATTGAAACAGGTATTGTTATCTTGAACTAGTTTCTCTTCATGTAACATCTTGCTTTATGATAGCTTAGGTTTCTCTAATACAAATCCTTAGTAGTATATGGTAACTTGGAAAATAGCTATGTGTTATCCAATTTATTCTCAAGGGTTATAGAAATTGGGCTCTCTTATTCGTTGCCAAATCATTGAAACAAGAACAATGCTACTAATTAATTATGCATTTGGCTTAATAATTACACTAGGATCCTTATGCATTTGAATCTTAATTACCTTTGGACTATTTAGATAAAAGCATTTCTAATCATTAACTGGTTTAAGCATTTATAACTACCGTTTAACTTCTGAAAAAGATGGTGATTGATTCATTGATTAGTATCAAACAAATATTCCCCAATTTCTCCTCAGGATCTTAGCTTTTCAAATTCTGTAACCACTTCCTTCACTGATGCTTTTTTACTGCTTTGACCAATTTTGCAGAATGTGATCTGTATCATGGTAGCTGGGTTTATGATCCAAGGGGACCGTTGTACACGAACAACTCTTGCCCTCTTCTGACACAGATGCAAAACTGCCAGGGGAATGGAAGACCTGATAAGGGCTATGAGAACTGGAGATGGAAACCGTCTCAGTGTGACCTTCCACGGTTTGATGCCAAGAAGTTTCTCGAGCTAATGAGAGGCAAGACATTAGCTTTTATAGGCGACTCAGTAGCTCGTAATCAGATGGAGTCCATGATGTGCCTTCTTTGGCAGGCAAGTATTTTGTTCTTCTACTCTGTGTCATTTTATAGAGCTTCTTTACGCTTCCTAGAGTTTTCTCTTTTCTTTATGATTAGAACTTTTATTTGATGTTTTTCAGGTAGAAACTCCGGTCAACCGTGGGAACCGAAAGATGCAGAGATGGCATTTCAGGTCATCATCGGTAATGATAGCTCGGATGTGGTCATCTTGGCTCGTCCATCAGTTCAACGAACCATTTGGTTTTGCGCCAGAAGGTGTAACCAAACTCAAGCTCGACCAACCCGACGAGCGCATAATGGAAGCTCTTCCGAATTTTGACGTGGTTGTACTTTCATCGGGTCACTGGTTCGCAAAACAATCTGTCTACATTTTAAATGACGAGATCGTTGGAGGCCAGTTATGGTGGCCGGACAAATCAAAACCCGCAAAGGTCAACAACGTCGAAGCATTTGGGATCTCTGTAGAAACAATCATGAGGGCAATGGCTAAACACCCGAACTACACGGGTCTGACCATATTGCGGACTTGGTCGCCTGATCATTATGAAGGCGGTGCATGGAACACTGGTGGATCGTGTACAGGTAAAGTAGAACCGCTCTCTCCCGGGAAGTTAGTTAAAAACGGTTTCACAGAGATAATGCACGAGAAGCAAGCAACGGGTTTTCACCGAGCTGTGGCGGATGATGGACTCGGCAATAGATCGAAGAAGCTGAAGCTAATGGATATCACTGAGGCTTTCGGGTATCGCCATGATGGTCATCCTGGTCCGTACAGGAGTCCCGACCCAAAAAAAATCACGAAACGTGGACCGGATGGTCAGCCTCCGCCACAAGACTGCTTGCACTGGTGCATGCCGGGGCCGGTGGACACGTGGAACGAGATGGTGCTGGAGATTATAAGGAGAGATTTGGAAGGTAGATGAGGGAGTACACCATTATCTTGAGCCAGGAGCAAAGAGATATACATATAAGAGTATCTAATTCATACCACGGATTAGTTAAGGACTTCTAATAAATATGGTTATTAATTTCTTGTAAACCCAGTACACACACACTTGTAGGTCTGCATTTTACATACAATGTAACTTAAATTTTTTATTCCACAGAAAGTGAGTGTATTAACATTAAGTGAAAAGGGACTCCGAGAAAGGGAGCTAGGTTTTTTTTTTTTTTTTTTTTTTGTCAAAAGGGATCTAATTATCTAGTATTTATCTATCTTCTAGGGGTGAGAAAAAAAATCGAACCAAACCTGATCCAAATTACCCCAACCGAATTCAAACGGACTCTTTAAAAATAATCGAGTGGGTCATCAACACCTAGTACCGAAAAATCCAAATCGAATCTGAAACCGAACCAAGAACCGAGCGGATACCCAAAATACTTGAAATACCCAAAACATAAATTAACCAAAGAAAATTTAGATTTAAGCTTATGTTCATATAGTTTAGGTAATTTTTATAGTTCCCCCATGAATTCAATAGTTTCTGGTTATTTATACACGAGATATGGACTCATGCCAAAACATATATGAACTAGCTTTATTTTTGAATTTACCACATGAAGTATTGAAATACGGTTAATTTCTACAAATCCGTAGACGAAGTCAGTTTTCCATTAACGGATGCTGATGTAGATGACACTTCAAACACAATTTTGTTCAACATCCGTTATATGAAAAAATCAAATATAGTAATAACATGTTCTAAGAATTTTCTATTCATTAAGAAACAATCAAATATAGTAACGCTCATTTTTCACTCTGAAATGCGTTAATTGTGAAAAACTAATATATTTGTTATTTTAAATGGTTTAGACCGGGTAGTGTTTTTTAGGGAAATTGAGCTCAATAACAACCAAAAAAATTATAATTCAAATCATAACCATTTGCCCTAATTCTAGTGGATTCGATTAAGCCACATAAGCTCATTTTAGTTAGTTAATGAATTATTATTATTTTTTGGTTACTTTTGCAAATGACCCTTTTTATCATAAATTTAAACAATATCATAATTTAAATATCATCAGAATTTAAATAATATAATAAATTTAACAAAACGGAATACATATATGGAGTTTCTTTTGACGGAAACATTGGTTTTGGAGATTAAGTTAGTCGAACGAAGAAAAAATGAGAGCTTAGAGTTATGATGCAGAGAAGAGGAGTTACATCTACAAAAGTTTGATAGAGAAATAGAAGACGCATTTATCAAAGATGTGGTGGCGTAGTGGTAACATAAAAAGACTGGTTCTCTTATGTTTCGGATTCAAACCCCATTTGATATGGAAGGTTATTTTTTAAATCGGAATCTTTAAAAACTAAATCTAGGTATAACAAAATTACGTTCGAAAGATTCAGAACTCCTACAATATCAATTAAAAAAAACGCCATTGAACCTAGGTACTTTTTTTTTTTCTCCCTTCAAAGTAGTAGTAACTTTTACACAAGTTTACTTTTATGGGTTTCTTTTTGACTTTACGCAAGTTTACTTAATTACCCATACTGAGTATTTTATTGTAGATATTTTTGGTTTGTGGATCTGAACCGTCGATAGAAAGTAAAAGATCGTAAGGTTTAGGATCAATTTAACTACAGAAACCGCGATGCACTGGATTGTGCCTC
Source organism: Arabis hirsuta (assembly GCA_964056655.1). NCBI lineage: Eukaryota > Viridiplantae > Streptophyta > Magnoliopsida > Brassicales > Brassicaceae > Arabis > Arabis hirsuta. Next base: position 24,565,287 of record OZ053302.1, on the reverse strand, counting down.
CCCCATAAGGTTTTTGAAATTCAAAAGTTCGAAACGGAAAAAAAAAAAACCCAAATTAATTTACAATTAGAAGGAGCTGGTCCGGTAACGGACGAAAATTCCTAATCTTGTCATCATCAATTCTTTTCTTTCTCAATCTCTCTTCTTTTCTTCTTTTAACGGCTACATTCCTCTCTCTCTCTCTCTCTCTCTCTCTCTCTCTCTCTCTCTCTCTCTCTCTCACTCTCTCCCTCTCTACAGAAACTTCGATCTAGGTTTCAAACTCGAAATTTTCTCAGAGTTTTTCTCATCTTCTTCCTATTGTACTCGAATCATACTTTCAATTTATCAGTTCTGGAAGTCTTGGAGATATCTCCCGTTTCAGGCAAGTGTTTTCTTCCCTGTAGGTTCCTCTTAATTCGTTTGCTTCGGGAATCTGAAATCAATTATGCGTAGTTTGGTTTCAATCAATTCGGTGTTTGATTCGGAATTAAACTGCGTGTTTTCTTCAATTAGCTGATTGCGAGAGACGTCTTGTACAATTAGTCGATTCACTAGCGAATCTCCAGTTTCCTCCATCGCTAATTTTGAGGATGACATAGTTAGGGTTCCTTTTTTTTTCTCAACAGGCAGAAGCATTTCGAAATGGCGAGTATACAAAAAGATCCGATTCTTCAAGTAGAGACAACATGTGGATCCCTCCTTTACGAACTCCAGGTGGGAGACATAAAAGAGTCTTTCATATCATCTCTATCTTCAAATTTTGCCCTACATGTTGTTATGTGGTGATATCTTATTTTGTTTGTTTGTTCTGAAATCAGATAATTTGGGATGAAGTTGGAGAAACAGAAACTGATAGAGATAAGATGTTGCTTGAGCTTGAACGTGAATGCTTGGAAGTATACAGAAGAAAAGTTGACCAAGCTAATCGATGTCGAGCTCAGCTAAGACAAGCAATTGCCGATGCTGAAGCAGAACTTGCTGCTATCTGTTCTGCTATGGGAGAACGTCCTGTGCATATTAGACAGGTCAGTTCAATGCTTTTTCTTCTTGTTGCAGAAACTTAGTCCATGCTTAGTTGCGTTTTTTTTCAAACATTGAACTTTTCTTTTGTATGTCTCAGTCTGATCAGAGCGTTGGGAGCTTGAAACAAGAGCTTGGGACGATTCTTCCTGAACTGGAAGAAATGCAAAAGAGGAAAATCGAAAGAAGAAACCAGTTCTTAGTTGTCCTCGAAGAAATAGATAGAATTACTAATGAAATTAAAGGCCAAGGAGAACATTTTCCTTCCAAACCACTCATCAATGAGGCTGACTTTTCTATGAGAAAGCTTGAAGAGTTACATTGCCAGCTAAAAGCACTTCAAAAGGAAAAGGTGAAATTTGATTATAACTTGGCTTCTTCTTTTTCTTTCGTTAAATTTCAACTTGGCTTCTTGTTTTTGTTTGGTTTGTCTGGCCATTTTTTTTGTTTACTCTTGGTGGTGTTTTTCCCTCAGAGTGATCGTGTGGAGACGATTCGGAAGCACCTGTGTACTTTGTATTCCCACTGCTCTGTACTTGGAATGGACTTCAATGAGGTTATTGGCCAAGTGAATCCCACATTAAGTGATCCAGAAGGACCAAGAAGCTTAAGCGATCATACAATCGAGAAACTGGGGGCTGCAGTTCAAAACCTGAGGGAGGTTAAGATACAGAGAATGCAGAAGGTAATTGATAAATACTTTAGCGAGTTATGTCAAAAAAAATTCTTTGATGTTGTTGCTCATAGTTGCCTATTGAATTTAATGAAGCTTCAAGATCTAGCAACAACCATGTTGGAGCTTTGGAATTTGATGGATACACCCCTAGAAGAGCAGCAAGAGTATCAGCATATTACCTGCAATATAGCTGCATCAGAACATGAAATAACTGAAGCCAATAGTCTCTCTGAAGACTTCATTAAATACGTAAGTTGTGGGGAATTTTCATGGTTACACTGCTCTATAACTCTATGACCAAACTTACGTAAGGTAAGCTTTTTGATGTCCATGTCTATAAACCATAACATGACTTCCATTGCCATATTCAGGTTGAGGCAGAAGTTGTTCGATTGGACGAGGTAAAGGCAAGCAAAATGAAAGAACTTGTTCTGAAGAAAAGATCAGAGCTAGAGGACATATGTAGGAAAACCCACATGTTACCAGTGTCAGACAGTGCTATAGATCAGACTATAGTGGCGATTGAATCTGGTATTGTGGATGCCACAATGGTCTTGGAGCATCTTGAGCAACACATTTCTAAGATCAAAGAGGAAGCTTTAAGCCGAAAGGAGATACTTGAAAAGGTTGAGAAGTGGCTATCTGCTTGCGATGAAGAAAGTTGGCTTGAAGAATACAACAGGGTTAGGACTCCGCACCTTAAAAACCTTTCTAACTAAAGTTGCAAAGTCTGTTAAACTTCCTAATATTTTTCCGTTTACTTTTTTATCCCACAGGACGATAACCGATACAATGCTGGACGAGGTGCTCATCTTACTCTCAAGCGTGCTGAGAAAGCTCGTAATCTTGTTAACAAACTTCCAGGTAAGTTACTCTTTGTTATCAATATATCACAAATGTTTATCCTCTGAGTAGATTATGAAGGTAGTATCTTTTCATGTTCATTCATTCAGGAATGGTTGAAGCACTGGCCTCGAAGACAATTATTTGGGAACAAGAGAAGGGGATTGAATTTCTCTATGATGGTGTATGAGTTCTCTGTAAAATCTCTATTGGTTTTAGTTGACTGTTATTTATTATGTCTTAGCTGACCATTTGTTATTCTCTTTTAATTTGTCTAGATCCGTCTACTCTCTATGCTTGAGGAGTATAGCATACTCAGGCAGGAAAGAGAGGAAGAACACCGTCGCCAAAGGGTACATACAAGTCTTCTTTTCTTTTCTTTTTTGCTTCCATGAGAAACTTTTGGCCAATATCATCCTCTTAATGATGCAACTGTTTGCTACACATATTAAAGGATCAGAAGAAGCTCCAAGGACAGCTCATAGCAGAACAAGAGGCGCTTTACGGATCAAAACCGAGCCCATCAAAACCACTTGGTGGTAAAAAGGCTCCAAGAATGTCTACCGGTGGTGCAACTAACCGAAGACTCTCCTTAGGAGCAGGAATGCACCAGACTCCTAAACCTAACAAGAAAGCAGATCACCGCCAGATCGATGGAGCTTTATCAACTGGTAATTTTCAAGTCTTACAAACAAAATGTAACTAACATATTGATCTTTATAGTGTAGAGTAGATTTCTTAATCTCTGCATTGACAAATTGCAGGAAGAAGAGGGCTTGATATTGCAGGGCTTGCCACAAGAAAACAGTCAATGAATGCTTGTGAACAGTTACAATCTCCATTAGTTCGCAAACCGTTCTCACCCATTTCTACCACGGTGGTTGCATCAAAGGCCAACATAGCAACAACAACACAACAACTTCTTGCAACTCCAATCAAGAACAACAACAACATTATCAAGAATTTGGAAGAAGAGAAGACGATGATGATGATGATGCAAACACCAAAGAATGTAGCAGCATTGATTCCGATCCCATCGACACCAGCAACAGTCTCTGTACCAATGCAAACAGCACCAACGCCACTCAACAACAACAACAATGCAAGATTGGTGCCTGAAAAGCCTGAGTTTGTTGAGTACTCCTTTGAGGAACGAAGACTCGCCTTCATGTTACAGTCTAACTTGTGTTGATCCACGTTTGATTTCACTCTTTTCTTTTCTTTTCGTAAACTCAAATTGAATATGTGGTTTGGGTTTGTAAAGGTCAATTATATGATTGGCTTTTTCTAAGTACATTAATCAATTTTTACATGTACCTTTTCTTTGAGTCCAAAGAGTGTTGATAATGGCGTCATTATTCGAAATTTCCGAGAAATTTTTTGTTCTATTCTACGTTATTTGGTTAGGGCTGAACATTAAGAGTAACCCTAAAATGGATCATTTTGTAGTTGGGATTTGGCAGGTTAAATTGGTCAACGTGTTTTGGTTATAGTCAACGTGGGTAGATCAGAAAAGACAAAAAAAACAGTAATATTGTAATGTAGTAGTACGAGATATATGCCGAACCGTTTGAATAATAAATAATAAACACATATATAATGACAGATATGATATGAGCTCAAATTAAAAATTTGCCCCTACTCATTTTATTAAATTAATTAAGGTTTAGCTGTATCCCAAATTCCAAGACAGTTAAGGAGTGGATTGTAAATTTTTGAAATTTCTAATTAGGCCATTATTACAATTTTTCCTTATTACACTTTTCTCATTTCTCTCTCTCCTTTTTTTTCTCCTTTTAATTATAAAAAAAAAATCAAAATGTAATGTGTAATAATATCCGCTCCTTTGATTTATTTATTTTACATATATATTTATTTTCTCTTTCCATTTTCTTCTCAAAACCCTAATTTCTCACATCTGTAAAGAAATCTCTCCCTAAACTTAACCCACCTCTCCGTAGAAAAGGAAAAAAACAGAAAAAAAGGGGGAAAAAAAAAGAAAAAGAACCCATTTTTGCTGGTAATTATGGATGTTTAAGGAGAAATTCTTCTGAAAATTAAGGTTCCGTCATGGAAGCTTTGATCTTTCTCTTCACTAGTTGTTAACTTATTTTCCACTTTGCAAAGACTTCATCTTTCTTTTTCCCCTTTTTGTCTGAATCTTAATACGTCCTCTGGATCTTTCCTCCCTTCTCTTCTTGTTTGTACTTTAAAGTCTCTGTCTCAGAAGCTTGTTGAATCTGTCGTGATCAGCAAGATTCGAGTGTCTTTTTTTCTCTTTCTGGGTTTCTCCTTACTTGTCGGAATCTCTCCTTACAGAATCTCCGGATGGAGGAGAGAGAGGGAACCCACAACAACAACATCACAACCAGTTTTGGTCTGAAACAACAACATGAAGCTCCTCCTACTGGTGCCTACCACATGGACCCACCACGGTCCGAAAACCCTAATCCCTTTCCGGCTGGACCAACCAGCACCGCCGCATCCGCATCCGCATCCCTCTCAGCCGCGGCGGCTAAAGCATCTGAGAATGCTGCTCCTCCCTTTAGCTTAACAATGCCGGTGGAGAATTCGTCTTCCGAGCTGAAGAAGAAGAGAGGGAGACCGAGGAAGTATAATCCCGACGGCTCACTCGCCGTGACTCTATCTCCGATGCCAATCTCCTCCTCCGTTCCACTGGCGACTGGGTTTGCTTCTCGGAAACGAGGAAGAGGGCGTGGAAGAGGAAGAGGTAGAGGACGAGGACGAGAAGAGCACAACATCAACATCAATAACAACTTCAGCAACAACAATTGGCTCAAGAATCCTCAGATGTTCGAATTTGACAACAGTTCTGGTAATGTCTTTATCTCACTACTGTTGGATTATAGGAATCTCTCTGTACATTTGGCTTTTTAATGGATCTTATGCTATATTGGATCCACCTTTGTCTTTTGTTTGACTTGCACAAAGTTGTAACAAGGACAAAGGCTTTTGTACAAGGAAAGCTATTGAATGACCAGTAAATTAGGGCTTCTTTGATGCCAGTGAGAGAAGCACTGTGATTAAGTCTAATGAGGAAATTTGGTGTATTGGTTTAGTTTACATATGGATTTAACTTGAACTGTTTACTCTTTTGGTTAAATGGTTCTTTTTATTGTCAGATCTCATTCTTATTACCTTAAACTGTTTTTTCCTGATTCATTTGATGTTTTACAGGTAGAGGAACTGCTGAAGTTGTTGATGCAAGCTTTACGCCTCATGTGCTTACAGTAAATGCCGGCGAGGTATGTCCTCGATGATTCTCTTTACTTGAAACATTCTGAATATTTGTGAGGAAAAAAGTCAGTATAGCTAAGCTTAGTCGTCGTTATATGCTATCACTATGATGATTCACCAAGCTTATAAATCTTGACAGATTCTTGGAGATTTCTAACTCTTTTTGGCGCGCTGATTCTAACAGGACGTGACGATGAAGATAATGACATTCTCTCAACAAGGCTCTCGTGCTATCTGCATTCTTTCTGCAAACGGTCCCATTTCCAATGTTACACTTCGTCAATCTACGACATCTGGTGGTACCCTCACTTATGAGGTCTGTTCTTTCTCTTTTCAGTATCTCTTAGATTTCTTTCATCCTTTTCCTTCTTTTTACTATATTCAATGTACAATGTGTTGTCAGGGTCATTTTGAGATTCTCTCTTTGACTGGCTCGTTTATACCAAATGAGAGTGGAGGAACCCGAAGCAGAGCTGGGGGGATGAGTGTTTCTCTTGCAGGACCAGACGGTCGTGTCTTTGGTGGTGGACTTGCTGGTCTCTTTATAGCTGCTGGTCCTGTCCAGGTAATAACTTAGAACATGACGTGTTGATCTCTCTAATAGATTCGATTTTTTTCTTTGTTTTAAACATTGTTGTTTTCGTGGTCAATATATATTTTCAGGTAATGGTAGGGAGTTTTATAGCTGGTCAGGAAGATTCACAGCAGCAGCAGCAGCAGCAGATAAAGAAGCAAAGGCAAAGAGTTGGGATCCCGGCAACGACACAAACTTCTAATATCTCATTCGGTGGTTCAGCGGAAGATCCAAAGGCTAGATTCGGGATCCGCGAGCCTGTTGTTATTCAGGCGCCACCCGTGTCCGCACCGCCAGTGTCATTTTCGCATGAGCCAAACACTAACACGGTCCCCAGTTACTACACAAATAACACGGCTAACCATATCAACGATCTCTTCTCTTCCCTCCCAGGAGAATATGGAGAAGACGATGAGGAGGATCTAGAAGGTGAAGAAGATGAAGATTTCGGTGGGCATACCGAATCTGACACCGAGGTTCCAAGCTGATTATTGAGTAAGTGAATCCGACACCAATCTTGAGTTGCTACAACCTTTATTGGTGTCTTCAGATTCTTTAGAGTGTAATGGTTTTTTTTTTTCTCTCCTGATTTTAGTTGTGTTCTTAAACAGAGATCTGTCACTAAAAAGTTAGGGCTTATTAGAGGATGTAATCTTTAGGGTTCTTTGACTTGTTTTCTTTCTATTCCAGGTTGGTTGGTTGGTTGGTTGTTGTAGAACGCAAAACCTTACTGTGTGCAAAAACTCTCCTTTAATCCATTCTTCTGTGACTTCATTTTGATTAAAACTTCACTGAATTTTATTTATTTGTCTTTATAGAAACTATCTGCATTATATAACCACCCAATTTATAACAATGTTGTCTTTGAATTGACATCTTAACAATGATATATGTATGACTCAGAATAGTTAAGTAGGAAGCTAAAGTTAAGTAAAGATTCATCAGAAAAAAAGAAAAAAAAAAAAAAAAACTTGGCATATTATATTTAGTTTTTTATTTACCAATTTACTTGTCTTAGAGAAGTTGCAATTTCAAAATAAACAATTGAAAATGTTAGTTGGCAAGTATTTTCATATAATATTCTGTAATAAATCAATCTGGTCTAAAGATATCATATCATCCTTGTCGGATTTATTCATATGTTTACTTTTTTTTTTTTTTTTTGACTCATGGATTTGATGAACTAGCTAGAAAGATTCTTTTTTTCTTTTCTCTCTGTCGAACAAACCATAAAATAAATTGCAATTCCACCAACCAAACTAAAATAAAACTGCATCGTCACAAATTTATGCAACTCATGCAGATATGTTATATTGTATTTTTCTTCTTGGTTAGTTTTTCGAGAGAACTTTATCCTAATTTTTTTATTTTATTTAATTGTAGCTGTAAATTATCCACACAAATCCTTTTGGATCGGATCAAGAAATATATATATATATATATGGGAAATTGATTCTTTGTTTTGGTCTTGTAAGCTTCATTTTGCTTTTATCTTTTTTTTTGTTTTTAGCTAAAGTTCTCTTCAAACAATTACAAATTTGATTTGATTTAATCTTGTATCGATTCAAAAGAAGAGAGAAGTACAATTATGTTCTCACTTAGTCACTAATAGTATTATTACCTTGTGCTTCCCATATGATCATAGTTAATAGAGCATTTTTACCATAATTATTATAAACAAAACTGTGATTAATATAAGAGAGAACCAGTCTTAATGTTCTCTGATTTCCATTGAGTATTAACTTTACGAATAAATTCTTCAACACGTCTTCGAAGCAAACACTCCACTTCGCTCTCATTCTCTACTTCCGACAAGCTCTCTTTCTTCATTACCCCTTTCTCGTCCTTCTCTGAAATATCTGAACCGGGTTTCAGCCCAGAAGACATTTTCCGCAAACCGGATTTAGAGGTCCTGAATTGCTCAGAAATGGCCGGTTTGGAGGAGAGAGACGACTTAGAAATCATCACCGGTTCTTGTAAACCGGGCTTAGAGGTGACAGCAATCGGTTCAGAGATTGACCCTCGTTTGGAAGAGAGAACCGAGTCAGATTTCAACACGGATTGGGATTTGGAGGAGAGAGCCGACTCAGATTTCTGAAAACCGGGTTTAGAGGTGACAGCAATCGGCTTAGAGATCAACACGACGGGTTTGGAGGAGAGAACCGGCTCAGACATAAACACGGACCTTTCAAAACCGGATTTGGAAGAGAGAACCGGGTCAGATGTCAACATGGTTTGCTGAAAACCGGGATTTGAATTGTATTGGGAAGCCGGTTTAGAATGGCCGAGGAGGATTAAGATGATGATGAAGTTGCAGAAAAGGAACATGAATAAAGAATTGGAAGCAGTCTTGTTGACGAGCTCAAAAACGGAATCAATCATCTTTGAAACTGCAACACAGAGAGAGAGAGAGAGAGAGAGAGAGAGAGAGAGAGAGAGAGAGCAAGAGAAAGAGAGAAGAAGAAGAAGAAGAAGAAGAAGAAAGGTTGTTGTTTTGGCGAAAGAGACTGCGAAAGAGAGTCCTTTAAATGGAAGACGAGACTTCTAAGACAAGTAGATGTTGACAATGACTGCTGAATAAAGTTGTTGGATTTTTTCTTTTTTTTTTTTTTTTTTGCTGCTTAATTGATAATTTAAACAAAGTGATTAGTTAATTAAATTAAAATAAGAAACTCCTTGCCAGCTAAGTTTGTAATAAGTCCTCTTAGAAACTCCTTGACACCATATTTGATGTTGAAATTACACCAAATTTGATGTTTTAGTGTCAAAAAAGTTTTTTCATCTCTAACCATAACATCAAATATTACACTATAAAAAAAAATTCTCCATTATTATATTATTAAATTTAAGTTTTTTTTTATTCAATAGTTTGATAAATGATAATTAATTTTATAAGATAAATATTATATTACAATCGATAACGACAAATTAAAAAAAATACAACAATAAATTTAAAATAGCAAAAAATAAATTACATTATACTAGTTCACAGAATTAGTATATTCGGACCACAAATGTTTTTAAAAATTAATTTCTTGCATTTAGTTTATGTTTGTTTGGTTTTAATTTGTAATTTTATGTTATCAGTATTTTAATTAAACTTTATTATGTATTTTTAATCTTAATCAATTTGTGCTTTAATTTAGCTATTTTGTCAAATTAAAATTTCATATTATTAATAATTACAATCTAACTTATTATTAAAATGAAAAAACTAAAAATTAAAAAATACAAAATTTGTTACTGGTACATTTATTTTTAGTTGAATAAGCACAATTTAATTACATTACTTTATAAAAGATACAAATAAAATAATATATATTTTTTAGTGTTTTGTGAATAGTGTCACACCATATTTGGTGTTGATTATGGCGTTCCATTGGAGCATACCCCACGCCAAATATGGTGTTTTGCTGTCCGCTTGGAGTTGCCCTTAACACCAAAGTCTTTTAAAACACATGGGTCTTTGTAAATTAAATTTATCACATTAATGCTTTCTACTACTATCTCCGTTCCACAAAAATAATTTCTTAAAATTTTTACACATATTAAAATAAACTAATTAATCGTGTATTAATTTTCATAATAAACAGTTTTTAAAAAAATTTAACCAATACTGTGTCAATATTTTTTAAAAATTTTACAATCTATTAACATTAAATGATAAAAAAAAATATTGAAAGCACCATAAAAATTTTCTTTATGAAACCAATTTTTTTTGGAAAAAAATTGTCTTTGCAGAACGGAGAGAATATAATGATATTCCTCTCCGTAACCTTGCCTTTTGGCCAGTTTGGTCTCTGACCGGTCGATCCCGAATTGATGTTTCTGTTTAAATGAGAAAAATAGTGTTCTCAAAGAAAAGAATGATAGTAAATCAATTTACACAAATAATAATAAAAAGTTCAGAACTGAATATTATTAACTGTTTACTATTTTCTTTCAAGATGAAGTAAACACATTGCATATTCTCTCATTTTGAATAATATTAACGAATCCTAAAATTTAATTCAACATGATAAAAGATGTTTTGAGATTTTATTTCCCAAATGAAAATATGTTATATTTTACGTTCCCATCATGTAAAAACTGATGTCTTTGCGAATCAGTTGGTGATCTCTCTTTCTCAGATGTAGATATTTCTGTATCTATTTGGTTTGCTCTTTTGTTTGTTCATAAAAGAAATATAGAATGATGTTTGTGACCAACAAAAATAAAAATAAATAAATATAGGATGATGTTTAGTTGAAACAACAAAAATATAATAAAATCTTAAGAATAAATTATATTTATGATTAATTTTTGTAGGATAAAAACTAAAGAAGTTACAAAAAGTGAAAATTTCTAAGGAAACTATTAGAAAAATATGAAAATAAATGTAAATGTAATTGATTTGATTGAAGATGTTATAGTATATCTCGTATTCTGTACACACGGATGATAAATCTGCTACCATCTGTCCCCAGATTTGAAAATTTTATCATTTAGAACAGAACGAACACAACATGTGAGATCAAATATCTCATCAGATATTTTACCTGAAATTATTATTCATATCCCCCGTATTTCTAAACGGGCATTTCCTCTAGCATTACATGTACATATCAAATTCTATTGATTTTTAACAAATAAAATTACCAAATATGATTCACTTTGACGTGTATAAAGAGAGTACGACACCAACCCAAGAACAAAGAATATAACCAGCACCACAACCGGTGCACGTCTGCTCAAGCTTTCTGATGTTCCTCTCCACAAGTACTTGCCGTTATTATATGTGCCATAATTCAAATTTCACCATGAAAACCATAGAAAAACTAAGCAAAATCCCAACGAATTCACATACCATGAACTGATAAACCATAATTTCAACGATAATCAAAGAAAACAAACCCAGTTCACAACCTTAAGTGAATCCTTCCTTAGACGTCGCTAACCTGAGCACTCGCCGCCTCCATTAAACCGTTGCGTATCTGGTCGCTGATGTCCCTCACGTGTCCCGGACCGTGCGGGAGAAACACAGTTGTGTTCTTTGACGAGTTTCCAAGGTCCCTCATGGTGTCAAAGTACTGAGTGATCATGATCAAGTCCATCACTTCTTTGGCTGATGTACCTTCTACTTTGCTAGAGAAGTTCATTATGTTCTCCCTCAATCCGTCAGTGATTGCTTGCCTCTGTCTAGCCACCCCAACACCGCCTAAGTATTTGGCTTCCGCTTCTGCTTCCGCTCTCTTCACTTGGAGAATCTTCTCTGCTTCTCCTTTGTAAACACTCGCGAGCTGGAGCCTTTGTGCTGCATATATAAGTAGAATGGATTTTTGAGACGAAAGATGGAAATGAAGTCATCATCAAAGTGTAAATTAACTCTTCCCATGAGCTGATGAAAGAAAGTAACCAATCAAAATGAACCTCTTGACAAAACATACTTATAGTCTCCTATAATCTTCAAAGTGTAAATCATTAGAGCCCTGAAAAGTATGAGATAACAAAGTTTACCTGCATTGATTTCGTTCATCGCCTTGCGTACAGAGGGATCGGGAAGAATGTCAACCATCAGAATGTGCTCAATACTGTACCCATAAGCCCCCATCACCTGTGTACCAAAATTCCAATCATGAGCACTACAGTCCTGAAAGCATGCTATTAATATAGCAACGGATAATGTTATGACTTTTCCTCTACGCAATCCAAACATATCTACTTGAAGCTCAAAGGTACCAATTAGTCAGCTCAAATGCAGGATCACAGTAAAGAAGATAAGAGTCTCGAACATAACCGATGAGAAAATCAAACATACAACGAAGGAGGACCAACATGTTACCTTCTCTAGTTCCTCAAGAACAGACTTGGCGACTTCTCCCTTTTGTTCAAAAAGGGCGTCCAGGGTCATCATAGGGACCAAAGCTCTAACCACTTTGATTGGAAACAAAACATACGTGGAAGCAATTAAGAATCAAACACAGAGAGTTTATTGGGAAGAGAAAAGAAAAGAGATCATCTAGAGAGAAGCAAAAAATACCATCAAAAACATAGGCTTGGATCTGCTCTCTAGGGTTTTGGAGCTCATAAAACGCATCATCAGCACTAGCTTTCACTACACGATACTGAATCGAGCAAACCAGCTGCACAAACACATTATCCTGCAATACACAACAAAGCCCAGATTTCAAAACAATTTCAATCTCCCAAAATTCCAACACTCAAAATCAATGACTAGTCGATGAAGAAGACCTTAGTTTTGGTCTCGATTTTGACATCGAGAGAGTTGATCCTGGTGGAGAGAACTCCGGCGAGCCACTGACCAGCGAGAGGGTTGAAGAGATGACATCCAGGCTCGGCTATGTGCTCGAATCGACCCCAGCGTTCGACCACACCAACGCTCGCTTGATCAATGCAACCACCGAGGATGCAATACGTATTCCCCATTCCTACGCGCTTTCGAGAAGAAGAAGAAGAAAGCTGAGACCGATTCGCTTTGTTTGTATTGGTGTGGATCGGGTCCACTCTTGTTACATACAGAGCCTGTTCGATCAAGCGGTTGCATAGAAATGGACGGCTATGATCACTCAACGTTTGTCAATGGGCCACGTCACCAATATCTCTCTCAATTTATCCTTTTGAGTTTTGACCAAGGAAAAAATACTAGTTCTTGTTATAAAAGGAACTAGATTCTCACCCGCCCTATGTGCGAGAATATTATTTTTATAAATTGTAAACTATATTTGGCTTTCGTATTATATCGTATATACTATGTTCTAACTTTAAATATCGAATGTTTTTAGTTTGTAAGTAGAATCAATTTGTTTGAAATAATGTGATGGTTTTTGTTTTTAACTTGTAGGTAGAAATCGAGTAGTTTAGAGCATAACTTGTAGGTAGACGCAATGGTTGTAGTTGCGGGTGCGGGAGTTTGTGGAAGCAGGCGGTTGCGGTTTCAAGCGATTCATACGACTGGTGTAGCGGATAAAAATTGGTGCATCTGTGATATAAGATCGGAATCACACCAAGCTTATGGTCACACGGTTTCAAGACCTACGGCTTGAATGGATCGAAGTTAACCACACAAAATTGCGGAATGATTTTGTGATAAGAACACGAATCAATTTCTATGTAATTTGCACACAAAAACATAGATCCCACTTGTTTTCTAAAGAAATCATACATATTAGAAAAGATAACCAAAACAAAGCATAAAGCTTCAAAGATAGAAAGCTCTCTCTTTCATTTTCCAAAAATTATGTATATCTTTACAATGTGATCTTTACACAATAAAATACATTAAATGAAATTATCTACATTTAAAGAAAATGAATAAAATTAGCTAAATCAAATAATAATCTTCTTCCACCAATTCAACATTTCATAATGAATGGAATCCTTTAATTTTTTGTGAAGTTATGAGGATGTGATTCTCATAATAAATTCATGTCTTGATCATCTTGATTCACTTTTTGATATTGTATCAATCTGTGAGATATTTATGGCTGGTTGATTAGAGGTTGTGGTAGCGATTAAATATTAAATTAACAATATAAACACATTATGTAGTTATAAAAAAATATTACCATACTATTACAATAAAAATATAAAAATCAATACAATTATTACTGGAGTACCATGAGTATATTTTTATGTTTATTTTTTAATTTTCTTTTTTAGTCTAGATGAAAGTTATGATTTTAGTGGAGAAACTTTTTTATTTTTGAGGCGTGAATGTTACATTTTGAACATTTTAGTTTGTTAGATTTATTAGTTAGTGATAAAAAATTATTATTGAAAGAATTTAGTTTTAATATTTTAGAAATATAAAATTATGATAAGTTATTGAATATTTATTAAAACATTTAAATTGTTGATATATTTCGTAAATGGTATTGAAATATTATTTTTTTAATTTATTATATTTATTTTGATTTTTAATAAAAAATACATTAATTTTTTTTTTAGTTAACCAACCGCAAACGCCGAGGGAAGCACCTTTTGATTTTGAGAGGTTTTAAGTGATACGGAACGGTAGCAATTGTTTTTCCATGATTGTTGTCAAACGCCAACAACCGCTACCACCCGTAAATGCTGCACCCTTAAAGTTTTGTATTCAATATTCAATAGTCATTAATTTTTAATTAAAAAAAATCATTAGTGGAAGTATAAATAGTTGACTATGTTGTATTAAAATGTATAGACAAAAATTAATGAACATGAAATTTATTTTATTGAACATGAAATTTATGTAAAATACATAAAAAATATAAAATATTTTTTTATTTAACTAATGATTTGTTAAACTCATATCGAATCCACTAGTATTCAAAAGTTAAAAAATGTTTTTAAGGAAAATAATTTTAAGAGATTTGAAATTCATTTTTAATTATAAATTTGGCTAAAAAAATCACACCTCTAGAGGTATGATTTGAACAAATTTTTTTCAAAAATCTATCTTTCATTATTCATCTTTTTCATTCTTCTTCATCATTTTACGTATTCTTCTATTATTTTCCATCGGATCCAGTTAAAAAAATGTCCAAAATTAATCCCAAAATTAGTGAAATTGCCATCACATCTGTCCAAAATTATCCTTTTCAATTGATTCAATTTAGTTATAAAATAATGGCAATTTGAGTAATATTTAAATCAATTTTGGATATTCTCCTAAATGTATTTCTCTTTTAATATTCTAGAGATTTTATACATGATATTAAAAAATCTCTATAATATTATAATAAATCAATTTTGGATTTTATAATATTTTGCCTTTTAATATTATTCTAGATATGTAATATTTAATATTACTCTAGATATGTAATATTACAAATCTCTAGAGTAATACAAAATTTGTTTGATGCCAAAATCTTATGAAAATATCTAGAGTAATATTACAGAGGTTCATGTATAAAATTTTCTAGAGTAATATAACAGTTTTAGAAGAAAGTTATTCATGGGACATTCTGCCTTTTAATATTACTCTAGATATGTAATATTACAAATCTCTATAATTACATGTAAAATTCTAAGTATAAATTTTTTTTTATACTTGAGTTATACTTAGAATTTTTTCAACATATAACAGTTTTAATATTACAGAGATTTGTAAGAATGATACAACAGAATCTAAAAAATTCAATTGGGTTTGGACCCTTTTGCGCATAACCATTGTCTTGATGTTTGAAGATCATCTTCAACACTCATTGGAACATGCCATGTTCCATCTTCAGGTTCATGCATCAATCCATCGCCATTATGTAAAATGCAGACAAAACTTTTTTATATTTGAGTTTGTGTAGAGCAGAAATTGACATGTATAACAATGGAGTATGGAGGTGGAATGTGAAGTGTGAGTCCATCTTCTCTAGTCACAGCTATCCGAACCTGCAACAGTTTGAAGCCAGATTATATATACACATACATGCATATATTCATGTGAATTCACAGATTTTAGTGTTGTGTATATATATACCTGATGCTTCTCTTTCCACCTTGGAAAGAAACTATTTCCAAGTAATTGAAAGAGATGGTCTCTCATTTCGTCATTCGTCACCAATAAGCACTTGCAACTTACAGCAGCGTAAAGCCAATACTTGAATACCGAGTTTTTTTCATCAACAAATTGATTTTCACATAACTAATGGATCAATGCATAAACTATAAAGAAAGAAAGCAAATACCAATCATCGTTTGAGCCAGGAGGAGTAGCATAGAGACCACCGGCGTTTTTCCATTTCTCTAGCAAGGCTTTGTTTTTAGGGTAAGTAGCTGGACCTCCGTTTACACGACTCCTGTGTAGAATCACAAGTGGTAACCTTTTCGATGGACTAATTTGTTGACATCTTTGGACTACATTGTTAAGCTAGAGCAAGAGAGTGGAATCACATAAGTTAAAAGTATACAAGCAAGGATCTTGAGATTGGCATTAGAATGAAAAAGAGTTTAAGATCACCTGGAAGAAGCTGAAATTGCGCTGTTTGGCTAAGCCTATGTTGGCTCCGTCTATGACTGCATCAAATGGTCCATGTCTTTGCAGCCATTCCTACGACAAAACAGAGTTAAAAACCAAATCTTTTCCAGCTTTGCTTTAGATAGTTTTACTACAACAGAAATATGAACCAAAAACAAAACACATTACCAACAACATGAATAAAACAGAAATATGAACCAACAACAAAACACAGATGTATGTATATTGTATAACAAACCAGATGTAAGAATAAACCATATGTATGTATATAGTATAAGCTGAACGATATTCAGAAACCAGATGTATAAATAATCTGCTAATACTCTTATGAACTACTATCACAATAAAGCTTGCAACTGGGAACCGATTCATAAACATTAGATAAAGATCGAAACCATGAAATATTACCACATCATTTCCATGAGATTGCTTCTTAAACCGATTGATGTTAAGTATCTGCAACCACAACACAAACCAAAAACCCAAAAATAAAATTTTGTGTTCATCATGATTCCAAAATCCATTAAACCAACTTAAGACATTTTCATTAAAATTCTCCAAATAAAAAACCAACAACATTCAAAGAGTAAACAAATCACAATTCCAAAATCTAAAATCTGTCACAAATCAAAACATTCATAAACAGATCCACCGAACACGAAGCGATCGATACATGTAAACCAATACAGAAACGTGTTCCAATCACCTGGATCTCAACAGAGGGATTTTGGTTGTTGAATTTGCCTGCGAAAGACGCGATTGAGCAAAGAAGCCTAACCCAAAATGAAAACAAATCGAATTCGTCAAATCCGACTCCATCACGAAAACAAAACAGCATCAGCTCAAATCACGAAGATCTGCGACAATACCTCAATCAGAAATCATAGATCCATTAACATAGATGCAAACCCATTAACACCAATCAATCGCAAAAGAGGAAAAAGAGCGAACCTTTATAATATTCTCAATCGCAAAATCGCTCAACCCAATCGAAGAAGATGTGTTGGTTGCTTATCTCCATAGAGCGCAAAATCGCAAAACACAATCGAATTCAAAGTTAAGATCTCGAGAGAGAGAGATTGTGAAAGAGAAAAGTTTCAGAAGAGCCGCCATCGATCTTCTCTACACGAAGAAGAAGAAAAGTTGCAGGCGGCCTTTTATTTTTTTTGACTGAATATTTACAATTTTGCCATTAATGAAACCGGGTCAAAGGACCGGGTCACGCGCGGGTCCGCGTCCCTCAGTTGGATCCTGTCCAAAAAATGTCCAAAATTGATCTGATAATTACTGAAATTGCCACTGAAAATGTCCAAAATTACCCTTTTTAATTGGATCTATTTAGTTTAAAAGCAATGACAATTTCAGTAATATTTGAATGAATTTTAGACATTTTGCTAAATGTACTTCTGTTTTAATATTATAGAGATTATAATTTATCATTTCGATAAATATCAATAAAGAAGAAAATTTTTATACCCGGTAAAGAACGGGATACTTGATGAAATGAGAATTGAGAATGATGTAAAATGAGAATTGAGAGAGAATGATGTTTTTGTTTCTTCTTATTATTGAAGTTATGAATGTGTGTAAATGATCAACAAATACATCTCCTTATATAGGCATTAAGCATACATAGTGGCAAATTAGGTCTTCAATTAATTATGTACACTATATTGATAGTGCACCACTATGTTGATAGTGCAATCTTTTGATTTTTGCAACACTCCCCGTTGAAGACCAATGTCACAATGTCTCTTGTGTCGTGTCTTCTGTTGCCTCGTTAAAAACCTTTCTAGGAAAACCCATTGGGAAAACCCATAGAAGGATAAAAAGAGTGCAACCACGTATGCTCCCCCTCGAATGATCATGAGTCATCTTGTAAATCTCGTTGATGACGCATTCCAATGTTATGGACATGTTTCCTGAACGTAGTGGTAGGTAGCGACTTTGTGAAGAGATCAGCAGCATTGTCACATGATCGAATATACTTGACTTCATTGACTTTAGCCTTCTCAAGTTCCTGAGTATATGAAAAGAACTTTGGAGGGATATGTTTGGTTCTATCACTTTTGATATATCCTTCCTTTGTTTGAGCGACACATGCAGCATTATCTTCATATAAAATGGTTGGCTCCGTATTTTCGTGGATCCCACTGCTTGATTTGATGTGTTGGCTTATTGATCTCAACCATACACATTCTCTACTTGCCTCATGGAGTGCAATGATTTCAGCATGGTTTGAAGAAGTTGCCACAAGTGTCTGTTTCTGAGAACGCCAAGATATAGCAGTGCCTCCGATCGTGAAAATGTATCCAGTTTGTGATCGGGTTTTATGTGGATCTGATAAATATCCTGCATCTGCAAAACCAATCATTTGACCGTTTGAATTCTTAGGATAAAATAAACCTAAGTCAATAGTCCCTTGGAGATAGCGGAAGATGTGTTTAATCCCATTCCAATGTCTTTTCGTAGGGGACGAACTGAATCTTGCAAAAAGATTAACGGCAAATGATATATCGGGCCTTGTACAATTCGCTAGGTACATAAGGGCTCCAATGGCACTAAGATATGGTACTTGAAGACCAAGTATCTCTTCATTCTCCTCATGTGGTCGAAATGGATCATTTTCGACTTGGAGTGATCTAACGACCATGGGAGTACTCAATGGATTTGCCTTATCCATGTTGAATCATTTTAGTACTCTTTTGGTATATGTGGACTGATGCACAAATATACCCTCTTGAGAATGCTCAATTTGTAGGCCAAGACAGTACTTCGTCTGTCCGAGATCTTTCATCTCAAATTCTCCTTTTAAATAATTTGAGGCCTTTTGTATTTCCCCTTGAGTTCCTATTATGTTTAGATCATCAACATAGACCGCGATAATCACAAATCCGGATGTTGTTTTCTTGATGAAAACACATGGGCATAAAGGATCATTTACATATCCTTCTTTTGTTAGATGCTCACTGAGACGGTTGTACCACATGCGTCCAGATTGTTTTAACCCATATAATGATCTTTGCAATTTTATTGCACATAACTCTTTAGGTTTGGAACTTAATGCTTCTGGCATTTTAAACCCATCTGGAATTCTCGTATAGATATCAGTATCTAATGATCCATATAAATATGCTGTAACAACATCCATGAGACGCATCTCTAGATTTTCATTAGCCGCTAGACTCATTAAGAATCTAAACGTGATTGCATCCATAACGGAGGAATATGTTTCCTCATAATCGATCCCAGGTCTTTGAGAAAATCCTTGAACCACAAGGCGAGCTTTATATCTCATAATTTCATTTTTCTCATTTCGTTTTCGAATGAAGACCCATTTGTATCCAACCGGTCTCACATCTTTGGGTGTGAGTGTAATAGGTCCGAATACATTTCGTTTATTAAGCTAATCAAATTCAACTTGTATAGCATCTTTCCATTTCATCCAATCTTGTCTGTTTTGACATTCATATACAGACATTGGTTCTGGATCATCGTTTTCCTCATTTATTTCCTTTGCCACAAGGTATGAGAAAACGTCATCGACTACATTCATTTCAGTACGATTCCATATCTTTCCATTATGAATGTAGTTTATAGAGATCTCATGATTTCCTTCATGAAGCTCTGTATTGTCGTTAGACTCATGATTCGTTTCATCCAAAATACTTTCAGTCAGCTTCTCTTCGTTTTCTAGGATTTTTATCCTTAGAACCAACGGGTCTACCACGCTTCAAGCGGGTTCTAGACTCACGTGTATTATCTGCTCTTTCATGTTCATTTGGTATCTCAATTCGAGCAGGAGCATTTGCAGCCGGTATATGTGATTTCGTTACCGTTTTAGTATCTGCAAATGCATCAGGTAGCTGGTTTGCGATACTTTGCAAATGCATAATTCGTCGAACTTCTAGTTCTGACTGTCTTGTAGGAGGATCAAGGTGTAGCAAAGATGGCACAAGCCATTCTATATCCTTTCCTACTTTGTTATTTTCTCCCCTAGAACCGGGAAGATTTTTTCATCAAAATGACAATCGGCAAATCGTGCCGTAAAGACATCACTAGTCTGTGGTTCTAGGTATCGTATGATTGATGGGGAATCACAACCAACATATATTCCCATTCTTCTTTGTGGTCCCATCTTTGTACGTTGTGGTGGTGCTATAGGCACATATACCGCACAACCAAAGATTCTTAGATGGGATATATTTGGTTCTCGACCAAAAGCTAATTGTAATGGAGAATATTTATGATATGCACTTGGTCTTATCCGAATAAGTGCTTCTGCATGCAAAATGGCATGTCCCCATACAGAAGGTGGGAGTTTTGATCTCATGATCAACGGTCTTGCAATTAATTGCAGACGTTTAATTAATGATTCCGCCAAACCATTTTGTGTATGAACATGAGCTACAGGATGTTCAACATCAATCCCCGTTACCATACAATAATCATTAAATGCTTGGGATGTTAATTCACCAGCATTGTCTAGTCTAACTTTCTTAATAGGATAATCAGAGAATTGAGCCCTCAGCTTGATTATCTGAGTTAGAAATCTCGCAAATGCCATATTTCGAGATGATAATAGACAAACGTGTGACCATCTGCTAGATGCATCAATTAACACCATAAAATAGTGGAATGGTCCACATGATGGGTGTATTGGTCCACAAATATCGCCTTGAATTCTTTCAAGGAACTTTGGTGATTCCTTATCAATTTTGGCTGGCGATGGCCTTATGATCAATTTTCCAAGAGAACACGCAACACATGTCATTTTATTCCCCTGATATATCTTTTGGATTTTCAGTGAATGACCATGTGAGTTCTCCATAATATTACGCATCATTGTGGTGCCCGGGTGACCGAGGCGATCATGCCATAATGTGAAATCTTCTGGATTTCTTTTAACCACTAGATGTGATTCGATTGCACTTATATGAGTATAATGCAATCCTGAAGGAAGTTTTGGAAATTTTTCCAGTATAAGCCTTTTTCCGGATTTATCGGAAGTTACATACATATACTTTTTTCCATTCTCAGTCGCAGACTGAGTATCATATCCTTGAAGGTATATGTCTTTGAAACTCAACAAATTCCTTTTAGAATTCGGAGAATATAAGGCATTATTTATGGAAAACTTGGTTCCATTAGGCAATATAAAGTTTGCACTTCCACTTTCCTTAATTAAGTCTGTATGACCTGATATTGTATTGACAATAATGTTTGTCGGTTTTAAATTAGAGAAGTATCTCTTGTCCTTCAGAATAGTGTGTGTTGTTCCACTATCTGATATACAAATTTCTCGAACCATTTCCTTGGGTATCGATTCATCCATTTCCGCTGAAATTAACAAAAATTAGATGATAGAAAGTAAATTTTATTAGAAAATACGCTTAATAATCATGTATTACAATATTAAAAAAAAATTATTCGTTGAAAACAGAAATACATAATGGCATAACCGGAGATCTTTCAACAGTCTCATTATTACAAGCATTTTAGTTATCCGCTATAGCGGTCTCATCAAAGTCATTTGCAAAGTCGGGAGAATCAAGGTACGATGTACCGTCAAAGTGTTCCGTGAGGTTCACTTCTTTCCCTTTGCCTTTGGTGGACTCTTTGTATAACTTGCAGAGATGTTCGGGAGTTCGACACACATTGGACCAATGTCCTTCGCTTCCGCATCTGTAACAAATGCTATCACGCTTCTGTGCGGTGGTCTCTTGAATATCTTTTCCTTTGGGGGTTTGTTGAGAACGAACCCATTGGAAAGAATTCCTCCCACGTGAACTGGAATTTCTTCCACGTCCGCGTTTGAATCTGTAGCCACGACCCCGATAGGTTTGACTTTTCTCTTTCAGATTCTGAAAATCCGTTGCATTCACCTCAGGAAATGCTCTGGCTCCCGTAGGGCGAGAGTTGTGATTCTTTATGAGAAGATCATTGTTTTTCTCTGCGATGATGAGTGTTACAATCAACTCAGAGAACCTTGTGTATCCGCAATTTCTATACATTGCTTGTAGGACACTATGTTCTTTGTGAAATGTGAGGTATGTCTTTTCGAGCATTTCTGCTTCGGTGACAGGTTTACCACAAAATTTTAATTGTGATACAATCCTCAACATAGCGGAGTTATACTCCTCCACTTTCTTAAAATCCTGAAATCTCAGGTTTTTCCACTCTTCCATCGCATGAGGGAGATTTATCTCCTTCTGATTATCGAACCTCTCATTCAGAGTTTTCCAGAGCTCTGTTGGGTCTCTGATGTGCGCATAGTCATGCGTCACATTTTCATCCAAATGTTTCCGTAGAAATATTATTGTCTTTGCCTTAGCTTGGGCGGATGAATCATTTCCCTCAATGATGGTATCGGATAAATTTTCCGATTCCATATAGAGTTCCGCATCGGTTGTCCATGCTATATAATTAGCTCCAGTAATTTTGAGAGCTGGAAACTTAAGCTTCTCAACGGTGGCCATTTGATTTCTAAAAACAAAATTAAAAACATTATTATTAGAAATATAATATAATTTTAGAAACCGTATACATTAATCATAATTGCAATTACAAAGAACATTAAAGCATAAACGAGTAAACCGATAATTATGATAAACTCTTCGCGAGTAAATTCTCCAGCGAAGAGACCATAAATCGCGGTAAGATATACACCGATAATAAAAATAAAAAACAAGCGAAACATTTTTCTTAAAAATGAGAACAAAATAAATTCTTGTAGAAGAGATTGGAAGAAAATAAAATGTTTGAGTGAAATGAATGAATGAAAAATACGTGTATTTATAGATTGAAAAATATTGTTCATAGCCGTTTTTTAAAGTAAAAATTTTGAAAAATATTTTGAAAATTTTTCTTTGTGACCGTTGTAAAATCGGATGAGAAAGAAAAATTAATCTGAAAATATTTGATAATCAATCAGATAAATTTACCAGTTCAAATATTAATTTTAGAAAAAACTGGTTGAATATTATATATACTAGACATAAAATTAAACAGAGAATTAATAATAAGGTTATGGTGACAAAGTCATCCACGGGAGAATATTAAATAAATAATTAAAACAACAGATAAAATTTCAGGCGGTTAAACCGACCATAAATAATTAAAACAGTAAATAAATAAATTATGGTGTGTAAAACAACCATATAGATAAATAAATAACCAGGCGGTTCAACCGTCCATAAATAATTAAAACAGTAAATAAATAAATTATGGTGCATAAGCAGCCATATAAATCAATAAAATATCATGCGGTTCAATCGACCATAAATAAAGCAGTAAACAAATTATGGTGCGTAAAGCAACCACATAAAAGTATTATGGAGGTGGTAGTCCGCACACCATATGATACAATAAGTATGCATATGAAAATTGAGCTTTTTAGATTGATCGTGCTGATAACGTGTTATAAAAGGAATTATAATTTATCATTTCGATAAATATCAATAAAGAAGAAATTTTTTATACCCGGTAAAGAACGGGATACTTGATGAAATGAGAATTGAGAATGATGTGAAATGAGAATTGAGAGAGAATGATGTTTTTGTTTCTTCTTATTATTGAAGTTATGAATGTATGTAAATGATCAACACACACATCTCCTTATATAGGCATTAAGTATACATAGTGGCAAATTAGATTTTCAATTAATTATGCACCACTATGTTGATAGTGCAATCTTTTGATTTTTGCAACAGTTCTATTATTTTTTTTTTTTTTTTTTTGGTGGTTTTATCAAGACCTTAAAGCAAAAATCCAATGTTTATCAATGTGGCTTCGGAAAATTCCTTCCTTATCACTTTATAAGTTCAAAAAAGATCAAAGTACAATTGGTAAGAAAAATGACAAAGTACCATATAATCATCTTGTAAGAAGAATAATACTACTAACAAAGTACCATAAACATCTGCTGCTTAGAATTAATGTACTCGTCTTCTTCCGAGGCTGAAGATCTTACAAAAACATACAACAAAAACAGAGTTACAACTTACAACACATTGAACAGTTTCAAACGTCAATAGGAAGGGATAATCCTAAACACACAAGAAAGGCGGCTAAACAAACCCTTTCCTTGCTTCCTAAGGTACATCACAAGAAGTTCTCAGAGACAGCTACTACAGTTCCCCAGCTCATGCACAACAGCTTCCACCGACGGTCTCTCAATGGGTGATTCATGAGTGCATAGCCACGCGATTCTCGCTAGCTTCGTGGCCTCGTATTCAAAGTATCTTCCCTGAAGATTTGGATCTATGTAATCATGGAACCTACAAGCTTCAGTTCCAAGCCTTACCAGATTCGAAACCTTCTGTTTCCCAGATATTATCTGGAACACAAGAACCCCGAAAGCATATACGTCCGATTTCTCTGTGAACCGTCCTGTTGTGGTGTATTCTGGAGCGAGATAGCCCATCGCTGCGCTGTCTTTGAGCGCAGAGAAGACGATGTCGTTTGTGAGAAGCGTGTGAAGGCCTGAGTTTGACAGCAGCGGATTGTATCTGTGGTCGATTAGGACTTTCTCGGCTGAGATGTTTTGGTGAACCAACGCCGGTTTGCTTCCTTTGTATGAATGTAGATAAGCAATCCCTAAAACACACACATCAAAATATCAAATGGAGGCAAATCAAGAACTGCAGAGAAAATGGCTCGGTAATAGAAACCATACCCTTTGCAATGCCTTTGGCGATGGATACTCTCGTGGACCAATCAAGAACATGTGCATCGCCATCTTTGAGATCGAGATAGCTCAGTAGATTTCCATTGGGAGCAAAATCATAGATAAGAAAGCATTCTCCACGGCCTCTTGAACAGCAGAAACCTCTAAGTCTCACCAGGTTTTCATGTTTCAGAGACGCCAACATGTTAAGTCCTTTCAAGAACTCAGGTTCTTCAGATTTGCAACTTGTTTTACTAAACCGTTTAATCGCAACAGCTGACCCGTCTCTCAAGATTCCTTTGTAAGTTGCAGAGAAGTTGCTTCTTCCGAGCAAATTCACTTCAGAGAAATATTGAGTAGCAGTTTCGACCTCTTCAAGGTTGAATCGAAAGCTTTGGATAACTTCTTGAGCAAAGACACTGAGGTTCCTGTTGTCTGAAAGCGGGTCCCAACCATTGGAGTACTCAAGACTGGCCAAAGGAGAACCATTGTTCTTCCTGAAGCCTCCTCCTAGGGTGTTGAGACGAGTTTCAGACGTCTCATAAGCGGTTGAAAGCTTCTGTTTGCGTCTACGGTAATGTGTGAACAAGAGGATGCTGATGGCAGACAATGCAATGGTCGAGACAACCAAACCGACTAAGATTGAACCTTGGTGAGATTTTGGAGGAGCATTACAGTCTGTTCCATTGCAAGGTAACCGAAGATTAGCTGATTCTGGTATATCTCGGGATGGAAAACCGGTCACGGTTGCACTATACGGTTTGGGTTCCTGCAGAGCTGTGCCATTGCAAGATTTCAAAGGCCTGAACTCATCTCCACATAGCCCCAAGTTGTTCTCAAAAGTAAAGCCGTCATTCAGTCTCTTCAGAACTGTCAAATTGGTGTGGAAGAAACATAAACCAAAATGAGAGACGCTAAACAGATAAATCGAAACAAATACATCAAGTTCTTTTCGAAGATTATATATAGAGTAATTTTCCCACTAGAACACTCTTCTAATTTGCTGTTTCTAACAATGAGGGGATCCGTATATTACCAGGAGGTACATTGCCAGAGAGCGAGTTGTTGCGGATATCGAGTACTCGAAGCAGAGGAGGACCAGCTAATTTCCCTGGAACAGAGCCAAAGAGGTGATTGAAACTCAAATCTAACCGCTCTAGAGCGTGTAAATCCCCTAGAGTCGCAGGTATAGCACCAGTGAGTTTGTTAGATTGAAGAGCAAGAACAGTGAGCTTCTTCAGTGAACCAATCTCCCTTGGAATGCTTCCTGTCAAATTGTTGTAACAGAGCTGCAAAACTACACAACAATGGAGAGAACCAAGATCAGACTAGCAAAACTGGAAACAGGTTTTCAAGCTCAGTTTTTTTCTAACTTACTTTCTATATCCATTGGTTTGGAACTGGGTCCTAGTACTAATTGAACTCCAAGTTTAGAGCTTAAATGATCAATTATCTTAAATGAACAAGATTATTCAAGAGAAGTACATGTATCTTCAATTCAAGTCTGTAATTCTTTTGGTGGTCCAAATTTAAAGTTAGCTTTTCCTTTTTTCAAGTAGCACAAATTTCTTGACTATTCTTCCTTAAGAGTTAAAGAGGACAATTACAAAAAGAAAAATCCCAAACAAAGGAAATGAAAAGGACGCTTCAAAGGCAGATCACTAACGCATTAAATTCCAAAAATAAAAGTTCATCTAACACATTCAAATAATTTCAAAACTTTTTCAATATAACCCAAAAATAGTGAAGTCACTAAAACCCTCAAAATAAGGAGCTCAGATTTCTAGATTTCAAATATCCTTTGAACATTGAATGAATAATCTTAATAAGACAAGTGATTAATTAGCAGAAACCAAAGATCTATAGTGTTAAATTTAGATTAATTTGTGATCAAAGGATTTAATCAAATAAAAAAAACAAAAAAAAAAAGACTAACCTTGCAAGCCTTCCATCTTCCCAATGTGAGAAGGAATCTCGCCGGAGAGATTATTGACATTGAGATAAAGATCCGTTAACTCCGACAAGTTACCAATTTCTCTGGGGATGTCTCCGACAAGAGCATTGTAATGTAAGAACAAACCCGTCAAGTGTTTGAGCTCTGCAATGGCCGGTGAGATTTTACCGGACAGACCTTTCCCTTGAAGAGTTATGTTTGAGACTTTTCCTTTCAAATCGCAACCAACGCCTTCAAAGTCCTTGCACGGATCTCCATTGATGCTCCACGAAGCTAGGTGTTTGTTTTCTGGGTCTAGCTCCTTTTTAATGTCTATCAATGTCTGTAACTCGCTGGTGAGTTCTGCTCCGATTCGATTAGGGTTTGTGATGAAGAGAATGATGAGAAGAAGATGCAGCAGCATTTGTGTCGCCGCCATTTTTTTTGTTTTTGTTGCTAGGGTTTGTTTTGAGCTGATTTCAGAATTCTTGCTTTTTAACTTAGAAAAATGTGAAGAATTTAAGTTTCTCTCTCTCTCACTCTCTTTATTTTTGTATCTTCTTCTCTTTCATCGCTGGCTATTAAAACAAAAAACAAAAAAAAAACTCAGTTTTCAAGGGAGGAGAGAGAAGATAAAAGACACAGAGATGTCGCGTGCTTTGTCCATTCAGACAAAAGGAAAATCAAAACCAAGTGTGTTGTGTTGTGTTGTGTCCTCGTTTCGGAGAAAGCAGAGATGGTTTAAAGCTGATCGTCCAATCTTGATGTAGTTAATCTGAACCGTTGGATCTCTTGGGGGGGGGTTTATGTTTGGTGTTTTCAGTTATGGTAGGTTGGTTTGCAGGCTATCTTTTCCACTTGATCTTGGTCAAGTACTATTGCCCATTCTGACTAAGGGCATGCATGTTCTCTCTTTATTAGTTTATATATATTATATATATATTTCAAATTCTGTTTCTATTATTGATACTATAGTAATATATTTCAAATTCTGTTTCCATTATTGATAGTTTGATACTACTATGTAGTGACAAAACAAAAATTTGATACAAGTATTTACTATATTTTTCAATTACAAAAAACAAAAATTTAATTCTATCACTGATATTTGCTACATTTCAATTAGGAGTCTATTTAAGGGCAATTTAACTAAAGATTATCCAAATGACAGAAAGCCAAAAAGTTTACCGTGGGATTAGGAGACAAGACTTTAGTATATGCCATACCAATTAGAGTTGCTTAGCCACTATAAATGTTTTAAATGGTATTTCATAAACCGACATCTCGATGAAAAAACTAGGTCGGTTGGGTGAAAACCGTTTACCAACCAACTTTCGACTAAGTTCTTTGACGGTTCACAATGGTTTGCAGGAAGGATTTACAGTAAATGTTCGGTTTGATTATTTTTTACGGTAACTAACATGTTGCAAAGTATTTAGAGGGACGGTAAATCGATGGTGAGTGGAAACATATCTTGTCGAGAAAACACTAAAATCATATTCACGTACCATTTATATCTATTCATTCGATACCACATAATTGTGATCATTTTGAATGCCAAACTTAGTACTACATTCATTTCTTCCGACCACCCTAATCGACCCAACTCTGTTCACATGCGTCTTAATGTCTTATTGTCTTATCGGATAACCGGGAAATTCCTCCGAATACTACCAACCCTCGTGATCGTTTGTATTATTTTATGTCACTCAATTTATGTCCTCGAATACTAGATCATTTGCCATCCTTGCTCGTTATTGTCTCTGGTATGATTCATTACTTCCTTGTGATGGTCATTGCACAGGTATTCCCATCCGCATCCATTAATGTCCACCCGTGAACGAGGGATTTGGTCTCCCACCTCCCATAATCCAATCCCCCATACATAATTGTTTGCGTGTATATATTTCTTTTTCAACTTTTGCTGATTAGTTTAAATTATTTAGTCTGGATACTCTAAAAAGACCACTAAATTAGTATTATTTGGAATTTAGTTAATGTCTATAGAATCTATTGAAAAACAAATAATAAAAATATACGGTGCTCAAGGCATAATTAAAGAAAGCAATATCCGTTTGGTTACGTCTGTTATTACGATGAAGACACAAACAGAACAGAAGAACCTGCACACTGTGTTTATAAAAGATTTAGGACAGCAACTCGAACATACCATTTTTTTCCAAGATTTTTAGGATCTTTGTTTTCTTGGAGTGGTGAATTCTTCAGAAATTCATCAGAATACTAAAAAAATCTAAGAAAAAACATAATCGAGTGACACTTGTAATAAACGCGTTCAAGCTCTATTAGCATCATAGGTTTGTACAAGTTCTCTTATTGACTGACCTAAGGATTATGTTATCTACCTTCTAATTTCAACTTCATAATTGGCGGTTTTACATAGTACTTATAAATTGTATTTTACTTCGGGTCTGCCATGATTGAACTGGTTAATATTATCACCTTTAATAATGACCGGGAACAAAATGATTTGACAAGGGAATACTTGAGGGATTTTATACAAGTCACAAGATGTGATTATTTTACATTTCAGCTAGCTTAATCTTTAAGAGGGACTTAGGTTAATCCGAAGATTAGTAGGTTTTTGAAGATTAGTGTATGTATACATATATATATATTCCTATTTTACGTTATCATCATTAGTATATTCGTTGTTGCATTTTTGTCTTGTATGTCTTTATTTTGTGTGCCCAATAATCAATTGTTTAATTTCTATCCAGTTAAACAGTAAAGAAAGCAGGAATCAAATGTGGAAGAAGGCCCAACATAAATTTCTATATTTATAAATCATGTATTATATTTTTTTTTTTTTTTTTTTTGATAACCGAAGTATTATCTGTTATACGAACAAACTGATAAACATGCAATCATGCAGATATAGAAACGAAAATAATTATACAAGACACACACAAGAGTGTCAACATAATTAGATTTCTTCTATTTGATTTGAGATTTTAGTCTGACTTTTTTGTGTTTCCTTTTCGCTTTTAGCAAAAAGGAGCACAAAGAATTGATTCGGTTGATAGCAAAAAATCTCCTCACCAACTTCAATAAAGCGCCTGATTACTCTGTTGGGTAAATAATGAGCAACAAGGTACAAAACTAATCATCTTGGGCTGAGAATAAATTACACTCTCAACAATCTTCTCTACTCTTCTTTGCTTTGGTGATTATTGCCAAACATTTATTTTCCATTATTATGAGACAATGGAATCGACTAATAATCAAAATTCACAATACTCATTTATATATAGATTCGAGTCGAGTATAGCTAGATTTAACGATTAGTTTATTATAACAAAGCACTTATGCTACTAATATGGATTTATATTTACTCTTTAACTCTCCAACAATACCAAAGAGTAAAACATACACCAATTGAAACCGAGTTGATTCACAGTAAGATAGAAGAATTTTAAAAGTTTTAAAGTAGTAAAAAATACTGCAAAGCAACAACTAGCAAAATCAGATAGATGTTCAACAGAAATAAAATTGCAGCGTTAACATATTTAAAAAGGAAATACCAAAGTCTGAAACTTGTAGCAAAAAAAGAGAGATGTCGTTGGAAAATTCAACGACAACTTATAAACTGAAGAAACATGCATCTAAGAATCGGCAATGGTGACCTCGACCTCGACACCAGGCTCAATGGTGATGGAAGTGATCTGCTTCACCACTTCTGGAGAGCTAAAGAGATCGATCACACGCTTGTGGATACGAAGCTCAAATCTGTCCCATGTGTTGGTTCCTGCAGTTAATAAACAAACAAACATCTCAAAAACATAAAGGTTTCATTCTACCATTACAGAGGTTATATATGTTTTTGTTGCCAAGTACAAAAATGCAAAACATGTAACGAAGATACCATCAACAAGATATATGAATTGCAAACACAATGACAGATTCAAGCAAGAGACAGCAGAATCTAGCAGAAGTAGAACACACAACACTAAGCAAATTTCTGGAAAAAATGAATACACTAGATTCCTTCTCCATACAGAGAGAGGGTATCAACCTTTTTGCTGCTAAGTACAAAAAATACAAACCATGTCACAATAATACAGCCAACAAGATCTATGAATTGCAAACACAATCACAAACTCAAGCAAGTCACAAGAGGAATACACAAGACTATGCAATATTCCTAAAAAAAGAAGGGAGATCTGATTACTGACCTTCACCACAAGGTGCTTTTCTTGTGGTAATCTTGAGAACTTTAGTAGGCATCCTCACTGGTCCTTTCACTCTCAATCTCTTGTCTTTCGCTCCACGGACCAAATCAGTGCACACTAAACACCATCAAAACACCCAATAAGAAATCAACAATGACTAAACATTTAGGTTTCAAACTTTTAGCAATGACTAAAACCCAAGACTCAGTAATCAAAGAGACTAAACCTCAAATTCAGGTTTTTCAATACATAGATATTGCAGATAGACCCTTGGATTTGAATTAGATGGCTAAAAAAACAGAGAAACGAATCTGACCCTTCTCAAGGTTTTTGACGTTCTTGGAGGAGAGAGTGATTCTAATCTTGTGAATCGTCTCTTGAGGCTCCTCGAATCCTGTCTTTCCTTGCTTCATCGGTGGTGCATACGCCATAGCTTTCTTCTACTTTTTTTTTCAAGTTCCTTAAGCTAACAATAAACAAAATCTAAGATTTCAGATCGAACAACACAAAACCCTAAAAACCATAACCTATAGGAAATCCAAATTTTCATTTCTTTGCAGAGAACAGTTCGATTCAACACATAACTACACAGATTCGAGATTACATATGAATATATATATAATCAATTCCAAGTAAAAGGTTACCAGAGAAGAAAGAGAGCAGAGCCGCTGAGTTGATGAAGAAACTGGGCGACGAACTTTGTGTGAGAGAGACGATGTTAGGTTATAAACAGAGACGCAGAAACTAGGTTTTTTGTTTTGGTGTACTCGTTTAATGGGCCTTTCAGCTTTTTATTTGACCCCAAAGTTTATTATTATTTAAGCCCAAATTAGAGGACACGATTTGGCCCAGTCTGAATTCATTGTGGTTTACTTATAAAAAAATGATTCAAGATATCGATCATTTGTTGAACCAAAAAAAAAATATATCAATCATTCTATCCTTCAATTCCTAGCAATTCCGTGTATGTCTCAATTTTTGCGAAACACAAATTAACCTGTGAATGTGTGTGGCAGGTAAGAGCATACACGAATCCCTGGGACTCATGACGTTAACTTCATTAAGATCATTTTACCATGGACCAGTAGCGGAGTTAGATTTTTTTTTAAACAGGATCACGGTAAATATACTAAATAACGTAGATTACAAATTCCTGAAAAACAAAAGAAAACATAGTTTATAAATGCATCCTACGCTCATTCATTGCTTGAAATCTCTTTATCGCCGTTTCTTTTGTTACATCCTTGAAAAATTATTTTTCGATGTAACAAATAAGACTATCACTTAGAAATTGATCACCGATCCGATTTCGTAGTGTGGTCTTCACAATCTTCATTCCTAAAAAATATCTCTCGACGGTCGCAGTTGCAACATGCAAAATCAAAACTAGCTTCAAAAACCTATAAACCAAAGGATGTGAAAGATTTTTTAGTTTCTAACCATCACCCGTGCTAGATCTCAAAGATTTCTTAAATCAGTAAACTTTTCATCTTCTCGTAGATTACCAATATATATGTCAAGTTAATGCTCAAGAGAAATGCACTCCACACGGTTGAAATCCTCAAGTAAAGTTCAGTCAATCTCAACAGCTTTTCTTTGTCAAACCCAAGAAATGAATCAAGAGGACTTAAAGCCGCTGTGCAGACGAGTAATTGAGAGTTTACCTCATTAAAATGATCATTGAACTCCTGCAGTTGTATATCCAATATAGTATAAAAAAAAACTAACTTGGTAATAACGTAAGTTCGTTAGGTTGGTCTGTTTTCGTGGCCTCACAATGAATTTATCTTCCATGTTGAGAATTTCCGTGTTGTGTTTCTTACAAAAATCAGAAACTTTTTCACAAAAGAATCCAATCCATCATCTCTTAAGTTATGCAATTGTCTCTTAGTGCCTTAGTGGATTCCACTAGTGAGACGGCATTTACAATGTCTTGATCTTTTTTTTTTGTAATGCCATTGACGGATTCTCTGTGAGTCCTAATATAAGCAACATCATGTGTAGATAGGACACAAAATCAAAACTATGAATATTTGAGAAAACCATTTGCTTGACGCCTCTTGGTATTATCTATACCTTCATCTTCGATATGCTCAAGCACCTTGATCATAGAAGAAAACAAGTCAACTAACCACAACAACGTTTTATAATGAGAACCCCAACGTGTACTTCCTGGCTTTGGAAGTGAAGACTCTTGATTTTACCATTTTCTAGTCTTGGTTTCGCCACTACTTATTTCCTCCTCAATTATCTCCCATTAAGTATCTCAAATCATATATTTTCTCTTGCAAGAAGCTCCAACCACATTTACTAACAAAGAAAACACATTGAAAGTTTTTTTTAACTTCAAGATGGTTCTTTGAAACTGCAACAATAACCAATTGAAGTTGGTGAGCAAAAACAATGGACATAATATGCAGAGCTACTCTCTCTTGAAATCAACGTTCTTAGCCCACTGAGTTCACCTCTCATATTCCTTACTCCATCATAGTCTTGTCCTATCACTTTTTTCAAACTCAATTTGTACTTAGCAAATAGTGAATCAATACCATGTTTTAGAGACAAGTAACATGTGTCCTTCACATGAATAAGACCAACAAATCTCTCTTTGACTATCCCATGCTTATCAACAAAACGAAAGACTACAACCATTTTCTCTTTATCAGAAACATCATCCGATTCATCCACCAACAGAGCAAACACATCATGATCAATCTCTTGAATTATGGAAGTGACTACTTCTTCTGAAAAACAATGAACAATGTCTTTTTGATCGGATGAGACACTATTTGGTTATTTCCAGTAGCATTTTTCAACACAACTTTATCGACAACTTCATTTTGTTAAGCCGTATACCTCACTAACTCCAAAAATTTTATTTTGTTACTAGAATCATCTGTCTCATCATGACTACGAAATGCCAACCCTTGCCTCAATAAATATCTAGAAGCATCTAATGAAGCATTTAATCAAAAACGACACTGATTTTTCATGACATCATACTGTTTATGTAGAGCATGTGCAATTGATTGGCCTTGTTTCATCAAATCTTCACATTTCGTCTTAGCTCTATGATGAAAACTATTTATTACACGTTCATGATCACTCAATGACTGAAACTTATTCCAACTCTGAAATCTTTTTGTCACGAATGCAATATTTCCACCTTTATTTTTGTTGTGACCTCTGAATAACTAACAACACAAACAATCTGCCTTTTTCTCTTCACAGCCAGTCAAACTTATCAAACCAATGAGGATTAAATCGTCGCAATGTACTTCCTATTAGCCGTTGTTCAAAATTGTGACCACGAGGTTGACAAGGCCCTTTAATCAAATATTTGCGTCTTACCCCGTCTCTTTGGTTGCGATGGTATTCCAATATTCATTTTCTCTCATCGGGATCATATGGCAAATCATCTCAAATGATATCTGTTGATGGAGTTTTTCTTTTCAAAAACCGTTCCATTAGTTTACCTGAAGAATCATAGTAAATAATTTAGTTCAAATTATATAACTATACAATAAAAAATCAACAAATCAAACATACAAATATCTAAATTTACATAAATCCTCAATGTTTTATGAGTTCACAAAGACAATGGACATGATTGACTTCGTGTCACAGAGTTTCCAATTTAACAAAAATCGGAAATATAATTTAAACAAACTAAAGTGAATAAGAAAACAAGAATTCCTAACCTGAAATTCAACTTGAAAATCGATTGAGATTGGAGACTTGAGAATTATTGTTTGTTTGTCGAACAAGGAGACAAAGAGACGAAGAGGCGAAGAGTTTGTGTATTGCAAAAGAAAAATCGATAGAAAAAAATTGCTATATCATGTATATTGGATCTCAATTTTAATAAAAGCACAAATGTTTCATGAGCCAACTAAACAAATAACTTGAGTTTTTATAATTTTCTAGATTCAAATTCTTATGGTGGGGTCAGTTACCTTTCTTGAAGAGGCCATCATTATAAAGACAAAAAAATAAGAGAAATTAGCATATATATTAGGTTTTGTAGCATAATTAAATATCTAACAATCACTAAATCATAATTAGGTAAGTAGCAAATAATCTAGTTAAAATCTCGAAAATATCTTTATGCAATAACATAGTTTTTACCTTATAAAAAAAATAATAATAAAAATAAAACAAACTTTTTACCCTAATCTCTAACAAAACAAAACAAACCTTTCACAGCCGTTTCCTTGTGCCTCATCTCACCTTACGTCATCTTCTTCTTTCTTTTTTTTAAATTTTTTTTTCTTCTTCTTCTTCTTCTTACTTTATCATCTCAGCCGCTTCCTCTTGCTTCTTGTTCTTCTTCTTTCTCAATTACTTAATGACAACAAAACCAAAATCCTAGTCTTTTTGTTTCTTTCATCGCTATTTCTTTTTTCTTCTTCTTTCTCCAACGCCTCTATCAAGCAATACGACTTTAACAAAACCTTGAGGAAATCATCTCCAATCTGACTTATTGTCGTGTTTCAAAGAATCCAGAGGGTTTAGTCCCTCACTTTTCAAGTCCAATGAAGATCATTTGGTTTCACCGTTTTACGCTTTGACCGACATAGTTAACTATGTTCGAAAACTAGTATAGTAGGTAACTAT
This sequence comes from Arabis hirsuta, assembly GCA_964056655.1. Classification (NCBI taxonomy): domain Eukaryota; kingdom Viridiplantae; phylum Streptophyta; class Magnoliopsida; order Brassicales; family Brassicaceae; genus Arabis; species Arabis hirsuta. The sequence continues at coordinate 24,529,574 of OZ053302.1, read as the reverse complement.
GTTTCTGATAATAGTTAACTATGTTTGAAAACCAGTATTATAGGTAATGTTTTTGATAATAGTTAACTATGTCAATCTTAATTTTTTCATTATGCAAACTATAACTATATATATATATATATTAGCAAAGTTTTCTCTCCATCTAAGGTGCACACATAGGTAAAACAATTTTTTACAATTAATTTTAATTTTAACTTTTATTTAATTCATGTTTATGTATATTTATTGTTACTTATAGCTACTAAAATTTTTAATTAAAATAAAAAACGAAAGTAAGTCAATAAATAAATAAATAACTAAAAGTAGTACATATAATTTTTTTTTGGTTAAACATATAAAATTATTTGAGTATTTTATTGTTGTAAATATAAAATTACAATAATAAATATTTTTCTTATGAGCTTATGATAACGATAAAATTTTATATATTCAATTTCAAAAATTGAAAATATGTAAAATTAATAAACAAATAAGAACAAATGGATAAAAATATAAACGACATCAAAGAAAAAAAATAATTAATAATATGAATGTCAAACGATTGTTAAGATATTGTTGATCTAAAGAGAAAGAATATATATTATTTCACTAAAAGGATATTGAACCATCTCATTAAAGATGAGATAATAAGATGAAAATTTGGAATATACAATTTTCTTCATAATGTCATATTTGAATATTATGGAGGTATGAAAGAAAAATTTAAAGTGTTATATATTTGAAAGATATAAGAAGTATAAATTGGTGTAAGAAAAAAATCTCACATTGCGCGAGTTTTATTCTACTAAAAATAAGTAAATGAATGAATAAAAGTAGCATAAAATTGTAAATGGTTAAATCAAATTTTTGTCTTTAAGTTTAATAAAATTGTATAACTCATGTATCACGCGAACCATATTTTAGGATTATTTGAGTATTTTATTTCCTAAATAAAAATTACAATAATGAATATATTTTATTTATATTGTAGTTCATTAGAAAGTAATCAAAATATTATGAGTTTATATATAAAAGCGATGAATAAAAATGTAAATGAACGATATGAGATAACAGAAAAAACAAATTTATGTTATTTATTGAATCATCATTATTGTGCTTCAACCGATTGTCAGGAGGTTGAAGGTTTAAAAAGAAAGAGAATATATGATTTCCTTAATAGAAATGTTGAGAAATTAACTTTCACTAATAGATGAGAAAAATATTTTATTCAAGAAGTGGATATTGAACAATTTCACTAAAGATGAAAAAATAAGGTGAACTATTGACATATGAGATTTTATTCAAAATGTTATATTTGAATTTTTTTGGAAGTATAAAAGAAAAAGATTGAAAACGTTGTAATATCATAATTTAAAATAAATATAAAATAGAAATTTTGAGAAATGACACTTTTCAAAAATACCATTTTTTCAAAATCTTTGCAAAAATGCCACTTTTTCAAAATTATTTATTCATTATATCATTTATGTTTGGATTAACTATGTTATATCAGTGGCACACCAAACGTGGCATTTTTGCAATTATCCCTATAAAAAAATCTTAAGTTTTGATACATAGAAAATAAAAAATTAATGGTGATATTATTCATAAATTGTACAACAAAATACATGGGTGATGATATATGATCTTTATGTAAAAATGTACGTAGTTGTACACCATAATCCAAAAAATACATATTTAATAGTTTAATATTTGAACCAATTGCTTTTAACCGAAAAAATCTAGAAAATATAATTTTTAAGTGTTTAAGAAAACGTAAAAAAAAAAATTATGTATAAACTATCTTTCTATAATTATATTAGTGTCTTACGGAAAAAATGACAAAAATAAATATATTGATCTATGCGTTGCACGATTATAGTTAAAATATGTTTGAAAATTGGATGAAGCTATATTACAATAAAAGAATATAATAATAAGTTCTCAAAACCTAAAAAATATTTATTTAAAATCTTATATTAACCATATGATATATGATTTTAAATAAATATTAGAATGTGTTAATGAATATAAAAAAAATATTTATATACTAACTTAAATACTTACCAATACACCCTATACATGATATAGGTACAAAACATAGGAAAATAGCACAAGAAAATCAAAAGAAACCAAACAAGCACGTTATATTTTTTTAAATAAGTAACTATTACAACAGTAGTCAACTATGTCATGAAATCAATAGATTATATAACTATACTATAAAAATAGTTAACTATATTTGTTAAATAACTAACTATGTCAAAAATATTTTCTTGTAGTCAACTATTTATTGAAATCAATAGAATAGATAAATATGCTAGTTAACTATATTTTTTTAATTTACAAATAATATGCGTAGTTAACTATGTTATTAAATATTTAACTATTACAACATATTTATTGTTTGTTTAATTTTGTCATCTTTTGAAACTTTTTTTTTTGGTGCAGAACACACATCTACTTTTTGCAGAAATACAATTGCAGGAGTAGTTTTTCGAGTGATTAATTCAAGAGAAGACTGTTAGGGATTTTTTTAAAGGGATTTTTACTATTTTCTTTAAAAAAATGATTGTCATATCATAGTTTTTTACTACTTTTCCTAAACAATTTCGTAAGGACAAATTTGTCCAGATTTTTCTTCTCTCTCTTAGATACCTAAATTTTATTATGCATATGGTAGTTACCTAAATACCTACGCCAAAACTAATATTAAGCTAATTAACCCAATAAGAAAAAGAGTCATTGCAAATTTGTTTAAAGATATAACATATGTTGTTTGTTTTAATTAGTAGGGGTTAGTTGACCCCCTCTTGACCTTAGTAGCTCGCCCCAGCCATGGACAGTGGTGCACAATCTCACAATCACAAAATCAATCATGACTTCTAAATATTTATTTGTATAGGGCAATTCTCACAAATACCACTAAATGAAGTTTTGTTTTCAAAAGTACTACCATTTTTTAAATGTTCCACAAAAACCGAAATTTCTCAAATGTTCCGCAAATACCATAAAGCTAAAATTAACTTTCAACATTCAAAATAAAACCCTAAATCCAAACTCTATCCCCTAAAAATTATACCGTGATTCGAGTGCTTGCGAATACAGTTATTTGTGGAAAGAAAAAGATCACGAACTTGTATCCTTGAACTCTTGAATTAGTGATCCACTGTGGGTGATTCAAAGAGTTAAAGAAAAAGATTAGTCTCGCTTCTACTTCTTTCTTTACCTTTAATGTTTCTTTTATCGTGATTATATCGCCATTTTCGTAGTGCTCCATATTTTGGATCCTACAAATCAATCTATACAATTTCTCATGGGCCAAAAACTTAAAATCTACTTTTGTTAAGATCCTAAAAATAAAAGTTTGTGCTTTCACTCGTTTTCACCCAAGCTGTAATAATCACTCATGTGGGCCACGATTCTGTCACCTTAAATTATTGATCCCAATTACATTTACGACATAAAGATTCAAAATAAATAGCAAAAATCAATCTTCAGTGAAAAATTCAACAGTTGGTCTGATTATAGTACACAAGACCCAATCGGCGCCTCACACTATATTCATCTAATCCTCGATTCTTACTTAGATATCTTGGTTGAGATATTTTTTTGGCCAAGAATCTCTCGTCTCGTCACGATACTGACGATGATGTCATTTGTTTGTTTTGAACTCTAGTAAAGATCTTCTTGACTGTTTTTTAAATGTTTGATTTTCTATATATATGAATAGTACTCTAATAATGGAATAACTAATATATAAATCTCCAGAAAAAAAAAATCATCGTACAAGCACCTAATCGACAACAAAATTTTGTTTTTGTCAAGTAATGTGATATATTAAATCAAATTTAACCGGTAAGGTTATTATCTTGGAAGGCATAATCTACCAATTTTGTATGATTACTGACTTCCATGGAAAATGAAAACCCACATGTTCGGATTTTATTTTTGCGAAAGAATCGACGTAAACATTACCATTACAAAGAATATGACTTAACATAAAATCCTCAAATCTATTTCAAGTGACCGAAAACCTTTATTTTATGAACTAAAAGCATACCAATTTGATTGACACTCAATGATGCGTCTCAAAAACTCTAATTGCGACAATTTGCTCTTTTTATATACAACTAGAGATTGTCCACGCGTTACGTGAGATTTATAAATTAAACATTAATAATTTCTAATTATTTATTATTTTTTTATTTAATATGATATAAATTTAGTGTTTATAATAAATAATTATCTAAGTTAAAAGACTAAGCATTTGTTTTAAATTAATTGTTGGATATATACAATTTTATGTATAGAAAGAAATAGATCGTTTATTAATAAAATTTACAGAATATGTCCATTCTTACTCAAGTAAAGATTCGTTGTTCCTGACCTGTTTCACCTTAATTGTTATTTGAGATTCATAGTTGCATTACTTATAGCTTCTTTCTGGCTTATGTTCTTCATGTAGCATTCAGACCGAATGATAGACTATTAACATTCTTATATTATATTCAAAGTAAAAAAACGGGTCTACCAATCTTGACTGTACTTCTAAAACCATTTTTGCTGGGTGATGTAATCAATTGTTTTATAAATGGAACACGCATCAAACAACAGATTTAAGAGGTACTCATCTACTCAAGAAACAGATTTAATGTGAACCACTCAAACAACAAATTCAAGCTAACTAATAATCCATTATACGCAGTCTAGCAAACACAAAGGAATAATTTCTAGGCACATATTAGATCTAATTTACCACCAACAGCTCTTGGGTTCACGCTAGTTGCAATGACAAGAAGAGGTGCGTCTTTTAGTTGGACAAGTTCTTCACTAAGTTGGCATACGAGTTTTTCCGATACAGATATATAAGCAGTCTTACCACTACATATGATATCAGAAATTACTAATTGTAATATGAATAAAGAGTAAGCAAAATAGTATGAAGAAATGTATGTCGCTATTTACATGTCAAAAGTACATGTTAGAGTAAGATTCGAGGAAGTCTTAGGAGGAGTTGTTGTCTCATCCACCTTCTGTGAAGTCCGAATACATGACACTTGTGTAATAACATCTTCAAATAAGAGAGAAGTAGCGAAGTTAGCTTCATGGAACTGTATTAATTAAGTAAGAGTTTTTTCAGTTTAATACCTGGTAAGTGCTCTTAAGAGTTTTTTTCAGTTTAATACCTGGTAAGTGCTCTTTTTTGTTTACCATCATTCCAAGGTCTGCAAATGGACGGATACGAAAATACTCATGGGGAATGTTGTATTGGCCACCATTGACATCTTCCAAAGCGGTATGGTCATTGAAGTAGATTTTATACGGATGATCAGTTAACTGATAGCAGTTAAGATTTTGCTTGACATCAAATGCGGTTATGGAGAAGATGTTCCCCTCTTTAAGCTTATTCCTAAACTTGTATAGTCGACGGGGGTGGATAGATGCATGTATTGATGAATTCTACACAATGGAAAAATTCAGAGTATATTAGTAAATGAAGTACTCTGGTGTAGAAATAAATTAAAGGTGATGCAAGTGATTAATTATATCTTCTCATCGAGAAGGAAGCAGTTGACACTGAGCAAACAATTGTTCTCTTTAAAATCATGGGCTTGCCACATGTGCAGTAGGTGGACATCATTGGGACTGAAGTTTTTCATCTATTGCATCAAGGGTTGTGTAAGAGAAAGAGGCAATGGCTAAGTCGATATCATTTGATACCATTGTCAGAGAATTATTTTTTTTTTTGGAATATGAATGACAAAGGACCGAGAGGATTATGAAAAATTTATAGGGTAAAATAAAACTGATAGGAAATAAATGGTAATAACTCCGTTAGAAATTATGGGTTTTGCAATTAGTTAGGATTGATAAAATAATTGATGAAAGAAACGTTTTTTTATCGAAGAAGATACGTTTTGGTTTTGTTTTTGAATCATTATTGATTCCAAATTTAACGGGGCACATAATTAGGGATACACTTATTAATTATTTTTACCAAACAAATGGTAATTAAAATGATTTCAATTTACAATAAATGTGATAATATCTTTGGATTAGTCAACACCTAATAATCAAGAATACTCATATTAATTATTTTTACCAAAGGATCCGTAATATCAAAATGATTTCAGTTTACCGTAAATGTGATAATATTTTTGAATTAGTGAAAATTGATTTTTTTTTTTTGTCAAAGACAGCTAAGGAATTTGAATAAACCCGGGTTTGAGGAGCTGGGAGGGCGGATCTTAGAGATTTGGTTGAATTACCGTTAGATTGGACAACGCCAAAATTGGGACTGAGGAGACGACGGAGGGTTGCGGTGAATTACGGCACTCTCGCCATTGCAATTGCTTCAGTTCGCTGTCGACTTCACCGTTCCAGTTGCTTAAATTCGCTGTCGACAGCGTGAATTAATTGTGAATTAATTGTTCATAAGGAGTGAATTAAAAATTTGGTGGACCGATAATTATTTTATTCAAAAGGCAAAAGATGAATTTAAAATTTGGTGGGCCGATAATTGTTTTCGTCAAAAGGCAAGAGGTAAAGAATAAGGAGACACGTGACAGCTTATTAGAGAATGTGACAAAAAAATGTTAAAATATTATATTAGATTTATAGGTCGAAAAAAATTTCAAGTTCCGCATGTAACGTTTCATGCTTAGGCATGATATATGTCTTATGTTATTCCTAAGACATCATTCTAATATGTATCATCATTAATCTACATTAGACAAATACCATAACGAAATGAATAAATGTTTTGTTGGTTCAAAAACAAATAATCCAATTATTTGTGATAAGATCGAATAACAAGCTAAATTTGAAATTCCGACACAAAACAAAATTATATCCTAAAATAGTTTTCTACAAATAATAAACTTTTTATTGGGATTGGTTGATATTATATGGTCGGGCATAAAATAAATTTTGAACAAATGTATTTTATGCACATAGAAATGTTTAGAACAAAAATGTAAGATATTTTTTTTTTATCGTTTGGATTTATTATTTTTATAAATATTACAAAAATGTTGGATATTAACATTCTTATGGTTGTAAATATTCATTTAAAATATGTGGTCACTAAACCATGGAGCTGAAAAGCCCCCGATTATCCTGATTTCTGAATGTGTAAAGTTGAAAAAAAAATTTCATTTTCAAAGAAAGTCATTGCTCGTTACAGAATTGAAGTAACACACCTAATATCAACAAAATACATTATGAAACCAATTTAATGCATGCTTCGATAAATCACCGGAGCGTAGACATCACGCGCGGTCCTGGGAGTAAATAATACTGTATGAAAATCCCGCAAATGTCACGCGAACGTTGTCGCTTTCACACTCCGAATGACGTGTCATATTAAAACAAAGAGTCAATACTACCAGGTCAGCATTAGATTCCACATAAGTGCCAGATGTCAGCAGTTGTCCTCCCGTGTCACCGTAACGTCAGTGTAGCAAGTGGGACCCACATTAGGCCAAAGAAGAAACTTTTAGTGGTCCCACTTTCGACCAGAGCTTTCAATCTCAGCTGTACGATTCTTTTACTGCTTGCTGACTAATAATTATGTATTTAATTTTATTTGGAGTTTTTCATACTAGTAAAATATTTACTACAAAACTATTTTTCGTTTATACTATACTTAAAAAAATTAAAAATTTTGTGTTCACATCAATACCTTGACAAGGGAGCCGCGCAATTCGCTCCGCGATTGAGACGGGCCCATCCTCTTATCCTTCGCAGGTTTTCTTTTGTTTTCCTCTCACTCCCATTTTATTTCAATTTCTTGTATTTATTTGCAAATTGTGTATCTAAATTTGGTTTTAGGAAAAAAAAATTAGAGGTCATTGTCCATCTAAATTTTGTTATCGATGGAAAGTTAACAGGTTTAGTGGATTATGCTGACTAGGACAAAACGAAACAGCTACCCATCCCATATTTGAATTGTCTTTTTGGGTAATCAGATTCTTTTCTTGGTTATGACTTTTTAATGGTGAGAAAAGTGGAAATATGAAACGAAATTCTAAATATTCTCATCGGAAACTTCAAATGCGAATTACGGCAAATAGTTAATAGTAGTAGTACTGTTTTTCATGGGATACACACCAGCACCTCGGATATATCATCCGTCCTCATGTGTCCCTTTTTCTTTTACCTCTTTGTTTTTACCCTTTTTCTTAATAAGACATTCAACATTTACTAAAATAATAGTGTATGATTGGAATCATAGATTTATGTAGAAATTGTGGTTAGGTTTAGCTAATTAGAACATCTCCATTAATTGGAATGAGATATGCGTTTTTCATTCTCTCTCTTTCTTTTCCAAATTTTTGTTAATATTTTGACATGAGAATTAGATACTTTTGATAGTACATTAGTTGAGTTTCTATAGAAAATATCTAACTAATTTAATATTAATACTTTTAATATAATTAAATTATTTAATTAAATAAGAAAAATTGAACCACTTAGAACACTACACATATTATTTATCTCAAAGTTTCTTTTTTGGAGTTCTTTAGTCTCTCTTCCCTTTTTTATTGTTTTTCATTTTTCCTAATCCTAAGAAACTCTCTAGAATTCACCAATGAACTTGCTTTTAGCTCTCAAATTTACTCATGCCATATTGTAATATTGATATTGGTAAAATAATCAATTTCTTAATTTGTATTATTGTACTCTCGTAGAATCATAATTCTAAATCGGTGCATCTCTTATTGGAATTAGGAATTTGATGCTAGCTAGATAGATTGATAGTAAGATAGAGAATGAAATGATGATAGTCGATGAAAGTTTTAGTGTTCTAGATTTTTTAATTAACAACTAGTTTACAACCATCTCCCTTTTACGATGCCAGCAAATTCACCAGACATCGGAGAGAACATAAACTCAAATCACCCTTTTTATCTTCCTTTGATTTGACGGCTAGGGTTTTTTCTCTTATTAGTGAACTAGCATAAATCCAAACTCAATAAAACAACTACGTTCACTTAAGACAGTGTTATTTTACACATGTTTGCAAGATATGACCATAACAAGTGCATGATATATATATGCGCATACACACACATCATTCTCAATACCAAGAATAATGATTCAGATGACTCAAACATAGAATATCAAGATTCATCTCTTTATTAGTGATGGAAATCGTAAACATAATTGTAATTGTAAACTCAATAAAAATAATAGTGTATGATTGGAATCATAGATTATGTAGAAATTGTGGTTAGGTTTAACTAATTATAACATCTCCATTAGTAGGAATGAGATACTCTTAACAATTTTTTACTAATCTAATATTTTCATTCTAATTAACTTTAGTTATGATATTAAAATTAATATTTGAAAATAAAATTGAACCAATTAGGTAGAAACAAATGTGATTTGGGTCTCTCATGAATATCTCATTTGAGATATGCGTTTTTCACTCTCTCTCTTTCTTTTTTAATTTTTTATTAATATTTTTACATGAGTATTTCATTAGATATTTTTGATGGAGATGCTCTTAACTCTCAAATTTACTTATGTCATATTAGTATCATTGTTTTGTTGAGCTAGTATCATTGTTTTGTTTACGACTGATTTTGTTTGTGGCTTAAAATTGAAAGGTCGTTATGCACATTTTTATGCTTTCCAACTCATGCAACTGCCATAGCAAAAGCATTGGATGCGTTTTTGTGTGTGATGAACTACTCAAAAAGAAACGTAAACTATATCGTATATGTTTTAACTATCTCGATTAATTAGACAATTATATAGTGACATAACATGGGTAATAGCTATAGCATGAACTTATTATTTTATGATGGACATAGTCGATGAGTTATTTTTGGTTAAAAACCTTCTTACTTCATATAGATTTTATGTCGATAACTATACATTTCTTATTTTATTGTGCCAGCTTGTCTGCAAATATATTTTGGTGTGAGTCAAAATGTTCTTAGCAAAATATATAGATATTGAGTAATTGCATAAGTAATGAGGTAGGTGAAGAAACAACTGTATAATGTATACTAGTTCCATCATATTCCTACTTTTACACCACCATTGGTGAAATATTTATATGTCTTCACAAGAACTCTTCATATTTATTTATTTTAAGTTGGAAATTTCTAATCGAGACACTTTTCTACTTATTTAGAAAGAATGTATTAGAAAGCTAACAGAAACTTCACAGTGGCTAACTTGGCAACATGTGAGAAAGTATCAAAAAAATCTATGCCTTCATGTTGAGTATAGCCTTTGGCTACAATCCGAGCCTTGTATCTCTCCAAACTTCCATCAGCATGATACTTCACTGTATACACCAATTTACTCCCAATTGCCATATTTCCTTCAGGCAAATCACATATATCCTATGTATGAGTCCGTTCTGTGGCACCCATCTCTACTCCCATAGCCTCACACCATTCTTTGAAGTCCTTGGCCTCAAAATATTTTTCAGGAATAGGGATTTCGGAGAGGACAGTTAAAAAAGCATAGAAAGGCTCAGATATATAGGAATAAGAAATATAGTTTGCTAGAGGATAAGGGGATGTTACTTTAGTAAGAGTATTAGTGTTATAACAATCAAAATCCTATAGGTGTTTGGGGGTTTTAAGTTGTCTGCGAGATTTAGATTCAGAAGGAATCAAAACCTCAGAAGATACCACATCATGATGAAGATGTGATGAAGATGTGAATCAGAAGATGTTTGCACTAGAGGCAAAGGAACATCTAGGTGAGCAGGAGAAGGTAATAGAGGAAAGAAATCTCTAGAATCATCTTTGATGTCAGATGAAGCAAAGGGGAAAATATCCTCATGAAAGATGACATGTCGAGAAATAGAAACAGCACGTGTCTCAATATCTAACAGCTTGTATCCCTTATATCCAGGAGGGTATCCTAAGAATATACATGCCCTTACTCTAGATTCAAACTTATTTCTACCCTTGGGAGATGTAGAACTATAACAAAGACACCCAAAAGATTTTAAAAACTGATAATCAGGTGACTTACTAGTTAACTTCTCAAAAGGAGATACATTTCCTAGAACCACAGAAGGTATTCTATTTATAAGGAACACATCAGTTAGTATACAATCTCCCCCCCAATACTCTAAAGGTAAGTTAGATTGAAACAACAAAGCTCTAGCAACATTCAAGAGATGTTGATGTTTTCTCTCCACCAAAGAGTTTTGTTGGGGCGTTTCAGGACATGAATGATATGCAACAATTCCTCTAGATGCAAACAATTCAGTGAATTTTAATTCCTGAGCATTATCAGACCTAATAGATTTCACTGTCATTTCATATTGATTTTCTACCATATTCAGAAATGTAGGGAAAATATTAATGACATCAGATTTCAGACGCAGCAAATACACCCAAGTAGCACGGCTAAAATCATCAACAATGGTTAGGAAATATTTATATCCATCCACTGTTGGAGTAGTGAATGGTCCCTAAGTGTCAATGTGAACTAACTCATAAGGTCTAGTACACATATGATTATGTGATGAGAATGCTAAATGCTTTGGCTTGGACAAATGACAAATATGGCAAGCATCAGAAACATGTTTATTCATTGTCTTCTTTTCCATTTTCAATACAGATGAAAGGATATCTATCTTAGGCTATGAAGGATGGCCTAATCTCCTATGCCAAGTGACTAAATCAACACACACATTAGCCCAAGAAGGAGAAATACCTTGTAAAGAGTATGTATGATTTGCATTATTGAAATCCAACACACATAAGTTTCCCACTTGACTACCTCGACCAATCATCAACTCCCGTGTAATTCCCTGAATAAAACATGCATCAGCAGTGAAATGAACCTCAGAATACAATGATTTCGTTAAAACACTCACACTAACAATGTTAAATTTGAATTCAGGTATATATAACACATTGTGGAAAGAGAGAACATCAGTCAATTGAATGAAACCTATTCCCATAATCCTAGCCTTGTAGTCATTAGGAAGTTTCACATAGGTATTGTCTAAAGAGGTAAACTTAATGAAAAGACTCCTATCATGAGAAACATGATGAGTAGCTCCTGAATCTACTATCCAAGCCGTATGAGACACGGCTGGTTCTGGAGATACAAATGAGAATAACATGTCATAATAGGATAAAGGAAACAGATTCAGAAATGTACCTGAGATTGGTGAGATCACAGGTATAGAGTTTGAAGTAAAAGCACAAGGAACTTCAGAAGAAGATGTAGGACCAAAGGATTAGAGCTGAGTACTATAGTACGAAATCATATGCTGGAGTTGATCTCTTGTCAAGCCACCAAAATCTTGTCCCAGTTTCTGCTCGGAAGATGCTTGAACCAAACCACTAGTATCACATTGCTGAGGACTCAAACCATATGCAGATGGAGAGTATAAATTCAGAGAAGCAAGGTTAGCAGCTCCCACTGTCTGAGCTATCTTTGCCCTTGGATGCCCTGGAAAAAAGCCATGAACCTTGTAGCATCTGTCCACAGTGTGACCAATCTTAAAGCAATGTGAGCATTTAGGTTTCTTGAAGTTGCTCTGAGCAAGAAACACTTGAGAAGAATCAGCAACACTAGAAGTTTGAACATGAAAAGCAGCCGCAGGAGGAGAAGAATCTCTGTGTGTTACTCCAACCAGACGTTGGCTTTCCTCTTGATCCAGGATATTATAAATTTCAGATAAACCTGGAATAGGCTTCATGTTCAATATCTGTCCTCTGACATTTGCAAATCCATCATTCAACCCCATGAGAAATTGAATCACTCTACTGGTTTCTGCATCTTCCAACAATTCCTTCACTTGATCACAGTTACATTTCTTGGCATTGTGGGACTTGGTATTGGAAAGTTGTTCACATGAAATCTCAAAAACAAGTCATTCCACATCTTAGCAGCATCTTCATAATACAAGATGCTATCATATATCTCCTTATTCACCGCATTCATCACCCAAGCCTTAACCATGCTATTACATCTACTCCAGATTTTAAACAATGAATCATGATTATTTGGCCTTGGAAGAGAACCGTCCACAAACGCAAGTTTGTTCTTAGCATCTAGGCTGATTCGCATCGCAATATACCAAGAGTTATAATTCGTACCGTCTAAAATTCGTGTTGACAGACGAATTGAAACCACCATGAGAACTGCGAATCGGATTGATCGGACGAGAAACCAGAATCGCGACTTCATGTGTAAATGGCGATTGAGATTCAGAACGAACCTTCGGTGTAGAGGCTTCACCATCAGATACAGTAGATCGATTTCGAAGTTTCCTGCCTTGTTTCGCCATGAAAGACAGATCAAAGCTCAGAGACTAAGATGAACAAAAAAAACAGAATCACAGCAGCGGATTGAGGTTTCCGATGGTCATCAAAACGCAGATCCAAGCTCGATATCGCAAACAATCAGTGAAATTGCAAGAAAAACGACGAGAATCAAATAGAATCGAAGGAATTTGGACAAAAATCAGAGATCGAAAGTGAGAAGACGCTCTGATACCATATTAGAACTCAAAACAGAATTGTGAAAATTGTTTTTCATAATTTCGTCAAGTCAAAATGTTGACTTACAGATTGTTTATATACACAACCATTAAACCAAAGATTAACTTAATCGGTATCTATACATTTAACCAAACCGGCTTCTATACAAATGAACTATATACATTGATAGAGTGTATTACGATATATATAAACACACGTACACTATCTCTATGTTTATTATATTATGATATACAAAAATATAAGGTATATGCCCACATTTTTTAAGTAATTACTCTAAAACCTGAATGTGAGATTCAACATAACTGAAATTCTTCAAACTCCAATTCTTAGCAGCAGCAATGGCAAGTAAAGTCTTCACTCTGGTCATTTTAGCAACAGGAGAAAACGTATCCGCAAAATTAATGCCCTCCTTTTGAATATAACCTTTTGCAACTAACCGAGTTTTATATCTTTCCAAACTTCCATCCGCCAAGAGCTTGAGTTTAAAGACCCATTTACAGCCTATAGCGTGTTTATCCGGAGGCAAAGAACATATATCCCAAGTGTTGGTACTTTCCAAAGCCTTTAACTCTTCATTAATGGCTTGAAACCACTCTGGAAAAGACTTGGCTTGACTGAAAGAATTAGGCTCAGACAAGGCATTAAGAGCACATACATACTCCTTGTATTCTTCAGACAAATGTTCATTAGAAAGGTAAGCAGCAAGGGATAAGGAATATCCGTATCTGTCATATTGCAATAGTAATCTTGCAAATATGCAGGTTGGTTAGCTACTCTCTTAGAATCTAAAACCCTAGACTCATCAGTAGGTTCTATAGGCCTAGTAATATCCTCCTGAGCTAGAGAAGTAACATCCAGTGATTCAACCAAACTATCAGCAGGAAAGTTAAACATCTCAATACCAGAAGGAGGCTGACCTGTTGCAAAAGGGAAAATTCCTTCATAAAAAACCACATTCCGAGAAATATGAATGACAATGGCCTCCAAGTCCAGCATTTTATAACCTTTGTAACCAGCAGCAGGGTAGCCAAGAAAGACACCAGGCTTAGCCCGTGGTTGAAATTTGTGTCTATTTTCAGAAGATGTCGGGCGGCATAGTCCGGCGGTTTAGAGGTTAGCATCTGAAATGGGGTTTTGTCCTGCAACAAAGGAGAAGGAGTCAGGATGCAATCACCCCAATATTCAAGGGGAATATGAGCCTGAAACATTAAAGCTCGAGCAACATTAAGGATGTGTTTATGTTTCCTCTCAACAACTGAGTTTTGTTCAAGCGTCTCTGGACAAGAATGAAAAGATACAATACCTTTCTTCTTGGACAAATCAACAAATCTGAACTTTTGAGCATTATATGATATGACCCCTTTTTACCACTATGTAATATTGAGTTTCCACCACTTGCAAGAAATCCAGAAATATGGTCAAAGCATCAGACTTGTTTTTCATCAAATAGACCCAAGTGACTCTGCTATGGTCATCCACAATAGTCAGAAAGTACCTGTATCCTTCCACAGTTGACACAGAGAAAGGGCCCCATGTATCAATATGTAAAAGATCAAAGGCATGAGCAGACATATTATTCTGAGAAATAAATGGTTTGTGTTTCTGCTTTGCAAGAGGACAAGTAGCACACTTGAAATCTTTATTGCTTTGTTTAAACCAAGTTATCAACTATAGCATCTGTTTTGCACATAGCACGGTGTCTTAGTCTATTGTGCCAAATGCTTGAGTCAACAACAACATTGGAATAGATAAAAGGGGAATCAGTAGATGAAGACATGATAGAAGTAGCATCCAGAATGTAGAGATTAGAGATGGCATCACCCTGACCAATCATCAATCCCTTGGTAGGCTCCTGAATGAGACACACATCGGGGTCAAACACAACACGATATCCTTTATCCTTTGTTAACTGACTGACACTCATGAGGTTAAGTCTGAAGTCTGGAATAAACAACACATTCTTCAAAACTAAAGACTCATTCAGCTTGATAGTGCCAATACCCGCAATAGAAACTCCCAAACCTGTAGGTAAGGCTACTGATCTATTCACAGTATCAGAGAAATCCTCAAATAAACCTCTATCATGAACCACATGGTGTGTGGCACCACTACCTATTATCCAAGATTGAGAGGATAGAGCATTTCCTGTGGTTCTTAAAACTCCAAAAAATGTAATGTAGAAGAAGAAAAAGCCATACCAGAAAATGCAGTGATAGTACCAACACAAGGTGGAGATTGAAGTCCATTTGAAGGCTGTAACCGAGAATTGAAGTAGGCTATAACCTCTTGGATCTGATCCTTGGACAGAGTAGTGACCAGACTGGAGAGATTAGCAGGTGAGGGAGAAGGAACCAAAGCCATTTGAGCAACCACTGGTTTAGCAGACGGTTGTGACTTAGGCTGAAAATGTGATTTTCTGATTGAGGCTTGAGCTTATGCTTAAATTCAACTGGATATCCATGAATCTTGTAGCAAGTCTCAACAGTGTGACCAGTGTAACCACAATGAGCACAAATTGGGCGGCCTGACTTCTGATAAGTAGAGGTTGTAGCATTCACATAAATCTGATCAGAAGAAGCAACCTGAAATGCACTAGCATTGGAGACAAGATTGATGTTGTGTTGACTATGATCCTGATCCTATAGATTGTAAACTTCAGACAAGTTGGGAACATGCTTCTTCATAATAATTCGGCTTCGAATAATGGCATAAGGATCATTTAGGCCAGCCAAAAACTTGATGATTTTTGCATGATCCAACTTACTATCCATTGCTTTGCAACAATCACAATGATGACATATCTTCAAGCAATTAGCTCCATCTAACTCATCCCAAAGTGTCTTCAATTTTGTGTAATAAGTCTAGAGAACCAGTGAACCTTGTTGCAAAGACCAAATTTGCTGAGATAACTAGTAGGATCTTGGAAGATTGGTTATGTGAAACCGAGCCCATAGATCATTCCAGATTTCAGATACATCATTGAACCTCAAGATACTTTTGTAAATTTGTTTCGAAACCGAATTGAGAATCCAAAATTTCACCATCGTATTGCATCGACACCAAATCCTAAAATTAGATTCCGATTCACTAGGTCTAACCAGAGATCCGTCAACGAAGGCGATCTTGTTTTTCGCATCAAGCGCAATTTTCATGGCAATGCTCCAATTATCAAAATTTGAACCATCGAGAACTTCAGAGATAAGAGCTATACCAGGATTATCGCCGCTTGTGGGATAAAAGGGAGAGTGAATGCTATCGCGACTGTCATAAGTAGAAACCGGAGAAGATGGTGGCGAATCTTCGGGAATAGAAGATCTTCTCGTCGTCGAGCTCAAACGACCACCGCGTCGAAAGGTTTTTCTATTGAGCACTATTGTTGATCAATTCGGAGCTTGATTCGAACAAATTCAGCTAAAAAACAAAGATATTGTGTGGAATTTGCGATTTTCCGGCGGAATAACCATAAGAATCTTCCCCAGTAGCGATAAACCTTGAGAATCAACAACGAATCGAGGTCAAAACGAAAGAAAGAAGATGAAATCGGAGGAATCGTGTGAGATTTTTGATCTCACGCTCTGATACCATATTAGAGTTGAAGAAGATGAAGAAAAGAGTAAAGTTTTTTTGTTAGTATTGATAAGATCGTTACATTGTATATGTTTATATAGCTTTGGTTAGTACAAACCACATAATCAATTCACAGCTAACCGGGATTTAACCGGATTAGAATTTCACAATCACTTACATACTCTAATATCTACAATACAAAAATAGTATTTGACAGCAATAGTTTTTTTTTTAATTTGATCAACCTTTATTTATTTAAAAAGCAATTTTGAAAAATGAAGACATAAAACATCTTGGGAAAATTACCCACACTACCACTTGTTTTAAAATTTCTTTTCCAATTTACAACAATCCAATTCACCTTTCATCATATACCACAATTTCAACATAAAAAGACTATTTTGCCCTCTCTCTGTGTGTGTGATGTAGATGGTGACGGTGGTGGAGCAAAGACGGTTGTGGAATGGAGACGGTGGACAAAGGTGGAGATTGTTGACATGGACAGAAACAGTAGTGGATGGTGGACAAGAAAATAGAGATGATGGTTGTTGGCAGAAAACAGTGGTTGTTGAGATGCACGAAAGTAGTGGACAGAAAGACAAGGACGATGGTGATGGTGAACAGAGAAGACGGTAGTGACTGTGGACAAAGATGATAGTTGACAAAACAGAAATGATGGTGGATGAAATAGAGACAGTGGTGGACAATGACATAGTTTTGATAAATCAGAGACATGGGCATAGTTATTTTTTTATCCTCTGTATACAATGTTTTGTGGTAGATTTTGAAATGATTTTTCAATTGTGGTAGATTGCACAAAATTTTTTTGAAAAAATGGTAGATTAGATAAATTTTCCGAACATCTTTAGAGTATTAAAACAAACCGCCAATTTAGTGATTAGCCTCTTTTCATGTTCACGATGATATTCCTATTCAATACTCCCTCTCAAGTGGCCAAAAACGACAAAAGAAAAATATACAACTCTCTTTCGGTAATTAAAAATAAATAAATAAAATTACGAGGGTATTTTTAAAAAATCGTGGTGGTCCCTAATTTTTTATTAAAAAAACCGAAATGTAATTTTGAAAAGAGGAGGTCCATACCCATATCCATACCCGGGAAAAAGAAGCAGTGTGAGAGTGCAATGTCATAATTACCCCCTGAAACGACGAGCAAGATTTTCCCGCGCAATTGGGAACCCAAAAACGAGGGTATGGTGACGTCAGATTGAAAACAATCGGACGGCTATAGACGACGCCGCTTGTCTTGTAGTGGGTCCTACTTGTCCACCTCACTTTTAACATCACCCCTCTGTCCTCCATTACCCCCTCCCTCCCTTTTTTCCAAACATTTTCTCTACTTGCACTTGTTTTAAATTAATTAGTATTAATCAATTACCACAACTGATTAACTCAATTACAGTAGTAGTATACTACAAATTCCATGTTCATTACAGTTCTATTTGCCACATTAATTACGTTCAATCTAGTCTCTGATGGAAATTATGAAGTAGTATTTTTGAAAAGCTCTCTTTTGGGATGGGAAAAATAAAATGATCTAATATATATATCAAAACATATACAGTACTACTAATTTATATATAGAAATTAAAACCAATGTAAATTTGAATTAAAATAATCCTATATATACACCTACTTTGACACTCCATGTCTCTTCAGACAAGGCGGTCCACCAGTTCAATTTTTTTCCTCTTCTCTCATTCCAATTATTTATTTACTTTCACCCAATCCCTCAAAAATACAAAAAAAAAAAAGAAGAAAAAAACATGCATTCAGTTCCGGTGATTCTCGGCCTCACCGTACTTACGGTGCTCCTTATATCTCCGTCGCAGGTTATCGGATGGCGTCCATATCCTCCAAAAACCAACGGCTCGGATCAAATATTCGGCGGCTCAAAGAAATTCGAAGGCTCATCGAATCTCGTCAGCCTCCGTTACCACATGGGCCCAGTCCTCACCAACAACATCACCGTCCATCCAATCTGGTACGGCACGTGGCAGAAATCCCAGAAGAAGATCATCAGAGAGTTCATCAACTCTATCTCAGCCGTTGGATCAAAACACCCCTCCGTCTCCGGTTGGTGGAAAACCGTTCAGCTCTACACTGATCAAACCGGATCTAACATTACCGGTACGGTTCGTCTCGGCGAGGAGAAAAACGACCGGTTCTATTCCCACGGTAAATCCCTAACCCGGTTATCGATTCAGTCCGTCATAAAATCCGCCGTCGCTTCCAGATCTCGTCCGTTGCCGGTGAATCCCAAAAGCGGTCTCTATCTCCTCCTCACTGCCGATGACGTGTACGTTCAAGATTTCTGCGGACAGGTCTGTGGATTCCACTACTTCACATTCCCGTCGATTGTCGGATTCACGTTGCCGTACGCTTGGGTCGGAAACTCGGCGAAGTTTTGTCCCGGAGTCTGTGCGTATCCGTTCGCCGTACCGGAGTTTATTCCGGGGATTAAACCGGTGAAATCGCCGAACGGTGACGTTGGAGTCGATGGGATGATAAGTGTAATAGCTCACGAGATTGCTGAGCTGGCGACGAATCCGTTGGTTAACGCTTGGTACGCAGGACCCGACCCGGTTGCTCCGGTGGAAATAGCGGATCTATGCGAGGGTATTTATGGAACAGGAGGTGGTGGCTCGTACACAGGACAGATGTTGAACGACGATCGTGGTGCCACGTATAACGTTAACGGGATCCGACGGCGGTTTTTGATCCAGTGGTTATGGAACCACGTGGTTAGTTACTGTACCGGACCCAATAAGCTTGATTAGGGAATGGTTTGGTTTTATTTGCTTTTGCGGTATTTCATTTTGTATTTTGGGAAGGGTAATTTTGTCTCTTTGAATATTGAACTCGATAGGGTGGAAGGAGGGGATGATGGAGAATCGTCTATGTGTCAAATGCATAATTAAATTAGTTATAAATAGTTAAGTTCGTTGATTATGTGGGAAAAATGTTACTTGTTATGTTTTTTTGAAACAAAAAAAAGTCACTTATTATGTTACGTATAACATGTGATGATGCTTAACTTTTTCTTCTTGTTGCAACTAAACCAATCTTAATGCGAAATACTGTATACATCTTCGATTTCTTCGGATAAAGGTTGTTTTCGAATGGTGTCGATAAGAGTACTATTTTAAACGTACGCAAGGGTTATCTTAAGGGATTTCGAAATTTAGCCTTTAACGATGATTGCAATTATTATTATTATTTTTTTTTCAACCAAATTTTAATTAAAACATGTCATCGTGATTGGTAATTCAATTAGACGGAAAGTTGTTTACAAAATAAAAAAAATTATAAGTTTAGAGTGTGTATAAGGAACCAAATAATTTGTTTTAAATTAAAAGTGCGATAAATTAAAAAGATTGAAAAAATGAGAAAAACGGCTGTGAATTTTCTAGAATTTTGCCAAGAAGATGGAGATTGCAGTTATTTTTTTTATTTTTATTTTTTTTGTCACATAATGATGCAATTATAAACACTGAAATGGATTGTGAATTGTTCCGCTAATTAAGCCTTATTCAATTATTTTGTGTGTGTGGATTCTAGCTGTTTAACCCGCGAAATATCAAATTTAAGAAATGAAAAACCTATTATAGAAATTGCAAAAAAAAAAAATTAATATTTTATATATATATAAAAACTTGACATATTTGGAGAAATATGCAGCCCCCAAATACAACCGCATGGGGATGGGATCGCAATCTATAGCAAACCGGCTTCATAACGAAACGTAAATTTGTCATGTGGATTTCGAACCCCATTTGAAAGATTTGATCCGACTGATAATATAAGACGATACAAATCTTTTAATAGTATGAAAAACAGTACGAGATGATATTACAATTAGAAATAGTATAAATAAATAATGATAAAAGATATTTGTACAATAAAAGTAGTGATATAACATCTCATAACGCTATTGTTTTAATCATTTTACTGATTCGTTACAAAGAACGTGGTACACCGCGTGGCACAATTTTACGACATTACCACTCTATTTAGTTCCAAATCGTTATTCAATGGTTTTGAAGTGAAGAAGATATATAATGTTCTTACTGACGACGATGATATAGAATGTTTGTGCCAAGAAATATGATATTGTGTCTATAGAGTATATTGTTTGTAACACAAAATATGATATCGTTAGCAATAGGTGAATTGTTCCACCTTCTTATATAATACTCTAGCTTTTTTTACAAGAGAAATTTTCTAAGATACCACGCTTTGAAGTTTTGTTTCAAAAAATACAAACATTTTTTAAATGTTTAACGACTACCATAAACACAAAATTGATTTTCAAATCTTTATAATTTAAAATTTTTAATTTGAGTTAACTATTGTAGAATAAGGGTAGATTTTAGGGGGTAAAATTTAGGTTTTGGATTTAGAATGTTGAAAGTTAATTTTAGTTTTGTGGCGTTTGTGGAATATTTGAAAAATGATGGTATTTATGGAACATTTGAAAAATAATGGTATTTTTGAAAACAAAACTTTATTTAGTGGTATTTGTGAGAATTGCTCTTTTTATAATTTTCGATGTTAGATTAGCTTGCTCCCTCGAGATTATAATTTTTATCTATTAATTTTGAATTGAATTTTACTATAAGACCATCAGCAAATTATATTTTATGCCAATTTACTTGGATCAACAAATTCAGTTTTATTAGTATGTTAAGTTTTATACACTTTTCCAACTTAAAACTAATTTTTAATGAGCGGATTAGACCACATGTCTGTTATATATTACTATGAAGCTGTTATAATGTTTTTATGTAGGATCCAAACAAAGAAAGAGGAATGTTTTCTCACCTTTAGTTATTTAGTCTCTAATAGTTAAGTGAATAATTGATCATGATTCCAGATCAATAATTGATCATGATTCCAGATCCAAACAAATCTAACATTTGTACAAGTTTATTGGGAGACATTAAAAGATATATATTTCTTAAATTTTCAAATAGAAAAAAATGTAAAACGAATTTAGAAGACAAGAGGATAAATGTTGAAAAAAAGGACAAGAAGATGAATCATGAAGTGTAAAGAGATATTTTTGAGGAGTGAGGAGTAGGTGAAAGATCACAAACCTAACATAATTGTCCTTTTAGATGTTTTTCTTCGTAAGTCAGAATTTATTTACCCTGATTGGAGGTAATCTTGTTTACATTTTTTTTCTTCACTTGGGCAATCTTTTTTACATTTTTTGTTTCACTAAGGCAGTCTTGTATACATTTAATGGCACAAAGAAAACCCATTCCAGTTTACACAGTAGAAGCTCCACAGAAACTTTTACCAGTATTAGACAAGTTGTCTGAGACCACCATTCTGACTCCTCTGAGTTTAAAAGAAAGAAAATGCACATAACAATAAATGTGTAAATGTGATAAGTATATGTAAACGTAGAAAAGAGGGGAAAATGTAATAGGAAAGCGTCAACAAATTTGATCATCATACGAATTCTATAAGTGGTTCTTATATCTATTATATATCACTGCCATGGTTTTAACTACATCTTCATAGCTTTGTGAATATTGAAGTTATCCAAATTCTAGTTCTTATAATTGTCGAAGTACATACTTTAGTATATTTGGTTGATACGTGTGATATTTTAATTTATGTTTGTGTACATGAAACCATGAATGCATACGCGTGTAATGTGTAGCCAACATTTTTATTGTTGCATTTAACGCCGTTCATCTTAATTTGATGTTGATGGTGGAAGAACAACTGACGCTATGTTCGTTACATTTTTTGTTATCAGTTTTTTTTTTTTTTTTTTTTTTTTTTTTTTTTTAACAATCACCATATATTAAATCAATTGCGACCGATTGGATGGTTTTTCTGACGGGCAATCCAAACGAAAATATCTGACTTACATGGGTGAATACATAATCTCGTGCTCGAACTCTCTTTGCAAGGGAGTCGGTCTGGACATTACCACTACGTGGAATATGAACTAAACTAAATGATACAAAAGATTGTCTTAACATAGTGAACCAATCAAGCTCTGAACTAAAAAATGGCCAATCTAGTGGATGCATAGTCATAGAAATCAGATTTGCACAATCCGTCTCAATCTTTACTGAAGAGAGTCTCCTCTCGCTTAGACATTCTATCGCCCAAAACAGTCTGTCGAATTCAGCTATAACTAACAAGAAAAATATGACAAATATATCATTTGCTTTTCGGTTTGCTTTTCTTTACAAAAAGTAAAATAACTAGAAGAAATGACAAATATAATCATAAATTAAAATCTCTCATAATTCTCTTGTTGTTTTCTTTAGCATCGAATCCGCCACATATTTCATAAGTATTGATTGGTGGGTGTGTTATGTGAGCTGATATATATTTTGTTTTGTATAAGAATTGGAGTTACTCAGTTCAAGAAACCTACAACAATTTCATACTTCATAGCTACAACAATTTATAAGCAGAAAGTTTTATATATCAAAAACAATTCAAAAGTTAGAAGAAAATCAAGCCCTGATACAAAGGGTCAAAGGGAGTGAAGCTGGAAAGCATATTGGAGACTTTGAAAAGGAGCTACATAGTAATTTACCAATAAAGAAAAAAACCAAAAGAAACATTTATAAAGAAAATTGGAATGATGAGAAGAGAATCAACATCATGATAATCAACATCAAAACAATGATAACAAATGAGCAAATCAATAGCATGGTGTCTTGGTAGTGGGAGGGATGGACTTAGCGGCGCCTCCTATAAGGGCCCCAACACTTGACTTTCACCTCCGAATTCCGGTGACTCATTATTGTGTTATGTTATATTTTACTCCCTAAAAGTAGTTTACTTTTTTTTGTTGTTTGTTTGTTTGTGTGAAGGTAATCAGATGTTTGGGGTAGACCTAACGATTAAAAAAGAAAATTACGATGAAGCGAAGTTTATCGGATATTTGTTTTTGAAATGTTGTACAATAATATAGTTTAACCGAACCAAACCAAACCGAATCGAATTCGAACCGATCCAAACCAAACCAAAGAATATATACAATCCATTGGTTGAGTTTATTCTCAACCCAAACGGTTCGGTTTGGTTCAGTTTAAAACCAAACCAAATCGATAAACCAATGTGTTTTATATTAAATTTATTACTTATATATATTAAATAATATTATAGATGTATTTCTAAAAATTATATGTAGTAGATCACATTTGATTATTTATTTTGCTTTCTCACTTTTTCAATATATTTAGTTAGATTAATTCATTCTATAAATTTTAATTTTTTAAACTTAAATTCTATTATATATATATTAGAGATTGAGAGGGTGAAGATAACAATATTAGAGTTTACCTATCTTTTGTTCTTTTTGTAATTAAGTTGGTTTTAATATATTAGTTTTTTTTAATTTTGACATGATTATTTCTTTTAGATATATAGTTTGAACTTTGAATAACTAGATTTACGTATTTTTATTTTAGGAAATTTGTTTTATATTATTGGATTATGTTTTTTTTTTAAATTAAAAGAACCAAACGAACTAAAGTAAATCGAACCAAACCGAGCCAAACCAAATTTACTTCGGTTTGAGTTTGATTACTATTTTACTAAATCCGAACAAACCGAACCAAACTAAACCCGAACCAAATCCGAAAATAAATCGAAATGTCCACCCCTAATTAGTTGTGGTGAGTTATATCAATAAACTAACTTGGTCTTGTGGTTAGAAAAGCTTTAAATGTCTTCTAAATTATCATTTTGAGCTTTCATGCGCTGGTTGGATCTTCTTCGCATATTTAGTTTAATGATGGTAAATAACGATTCGATCTCCGTTTTTCTCTTCAAATATATATCGGATATTTTATCGACTCGACGTGTCTTCACGATTTTCATCATATTTTTCTTGTTAGGTTTAGTAAAACATAACATACCTATCAAGTTTCTTTCGATTTCGGATTTGAAATGATAAAAAAATCCTGGCTCAGGACTGATGAACATTTACCATTGTGGGATCTGTCGTCTTAGCCACATTTTCGAACATGAGATTTAGGATTCGAACGGTGAAGACGAATCAAAAAGTGCGGATCACGTGGTTTAAATGGGACAAGCGACATGTGATAACTTTTATATCCAAATCATTTGGATTTATGGTAAGAAGTTTATGCATGTTTTACTAAGACTCACATTCGGGTGACAAAATGTGTTGATCTCAGGAACACAACACACAAAGAGAGCTGAATAGTTCGATACTTTATTAGCAAGAACAGAGGGCTATATATAACCTTAAACATGAAGACTTAATCTCCTTACAATTATGTGAAGCAAACTAATAGGAACTACTTCTAACAATGCATAAAACTCGGACAACTTATTGACTCCTTATTCATAGGAGTTTATTCAAACTTTGGAACAAACCAAAAATTATTCAAACCCAACAATGCCTCTCTTAAACTGAAAGCGATAGCAATCAGTTTACCTTCTCGCACACTCCAAGCTTTTCTCTTAAACGCATGAAGATCTCTAGACGCAATGGCTTGGTCAATATGTCTGCTACTTGATCACTTGTTCCGCAATGAACCAACTTCACACTTCCTTCTTTAGTAAGAACCCTTAGAAAATGAAACCTGACATTTGTTTGCTGCGACCATGAAGAACTGGATTCTTTGACAGCTTAATAGCTGAACTATTATCACACATGATCGTGGTGCTTCTTGACTGTTTCAAACCGAACTCCTCTAAGATCCTTCTCATCCAAACACACTGACAAGCACAGTAAGCCGCTGCAACGAACTCAGCCTCTGTAGTTGATAGAGTCACCACCGGTTGCTTCTTTGATGCCCAAGCTATAGCCCCACCACTTAACAAAAATGCATATCCGCTAGTACTTCTTCTATCGTCGATATCACCGACATAATCACTCTCTATATAGACAGTTAACTCACCAACGACTTTCCTCCTATAGAAAACACCAAAACCAAGAGTACCTTTCAAGTAACGTAGCACTCTCTTAGCAGCCTGCATATGTGGTTCATACGGATCCGACATGTATCTAGCCAACAAGCACACAACATACATCAAGTATGGCCTAGTTGATGTAATGTACATCAAAGTCCCAATGAGCTGCTTGTACAATGTTGGATCCACCTTGTTCCCATCTCCTTTTTTTGACAGTCTTGTTCCTGGTACGATTGGATTTTTCACCTCATTCCCATTCAACAGATTGAACCTCTCCAAGATCTCTCCTGCGTACTTCCTTTGAAGAATGAAGATTCCATCTCCATCTTGTACTACTTCAACGCCTAAGAAGTATTTCATCTTCCCCAAGTCTGTCATATCAAACTCCCTTTTCATAGACAACTTGAATCCCTCTAGCAACATCTCATCATTTCCAGTAAAGATCAAATCATCCACATACAAGCTAACAATTAGAAATTTGTTACCTTCCTCTGTTTTGACAAACAGTGTATGCTCATATTCGCATCTTTGAAAGTCTTCTTTGGAGAAATAGGATTCAATTTTGCTGTACCAAGCACGAGGTGCCTGCTTCAAACCATACAGGGCCTTTGTGAGCTTGTAAACCTTATGCTCCTCTCCCTTTTTGATGTAACCTTGCGGCTGCTCCACATATATTTCCTCAGACAACTCTCTATGTAGAAAGACACTTTTCACATCTAGCTGATACACACACCAATCTTCTTGAGCAGCTAAAGCCATAATCATTCATATAGTATCCCACCTTGCAACCGGAGCAAAGACTTCGTTATAGTCTACACCTTGTTGTTGTGCATAACCCTTTACGACGAGTCTGACTTTGTATTTATCAACCTCTCCTCTTTCATTGAGCTTGGTCTTGTACACCCATTTCACGCCAATCTTCTTTGACCCTCTTGGTAGCTCTGTGAGCAGCCATATTCCATTTTTCTCTATGGCATCTAACTCAGCATCCATGGCATTCACCAACTTATTATCTCCTTCAGCTTCTTCAAATGTGATTGGATCATCAAGAGAGGCAAACATAACAAAGTCAGCTATGTCAACTTCTTCTTCAGATAGATCTTCTCCGGTTTCATACTCACTCAAGTAGGCTGGTGGTCTCTGGGCTCGAGTAGTATCTGAGGCTTGCGGGATCTCAGGTTGAGGATTCTCGATTTGAGGAACCTTTGGTTGAGGAATCTCTGGCTGAGGAATCTCTGCAGTTGCAGGTTACTCTACCGGATCGTTTTCTTTTTCCAAGAGCAGAGGTTCTTCACTCATTCTTCCTCCCATCTCTTTCCAATTCCAACCATTTTCTTCCTCAAAAACTACATCCTTACTTGTTACCACCTTCTTTGTGACCGGATTGTATAGGCGATAGCCTTTTGACTCATTGCTTACTCCAATCAACACACATACGATGCTTCTATCATCCAGCTTCTTCCTCCTTTGCTCTGGAACATGAACATGTGCCAAGCATCCAAACACTCTGAAGTAGTCCACTTTCGGCTTGATTCCACTCCACATTTCCTCCGGTATTTTCTCTTTCAAGGCTGAGGTGGGACTGCGGTTTAGAACATGAACTGGCCATTTTGCAGCTTCCGGCCAAAATGTCTTAGGGACCTTCTTATCATTTAGAATGCACCTCATCATCTCTATGATCGTACGGTTCTTACGCTATGACCCCATTTTGTTGAGGCGTGAAAGCATTTGTAAGCTGTCTCATGATTCCCTTTTCTTCACATAAGCTTTTGAATTCATTAGACAAGTATTCACCTCCTCTATCTGTTCTTAGACATACCAATGCCTCTCCAGTCTCCCTCTCCACTTGACTTTTGAATCTTAAGAAAGAAACAAAAGTCTCAGATTTTTGTGACAACAAGTAAATCCATACCTTTCTGCTGTGATCATCAATGAAGGTAAGAATGTATCTCCTATCACTGTTAGAGGCTGGAGAGATTGGACCACAGAGATCCGAGTGTACTAGCTGCAACCTTCTAGACGCACTCCACATACTTTTCTTTGGAACACTCTCTCGATGTTGTTTTCCCACCAAGCAACTTACACACGTTCCAAGTTCCTCTATCTTCTTCAGCTGTGGCATCCCTTTCACCATGTTCTAATACTCTAAAGTTCTCAAGCTTTTGTAGTTGAGATGTCCATACCTTCGGTGCCAGAGCTGAGATTCTTCTGGTCCAGTGACTTGATTGCACTCAGAGATAGCGATTTTGGTTGCTCCGATCTTGAAAAGCTTGCTGGTCATGATCTGTGACTGCATGATCAGACACAACTCAGAATGAAAGACCTTGCACACTCCTTTCTTCATCAAAATTTCACATCCCTTCTCAACAAGCTGTCCTACACTGACCATATTGCTTGTCAAATCAGGTACAAGGTACATATCCGTGACAATGTGCGATCTTCAATCAATTCGGAGGCTCACACTCCCTATTCCCATTACTGATAACGAGGAATTGTTACCGAGTTTCACTGAGTGACGAAAACCTTCATCGATTGTTGAGAACCATGACTTGTCTCCACACATGTGGTTGCTGCATCCTGAATCAAGGAACCATATTTCTTCCCTTTCTTCATCCTCTCTTGTAACTGCCATTAACAGTACATCTTCATCATCTGCTTCAGTATAATTGGCTTTGCCATTCCAACCTGAACAATCATATGAGAAATGTCCAAGTTTGTGACACTTAAAATACTCAATTGTTTCTTTGTTGAAGAACCTTCCTCTGCCTCTTCCTCTGCTTTGGTCGCTGGTTCTTCCTCTACCTCTTCCACCTCGATCATCATAGGTGACTTTCAACACTTGCTCTTCTCCACCATTACTAGGCTTCCTCATCTTAGACTCATGAACGATAAATGAACTCTAAAGTGTATCGACATAGATGCTATCAATGTCTTTGGACTCCTCGATCGAACATATAATGTAATTGAAGTTCTCAGTTAGAGTCCGCAGGACCTTCTCACAATCTTGATATCTTGCATATCGTCTCCACAATTCCTCATATCATTCGCCACCACCATTACTCTGGTGAAGTAATCTTGAATGGTTTCTCCATTCCTAATCTCAAGGAGCTCAAAGCTTCTCCTTAGTGCCTCAAATTGAGCCCTTTGAACTCTTGCATTACCTTGATATTTCGTCTTCATTGAATCCCACAGCTGTTTTGAGGTTTCCTTCAAGGTAATTGTCTTGAGAATGAACTTGTCAGTTGCACTAAAGAGATAGTTCTTGGCTTTGAGATCCTTCAATCTTGCCTCAGGAAGCGCTTTCTTCTGCTCATCAGTTAGTGCCTCCTCACTAGCTGGTTCTGCGATTCCATCTTTCACCACGCCAAAGTACTCTTTCAATGTTAACAGGTTCTCCATGAGAAGACTCCAGTGATCATAATCACCATCAAACCTTGGTATGCTCGGCTGACCAAAGTTGCTTGATTCTCCCATCTTTCTGTACTCTCTCTCACTATCGTTTCTCTCTTTGTTAGAACACGAGCTCTGATACCAAATTTGTTGATCTCAGGAGCAGAACACATAAAGAGAGCTGAATAGTTCGATACTTTATTAGCAAGAACAGAGGGCTATATATAGCCTTGAACATGAAGACTTAATCTCCTTACAATTACGTGAAGCAAACTAATATGAAATACTTCTAACAATGCATAAAACTCGGACAACACATTGACTCCTTATTCATAGGAGTTTATTCAAACCCAACAAAATGAAACAAGTTGAGGAACCAAAGCCTTGATCGACCAATCGACCTAAGGATCAATCGATATCTAGAAACCATACTTCAATGTCCTAAATTTAGATGCCAATTGAGTGATTAGCCTGATCGATTAACTGCATGCGAAAAATAAATTCATCTTTATCAGACATTCTCCTAAACCTTTTGAGATATGTTGTAATCGACCTAGACCCTAATAAAAGCACAAGAGTAGCCACATAATTCACCATCATCAAAAATGACATTATAGATACCCTTTTATTTTGAGGGAGAGTCTCACCGTTCACACTCAAATTTCATAATTTTAAGTTTTTTTTTATTTTTATGTATTTTTTAAGAGAGACGATTTTAGTTTTGTTTATGGAGATATAAACTTTATGTGAACACTCTTTATTTATGCAATATCATTATCTTAATGATGCAATGATATTTTCCATCATTTATTGAGTAGTTTTTTCGTTGGGTTTAAGAGTTTTCAATGGGATTTCATGGCTTGATAAAATATGAATTGTTTAGGTTTTAAAAACTAAGTTCTTCATCTATGCTTTATGTTCACTACATGTTATTCGATTGAAAATTTTGTGATTGGTTTATGTTTGTAGCATTAGATGAATTTGACGTCATAACTTGCAAGGGTTGGGTTAATGAATTTAGTTAACATATTAAATCTTGATATGAATTATTGCATATTTAACTACTTATTTGCCCCGCAAGAACAGAATAATTTAGGTTGTTTAGACATAGTTACTCGTCACTACAGAAGTATATTTATTATGATACCAGTGATTGGAATTATAATAAGTAAGGCAAGGTGTTGATTATGGTATCACTGATTTGAGTTTCGAACATTCTTTTACAAAACCGAAAAGGCTGAAACCTGAAAGACTTGAATTGAACCAAATGACTAATAATCCTAGGTCGGACCTTTGTAACTTGTAAGCCGTCCCGTGGTTGACATCAAATAGATAAGAAAGTTGACACCAAGTACAAAAAGAAAATGACCGATTCAACTAGCAGTTTTGGTACTAAAGAGACTGGATGTGACCCTCATTATATGTCCAAAGCATCAAAAGCAGGCTCGTCCCTAACATGACTGGGGCAGATCAACAATCCCTAGTATCAATATTAATGTAAGCTACAAGGAAACTTGGGTGTGAGCAAAGAAATTACATGGCTTGATACTTGAATAAGTTGAAATTGATTATAATTTTTACATATGCAGCTCCGATGACTAAGGTTCAGATCAATACACATACTCTTCCTTTTGAATTTGCATAACCAAAGTGAAACCACCTTAGAGTTACACTCCACTTACCCTAAACATTTGACACCAATCTCGAATATCGATGTACTTGTATCAGTTTTGATCCTTGAGTTTCTCATTTTGTATGTACTTCAAAACTCCATAAGCAGTAGTCCCAGCGACGAATAATCCAACGGATGGAGTGAACACTGGATACACATACTTGACAAACAGCTTATCCAACTCTTCAGGGAGGAAGCCTGCAGAAATGTGAGACTTTTCAATTCAACTGTGTATGCATTATCCACTAGCTAGACCTTAGATTAACGAGCTAGATAGATCTTAGATTAACGAGACTTGGTAATTTGTTCCTCTCTAATTATGAATCAGAAGTTTAAACATTGACGACTTAAGCAACAATCTAACATCAGACTTACAAATCACCATAGCTTCTCTGGGGAAACTGAGAGATTTAGAGTACCTGAAGCAGCTAGAAGAATCCCTTGGATGAGGATGAGGGCACCAAGGCCAAGCCATGTAAGAAGAAACGCATTCTCGTTCCGTCTAAGCTCCTCTGCCTTGGCCGCTCCTTCTTCGCTGCTAACGAACACAGGTTTCTCCACTGGAGAACGACGAATCACCTCCCTCTTCCCTTTCCCTTTCGCCGCTGACCCGAATCCTACCCCGGATGACCTCGGCTTCCCCGGATCCTCTGTTTCGATCTGACATTTGATTGCGAATCTACGGTTCCTGCTGCTCGCCAAGAGATGATGATAAGGTCTCGCGGACAAGCCACACGATGAGTTGATTTGTACCGCCATTTTCACCTCATTCTTTTCTTCTGTCCGTCATATAGAGATGTGTCCAACTCCAAAACGACGTCGCATTACCCTAAATCGGTTTATTTTGGTTTATCCGGATTGTGTACTTGTGTATAATGAATGATTTAGATTAGAGAAAAGACTCATTAGAGAACAATTTTTTAGATCGTGTTTGGCTATTATATGCCCACCTTAATTCATATTTTTAGTTTCAGCTCATTTAAAAGGCATGTGGTTGAAGGGATTATGCCTCCACCATGAACACTAATAATCTCTTTGCCTGCAAGATCCTTGAGCAGCTCTGCTGGATCTTTGGCTCCTCCATGTTTGAAGAACTTCTCTCTCAGCAATGTTCCCGTGCTCAACGAAAGCGGATCCTCTTCACATATTGATTGCCATATCGTTGACGCAAAGCACTTGGCGTATAAGTAGCTATAGTATCCTGCACATATACATACCAGAGTCAAGAAACATCTGCTGCTGAGACCAAAAAAAAAAAACAAAAAAACACTTTGTATGCATTTAGGTAGAGATGTCACCTGCTCCATAGTTAAGTAGGTGACTGAATCGAATATGCCAATGTGTTCCTTCGACATGGTTCCAGCTCGTGTGTTCCCGTTTCAGTTCAGCCACAAGATGACTCACGTCTCTTGCTGTCTCTGGTTGTTCCCCGAACAACATTTGGTCGATCAATGCATAAAACACCTATCAAAAACCCAAACAGAAACTGACGTTGATCTCTCTCTAGTTTTGGTTTTCTGCATTGAGAGCCTATTTGAGAGGTGAATCAATTAATCAGACCTGGCGTTGCAGTTCAGTTGCTGCAAACATGTTCCTCGCACCTTGTAATGAGTTCACCAACTTCTCGGGTATTGTTTCACCGGTTGAGTAATGCCGGGCAAATCTCTTCAGGAGGCGATAGTCCCATGCATAGTACCTGAGGGACGCATAAGCACACTCAAAATTAAAGAGTATTGGAAAAGAGTTTTAATGTAAGGAGTATACTCACTCAAATAGATTTGAAGGCATTTCCGCTAAGTCAAGAGCCACCCGTGTACCGGAAAAATGTTGGTACTCCTGCCAAATCCAGAAAACAGAGCAATCAGCAATGCAAAACCAAAGTTTTGTGGAGGGGGGGGGGGGATTGTAATTAGCTCTCTGTATTGATTAATTTGCACCACACCGTTCTTGAGAGCAGAGAGTGTAGTGCGTGGCCGAATTCGTGGAACAAAACTTCAACTTCAGAGTGATTAAGTTTCACGACTGACGAATCACGAGCTCGCGAAAAATTGCAAACAAGAGCCAAAACCTGCAATAAGATCAGGTCAACAAGCAGCGTGTAAAGAATATGATATTCCCAGGAGGCAGTTTTCGTACTTTTAGCCATACATTTAAAGCAATGAAGGAAAAAAATGAAATTTGATCAACTATACAGGAAGTTGGTATTCTGTATCAGAAATCCTTCGTCCTCCTTTGATTGCAAAGCTAGCACACCCAGGGTACTTGCCTTTTCTTGAGTACAAGTCAAGGTAAAGATACCCGAGATCACCCTGCAAGAGACAGTGGCATGATATGTTAGAATGAGGGAACAAAGACGGTGTGCTACCAAATAATTGGCTATCTTCAAATGAACTATTATTATTTACATGTACAAGACATATTTAAGGATATCTTAGTTCGTAAACAACATACCTCATCCGCGTGATGAAGAGACATTTTAATCACATCTGGATGCCAGGATTCACCAGGGGCCAAAGGAACAGCATGAAATGTTGCACCAAATAATGACTCAACAAGCACTTTTAGGCCTTCAATACACTGAGGCAGAGGAAAAAATGATGCTACAACCTGTACAAGAATATTCCAACAGAGTATGATAAGATAAATCTTTGCAACAGTCTCTCTCACGGAAGAAAAGAGAACGAAAAAAATATCCTAAGAATATCAGAAACGAAGATTCAGAAACCCAAGTGCTTTTGCGGCACTACAATAAGTGATGCCACTACAGCAAATTGGACAGAAGTTAAATAGCAAAAACAACTTACACTGGTGTCCACATCATTGACGGAGGATTTCATCATTGAAGTATAGTAAGTCTCATCCCATGGCTCTAATTCTGCAGATTTACTACCACATTTCTCTCTTTTAAAGTCTCTAATGGCTATGTATTCCTACGGATATGGGAACTGGTTATTAGATCCTTAGTTTTCCATAGCAAGAACATCCTAAAAAACTGCAAGCTTTTGCAGATTTAGTGCGAAGGTAAGCTTACTTCGTCCACCTTTGGTTTGATTGTCTTGCTCAGGTCTTGTAGGAAGGATGTCACAACCTTTGGCGATTTTGCTAGGTTTGGTTCGACCATAAAGTCAGCGTAAGAATTACACCCCATCATCTGAGAGCAAAGAAAAAAACGGCTATTACAATAAGCAAGTGCAATCTTTTAACACAAAGAATAAACTACAGAGCATCATAAATGAATATGTACTAACCTGGGCAAGCTCATGGCGTGAAGCAATAAGCTTCTCAAGAACACCATGATTTGAATGGGGAACAGAATTTCCTTGAATATATACCATTTTCCTAACCTGAAAAATAGAGGTTTTAAATTACAATGGTGTTGTAGGTACATAATTAATGCAACTTCAAAGCACATTTCCCTGTTTCTGATATAACACCACTCTATAGTACTTGATTATAAAAAGCTTGTAAGTTACCAATGAAAGACACTTTAATCTCCCACCTCTACCCCTCAGGTTCGAGTGTCAGAATAAGGAAAAAGAGCAAAATAAGTAAAGTAGGCACCTCTTCGTCTGATGTCCATTGCAAAATGGAAGCAAGGGTTCGGGGATCAGTAGTTATTCGAAACCCTTTCTGTTTCGAGT
Source organism: Arabis hirsuta (assembly GCA_964056655.1). Taxonomy (NCBI): domain Eukaryota; kingdom Viridiplantae; phylum Streptophyta; class Magnoliopsida; order Brassicales; family Brassicaceae; genus Arabis; species Arabis hirsuta. The sequence continues at coordinate 24,494,877 of OZ053302.1, read as the reverse complement.
TATGAACTGATCTTGTAGACCCTTTTGGACTCCCTGAAGTGGATCGGTAGATAGGGTTGAGAAGATGATGCAGATGTCGAGGGATGCGTGATACTGGAAATATATCAACATGGCCTGGATCATCAGCAATATTTCCGCTGAACCTGAATATGAATCATAAGGAAGTTAGCATTAATAGCACAAAGCATCATTATAATTTAGAGTTTCAGTAGAGTCAATACTTATGTATTCATGAATACTCACTCATTGCATAACTGAAAAATGTTGGTTGTTAAATTATTCACTTTATCTAGCTTCTCTGCAAAGAATAAAAGAAAAGGAATAAAAAAGGCATTCAACATCAAGTAAAACAGCCACATCGTAAAGGGTAAAGAATCGACCACAATAGATAACAAACCAGGGGATAGATGAATGCCACCCCGTTCAAAGTCCATTCGGAGGTGATGTGCGGTCCTACAAGCTTCTTTGGTAAGTAAGTTAGAATCTTGCTCTGCTTTTTTCACCGCAGCATACAGGGTATGGTTTGTGTTAAGATGCTGAACATCAAACCCAAAGAAGAATAAGTTAAGAGATTCCCAAAAATACTGTGTTTACTGATATGGATGAGAGTCCGAAGAGGTCATATATCCTCAGTTTCTACGGCTGAAATGAAAATTAATTGAGATTTCAGATCTTTCATACAGCTGCGTATTCAAGTATAATCAAGAAAACTGTGATTTAACAAAAGGTGATTTAATTATTGTCTCTTCCTTTTTTAGTCATTCCAAGATTTAGACGTGTAAACCAAAGAAGGAAAAACCGAAGTTGAGCAAATCCTTGGTCACCTCACATGTAGATAATCATTCATTTCCATTGCTGCTTTATGAGCTGCCTCAACAAATTCCCTATTATATAGAGCGAAGTAACCCGGTGAAAAAAGAAATCAATAGTAGAACATAATAAACCAAGCATGTAAGCTCAGAGAGAGACCTGTCAGGATGGGTTTGTCTACAGAGTTCAGCAGAGTCAACAACAGAACAAACCTACAAGATTCAGATTCAGAAGAGAACAATCACTACAAGCAAGCAACATGAGAACTGGTAAAAGTAACACTAAGAACAAAAGCCGCAGCAAGAAGAACCTACAGTGTCTGAGATCTCATCCATGGCTTTAATAATCTCTGGAGACGAAGGCATTCCTGATATATAGTTCACCAACTCCCCAGACCTAAGAAAATGGTTCAAAAATCTTTCTTCAATAACCAAATCACATCACAATAACTCTTTTCCAAAAACCCAGTACATCTCTCTAATGATCTGCCTGAGCGACAACACCATCCCATCAATTTCAATGGCTATCTAACGAAAAAGGAAAGATCTTTAGGATAAAAATCATACCTTTCAATTGCATCGGCGACGAATCGCTGAAACCCTTTGGCCGTCTTAAGATGATCGAAGCCATAGAGACCGGTGGCGTCTCCAGCCTCTCCGCTCCGGAAGTTTCGGACTATCCATCGGGTCGGATTGCTATGTGGCCGGAGTCTTGACGTCAGCTTCCACATTCTCTACTACTATGTGGCGGCTTGTGACGGAGGACCTCCACCAGGTTTTTGGTAGGGGACTAACAAAGCGTTGATGTGCTTTCGTGGAGTGCGTGCCGTTTTGGGGACAATGGAAAAACGTCACAACGTCTGTGACGGGAAGTGAAAAACCACAAAGGCTCTCAATTGAGTATTCTCGGTTCTGTCCGAAGACAAAGAACTTTTTCAAAACCGGACCGGGGTGAACCATGAACCGGAATATTCCGATTGGGTCAACATTAAAATCCGAATATACCGGATCGAACTGACAAAAATTTAGAAATTGGCGAACCAGTTGAACCGTATTAGACGGGGTTAAGTGAATAAATGTAAAAAAAATTCAATTTTATACTACTAAATTATGTTCTAATCATTGATACACTTCTAATTTTTCAATAATTATTAAAGTGTTTTACTTGATATTTGGATATTAAAATCATAAACACCAATAAAAATAAAGTATAAAACCAAATATATTAAAATTTTCAAAATATTATTGAACTCGATCGTTGATCTGCATATTTATTCATTTTCTCTTATATTTAAATTCATTTTACATATTTCCAATTCTTTTAAATTATAATATGTAAGTATTTATCTTCATCGTAAATTTTTAATATTTTTATTACTCTAAAATGAAGTACAATATCAATGAAATAAATTTCTTGTTTTAATTTCGTATTTACAACAATAAAATACTCAAATATTCTTGTATGTAATACATTTAATCATTAATTTTCTTATTTTTGTTTTTTTATTTGATTCAAATTTTTAGTAGTTATAAGTAACAATAAATATATAATAAACATGAATTATTGTAATTTTTTTTTGCTTAGGTGGATACCTTAGATGGAGAGACATCTCTAACTATATATATGATTTTCTTGCAAAACTATAAACTATTACCCATCTTTTATGGTTAATCATTTGATTGATCCTCCGACGAAGATTTGGAATTTGGCATTGATAAATGCGATAATAGTCCCTGAAGACGCAGAGATTACACATAGCATGCCTGTAGGAAATATACTAAGATCAGACTCGGTGGGATGGTGTCACACAAAATCTGGAATATACACAGTTAAGTTAGAGTTTCAAATCGAGAACGATAGTATATATGCTGATCAAGATTTGATCCTTGGATCGACTATTCGGCTCCTGCAAGCACATTCTTGGAAGATAAAATGTCCATCCAAGCTACGACATTTTATCTGGCAAGCTCTTATGAGATGTCTCTCGGTGGGTGTCAACTTAAATAATAGAGGTATTAGGAGCGATACACGGTGTACCAGATGTAGTATGGAGGAAACGATCAATCACACCCTTTTTGAGTGCCCTCCCGCTATCTAAACATGAGCTTTATCGATGATTCCTACCGCACCAGGGGTATTCCATGTATCGTCAGTCTTTACAAATATAGATTATTTATTCTGGAGAATGCCTCCCGGATATCAGGAAAAGAACTTTCCGTGGGTTTTATGGCATATATGGATAGCAAGGAATGAAAAAGTTTTTAGAGGAATCGATGTGGCTCCTAATATTGTCCTACGCAATGCAGTGGCAGAAACTAAGGCATGGGAGAACGCCCAAAATGAGGAAGCGCCACAATCATGGAATATGGGGTCAACGACAGACCCCCCAACATATGAAGGTCTGAAATGTTACATGGACGGATCTTGGAAGGATACTGAACTAGCCTCTGGCTTAGGATGGTTTGCTTTTCAAAACACGAGACGAAGCTTATCCCCACTGCATTCGGAGGTAGAAGCGCTACTGTGGACGATGCAGTATCTGATTTCTCGGCAAAGGATGGAGGTCGCGTTCGTAACAGACTGTTTAGATTTGGTGAAGATGGTGTCTACAGCGAAGGAGTGGCCAGCATTTGATGTTTACCTCGGAGAAATTCTGAAGTTAAAGGAGCGTTTCAGTTACTTCTCGTTATCACTCATCTCGCGCACTTTGAATTCCATGGCTGATCGGCTAGCGAATTCTGAACGTAGAGTTACTTATAATGTTCTTTTTGTAAGCTCGTCTCCACCTGTTTGGATAACCAACTGGTGGTAAGATAGTCTTATTATGTTGTTGACAAAAAAAAAAAAGATTGTCAAATAAAAATAAAATAAAAAACACTTCGTTTTGAATATTTGATCAAGTAAAAATAAAATAAAATAAATTTATAAATTTTAAATTAAGTTAAAACGGTGTTCATATGAGTCCCGAAGAATACAAATTAGTGGAGACAAAATTTACAAAAGATTTTCAGCGTGGTCCAAGAAGAACCGTTCGGGGTAGTCCCTCATATCAAAATCAAAATTTTTGTTGTATAATGGCCAGTGTAATTCTCTCATAATTTATGATAATAATTCATAAATTATTTTGCTAAAAAAAAACCATAAATTATCATTTGTTTCGATATTCTATATTTTGCATAAGAACCACATTCATTTAATTCGGTGAGAGTGTTTGTCTATTGTTCAAGCTTTATTCTACAATCACACATATTCTTCTTTATGCAAAAGCTTATTTAACCTAACACAAGCCTACTCATTCAAGGCTGGTGGTGAAAACGTCGCAATCTTTAGACGCCTTGAGTGTTTCAAGATAAACTTACGACTTCTCTCTACATTCCATCCTTTGTAGTCTCACTTGAAAATCTCAAGATCGAACATAAGAGCACCTTTCAACGCTTAGAATTTTTAAATAAATTATAATAAAATGATAATATTAAGTTTAATTATTTGTTTAAATTTTAATCTATAGAAATGAAATATGATCAATCATATTTAAACAAGTGTTGAGTGAATCTCTAAATAAAATGTGAGGAGTTCTTGTTTTAGAACAGTATCTTTCTCTATCTCCTACATTCCAATTTATTTTTATTGTTTTATTGGTGAGAAACTTAGGGAGAAACCATCCTTGTGGATGTCCTAAACGTTTTAGGGACAGAGCTTGGTTCATCTCATTGAAGCATAGGAGATAAACAAACATTGTCATCATGGATCTGAGTGCATTATCAAAACCATTAAAGATCTTAAACAAGAAAACCCACAAAGTGTTTCATAGTTTCAAAGGTTCTTTACCACGGTAAGCTTGAGTGATATAATTTCAGTGAATGTTGGAGCATATGCATAAGTAGATCCACTTTGTTTCACATGTACAAAACTCCAAGTGTTAAGTAGATGGAAAATACTACCAGTATGAAACTTTGCTTCTCGGGAACCAGATCCCGCATAATAGATAAATCTTTGCAATGAAGGCATCCTAAGATAGAATTCTGTCACGTTGTCATTTTCGGCTTTATCCAAGACCAAGACTTCAAGAATAGGACAGTACGACTTCAAGAATAGGATAACTTTATAAACCAAAGAAAATGATCTCTTGTTATTCACATTGAAAAAGGCTCTAAGGCAGTTTAATGCAATATGAAATTGCTAACATGTTGCTTCACAGCAACGGCAAGTAAAATGAACTCTTCGTCAATTAAGAACCCTAATTATAAAATTTGCCCTCTTTCTTTCCTTTGTTTTTCTTTTTTTTATATCATCACAATGACATTTTATTAAGTGGTAACGTGCTTCACACAATCAGATTTATAATTTGCTTTGTATTTAGTTATTTTACCTCTTTTTTTGTTTTTAACCTGAAAAATTAAATTCAAAAGAAACTAATGGAAAAAAATAGTATCATCAATCACCCAAAAACCAACCCAAAACAAGGACCAAAAAAACAAAAACAGTGCCAATTACACAAAGGTAAAAGATTATCGTCTAAAACCATGACGCAAGATAAGATTATCGTCTATCATCAACCGTCGTTGTAGCTCAAAATTACTTTGAAATAAAAGGCCAAATTCAAGCAAGAAGAAACGATTCGACAAAGAAAACAAACGAGAGAAACAAAGCAAATGGTTTAAGATATGCAGAAGCAAAACTGGTTTACTGCTTTTCTTAAACCACTTTGGAATCAGATGGTTTCATAATTTTAGCCAAACAGAAGCTCACATGTCGTTGAACCTCTAGACGAACGTGCCAACTTTCTGAGCATTTCAAGTTCGTACTCGGAACTGACGAGCCGTGGTGAGATTATTGCTTTCTTTAAACTCCTTGAATGTTTCAAGATAAACGTCGCGAGCTCGCTCTCTATGTTCAATCCTCTGTAGTTTCTCCACTTCAAAGTTTCAAGACGGTACATCAACGTTTCAGGAACAGAACTTGGCTCATCCCAATGAGTCATTCCTTTGCCAGCATTAAAATCATGACCCTCAATCTACAATAAACCAGTACTAGATTAGAGATGAGATCAACAAAAACCTGCAAAAGCAATGATAGTTTTAAGGGTTAATATATGATTTACCTCATGGAGTGTCAGAACTCGTAGTTTCGGAGAATGTTGGAGAATAGTCATAAGAAGATCCCACTTTTTATGACATGTGCAAAACTCCAAGTCTACAAGCTGATGGAAATTTTTACCAGTAGGAAACGGCGACTGCAAATCATATACACAAAGACTATAAAGAGTGTCTAATTTGTTCAAATATTTGGATTTCTACGTCTACTTGAAGGAAAATTAAGTTACCTTTTCGGGTAAACACAGCGAGAGACATTTGACTGAAGTAAGAGAACCGAGGATATTGTCGGTATTCCAATAGCCAGCCTCGATATTTGCATCGACGATCTCAGGCATTTTCTGAATCATACACTCGTCACTTTGATCTAAAATCTCTAAATATTTCAGAGAAGGAGCATTCGACACAAACTTAGAATGACCACAAATAGCCATTTTTCCATTATAGACTAAATTTTGTAATGAAGGCACCGTAATAGAGAAAGCTTTAACATTGTCACCCATTCCTCGCATCACGTCCAAGTCTTCAAGAATTTGGCAGCTTGATAAAAGTTTTCGAAGGGATTCATCGTCTAAGTAAATCACCCAACTAAGCTTCAATGTTTTGAGCAACTGAAAACATACCGGGAATATAAGATCGACAAGTGATACATTGAGAGTTTAAGCACCACGAGTGTTCCGCATGTAAACAAGCTCTGAGGCAATTTGGCAAGCTTATTATTATCAAGTGAATGTCAATGAGAAAACACCAGCTCACGCAAACCTCTTCCAACAGCATTTCTAACCCAAATTATCCACAAACCGCAGAAATATTCCATGATCAACATAAAGATTTCTACCACAATCGAGGTACTCGAGTTTAGGCACAAACTTCCAAAGATGTTCCCATCGTTTAGACAAAAGACACGTGTTCAGGACATCTTTTGTAGGTAGAAATGAAAGTATCACCAAGAGATAATCATCGGGCAACAAACTGATTCTGTCTATGGATCCTTCCAGATTTTAATCCAATGATTTTGCTGTCAACATAGTAAGAAAGAAAAACCCAATTCAGACACAAAACGTTGAAACACTCTTTCTTTACTTTTTTTAAAATTTTTTATTTTATTTTTACGAATCTGTATTATCCATGTACAATATGAGAATATATACCTAAAACAAACAACAAAGATTTAAAGTTCGATGTTTTTTTTTTGTTCTCATGGAAACAAAAAGTAACAGCAGTTTATAGAAAACAAATGAATCAAATCAAGCAAAACCCATCAAAGAGAGATTGAAACAATACCCAAAAAGTGTTATACTTATTCATAAATCATAAGAGAGTAAAGAAATGGGTACCTAATCAGTCAGAACTTGTGCAGTCATTTTTGTTTATCATGACGATTATATGGTTCTAAGAAGAAGATTTTTACATATATATATATATTCCCTATATATATTTATTTTTTGGTTGCCATAACAAAATACTACTATATATTCGGAAATCATGGCAATTTGGATCCACTTCCCATATCCCACTAACAAAACGATATTGTAGAGTACTTTTTAGGAAAATGTATTTAGAAAAATCTGTGATTTTGATATCAGAATCATTTTCAGAAGAGAAGAATCCCTCTATACATATGAAATTTAATCACTTTCAGAACCCACGTAATTATTGTTAGGTCCCGTACAACCGGATATGAAACGCAACTAGGTAATGTTGTATAAACAACAAGACCATTTGATCGAAACCCATAAAAAAACGATTCACGGAGACGAGATATGATATCTCTTTCTTTAATCCAAAAAATCGTCCGTAGTGAGACGGTTTATGCGACTATGGATCCCAGGATACAACCGTGAGATAGACTGATTTCGCATCACTCGAAAATCAGAATCAACGAACCATTATACTATGATATACTCTCTGCCTAAGAACTTACTTTTTTTTTTTTACGTATGAGACGCAAAAAACAGAGAGGACGATGCGTTGTTTTTGTGTGTATGTCGACGGTCTCCAAGTGACGTGATAAAGGCTGATTAAATAGCCAAGGAGAAGTCGATTCTCAATCCCACAAATCTCTCATTGTTGAAGAGGATCTTTGACGAGAGTGGGAAGTGGAAGCGTTGAGGAGTTGGCGAAATTTAGGGAGAAGATTTTGACTTGATGTCAATCTCATCCAATCGCTAAACCACAACTAAACAATCCGACCAAACCGCAACCAATCAATTCGAACCTTAAACCACACATTTCTCATTCACCTTAATCACATAATTTGATACAATTAATAAGTCCATAACCATGGCCCATAATGTATCAAAACACGTCCAACAATCCCCCACTTGAATAGAAATTACTCTAAACATATGCAGACTCGACTGACTCTATTACCTAAAAACCTAGACAGACTCTTGAGAGTATATGCGAAAACTAACTGTGTCTGAGTTGGTGGCGTTTTTCAGCCTTGAACCACTCATTGTTAATATCTATCGGATTTACTTGGCCAGATGGTGAACATGATGTTTTGAACCATCCGGAGTTTGGTGTAAACCTAGACAACAGGTAAAAACCCTGCTTCGTTTTCTCGTAGAACGTAGTTCTCTATTGTGTTGATTGTGGCTTTGAACTTGCCTGGTTAATCATGAGTGAACTTGGAGAATATAGCCTTTTTCTTCATTCTCCTAGAAACGACCGCATTTCACACTCACAAGGTGATTTACCATCAACTTTGTTTTTAGAAGTATCTTGTATTACTTCATTAGTATCTCAAAGTATGGACTTGAATCATTAAAAGCAAAGCTTATCCTCTACACATACAGAAAGCACTATTCATCATCCTAGGAACTGGGAGAAGACAGAAGTCTCTCAGTGCTCTTAGCAGATTTAGTTTGATTTAGTTTTCCCTTTGAACCTACATCATGGGATCTCCAATCATAGTAAGTTGGGTTTCCATCAAACGTCCTCTTAAGTCGTAGGCTTTAAACCCATTCCTCTTGATGATTTTGTTACTTGATCTCGTGTTAAACCTTTAGTAAATGAATCCGCTAGGTTGTCTGCTGACTTAATGTAATCTAACGTGATTACACCATTTGAGATTAGTTGTCTAATGGTTTTATGTCGTCTTCTGATATGACGAGATTTACCATTATAGAGATTACTCTGTCCTAGCTGTAGCTGATTGACTATCACAGTGTTCACGAATTGGAGGCACAGGTTTCTCCCACATCGGGATATCTTCCAAAAAATTTCGAAGCCACTCTGCTTCCTCTGCCGCTTTGTCTAAAGCTATAAACTCAGATTCCATGGTCGATCTAGCCAACATAGTTTGTTTGGAAGATTTCCAGGACACTACTGCACCGCCAAGTGTAAAGATGTATCCGCTTGTCGATTTTGAGTTTTTAGAATCGGCGATTCAGTTTGCATCACTGTATCCTTCCAAAACTGCTGGTTCTTTACCATAGTGCAAGCCATGATTTTTAGTATAACGTAGGTAGTTTAATACTCTAGTTATAGCTTTCCAATGCTTATGTCCCGGATTACTTGTATAGCGACTCAGTACGTTTACTGAATGAGCTAAATCGGGTCTAGTACAATTTGTTAAGTACACCAGACTCCCGATTACTCTTGCATACTCCACTTGTAACACCGCTTCACCATAATTTTTGGTCAAATGAAGTTGAGGGTCTACTGAAGTTTTTGCAGTTCCAGTCGAATAGATTTTGAATCTATTGAGTATCTTTTCAGCATAATGATCTTGGGATAGGGTGATTCCTTCGGGAGTTCTTATAATTTTTATCCCTAGAATTACATCCGCTAGTCCCATGTCTTTCATGTCAAATTTTCCTTTGAGCATGGTTTTAGTTTCATCAATGATATCTTTTTCGCTTCCGGTAATAAGCATATCATCTACATATAAACCCAGCAAAATATATCCTGTTGGAGTAATTTTGATGTATATGCATTTATCGCATTCATTTATGCCGAACTCATTTGACATCATTATTACACTGTCGAACTTTTCATGCCATTGCTTAGGCGCTTGTTTAAGTCCATATAATGACTTTACTAGTCTACAGACTTTGTGTTCTTGTCCTAGGATAACAAACCCTTCAGGTTGTTTCCTATAAATCTCCTCTTCTAAATCTCCATTTAGAAAAGCAGTTTTTATATCCATTTGATGGATTTCTAGATCTCGTAAGGTTGCAATGCTGATGATCATCCTGATTGAAGTTATCCTCGTTACAGGAGAATAGGTGTCAAAGAAATCATAACCTTCTTTTTGTCGGAATCCTTGCACCACAAGTCTTGCCTTGTACTTGTCTGTTGCGCCATCAATCTTCAATTTTTGTTTGAAGATCCACCTACACCCAAGTGCTTTAAAACCTTGTGGTAACTCGGTTATCTCATATGTGTGATGTTGCAGGAGAGAATCTATTTCACTATTGACGGCTTTCTTCCAATAAGGTGCGTCTGGTGTAGACATGGCTTCTGAGTATGTTCTTGGCTCTCTTTCTGCCAAAAAACCTTCGGCCAGAAAGGCTACCAAAAAATCATCCCCAAATGATTTTTCCTTATGAGCTCTTTTTCTTTGTCTAGGTTCATTTTCAACTTCTTCTACTTCATTTGCTGACGTACCGGAAGTGCTTGCTTCATCTCGTTGTTCACGAGTTCGCTTTGGATTATTTGTGTCCCTACACGAGAATATTTGTTCAAAGAATGATGCATTCCTTGATTCCATAATTGTATTTGTTTGTATATATGATATTTCTGATTTATGCACCAGAAATCGATAAGCACTACTGTTGTGTGCATATCCTATAAAAATACAATCGACAGTTTTAGGCCCAATTGTGGCCTTTTTGGGTGGTGGTACTACCACTTTTGCTAGGCACCCCCACACTTTTAGGTATTTGTACGAAGGTACTCTACCTTTCCAAAGTTCATATGGTGATTTTCCTGTAACTTTATGCGGTATCTTGTTGAGGATATAGTTTGTGGTAAGTAGAGCTTCCCCCCACATGTTCTGGGCTAACCCAGATTCCTGCAACATCGCATTCATCATCTCTTTTAGAGTTCTATTTTTTCGTTCCGCAACTCCATTGGATTTTGGTGATTAGGGAGCGGTTATCTGATATATAATGTCATTTTCTCTACAAAATGCATTGAATGGTTCACTATACTCTCCTCCTCTATCACTTCTAACTATTTTTATAGTTTTCTGAAGCTGGTTTTCTACTTCGAGTTTATACTCTTTGAATTTTTCCAGCGCTTCATCTTTGCTATGTAACAAATATACATAACAATATCTTGTGCAATCGTCTATGAAGGTGACAAAGTACTTTTTACCGCCTCTAGTTGGCAAATATTTTAAGTCACACAAATCTGTGTGTATTAAGCCTAGAGATTCGGTAGTTCTTTCCACTTGGGGTGATAGTTTTTTAGTGAGTTTGGCCTGTACGCAAACTTCACATTTTTCTTTACTTGATTTGCATTTTGGAATTAAATTCATATTTTGCATTTTTTGAATTGTTTTATAATTAACATGCCCTAAACGTTCATGCCAAGTATCAAACGACTCAACCAAGTAAGCAAGAAGATTTTCATTCATTGAAGTGGAAACAACAATAGAAGCAGAAGCAACATAAACATCATTTGGACGGACCGTTATCACAGACATCTTAACAAGTCCACCCTTCACAAACCCCTTTCCCAAAAACACCCCACGCTTCCTAAGGATGAGGTTATCAGAGTCGAAATTCACAGAAATCCATGATTGCTCAGCACGGTTCCCGAGATCAGATTCTTCCTCATGTCAGGTACATGCTTCACGTTATGGAGGTGAAGTTCACGTCCTGAAGTCAGCTTCAGAACCACTTTGCCCTTACCTTCAATCTTCGACACTGCCGTGTTCCCCATAAAGAGCTTTTCCTCAGCCATGTTCTTCTTGTACATGGTGAACATGGTCTTATCGGAGCAGATGTGTGTGGTAGCACCAGTGTCGTAGTACCACTCCACCGGATTGTCTTCCACCATGTTGGCTTCAGTAACCACAGCGCACATGCATCTTCCGTCAGATTTGCTTGAGCTTTTCCATTAGCTATAGCCTTTGCCTTGCTCTTGCAAACATCAGCTTTGTGCCCAATTTTTCCACAATGGTGACACTTTCCTTTGACTTCTTTTCAACATTTTTCTTCTTGAAGTTCATGGAACTTGACGCTTTCAAAGATGCAGAGGTCTTTTTCTGAGGAGACATGAGTATGCCTTTGCCTTTGAACCTGGCCGTTTTAGCCTTCTCCTCCGCCATGTTAACATCGTGCCCCTGAATTTTAGCACTGTTACCATGAGCAGCCCGGTTGTTAGCCTCAATCTGCAGTCTCCGGATTAGTTCCTCAAGAGACAGAGCCTTACGCTTGAACATGAGGTAGTTCTTGAAGTTCGTCCAACTCGGAGGTAGCTTCTCAGTGAAGACCCCACAGATCGACATTCCCTCCATTTTGATCTCTTGACAGATCCGTTGGAGAGCATCCACTTGCTCCATTATTGGTTTGGAGTCCACCATGTTGAAGTTCAGAAATTTCGCCGTCGAGAATCTCTGTAACCCAACGTCATCTGTTTTGTACTTCTTCTCCAAAGCCATCCAGAGTGCTTTGGAAGATTTAGCGTGACAGTAGATCTCATACAGAGGATCAACCAAGCGGCCTAGGATCTGGCCTTTGCACACATAATCTCCATGGATCCAAGCTTCAACCGTCGCAAGTGTATAAGCATCAGTGTTTCCCGGAGGAACCACATGCCTATCTTCTTGGAGGTACTTTTCACAGTTCAATGTCGTCAAAAAGAACAACATCTTTTGCTGCCAAGTTTTGAAGCTTTTCCCATCGAATTTATCCGGCATCAATTCTTGGGAGGCTGAGCTCGGCATCGAGGGAATCATAGAACCAGCCTCGTTTGGTAATGTCAGAGGACGAAGACTAGCACCGAACAGAGCTCGGCGTGTCGTTTCATTGGATCCATTTCCGGTTGAAGTCCCAAGAGACGCATCAACATGTGTTGTTTGAGGGAGAACAGCGGGTGTCATATTCATGGTCACATCCATGTTGTCGTTGTTGTCGTTGACTCCAGCCATCTGCAGACCAAACAACAAACACATTAGTACTTAAAGATTTATTTAAACAAAATAAATCAGAATACTTAATGATTTATTTAAACATAATAAACCAATATATTTAATTTAATTGAATCTAGAAATCGTTTCAATTAAATTTAATAACTCGTTACACAAAAATGTTATAAACATTTGTGAGAGCATGTTATCATGTTGTTCTGGTAAATCCTTTATTTGCGAGACAAATATCAATAACCAGAACCAAACCGGTTTAATAAATTGATAGTCAATAATCAATTTACGTTAGTTTATGATCAATTGGGCCGTAAGCAACAATAATAGCCCATTTGTTTGCTAACCAATTGTCAATAACCAAACTGGTACTTTGTAAACCAGGTCAAATTAATTAAAACCAAGCTATCGTCAACAATCATATGGATGAGTGATGAAGACGACGACCTGCCAATAAAAATTTCAGGCTTCCACAAAACATTATAAAGCGTTTGCAGAGACTGATTTTTGGTCGCATAAAAGACGATTCACAAACCAGGTAAAAAGCGTTTGTAAACACGTTTTAATTCTGTCTGTGCTATTACGGATCGCAAACTCGCCCAAAAAGGCGTTCGCGGATTCGATTTACAGTAGCGATTGGAGCGTTCTTGGATTGCCACTGCCGGATCACAAACTCGTCGTAAAGACGTTTACGGGACCAGATGAAAGTAGCGATGGCAAGTGTTTCGCAAACTCGTTTAAAAAACGTTCGCGGAAACATAGCATTGTTTCAATCCGATTATAGCCAAAGTTAAGAGTGGATATTTTTTGGATTAAGACTGTTAGGTCCCGTACAACCGGATATGATACGCAGCTAGGTAATGTCGTATAAACAACAAGACCATACGATCGAAACCCATAAGAAAACGATTCACGGAGACGAAATATGATATCTCTTTCCTTAATCCAAAAAATCGCCCGTAGTGAGACGGTTTATGCGACTATGGATCCCAGGATACAACCGTGAGATAGACTGATTTCGCATCACTCGAAAATCAGAATCATTGAACCATTATAACAGAGAGGAGGATGTGTTGTTTTTTTGTGTGTATGTCGACTGTCTCCAAGTGATGTGATAAAGGCTGATTAAATAGCCAAGGAGAAATCGGTTTTTAATCCCACAAATCTCTCTCATTGTTGAAGAGGATCTTTTGACGCGAGTGGGAAGTGGAAGCGTTGAGGAGTTGGCGAGATTTAGGGAAGAAGATTTTGACTTGATGTCAATCTCATCCAATCGCTAAACCACAATTAACCAATCCGACCAAACCACAACCAATCAATTCGAACCTTAAACCACACATTTCTCATTCACCTTAATCACATAATTTGATACAATTAATAAGTCCATAACCATGGTCCATAATGTATCAAAACACGTCCAACAATTATTTCATACTTTATCATATGAAGTTTTAGGAGATTTCATTTTTAATACTGTGGGTTAATATGGAGGATGGTTTATCTTATAGTAGCTTACTGACACTTATTCCCATACAAATTACAAATAAATTTACCTTGATTGCTCTATCAATAGCTCATCTAAAACAATATAACCACATTAATTCAGACAAGGAGTGAAGGGGGAGTACCTTAATTGATGTCTACTTGAGAGTTTGTCCCAAGTGGCTCCATGAATGAGTCGAAAGAAGATGACCATTCCATATTCCGAGTAATTCAGATACCGATACGTTTCTATATCCGATGCAATCACTTGACCTAATATTATAAGAAGCGCAGAGACAAAAAAAATCATAATCTCCTGACTTAATTTTCCATTGAGTACATATGTTTGTTCGCTAATTGAAGATCTAATTATAACCAAGGCAATCAAGTTGAGCAATTTTCTACCTACGGAACTGGAAAGCAAAATGCTAATCACAATAATTAAATTGATCCAAGAAATTATATGGGAGGTAAATAAAAACACAAGTATTACCCATGTAAAATTGATCTCTGACCAGTCTCATCTTGTCCTCTTCGTCTGGTGGCACAAGGACTTCTCCGTCGAGTCTTCTTCGTCGATTATGGCATCAATTGACAAGTACAAGGAGTTAGGTTTCACACAAATTGAGCTCAATGAACTGTCAAAGGCAGAGAGAGACGAGAAATTGGAACTGATACAAGGAAGCAGCTTAATGAGTTTCCATAATCATAAAAAGAAACCGGACTTGGAAAACTCTTACCATTAATGTTACAAACAAAAGAAGCTAAACAACCCATCTGATCAATCACGAACATGACTTAGACAAGAACCAGAAGCTCTCTCTCTCTCTCTGTTACGGGTTTTGTTAGTGTCGATAAATCCCAGTCTAGAAACTCTTGTGAGTTCGAAGATAGGGTACATCAGAGACTAGAGGACGACTACTGAGGAAGAAGAATCATCCAGAAGTACAGTGATTCAATGGTGGATTGATGATGATGATAAGATCAGAGATTTTAGGGATTAGAGAAGAAGATAATTGTTTAATGGGAAAAATGTCAAAAAACGCTCGAACTTTCAAAAAGTGGACAAAAAAGCTTCAACTTACAAAATGCCATTTTAAACTCATATTTTTTGTTGACTTTTACAGAAAATGCTAAAGTTTTGTTGACTCGGCCATTTTAGCCTCGACGTTAAATAGACCTTTACAGTGTTAACACTCTGTTAACGATATCCGTTAAAACAAAACGATGTCATTTTGGATTGAATAAAACGACGTCGTTTTATCTGTTAAAATGTCATAAAAAGCTCCAATTTTTAAAAAATAGCCAAAAAAGCCCCAACTTTCAAAAAGTGGCAAAAAGGCTCCAACTTTCAAAAGGTAGTTGGTGTATTATTCGAAAGTGGTTCGAGGAAATCTCGACCACGACTTCAGAATCGATCCGTTTAATTGATTCGACGAAATATTGAATTGCTTAAGAGGAATTGTGATCCCAGGGATCAGACCAGTGAGTTATTGATTCCTCTCTAAGTACAAAGTAAGCAACCGAGTCGCTGAATTGACATTATCCAGGATCTGATCCGAGAACTTATTCTCTCCTAAATTGATTCGGATTATGTTCGGAAGCGTGAAAAGAAACGACGAAATCTCGTCGGAAAAAGCATTACCTTGAAGTACAAGTAACAGAGAAGCACTAAGTTTGAGAAATCCGATGGGATTGGACCGGAGAGGGAATTGAAACGGAGAGACAGCGTTTGTAGATCAGTTACATTATCGATTCCACCGATTGGGAGAGAACCGAATAAGGCTTCGATTGGTTACCACGTTTGCAAACGAGGTACCTTTCAACCGCCCGTTTGTTACCAATCAAACGATCGTTTGAACGGGTGGTTGAGACGGTCGTTTGCAACTTCGTTTGCAAACGGACTTTTGATAAAAAGGTCGTTTGAACTAGACATGGATATTCGGGTAACCATTCGAGTTTCAGGTCAGGTATCGGGGTCTCCGTTTTAGGAATATAATATCTATCATAGTATTTAAAAATTTGGGTTCGATTTTGGTTATCCAAAAGATTCATACTCGTTCTATTTAAAGATTATTCGAAATATTCATAATTACAGGGTATTTTTTTGCATTTAGTTCGATTACCGTATTTTGAACTCGAATTATCCAAATAAATTTTGTAAATTTTATAGCTAATTAAATTGGATTTTTATCCAATATTGACAACAAAAAGCGTAAACTATATAAAAATATCAAATTTTAAATCTAAGTATTTCTTAGACTAATTTATGTTTCAGATATTTTAAGTATCTATTCAATTTTGATGCACTTCGGTTTGGAGTTTCATTTTTTGTTTTTAGAAGTATAGAACCCGTTTGGGTATTTTATAAATAGTGTTTGTTTCAGATAATTTCGACTTATGTTCGGTTTAGTTTTTCGATTTTGGATATTTTGCCCATCTTTACTTCTAACAATATACAATTTGAAGTGTTTGTTTTTAATTGAAAATTTTTGTGTAAACATGCACTAGACACATAAGTCAGGGTGCATGAAAATGTTATGAACTTGTTTTGACCTTATCGAAATAAATATGTATAAGTTCATGCATAAAAAAACTGAAAATTGTTCTGACATTTTTTTTCACACATTTCAAAACATTATCATCAAATATATTCAAGAAGCAAAATCCTAAAATACCTCACGCAGTTTCTTACTTACCTCCTATATATATGCAATGTTCTATATCAAAGCTTTCATTCAACAAACACACCAAAATATAAGCGGTGAAGAAGTGAGACCTTTAGTTGTAGATAAAGAAATTGTGATCCTCTTTTTAAGGTAAATATTGTTTAAAATTTTCCTAACAAATTTAGTCTACATAAATAAATTTATTAATATGTTTGTTTTCAATTCTATTGTGCATCTTTGATAAACAAAAAAAAAAAGAAGAAGATGAACTTGATTTTAAAGTTTATTGATTGGTTGTTGCTTAGATAAACATTTTCATGTACGTAGTTAATTAGATTCTATATAGTAATAAAAATAGATTTATGTGTTTATAAAATAATTAGTGAGAATGCATGTTATTTTGGGTGGTTTAAGTTTCAAAATATCGTTTTCAAATTTATTTATATTAAGTTAAAAAAATTTAGAAAACTTAACGTACTAATATTTGGGATTTGGTTTTCGTAATATTGCAATTTTTTAAAACAGTACAATTATCTCGTATAATTAAGAAATTTATACTGATTCGATTGTGTTTATATATATATTATGTCCAAAATATATACTTTTCGATTATTTATTTTGGTTCGTTCAATTCTGTAGGTTATCTTACGATGTCTGAGCAACGTACGGAATCATCTAGGCGGGGAGCAGGACGTCGGCGAGCACCACGCACGACTTCATCAGTTCAAACTCGTACTCCGGTAAATTACCATTACAATATAATGTTATGTATTGTGTTACTAGCTATATGGTTATGATACAAATTTATAAATTATGGTTTTTAGAAAGAACAATGGAATGAACATGAAGAAAAAATATTGCTCGAATTATACGAACCCGAGTTATCAAAAGTGAGTTATATTCCGGTTAATATTAAAAAACCGCAACGTACGCATATTTTAGAGGGTCTCGAAAGAAAAACGGGTAAGAAACTCAAGTGGGACAAGGTGAAAAACAAAATCAACACTTTAAAGAAAAAACATAAGATATGGTTAGACCTTATGAACCGGTCAGGTGTTAGCGCGGATCCAATTACCGGAATGATCCGAATGGACGATGATTGGTGGAGACAATGTGAAATGGTATGATTCTTTCCTACTTATAATAAATTTCAATTTCTTTTACTTAATAGTTAGAAAATTAGTTATTACATTCTTTCTTGTAGGAAAACGATAAAATTAGTGCATTGAACCGACTGCCCCCAAAACAATGGGATATAATGCAACGCATGTTCAGAAATAGTGACATATCAAATCAATATATGTATGATCCTTTGAATGCATGAAGAGGGATAGAAGAAGAGAACGATGATGTTGACGTAAGTGATGAATACCAGTCTGATGAAAACCCCACTACGGAAGACTACATTCCTGAACCCCTAGATGAAGATTTTCAACAACCAGACTTATCATTTTTTGGTACACCGGAAATGAATGAAGAAAGTCCTATCTTGGAGCAACAAGATAGTGATATTCGAGCTGGTAGACAAACATCACGAGAAACTCCAACAAATACCAATGTAGGTGAACCATCTCGAAGGAGGGCATCTCGAGTCCAAACATCTGCTAATAGAGGTTGTAGCACTCGTCGAAGAAGGGAGTTCGAAGGAACATTTAATGATGCCTTTCAGGGGATGGCCGATGCGAGACGAGCAACCGTTTCTGCATTACGTCCAGATCGGTTTGATCCGGAAGAGTTTAAGAGTTTTAAAGTAGTGTATCGTATTTTGAAATAGTTACCCATCCAAAAATTCGGACCATTTTGGTGGGCATCAGTCAATGCTCTGAAGACATGCATGGTGGCGTAATACATTCTTAGACGAAGAAACTGCAGATGAAGATTGAGTCAAGTTTTTGGAAGGAATTACCGGTTACGATCGAGATGGAAACTATAATGGAGCAAACTTACAAATTTCAATCCTTTTTTAAGTGGTTCTAGTGGAGGTAGTGGCAGATCGTCATCAGGCAGCTCAATTGGACAAACATCTGGAAGTGTTGCGTATAGTCCACCAGGGTTTGCTTAGTTTTCACCCTCAGCAATGATGAGCCAATTTTATACATCATCAGGTTCAGGATTCAATATGCCAACTCCAATGATGAATGCACCTTTTACGCCAATGATGTATACACAAGGATTTAATATGCCAACTCCAATGATGAATGCACCTTTTATGCGACCACCTCCTGCAAGCCAAACACATGGACCAAGTGGTATGGTCAATGCATTTGGTTTATCAAACATGCATAGTACTCAAGCTAGAGGCGTCGAAACTAATACTAATACGATGCAAAATCCTTCACCAAGCCACCAAACACCATCTAGGCGTACTGCAGACTTAGGCTATAGGTTTGGCACGCCTTCGAGAATGGGTACTCGTCCACGACATCTAGACTTCATAGATGATCCGACGCGAAACCCCCAGTCTTGTCATTTTTAAATTCTTGTAGTGGAAATCTTTTTAAGTTTTATGTAGTATTTTCGTTGTTTTCTAATAAGTTTTTTTATGAAGTTGTTTTAATTATGGTTGTCCCATTATATATATTAATTCTTATTTTAATAGTTTATTTTTTTATTGTCAGGCACGTATTGAGGAGTTATATGCCCAAGGAATACACAATCTGAGTCATGAAGAGCTGTGTGAATTGTTTATGCTTGAAGATGACCAAATTGATGATATGCTTCTGTACCCTACGATGATGTACCACGAACAATATTTTTCTCGGCAACCAATGCGCCAAGAAAGGGGTTTAGGATGGGCAAACATTCGGAGCCAAATAGAATGTGATGATGAAGCTTGCTTACATGCAATTAGGATGCGAAGGGATGCATTTCAAAGGTTATGTCACGTCATGGGAACCAAATATGGTGTAACCGCCACAGATAATATCAGTATTGAAGAAAGTGTTGCAATGTTTTTGTCAACTTGTGGGCATAACGAGGTTCAACGGACCGTAGCAAGAAATTTTGGTCGTAACCAGGAGACAGTAAATCGCAAATTTCACGAAATTTTGAATGCGATGGAGCTACTTGCGTGTGATGAACTGAAAACGCCATCCAGCTAAGAACTAAGTAGATATCATCGGGCTTTACGAGGTAATCACAATTATTGGCCATATTTCAAAGGGTTTATTGGTGCAATGGATGGGACACATGTTCCTGTAATACCACCACCAGAAGATCGGCGTATTTTCTGGGACCGTTTTGGTGAGACAAGCCTTAATATCTTGGCTATATGTGATATGGATATGTGTTTCACATATATATGGAACGGAGCACCGGGTTCTGTGCATGATGCTAGAGTTTTAGCGATTGCACAACAAAACAGTGAAAGATTTCCTAATCCTCCTTCTGGAAAATATTACCTTGTTGACTCGGGATATGCTAATAAAAAAGGTTATTTGGCACCTTACAGAGGAAATCGAAGAGAAGAGGTGAGGTACCATTTAGAACAATTCAATAATGGTCAACCTCCAAAAAATAAAGAAGAATTGTTTAACAGGTGGCATGCATCACTTCGATCAGTAATCGAACGAACATTTGGGATATGGAAAAAAAAATGGCGCGTTGTCAAAGAACTTCCAAGATACAAGCTTGAAACACAGAAAAATATAGTATTTGCTATAATGGGTCTTCATAATTTTATTCGACGTTCGACTATTTTGGATGAAGATTTTAACTATGCCGTAAATGGAGATGAAGAAACACAGAGACAACACACAACTAATGAAGATAATACCAATTTGATAGAAGAGTATGAAGCAACGACTGATGGAGCATACATGGCAACAATTCGTAATCAAATTGCGGATATGCTATGGGCTGATCGTAGATAGTAGTTGATTAATGTTTTCAAAATGAATAATTATAATTTATATTATTAATTTTAAATTATTTTTTTAATAATTTAAAAAAAATTATTACATAATTTTATCTAATTCTACTATTCAACCGCTACAATGCTACCAATTAAGCTTATATTGAACTTGTTCTTTACTATTCAACCGCCTTCTCTAACCACTGATTCTAACCGCCTTGTTGCAAACGACCCACTATTCAACCGCCCAAAAACTTTCAACCGCTCGTTTCAAACGGAGTCACCAATCGGACCCTAAATTCGCTCCGGATAATCGGAGCGCTGTGACCCGACCCGAAGTGCAATATACTTCGTGCCAATTATAAGGAGAATAAGCAGTCATGTTCCATAGTAAAGGACGACCACAAACACTACTATGGACAACGAGTAAAATTCAATAGTCTGGATTGCCAGGATTGTGATAGGATGTGTGCCGGAGATTTTTAATTTCAAAATCGATTTTTAGGTTACTTTTTGAAAGTTGGAGCATTTTTTTGCCACTTTTTAAAAGTTGGAGTTTTTTTGGCTATTTTTTTAAAGTTGGAGCTTTTTATGACATTTTAACAGACAAAACGACGTCGTTTTATTTAATCTAAAATGACATCTTTTTGTTTTAACGGATGTCGTTATCAGAGTATTAACACTGTAATGGTCTATTTAACGTCGAGCCTAAAATGACCGGGTCAATAGTATTTTCTGTAAAAGTCAACAAAAAGTATGAGTTTAAAATGACATTTTGTAAGTTGGAGTTTTTTTCACTTTTTTAAAGTTCTAGCGTTTTTTGTTTGATTATCTTTTCCAAAAGGGGAAAAGAACAGTACATAAGCGTGAGACTGACATTACACACATTACTAAACCGGAAATAACCAAGTTATTGAACCAACGATAACCGTAGTATTGATAAAGGAGAAATCATACGATTCTGATATGAAATCCAGTAACACTCTCTCGGTCTGTCTCTGACTAAAACCAAAACCTGAGAGTGGCAAGAAATAAACGACGTCGCTTAAGCTCACAAAAGCCCATAATGATATCGTACAGCAATTTCCATCGGATTCAAGCTTCTCAGCGAGATAACTTTTTTTTTTTTTTTAATTTTCTTTTATTTATTAAGACAATTGCAAAACTATGTATCATTAAGAGTTATCTATTTTTTTTTAAATGTAACTAATTGTGAATTTTTAAAACCTAAATCTTAAAATTTGAAAGTCTAAAAAATATTTCGACTCTTAAAAACCCGTAAACCTTCAAAACTAAATCTTAATACAACATAGTTAACCCAAACATAAATGATATAACGAAAAAATAATTTTGAAAAAGTGGCATTTTTGCAATTTTTTTGAAGATGTGGTATTTTTGAAAAATGACATTTAAAAATAGCATTTTTAAAAATTTTTCTTTCGTAATAAAATAATGCTTACCTTTCTTTCGAAAATAATTCATTAAAACTAGAGGTGTCAAAACGGGTAACACGACCAACCCCACATGGGTTCGAAATTTTAGGAGGCGGGTTTGACCTGACCCATTTATTATATGGGTTAAATTTGCATACCCAAACCCAATAACATGAAATCTATTTGCTAAATGGGTTATATGTACCTATATACAAATTAAATATCATAATAAACTAATTAAAAAAAAGCGACACCATTTCATATTATTATAAATAAATCCAACAAAAGTCAAGTAATAAACTAAATTAAAATATATTTGTATCTTAAAATAAATAAAAACTATAAAACCATAACACCAATAAAATCAATAGAACAATAAAATTATAAAACCAAGATTAATTTTAAAACACTTGAATCTTCGTTGGATTTATTTGCGGATGTATCTATTTCCTCGTCATCATCATCAGTTTTATTGTGTACAAATAAGAAGAAAAATATATCATCAACTGGAATAATATTAATAGGTAGTATTAAAATCAATAAATATAAATAGTAAATTTACCTTTTTCATCAGTTGTAAAGCCAAATAACAAAGACCTTGTACAAAATAAAGTTTGATGTAACCGACTCCGGTATTTGTACAAAGTAAAACTGATATAAGATTGGAATCCACCAAATTTATGTTCACGAGATAATCAAAAATTTTACAAGCTTTCTTGCGGAAATGGGCGTGATGTTGAGATGGAAGGTGGTGATTTGATTGACTCTCTCAATTCGTGGTGATTGATTCTCTCAATCCGTGAACGAACAAGTTATTTGAATCACACAAACAACTATATTCGTGGCTTTTAAAGAATAGAAGTGAATCTCACACTTGTATTCAAAAGAAAAAACAATTCTTCAAAGAAACATATTTTGAAAGAAAACGAAAATACCTTGATTAATTTGATTGAAAGGTGATTTACAATGATCAAAGAACTGAACTTATATATGCTCGAAACAAAACATCTCTAAGGTCTAAAACAAGAAGCAAATCGTAAAAATTAAATAAAAAACAAGCCGTTGGAGAATTGATGACAAAATCGGCCAAATAAGGTAAATTGGAGGCTCCTTGTATCTTGAAATCTTGGGCATAAAGGTGTGATGTCATGGGGCGTATAGAGTCGTTGAAAATCTATCCAAAACGCAGCAATTTAGCAGAAAGAGCCGTTGGAGAGATAAAGCACCAAATGTGAATGTGTTGAATGCACTTAGGTCCAAATAAGGCAAGTGGTTCTTTGAGTGATCTCAACTGACCCTCTGCGTTTTGGTTGATTTATTGACGTTCTTTAAAGCCTCTAGTTGATGTAGAATGTCTCCTGGTCGCCAAAGATAAGGTTTAGAAATTGAATAACTTCTAAACCAAAACCGATCTTGTCATGAATCCAATTAATCATGGTTCTCTGATGGCTCAAGAATTCATAACAAGTCGTTTCATAGCTTGATTCCCTCTGGTTTAGCTGCAATCTTCCAATGAGTGCACATAGGTCCAACTCGGGTATGTTTGGAAACACCCAACTTGAAAACGCCATATCTCCTTCATATGAACTTATATTGGGATGAATCAAGTTCGACGTTATTCTCTGATGAGTTAACTTTCTAGAAATGATTGTTTCATCTTTGAACTCCTTCTAGTTCGTCTTGTAGGCTCCTTGGAAGAAACCTATGTCCTGATTGAGTTCAATAGGCCTTGTGCATTCGGTTTGATTGAATTCTGGTTCAACTACTGGTTTGATGACCGCATCATACCCTCTCTCTTCAAGAATTTTTGTCCTCAAAACTTTATTTCCTGCACATAAATAGAGCAAGTTAGAATCATGAACCGTTTGAGGGTTTAGAAAGTTACCTTGGTTTTGATCAATTGGTTGAGTGTCGGATGGCTCTTCTTTGACCGAACAAACCGAACGGAACCGAACACGAACTAAACCCAAAAATAAATCGAAATGCCCACCCCTAAGTGAAACAAGATTCATGAAACAATATATCTCTGGTGATTCAAAACAGGTTCTCTAATAGACTCATGGACTGTGCAAGAAATGTTTTTACACAAGGCCCTGCCCATGGGCTTACAATTCGTTAAATTTTTTTTTTTGCAAAAAGACCCTAAATATCTAAAAAATTAACATGCCAAACGGCTACATATTTACACAAATGTATTAATCTAATTACGTACCAAATAAAATATTAAACTGCCCTTAACACTAACGCCCCCTCTCAAGATAAAGCATGAAACGTCACATGGAAGACAATGGTTATCGCATCTCATAATTCTATAGTTGTCCCAAATGAGTATTTAAAATAAAATTATAGCATAAAATAACGCATGTGTGTTATCCAATTTACATGCGTTGTTAGTAGAAGCCAAATTACAAATTGGATCGAGCTCTAAAAGTATAAGATAAAGTTCTACATTTCAAATAATTATGTATTTTAAAATCTGATTATATGGCACGAAAATAGAAACAAAATAGTTGTGTATTTTAAAGTTTGTTTTAACAAGCCGACAAATTTTTTTTTGTTTTAACAAAGGTTTTTGGGCGAAACAGTTTAATGTTTATATGCGTATGTTTAAAAATGAATCTATCATATACAAGAACTGAACCCGGGTTACGGAAGATGTGTCAACCAACCATTAAACCATCAAAGCTTATTAGCAATAATCAATATGATCGACATTTAATTATATAGCTACGTCACATGATTTATTAGGAAATACAAAATATATAAAACTACACATAAGAGGATTGAACTCGGGTTGAATTAATTATCAATCAATATTAGATTCTATTGGGAGTTTTCGTGCTCGACACCTCCAAGTTTCTGATGATTATGGAACTAAAAAAAGATTAGTGCCGTAGAAATAGATTAGTCGAGGATTAGTGATATTTGCCTTAGAAATGAATTGGTTTAGACTTTAGCACCACTTACCTAATATACAGTTTACCCAAAGTCAATTATCTTAGTCTGTGATCCACAATCTTCTTTCATATATGGGAAAAATGTCATTTAAAAATACCGAACTATACGGTTTGACCCAAAACAAATACCAATTTGTTAATGAGTCATAAAAATCACAAAACTTGCATTAACTCGGCCAAATTAGGTATACAATTAGTCAACTTTAACAATTTTTTTTTAAAACGCTAACTCCGTTTATTGTAACTATTAAGTTTCAAAACAATGTTGTTTTGAGATTATGAAAAATGGCCATTTATATCCAAACTCTCCGTTTTGCGCCAAAACAAATACCAACTTTTTAATGAGTCATAAAATACACAAACTTATGTTGACTTGGCCAAATTAGGTATAGTATTCGTCAACAATAGATCGGAGCCCGGATCCGGAGACATGGAGAGACGAGACCCTCCAAGGTTTTAGCATGAGTCCAACAACTTGTTAGGGCACGAGATCCCTAAAGGCCGTAGCCTGAGTCTGGAAATCTAGGAGGGCACGAGATTGCGATAACCTAAATCTAGAGACATGACGAGTTAGTATGAGAACTCTCATGGAGACCTATGGCCTGAGTCAACCGACTTGTCCCCTCTGAGACTACTGAGAAGTTCTCATCATTTTGTGGGGTAGAGCCGGAGGCGAACCTGTTCCTTACGGCCGAGCTGCATTAGAGCGATACCCGAATATGATCTTTCGGGAGACTAGGCCACTAATCCTAACAATTGTGATTCTCCTTTCTTTCTTATAAAAAATCTTGCTATCTCCTTCTTTTTTATTATAGCATCCGAGATTATGTCTAACATCCCGTGAGTACTTTGAGGTAAAATGAAAGGAAACTAACGACCCTAAACAGAGTGATTATGTTGCTCACGCTACGATCTTGGAGGGTCTTATCTTTCTATGTCTCCGGTCCGATCTATAGTTGACTAATATTATACATAATTTGGCAAAGTCAACATAAGTTTGTATATTTTATGACTCATTAAGAAATTGGTATTTGTTTTGGCGTAAAACAGAGAGTTTGGTATTTAAATGGTCATTTTTTATAATCTCAAAACGACGTTGTTTTGAGACTTAATGGTTACAATAAACTGAGTTAACGTTTTTTTAAAAACTGTTAAAGTTGACTAATTGTATACCTAATGTGACCGAGTCAACACAAGTTTATGATTTTTATGACTCATTAACAAGTTGGTATTTGTTTTGGCTCAAACCGAATAGTTCGGTATTTAAATGACAATTTTCCCTTTGATATATATCATCTTGTTTTCATTTTATATTTACTTTAGTTTTTGACAATATCTTTTTTGACATTATATATCTTGCAAATATTTACTTAATTGTTTGGCTTGCTTAGAACTTGAAATACCTAAAAGCATCATCTAGCTTAACTTTTAAAGTTTCTTGCATACTTAGTGAAACTATTCAATTTCTTTGTCATCCGACTCTTGATTACTATACCAATAGGCATTGCGATCGGAGTTTTCAATTATGGAATTTTAAAAATTAGCATACAAAAACAGGCTATGAGATTTTTGACATCAGTTCCAGAGAGATTTGCAACAGCCATAAAGATTTGTTTTGTTTTATGTCTAATTACTTTTTTTTTTTTTGTATGAAAGAGGAGAAACCCAACCACTATCTCCGAGTCTACCTCCAGCTCTAGGCGTGATATGCCTCGATCCTAGGCAATGCACAAACCATAGTAGACTCCCCACAATTCTACCAACGGAGCTGAGCATATGCCTATGTTTAAGGAGAATCCTCCACACCAGGCTCCATACCCATCTCTGAGAACCCCTCCTGCCGTGCCCAAACCTGGGTTACCTCGCGAAGCTCCATCGGTATTTAATCTCATCCAAACCCTCCTCTGGTGGTACCCACGCTATAAATCTCTCCACCTGCGGCCTCGTAGCCTGCCTAACTCGAGCTGCCGAGTGTACCATCGATACCTCCTTTGCCAACTCCTTGATAAATTTAACTCGATCCCTACACTTCCCAATTTTCCCGAACACATCACCACACCTCCATTTCCAGCTCCACCAAACAGCCATTGCAAACACCGTCGCCCACTTACTACCTCCCACTTCCTCACCCTCACCCAAGTTACTATAAATCCACTCAAGAAAGGGCAATGTAAAGAAAGTTTGAATCCGCCGTCGGGGAACGATCCTATTCCATAACCTTGCCATCGCCGGATAATCACGAAGCACATGAATATCTATCCCACCTCTACAAACCTGGCAGGTATCGGAATCCCCAATATGCCGACGCAATCTCTCCGCATTTGTCATGATAACCTGACGCACCACCAACCACAAAAACAATCGAACTCTCTCTGGTGCTATCACCTTCCATACCCTCTCATAGAGCTTTGCCATATTCGGCCTTGGATTGTGATCCCGAGTCAGTAGTGTATATGCCGAAGTGATTGTAAACTCTCCATCGGGGCTAGGGAGGACCCCATGAAATTCTATCTCTTGCGCCCGTAAATTGGTCCAATACCCTTGTCGCGTGTCGTACTTCATGTGGTACATACGACTCAATTCGATCTAATCTCCATCCTATGCCTTTGCTCCATAACTCAGCACTCCCATGTTTAAGTCGCCAGGGGGTAAGGCCCCAACCAACAACTCCTCTAACGGTTCGTTCATCAACCACTTATCTCTCCAAAATCGCACTACTCGGCCATCCCCGACTACCCAACTAAGGCCTGGCAATACTACTTCTCGCAAACCAATACCCACACTACGCCATGTGGAGGACCAATGGCTTTTAGCCACTAACCAAGATGTGTTGTGTACCTCTCCAATCTTATACTTGGCTCTCAAAACCTTAGCCCACAGACTAACGTTGTCATGAAGAAGCCGCCAACCAACTTTCCCCAATAACGCCTTTTTCATGTTCTTGGCAGATAGTATACCCAATCTTCCTTCTCCCTTGGGTAAGCAAACGGTCTTCCATCCCACAAGGTGTAGCTTTTTCTTCTCGGGTGTACTTCCCCACAGGAAAGCTCTTGAAATTTTATCTAAATTCTCTAGAGTACTAGCAGGTAAAGAGATGGTACTCATCGTATGAATCAGAATTGAAGACAACACCGCTTTGGTAAGTGTCAATCTCCCGGCTAAGCTCAGAAATCGTCCCTTCCAACCTGATAGTCATGACGCAACTCGTTCCAGAACCCCACCAAACATATCTTTATTTATCCTCTTCTGTAGGATCGGCATCCCAAGATACTTACCCAACTCCTTTGTTACTCCAATCCCGCTCTCAGCACTAATCAGATTAGCAAAGTCTCGATGCACATTTTCGAAAAAAAATATCTTTGACTTCTCCAAACTTACCTTTTGACCTGAAGCTAAACAAAACCGCTCAAGTACTTTCTGTATGACCCGTATCTGTGCTATGGATGCTTCCGGGAACAAGATAAGATCAACAGCAAAACATATGTGTGAGATTTTCGGTCCTCCACGAGATAAACTGATCGGTCGCAACTCCTTCGCCGCAATCGAGATCTCAATTTCGTGACACAATCTCTCCAAACAAAACACAAACATATATGGAGATAGTTGATCACCCTGTCAAAGACCACGCGCTGGTTTAAAGGCCTCTGTCTTCTCTCTATTCCACATAATGTTCATCGAGGGTCCAGTAACACAACTCATGATCAATGTAACCCACTTTTCTGGTAGCCTAGCCTCGCATAAGGTATCCTTCATAAAGTCCCATCTTATCCTATCATACGCTTTCTCAAGGTCTAGCTTCAGTAACATCCAACCTTTTCTCTCTTTCTTCCGCCGCATTGAATGAACCGCCTCTTGAATAACCATAATATTATCCATGCTAAGTCTGCCTAGGATGAAACTTGATTGTGCAGGGCATATCAACTTTATCATTACAGGTTTAAGCCTTATCACCATTGCCTTTGTAATTGTTTTAAACAAAACATTACACAAGTCCTGGACTTTTCTTATTTCCTCGACCAAAAGGTCATTTCGCCTCTGAATGTCCCCGAAAACTTCCCGATTCCAGTTCTTCAAAACCACCTGCAACCTATTCAAAGCCTCTGGAGTCTCAATATCATTATTCCAGGACGTTATTAAGATTTCTTTGAATCCTTCATGCTTCATCCAAGCCGCTTCGAATCGAAAGGGCCTCCTTCTCGGATTAGCACTCGTCGCCGGTTGTAGTTGGACATAAAGAGGAGTATGATCCGAGGAGAAGAATGGTAGATGAGTCACCACTGCCTCCTGCCACTTCAACCTTGCATGAGCGCAACAAAAAACTCGATCTAACCTCTTTGTCACATACGTATACGCCATATTTCCACGCCGCCAAGTTAATCTATTACCCTTAAATCCCATATCTATCAAGGAGGACTCATGTATCCAATTCCCAAATGCCACAGAATCCGGGGACAAACTTCACTCCCACCGGTTCTCTTGTCAACGCGTAGAATAGTGTTAAAATCACCACCAATCACCAGCGGACCATTCACTATTTGAATGACCGTTTTCAATTTCTTCCAAATCCCACTTCTTCGACTGACTGTTGGGGCTGCATAAACAACTATTATGTGGAGCACTTCCGAGTTGATCGTCACCGTAGCGTAGATGAACTGATCTGAAGACTCCACTATGACAACCACACCTACACTCGATATCCACAACAACCATAAGCCACCACTTTGCCCTACAACATCCACTCTAAACGAGCCATCAAAACCCAAACCTTGACAAATCCTCCCTGCCCTGTCTCCACTTGCGTGTGTTTCGAATACCGCTAGCATATCTGTATTAAACTTCTTCAAGATGTAGCGGATTAATCTCTGAAATTTAGGTTTATTCGCCCCCCCCCCCCCCAGCAATTCCAGAATAGACAATTCATCATGACTATGCACAACCGATCTTGAACTGCCGGGGCATCTTGTTACGCACTCATAACAGACCCACGAGACTCCCCCTCCAGCATTTCACTCTGCCTCACCGAATCTTGATTCAGAATTACTATCTCAGCTCCCTCCTTAGAGTTCTCTTTACCTCCATTCGTCTGTTTTTCAATCTCCATTTCCCCCATGTTTTGACTCCCCTCTTTATCGAAGACTCCTCCTAAGCGACCTGCACATACTGCGTCGACTCGCAGCCGCTTCCCCGATTCAGCTCTCTCTATTTCCGATCTGGTTTGGCCAAACACCAAACCTCTGGTGGGCCTCTGCACTCTACTATGTTTCCATTTTGACCCAGCACTTTCTATGGGCCGGACAGGCCTGTTTCCTCCATTCCTCTTCAGTTTGAGGCTTTCTTTGAGCCCAATTTGTATTTTTACCAAGCTCACAGAATTAACTCCATCTTTGACGTGGGAATCACTATTTCCTCTTCTCCCCTGATTCCCCAATATTACATTCTCCTTGTTACTAGCCTGAATTCTTCTTTTTCCCTTATTTCCTCCGTAAATATCTCTTCTTCTTCCAACCCACCAAATTTGGTTGATGTCATAATATTCGGAGATATTTCTTTCAAATTCTTTCCTGATTCGACGCGCGGCCCACCTGCGGCAAACACTACCTTCTCCGCCGGAGGCTGCGATCCTCTACCTCTCCTTCTGACCACCGCAAACTCCGTATTTTCCAACTGCCTTCCACCAGATACCTCCGTCTGCGTCACCATTGGAATAACAGGCGCTTTCGCCTTCTCCCTTTTTGGGCATGAATGAATTAGGTGCCCATACATACCACATAAAGAACATATATTATTCAATCCTTCATAAGCCACATAATATCGTTCCCCATTGACCATCACCGTACCCTTCAAAGGTTTAGTAAGGTCCACTTCAACACAAACTCGAGCAAACCGTGCCTTTTCAAAATTCAAAGTAGTTGAATCAATACGAATTGGTTTTCCCAATCCCTTTGCAATACCCATCAAAATCGTCTTATGGTAAAAGTTCACCGGCATGTTCGACATCCGAACCCATACTGGTGTCATAACGATATCATTTCTTAACGGATCAAACTACGGTGACCACGCTTGCACTACAAGACAACTCCCAAACGCTTTCCATGGACCTCCGGTCAGCGCTGCCAGATAGTCCTCCTCTGACTCAAATCGAACCATAAAGAAATGCCTTGGGAGATCCAGAATAGACATACCTCCTTGTGGCCTCCATAACTCCCTTAACTTCTTATGCAAGACCGGGATCGAAACGTTCCTTCCAAGTACTTTGACAATCATACATTGTTTCCACAGTCCATTCATCGCATCCAACACATCCTTCTCAATCGGGATTTCTGGCTCACCATCCTCTCCGTTCAAAAACTTCAGGTGCACTCTCTCCATAACAAACGCTTCATCCAACACACTTTCTGGCAGCAACCTGCCCCTGCACTACACCCCGCAACACGATGTGCCCATGAAACCACACCATCCGGAGGGTCCCTAGTGGCCGATCCTTCTCCCCAACATCGCTCATCGTCTCATCCTGGACCGCCACATTCGCCAACCCTAAATCGCCCATGTATGTTTCTCCTTTTATTTTTTTTATGATTAGATAAGTCGTTTCTTTTTATGTTTACTTTCCTTTGATATATACACACGTATAACGAATGGATTCAAGCTGGATATTAGGCCTCCACAATGTACCACCGACAGGTCCCACTCAACTTTCAAGCTAGCAGGTCGAGTGCAAATCTTTTTTTTTTTCAAAAACTCTTACCTAATTTGTTTTTTTGACCATTGGAAAAAAATATCCTACAAATTGTTACAATTAAATCACGGTCCCAGTGCAAATGCACCCTTGCACCCCTCCAAAAGCCGGGCCTGACCAACAGTGAATGGGAAATCAAGTCGAATCTAATTAAAATGGTACAAAATAACTATTTCTTTAGTTTATCTCATGAAATTATCATCAAGTACTTGAATACCTTTGATATGTTATGTATAATATTCAAGAAGAATGAGGTACCTGAAAACGTGATCAAGCTAACTCTTTTTCCTTTTTTGTCTCTGAGACAAACAATACAATCCCCTAAGTTATTGTTATTTTATGTGATTCTCTGCAAATTTTGTTGATCATGATTTTAAGGCCATTTGATTCGACTTAATAAAACTAAACTACTCGATGTTAGTTATCACCGGCTCGCTCGCAGAAAACACACAAACAAAGAGATTCACATGGTTGTCTTTCTTACCTATGAAATATTTTAATGTTTGTAGCTATTCGCTTTAGAAGATTTTAGCAAAAGAAAAAAAAATCGTATTGGTTTTCAATATATATAATTCTTCAATGTATATATTTAACTTCCTTGCAAAAATACTCTTTATTTTTATTTTTATGGATGATCTGGATAAATCCGACAAATTCTATAGGTATATATGCAAGCTCGTGGAGGCATAGCCGGATCTTGATACCGTTTTCTGAGTCATTTAAGTTGTTCACTTATAAAAAATTTAACTATACATGTATATTATAAAATGTTTGATGTGAAAAAGAAAAATGTTACTAAGAAATTTGGCTAACAAAATATTGTTTGGATTCCAAATATAAAAGTTAATATATATTATATGAAAAGAAATTTTAAAGAAAGAAGTAATTTACTTTCTTCTTCTTTTTATTTTATATATATAATTTTCATAAAAAATATAAATTTTTTCTTTTTCATAAAAGATTCTAAATATCTCAGGCTCTATACGTCCGACTCTATATGGAGAATAACCATACCATGTTAAACATATGTGTTTGAAGGAACCAACCTCCAACGTCATTCTAGCGAGGATCCTTCATCTTCCAAGCAAGCATTGAGCCCACTAATCTAGAAGCAACACTCCAAGTTCCAAACGGAAATTGT
This sequence comes from Arabis hirsuta, assembly GCA_964056655.1. NCBI lineage: Eukaryota > Viridiplantae > Streptophyta > Magnoliopsida > Brassicales > Brassicaceae > Arabis > Arabis hirsuta. Next base: position 24,461,604 of record OZ053302.1, on the reverse strand, counting down.
GTCTCTATGAATTTACGCTATGAGACCTAGGTTGTTTATCTTTTCCCTCAACCACTATATATGAGTTAAAAATATTCTTCGCGCCGAGAAGACTCGAACCTAGGGCCTTTTCAGTGCTTTGCATATGGGTACCACTATGCTAAAAGCCTCTCGGCCTTACAATGGGAAAACGGCATTTTTGGACCAAAACTATTGCCATCGGGTCTTTTTGGACCTGATCTTTTAACATTGGCCAATTTAAATCCGAACTTCAAATTAATTCAAATTCGATACCCAAACATACAATTTTATTGTTGATTTAGACCTTGACCAAGTTACCGTTAGTCAACGTTAACGGAACAGTGACATGGACGATACGTAGACAAAAGGAACGACCTTTTTGGACCAGAACTACTACCATCGGGCCTTTTTGGACCTGATTTTTTAACATTGGCCAATTTAAACCCGAACTTCAAATTAATTCAAATTATTTTTTAAAAAATTAATAAATTCACCTCATAATTCTAAATAAAAATCTAGAATCAGAATTAAAAATAAATTTTAATTTGATATATATAAAAATTATAAATCTGAAATTTAAATTGAAACTAAAATTTTCTAAAAAATTACATTTAAAATGAAAGAAATTAATATTTCTAAACCATAATATTAATTATAATCATGATAAAATATTTATATACTAAATTTTATCAAGTTCTAATTTCCAATCTTAATTCTAAATTGCATACCTAAATATCTAATTTCCTATCCTAATTCTAAATTCCAAATCTAAATATCTAATTTTCAATCCTAATTTTATCAAGTTCTAATTTCTAATTCTAATTTTGGATTAGCCCAATTTAAATTGTTCTTGTTTTCTTGCTCTTCTCAGTATTCACTGTTTGGATCGAATTAACGGTGGGACTAATTTTTGGAGCAATAATTTGTGGGAAATTAACAGATTTGGTTGGTCGTGTCTACATAAGTTTTCACTTGAGAGATATTTATTTTCACGTTACAAATTTAATCATTCAATTATGGAAATAATGATCTTTTGATGTGATTCTATTTGAACCAGACAATGTGTATCACAAACACTCTCTTCATAATCGGCTGGTTCACTATTGCCTTTGCCAAGGTTTGCTATTTTCTATGGTTTTTTGGGGTTAGTTAAGTGGATACTTACACTATGATACATTGATAACTAATTTAGTAAATGACTAGTATGATTTTTTAGATATTTATTTGCAAGAAACACACTCCATTGGGGTGTTATTTATCTAAATAACATACAATTTTATTAATTAACATGTTAGAGTTTTAAAACTTAACATTATTTTATATTTAAAAACATTTTAATTGTGAAAAATAGTAATAATTATTTGAAATTTAGAATTATGATTGGAAATTAGAACTTGATAAAATTAGGATTGAAAATAAGATATTTAGGTTTGAAATTTAGAATTAGGATTGAAAATTAGATATTTAGGTATGAAATTTAGAATTTGATAGGAAATTAGAACTTGATAAAATTTAGTATATAAATTTTTTATCATGATTATAGTTAATAGTATGGTTTAAAAATATTAATTTCTTTCATTTTAAATGTAACTTTTTTTTTTTGTGGAAGTCCCCCTGGCCCAATGGTTCGGTTAAAGATTTATTAATGCTTCTACACTAGAAGATCTGAGGTTCGAATTCCAGAAGATGCGATTTATTGATATTGATTATTAGTGAAGACAAACTTACATGAGATCTTCAGCGTGAGACAAAATATAATCGTTTGGCGTGGATCAAAGCGGAAGACTTGTTCGTTGTAGAATCGTCGATGTAACCGTTCTCATAATTTGTAATTGAATAATAATAAATCTAGACGTTTAAAAAAAATTTAACTTTTTAGAAAATTTTAATTACAGTTTAAATTTTGGATTTATAATTTTTATTTTTAATTCTGATTCTAGATTTAATTTAGAATTATGAGGTGAATTTATTATTTTTTAAAATAATTTGAATTAATTTGAGGGTCAGGTTTAAATTTGCCAATGTTAAAAAATCAGGTCCGGAAAGGCCCGATGGCAATAGTTCTGGTCCAAAAAGACCGTTCCTTTTGTCTACGTATCGTCCATGTCACTGTTCCGTTAACATTGACTAACGATAACTTGGTCATGGTCTAAATCAACAATAAAATCGTATGTTTGGGTATCGAATTTGAATTAATTTGAGGTTCGGGTTTAAATTGGCAAATGTTAAAAGATCAAGTACAAAAAAGTCCGATGACAATAGTTTTGGTCCAAAAATACCGTTTTCCCGCCTTACAATAGTAGTTTTCGGCTAGTTTACTAAATATTCTTAAACATACAGTAGATTATATGAGATATATTTAAGTCGGCTTAATCAAATTAACTCTAACATGATACAATATTATATAGTATAATACAATAAATTTATCGTTTTAATTTTGACCTGAAGAAAACAAAAAAGAAACATGCACATCTGCAAGGGCCAAGGAGTAGTAATAATTCATCAATACTTTTTTTGCTAAATATAATTCATCAATACTAGTTAATCTTGTTTTATTTTATTCGTTAGCTAGTAACGTAGATTAGTAATAAGCGCCAAAGAATTGCTAGTCGTCCTTGCAAGTTCCTCAACAACCTTCGTTACCTTCTTCTTCGTTTCTTTATTCACTTTCACCTCCTCGAACCCGTCCGTACAAGTCCCTTCGTCGGTCAAAGCCGAGCTCACCCACGTCCTCACGTTCGTTATATGCTCAGCTACCGAGTTACCATCTTGTAGATTTTTCATCTCTGTGATGGCTTGCTTGAGCTCAACAATTGTGTCTTTCATCTCCTCGAGGCAGTCCTTGAGGATAAGTGTCTCCGGTAACATTCTATTCCTTCGTCCCGCAGCAAATTTCTGAGAACTTCTTAGAAGCTTAGAGACTACTGATGTCGCTTCCTTTGCGAATTTCACGTTGACGCTGAGCGCCGTGGTGCATAGCTTGATCGGATCGGATCTGATGGCCGAGGAGTAGGAGGATAAGGACTTGTAGCATCTGTCAGGATATGTTGTCGAATTGCATGCAGTTTTCACGAACGTTTTGTGCTTCTGGGAGTAGGATGGTGGACTGGCTGCTGTTTTCTGGATGTTTGTAGATGCGAGGAAAACCAAGACGACGAGCGTTAGAGAGAAGAGGAATTGCGACATGTTGATGGTGGCAGCTTCCATTTTTGTTGTATGTTTTTCTAGGGCTTATCTTTGGGGTGTGAACAAATTTTATGGGGACGAACTGTGAAACTATCTTGTATGTTGTGTGTATTATTTATATACAACACACATGAACATTTGGTTTTTAAATTGAATTAAGAAACTGGACAGATCTCTTTCTTTGTTTAACGTTAGTAATATGGTGACTTTTTTTTTTAATCTTTCCATCATGTATAGTTTCTTCATATAACAACAAAACCATGTTATGTATCAATACATACGTAACATAATTTTTGAAAAATGGTCAAGAATCTGTATACTATATCATAGTCAACTCTCAAGTGTTCGAATTATATGTTCACGATACCTGTCGTCGAATGGTTCTTTATTTTATTTTTATAGCAGTAAAGATGAATCCGTTGTAATTATGTTCTCTTCATTTGCTATGGTTAGTGTGTACTCAACAGGACAATTAATAGGCCGGACTGTTATTACATTCGCATTTATGACAATATTTGACTACACCATTTTGAGCTAGGCAAATTATCAGGTAAATTCGATTCAATCAAAAAAATTTGGATATCCGTTTTGAATCAAAGCGAAGCAAATAATAAAATTTAATATCCATGTAAACCGAAACAAATCACAAATACTAATTTCAAAAATCTGAATATCTGATCCGATCCGTATATTACTTATACATACATATAATATGGTAGATTTATAACGTATGTTTATATTTTTTTACTTTTAAATATATTTAGCAAATATATTTATAGTAAAAATAGATAAATACTAACTTTATTTGATATATATTTCTTAAATAAAAAATATATATTTTATTTCTCACCGTTTTAATCTTTTGCTTTTCATTTTTTAAACAATTTATCCAATAAAATTAGACTCAGTTTATATATATATTTATTAATTAGTTTAAATCTTATATTAAAACTTTTTTTGGTTTAAAAACAGATATCAGCGAAGATTTGGATATCCGCAAATATTCAGAAAAAATCCGGATATCCGTCATCCGAAATTTTTCGAAGCAAAGCAAATCAGAAAATTAAATATCAGTAAAAAATAAATCAAATCACAAATACTGTATTTTTTCCGGATATCCGATCCGCGCCCAAACCTAATTTTGAGTATGCTAGTGACTACATTAACTTCTTTAATTTTCATCTAATTGATTGTTAAGCTAATTAAAAGAATGGTTCTTTTCACCATTTTCATTTTGCTATAAACTATTACAGTCATAATAGATGTGGATATAATAAAAATGGTTATCTTTACCATTTTCATTTTAACTAGTACATGAAATTATTAGTAACTATCATCATTCGTGATTGTTTTATTTGTCCGAGGAGAACACCGCATCTCCATCTAACGTTTTTAGAAAAGTTCTAAAAAAATTATTTAAAACAAAATATAAATAAAATATGAAGAAAGGTTCTTAAATGAGAAATTTTAGATATCTTCTCTCTTCTTTTAAAAATTTTTCTACTATTTAACTATTATTTTTTAGATCAAAATTATTAAGAACCCCTAGTAAAAATCTTTCGATGAGGTAGTCTTACAAGAATGGAGACCATTCTTTTATCTATAATAGTTAAAAGAACTCTTACTTGCCAATTGTAATAGTCAAAATTATTAAGATAAATACTAGTACTATATAAATATATAATTGTAGGAAGTATTAAATTGGCCAGTATTACAAGTTTATTCCGGTATTTAAGCCTACGGAAATGTGAGGTACGTACGTGACACGTGATGTGATGAACATGGATTAGATCTCCTCTTTAGGAGGAATAACTCATTCCAATCGATCCTCTGATTATTCGAAGAATTTATTATTTGCAAATTGGTTTGTCATCCATTACCTATACATTTTTTTTTTTGTATTGGTTGGCATTTGACAAATAATTTACTATTTGAAGCAAAGCCATATTTTCATCTCACGGTGTCTTTGATAAATTTTATTGGGACTCTAAATTTCAAGATCGAATACTATACCCAAAAATCTATACATATAAGTTTTAGATATCGTTCGATGCAATTAATCTATAATTCCATTCCTTCCACACCTCATAAACCACAGCTTGAATTACAAGTTTGCAAATGTATTGAGCTTAGATAAACGAGATCTTGTTCTCGATGCAATCTATAAATGAAAATATCTACTTAGCTTATCTAATATCATTTCTAAGGATGCGTCATTATCATTTTTATTTTTGATAACCCCGCGTAGTTATCATTACATTATGATAAGTTAATTTGCTTGACTATCGTAGTGAGTTTTTATGTTGGGTACCACAATTAAAATATGTTTGTGCTAGTTGTGTTGACGTGCTATCATCCGGATTCAAACCACGATACTCTCTTCGTTTTATACTAGTTGTGCAATTAAAATATGTTTCTAATCTTAATTTTTTTTTTTATATTACTCGTACAATTTCAGTACATATTTATGACCAATTTTTCTATTTTTATTTCTATTTTTAAACATATTAATTATTCATATTAAATAAAATATTGTATTAATTAGAGGTAAAAACTATTTTTAATATGTTTTTTAATATGTGTTAAATAACCTAAAATGATAATTATTTTGAAACGGAAAGAATATTATATTTTGTTGGAAAAGACGATTATACACAAACAATGCTTAAATAAATTTACAAGTCCCGCTTGATCTCTAATACCAAACAATTTTTCAGCCTTCTAGCTGACGGTCTCTAATACAATTATCACAAAAATATAATATTAATATTCTATCATACAATTATCGACCGTCACAATAAAATTCACATAGCAACCGAAGAAACATGAGATTAGTACGGCTTACACATAGGACCCTTATTATATATTATAGGAAAATATACATCAATAAAATGGAATCATTTATGTGAGAATTGGGAAGAGAACATTAACATGGGCCACTTGGTGTTCTTGGCTGGAAAACAACATGACCGTGAGTCTCATATAACACTCGTCCAAATCATTCTTTAATCATATAACATCGTTGTCGTCGTCTAAGATTAATTGTAACGTCCGTGAACCAAAATTGAGAATTTTGAAAGATTGATTTGAACCGGTTGGTTCGATTTAATCGCCGGTTTAGCTGGTTTGGGTTAAGAAAATCTTAGGGTTCGTGTTTAAAAGGGAACAGCCTCTGTTTTGTGCAGATAACGTGAAAAGGCTGAGAAATTAGAAGAGGAGAGAAAAGAAGAAGGAGATGAACCGCCGTGTCTATAAAGGAGATGATGACTATTCTGGCCGTTCTAGAAGAATAGAGAAAAGGACAGGCTAATTAGGTCGGATTGGAGTGAAACTTATAGGGTAAGTTTTCCACTCTCATATCTAGCTTTATCCGAAATTAGTTTGTCAATTGGATTAGTATTCTGAGAGTTATGGTTGTTTTTCCGAGAGAGATTCGTGCAGAATTGGATCTACGATCAGTCCACTTCGTGGGAGTTTTCCTGTCGAACCAGAAGGAATTAGGAGGCGACCTATATAGCGTTGGAAATGTCTCGGTCTCACGATTCCAGATCATATTTCTGATCATGATTCCGAGGTACGATCCGTTCTCAGCGTGCTTTCGAAGTCGATTGGTTTTTTCTGTTTTCAGGAACCTTAATCCGGTTTAGAGGAAACTCCAATTGGTTTGGTTAACCAGTTTGGGTTGGTTCGGTTTGGTTAATCAGATTGGTTTGGTTGGTTAGTTTAATCGACTGGTTCGGTTTGGGTTAACCGATTGGTTTGGTTTGTAGTGTTCATCAGGCTAAGGCCCAGAAGTTAGAGGAGCGTTGTCAGATGTTGAAGTCTGAGGCAATTGATAGGCTAAGGTGAGTGCGTGACCATAGGCTTATATGGGTGAAGAATTGGATATAATGCGTTGTTTGTGTTTGTTTGGTTGGATTCGTGTTGTATTGTTGAATTTTACGCAGGGTCTGTCTGCTGATTCGCGTCTAATTGTTTTGTGTATGTATTGTTGATTGTTCATCTTGGTATTGTATCTCTTTCTTATGCTTGTGTGTATAGCCAAGTAGATGGAATAACCGTCTCACTGGGTATTTATGATCATACTCACGCATCTCGTATAATCATGTGATGCATGGAAAGAGAAAATGTGATCATGGAATCGTGGCTTATGTTATTAGAATTGTTAGGGTGTTAGTGATTCTGGAATTGTGATTGAACTGGTTTAGATATTAAGTTGTGTTCTGGATTTGATATTGGTTATTGATTATTGTTTATGGATTGAGTTATTGAATGGGTTACTTGGTTAATTGTCTTGTTTTCCGCTGTTCGATTGACTGGTTGATGGGGTTATTAAAAATGCTAATTTTCAATAACCCCATCATGCCTGTGTGTTTGTTTATATGGGTGAAGAATTGGATATAATGCGTTGTTTGTGTTTGTTTGGTTGGATTCGTGTTGTATTGTTGAATTTTACGGAGGGTCTGTCTGCTGATTCGCGTATGATTGTTTCGTGTATGTATTGTTGATTGTTCATCTTGGTATTGTATCTCTTTCTTATGCATGTGTGTATAGCCAAGTAGATGGAATAACCGTCTCACTGGGTATTTATGATCATACTCACGCATCTCGTATAATCATGTGATGCGTGGAAAGAGAAAATGTGATCATGGAATCGTGGCTTATGTTATTAGAATTGCTAGGGTGTTAGTGATTCTGGAATTATGATTGAACTGGTTTAGATATTAAGTTGTGTTCTGGATTTGATATTGGTTATTGATTATTGTTTATGGATTGAGTTATTGAATGGGTTACTTGGTTAATTGTTTTGTTTTCTGCTGTCCGATTGACTGGTTGATGGGGTTATTGAAAATTAGCATTTATAAAATTGCTAATTCGAATCTAATATTAATAAAAAAAAAAGTCGAATTGTTTCATTAATTTTCATTGCTTCTCGTAGTTACCGCCGGCGCCGACGATTTAATTTATTAGTCTATGTAAACTGATATTTTGTTAAGCATGATAACGTAACTTTTGGATAATCAATGTAAACCCATCTTTAATATTTTTTTGGTCGAAACTCATTTTAATTAAGTGGACGTTCCGGTCAAGAAACTAGCTTAGGGATAAGACCATCCCCACTTAAGGTCTCTCAATGAAATTTTCATAATAGTATAAAATATTAATATGGTTATTAAATTGTAAAATATGTTTAGGTATCTCAAACCTTGAAAAACCATAAAATTATTATATTATTTTTTACCAATATTGTATAACTAAAATTATTTAATTATTGTATGAGAATTCCATTGAGAAACTCTCAGCAGAGATGCTCTAAGATCTATATTAACAATGTTGGTTTTATGTTTGTAAAAGACAAAATACTATGTTGGTTTCTAAAATGGAACAGTCTAAAGAACACCAGTCTTAAAACAAATTTAGACTCCAATTTTTTGTTGTCATTGGTTACATTAGGAAGATATTTTGAATTTGTTATCTTATTGGAAATGAATATATAGAACTTCATGCAGCAATTGGAAACACGAACGTCTCCACATTGTACAATTCTAGCCAAAAGATCAACGATAGACGGTATTGCACCACATTCACGAAAAACAATTTTACCATGAACCACGATAAACGGCTTTACATATACTACGTTAGAGATATGCATCAAGATTGTCTCCATTAAAAACCATTTACCAAATTGAACCCCAAATCTAGGTAGGCCGAGGAATTATTATATGTTTCTATGTAACTTGAATTGTTAAGCATGAGAACGTAACTATTGGATTATCAATGTAAACCCATCTTTAACTAAGAGAACGTTGTGGTTAAGAAACTAGCTAAATGGATAAGATTAATTAGTTCTAACAATGTTTTGTTTTGTTTTTTTTTTTTGTTTTTGGTCAAAAAACCCCATTACATTAAATTACAGTTGATTGGTAGGAAGTGCTCTGATTGGGGTTGCTCCTACCAACTCATCGAAATTTACATTGAAAAATATATGGCTACGTACTCGTGTCCCTTTTGCAAGGGCATTGGCATAGATATTAGAAGGAACAATGTTGGTTTTCTTATTAATGGAAGAAATTTTGTCTTAATTTTTTTGATGCACTAGGTTTCAGATAAAAGGAACACATTTAGACTCCGATTAACCAAACGCATATGCTTTTGTGATTACATTTGAGACTGAAATTATATATATTTAGTTTACATTTCAAACATTTTTCACTTTTCCATACAATCGTTCGCAAAATATAAATATAAATGTCAATGCAAACAAACCTTATCCTTGTGTTAGCGTAAGACTTCCGGACTAATGATTTACATAAATTATTGAACTATAAAACACTAAAAACTGTAGTTTCATTTAAAAATCATATGAACAGTAACAAATGAACATTGTAAAACCTCAAAATTTATATTTAACCAACCGTTCAATTCGGCAACGAAGTCAAACACCGTGTAACTGAAACTTAACCAATTTTCTTCTGATCAACCTTACTATATCCCTAGAGAAACTAGTATTATATCCCCAGTGAAACTGTTGCTTCACTGTCCGTTTGCTCGATGTAAGCAGAAACATTTGATAATGTTTACCAATTTGTTGCAGCAGCTACGTAGATTCTCTTATTTGAAATGGTCGGACCCGAGAGGCGCTCAACAGCTGACGAAATTTCAATTTGGTCACTTATCCTCGAATGAATTGCATCGATAAATCAATAATGTGTTCTGAATAATAGTTAAAAAGTGTAAGTAAACAACGTTATATAACTATTCATTTGGTGGAAAAAGCTAAACGGTACAAAACTTCAAATTTCTCTTGTAGGAGAATCACACATGACAGTAGTACCCAGCTTCTCTGTTTCTCTACGCTGTCTTCGTAGGTGGAGACATGTTATTGACAAGGGACCCCGTGACGATGATCACCAATATCTGCACCACCGCTCCTACATTCGACAAAAAAAAAAAAAAAAAAAACGAAAGATTATAACCAGCGAATGTGTAAATCGCATGGCATCGAAATGCACACTCGATGAAGAACAGAGTAAAATCTTCAGGAAGTTTTACCTAATTGAGCACAAATGAAACCTACTAGCTCAAGCTTTGCTGTGGTTCCCGAGCTATTCCGTTCCTACAACATTTATTGAGAGTCAGGTGATAGCATCAACACCAAGCTATGATAGATACCGTTACTGCCACAATCACCCGTTGTTCACAACTAGGAAGGTAAAATCCTTTTCTGGATTGGACCATTACCCAATCCTTTACGTGTATTTATATAACTAAGAAATGCTAATGACGTGGGAAAAACAATGGCAGTGTATATAAGAGTAATGTTTGTTTGGCTTTAGCAAGTTTACCTCAATCGTTAATCTGCTCCTAACAGCACAAAACACGGAAAGAACCATGACAACGGTAGATGCAGCCGTGTAGAGCCTCAAAAGATTTACTCGACTGCGTCTGCAACCTTTTAACAGAAACGACAACAAAATATAAAGAACCTGAAACAAAAGAATGCGTGCATTGCAAAAAAACAAGAAAAGAGGCAGAAGAGAGGGGTAAACCTAATTCTCCTATGAGTGAAGACAATAAGCCAGTAGCAGCAGATGCAATTGCAAGGGTGTTCCTCTCATCATTTTTAGTTGTTGTGAGAAATGCACACGACAGTCCAATTAGATAAATCACAGCCTGCAAACAAGAACCTGAATGATTTGAGCTAAAAGGGATACATCTCCCTATAAAATGCTACACCAACTTTATCAACACTAGAATCTCAATGACAACAAAGTAGTTAAAGACTTGAACTAAATGCAATTTCTTCAAACCTGATCACAAAAACTACTTGTGAAACTGTACGAGTGATATACCAAACACAAATTGGTGATTCAGTATCTCCGTATAAACACTAGCAATGCATCACAAATTCTAAAAACCAGGACCAATCAAGGAACCATCTAAATCCAAAAGATTCAATTCTGACATACCTGAAGAAAGATCAAAGGACGGAGACGAGATTTTTCTTTAGTGACCTTGGTGTAACCTAAGAAGCCAAAAACGAGACGCATGGATTAAGAAGAAGAAAGGGATCGAGAAAAAGGAATCGGAGAGTTGGGGGTTTTGTGAACTGACGAGAGTCAACGACCATCCGGTATGAGAAATCAGATCCATCGGTACCACTGGGTCTAGCCGCCGTTGATTTCCTCTGCTGCATCTTCTCCGATTGAAGCCGGCGTCGAGCGATCGGCTGCGTTTGGCGTCGATCTCGATCGGAGAGAGAAAGTGAGTTTTAAGGTAACGTCCACGTATCTATTAGATTTGGATATTATTGGCCATTTAACCGAACCGAACTAGATTAAATTCAAAACCAAGCTGAACCGAACTGAATTTAACATTGGTTTTGTCATGTACTAAAATGAAATTATTATTTCTCCAACCGTCAACATAATTCACATAAATTTGTCCAAGTAGATTTGGTTGAGAATCTATACCACCGTCTTTCCAGTCTATGGTTGTTCTCTAAAATTAGGATGAAAAACAATTTACATTTTGCTCAAATGAAATCACAAACCTAGCCTGAAATCTTATATTTTTTCAGATCTCGATGAAGTGTCTTTTGATCAAGATTCTTACAAGTTTTTTTTAAAAAAATTACTGAAAATCTCTCTATTGTAGGCATAGGTATTTGAGTTTCGGATCGGTTAATTCGGCTATCAGGTTTCGGTTTTAGAAATATAATACCCATTCGTGTGTTTTGAAAGTTTGGTTCGGTTTTAGTCGGATTCGGTGTTTTGAAGATAAGAGACCGTAACAGGAGCTTTGACATCAAGTTAATGTGTGTTTTAGGCTGCGAAGATTCCTGAAAACAATCCGAACAAAACTGAAGTAATTGTATAATAGAAAGATACGGGATCACCACAACTCGTAAAGTCGAAGCACTAGAGCTGATAAAGAAATCCGCTGAGCTAGCACCACTGCTGGATAAAGTTGCCACCACCAGAAGATAAAGACGCTCAAAACCACCACCAATGACTCTCCCAAAATCAAAGGATAAATGTAAAGATCTAAAAAGATCAAAAAGGGTCACAAAGACTCTCCAAATTCTCAAACTCGTTCTTTGATCTTTATTCATCAATAAGAACCTCATTATATAGTCCATAATTCTTATTTGATTGTGTATCTGGTCCCGCATCAGATGTGCAGGAAATGCATATTCATGATTCAGGAGATAGCAGTGATACTCATCAAGATAAGTAGGTTCTTTAACTTGTCTCTTAGTACGATGAGCCAATTGTAAGTCCTCTGATGGAACAACAGGAGAAATAGAAGTAGAAGGAGATGGTAGTGAAGAAAGAGAAGAAGATGAATCATGGTGAGAAATATCAAGTTGTAAATCTTGAGAAGTAGAAGATGGAATAATGTCAGGATGTTGGTCCTGAGATTCCAATGAAGAAGAAGAAGAAGGGGGAGAATGTGCATAGACTAAATCTAGAGAATCAAGAGCAAGATCAAAAGAAGCATGGAAGATATAATTAGGAATAAGAAGAGGAAGAAGATCCTGATCAAAATATCAAAGATAGGAGAGGAAATAGAGAATGGAAATTCAGACTCATGAAACACCACATTCCTTGTAATCGAAATCACTTTAGTCTCAAGATTGAGAACTTTATAACCTTTGTATCCAGGAGGATAACCAAGGAAAACACAAGGTTGAGCTCGAGGTGAGAACTTGTGTCTGTCCTTCAAGATTGTAGAAGCAAAACAAAGACATCCAAAAACCCGTAGATGATTGTAATTGGGTTTTTTTAGGTTAAAAGTTCATAAGGGGATTTGTTTTGAAGAAGAGGAGGAGTACGGTAAACAAAATATATTGTAGTAAGTATACAATCTTCCCAAGACTCCAAAGGAACATTTGATTGAAAAAAAAAAGGATCGAGCAACATTGAGAATGTGCTGATGTTTTCTTTTCACCACAGAGTTTTCCTGTGGAGTATAAACACATGAAAAATATTGAACAACACTACAAAAAAAAGTTTATTGATAGCACATTACGATAGCTCGGTTTTCGTAAGTGCTATTGAAAGTAATTAAATAGGTCAGACTTATTTATGATAGCATTATACCACTACAAGAAAAATCGCCATTTTTAACACATGAAAAACGCTATAATATGGTTTTAATAGCGCTTTTACAAACGTTATGTTTGCTGGTGTGATAATAAGATGGCAAGATATTATAGCGTTTATAGACGTGCTATTAAATGTTACCATATCATAACATTATTTAAAGGCTATTATATTGTTTTTTGTAGCTCATGATTAATGCCATAATATACTTGTTATGACTCATTATTTGTGTTATGACTCATTATTTGTGTTGTGGTAGCATTTTATTAATGTTATGTTTCTAATTAAATTTGACCTGTTTTACTGTATATATAAAAATTAAATTGCCCAACAATATATATTTAAATATGTTTATTATTTCATAAGAAAAAACATAACAAGTCTTACAGTTTATAGTCCAAACCAAATATTAAATAAAAACTTCTGCTAATCATACACAAGTGCTAATTAGAAGGATTTATGAGATAGAGGGCAAAGAGAAACAAACTTCTGCTACACTTAGAAGGTTTTGATATCTCAGTTGTTATGTCGACTGATCCAGTGTAGATAAACCTAAGCATCACAATTCAAGTGTGAGTCAATTACATGCAGCTCTCACATGCTCTTCTTAACGCTTCTTATCACTTTCCTTTTGGATGGAAGCAGCTCTCACATGCTTTTATTTATCTGTAGTCATAAATCACAAAACACAATAACAAAGTACATGTCACTTCACTAAGATAAAATCAGAGATTTTGTAGCAAGACAAGCCATCCATCCATATGAGGAGCTCTAATATATAACATATAAACCAAACTAAAGTAACAAGATATATTTGATAAACTGGTAAGACCAATATATATATAAAATAACTTAGAGATACCAATATAAAATAACTTAGAGATCAAGCATTGTAATACCTCTACGATGGTATAGGATTCTCATGGGATCCAATATACATGCACTGAAACCAAGAGAAAACATGTGTTAATACAAAGACAAAACATGCTTAAGAATAAGAAATAGTAACTCAATGCTTACTTGCAAAAGACAGGTTGCACGAAAGTGAAACTGCAAAATGAAATAGACAGGTTGCTACAACAAAAACCAATTGAAATTGTTAAAGAGGAAATTAAACAAATGCTTCAAATGCACTTCGATTTCCAGACAATACATGCTTAAGAATAAGAAATCGTAACTTCATACTCAGAATACATTAAAAAAAACTTAATTTTAAAGCCGAAGGAGACTAACGCAGCAAACTAATCTATTACAATGCCATACATACTTGAACAACAAACTCTCCATCCTTAGCTACCTATCACCTTCCTAATTAGACCATTAAGACTGTTTTCACTTTGTCAACTAAAGTTCTCTGGTTATGTTAAGTCACTGAAAGTTAAGCAATACAACTAAAGAAAGCAAATACTGGTTCAATCTTACAACACTAATCAAAAGGCTGAGAACAACACCAAGGCCCTTTGCTAGAGATATTACCATCTTGAACATGGAATTAAAAAGGCCTAAACGTTTAGCTCATTCTTCCGACTAGAGCTCATTGTATATTCCCTGCAACATAAAGGAAAGTCAAACACAATCCATGAAGAAGAATAGGAAGACCACAAAAATATCATAAGATAAACCACAAGAACAAGGAGACTTAAACTACACAAGAATAAGGAGAATAACAGAGAAACCATTGTTACGAGACAAAGAGACAAACTTAGTCTTGCCACATAACTTAAACACATAAACCATTTCTAGACAAGTCAATGTCAGAACCCATTGCTACGGATCTAGCTCCGGTAGAGAAAAGAGTGCTTCCGGTGGATTTCAGTAACAAAACCTGCGACGGAGATAAGTCATAAGCCAGGCGCGAATGAAGTAAGAGAAGCCATTGATGGGTCGAAACTTCTTCTTGTGGTGAATTTCCTGAAAATTTAGAGAATTAATGGAAAAAGAGAAAGAGAGACAAATGCGTTTTTTCCTTCTCGATCTATCCACTACATACCAAACACATAAATCACAATAAGAGAAAACCCTAATATCAAGCAAACGAATCAGTAAGAATATAGTAGAAACCTCTATCGAGAAGAGCTCGAATCCCTTCGGCGTTTCCATAACTCACTTGCTGATACAGAAATTACCTTTCCAATCTAAGACCTTTGCTTGTAGAATCGAAGCGACACCAAGAGAAGGAGAAGAGTAGTGACGAAGAGCAGGAGGTGTGGAGGAAGGAATCTGGGATTTCAAAGAAGAAGATCTGAGATTGAAGAAGACGATGAAGACGAGATGAAGGTTGAGTACAAAAGCTTGGAGAAATCAGAACAAAAGCTTGAGGAAGAAGAGAGGATAGGAGGAGCTTCAAAGTCTCGAAGGGATTTAGGGTAAAGAAAGGTCGAGAGAGAAGAAGATGAAACGATTTGGGTTTTGTTTCTTTATGAGAAGATGCATTTTTTATTATCTGGTCTCGGATTTAGGCGGAAAATGAAAAAAATTGGCTAGTATTGCCGCTTTTAATGATTTTAGACTCAGATAGCTAAATTTAATTTCCCGCTAAATTATTTTCTTTTTTTAGTGCTACTATATATAAGCCAATTCATCTAATTATCTTTAATAGCACTTACGAAAATCGAGCTATTATCAAGTGCTATTAATGTATATATTTCTTGTATTGTTATAAAAATGCTAAACATGAAAATAAATTTACCTTTGCTAGCCTAAAATCATCAAAAGCGGTAAATACTTGGTCAAAAAAGTTTCGTTTTGGCCTAAATTTGGGACCAAATTATAAAACATGACAAAAAAAAGATTTCATAAGGAAACAAAACTTAAATCGCTTCAGCTTCTTTCTCTCTCTCGAGACCTTCAACATAAATCCTTTCCAGACCTTAGCTCTCTTCGCTTCGTCTTCTTCTTTTGTTCTGATTTCTCCAAACATTACAACCATGAAAGTAAACCTTCATCTTCTCTTCATCGTCTTCTTCAATCTAAGTTCGTCTTCTCCCAATTCTCGGATTCCTTCCTCCACGCCTCCTGCTCCCCGTCACAACTCTTCTGCTTCTCTTAGTGGTGCTTCGATTCGATAGGGGAAGGTCTTCGATTGGAAAAGATAATTGTTGTATCAGCGAGTTATGGAAACGCCGAGGAGATTCGAGCTCTTCATTGATAGGGTGCAAACCTCGAGGTTCTTCTCTATTTTGACCGATTGGTTTGCTCATTATTATGGTTTTATTTTTGTAATTGTGATTTGTGTGTTTGGGATATAGTGGATGAATATAGAAGGAAAACGCCTTTGTCTCTCTTTCTCTTTCCGTTAATTCTCTCATTTTTCAGGAAATATCTAGAAACCCACCACAAGAAGAAGTTTCGATCGATAAATGGCTTCTCTTAATTAGATCTCCAAGCCTTACCCATCCCCCTCGCAGGTTTTGTGACTGAAATCGACCGGAAATACTCTTTTCTCTACCTTAGTTAGATTCGTATCAATGGATTCCGATCTTGACTTGTCTAGAAATGGTTTCTCTGTATACGTTCTGTTGGCAAGACTAAGTTTGTACCACTGTCTCATAACAATGGTTTCTTTGTTAATCTCCTTGTTTATGTGTAGGTTAAGTCTCCTTGTTCTTGTGGTTTATCTTATGATGTTTTGTAGTCTTTATATTCTTCTTCATGGATTGCGTTTGACTTTCCTTTATGTTGCAGGTGAAATGCAATTAGCTCAAGTCGAAGAATGAGCTAAATGTTGAGGCCTTTTCTGATTCCAAGTTCAAGATGGGAATATTTTTGGAAAAGGGTCTTAGTGGTGTTCTCAGCCTTTTGATTAGTGCTGTAAGATTGAACCAGTCTTTGCTTT
This sequence comes from Arabis hirsuta, assembly GCA_964056655.1. NCBI lineage: Eukaryota > Viridiplantae > Streptophyta > Magnoliopsida > Brassicales > Brassicaceae > Arabis > Arabis hirsuta. Next base: position 24,444,474 of record OZ053302.1, on the reverse strand, counting down.
CTTTAGTTGGTAATCTGAGTTTGACATTGGTACTTTCGCATTTCTAATACATTGGTAACCTGTGGTTTTCATATGCTAATATTCAATTGAATGAATGAAGAAGTGGTAATCAAGCTTGTGAGAATCAATTGCTAATAAAACCTCTTTTCTTGATTTCAAATCTAACAATTCCCCTCTAAATCTAACCACTCCTTTTTTGTCAATACCCATAAATTTCTCAACTCTACCCTTTTTTATTTAATTATGTTTTTAAAAAACTCAAAAACAAATCCAATTTAATATTTCCATTAATTTTGCCAACCACTAATTAATAAATCCCTAAACCTAACAAGTCCACGCGTCCTCTTCTCTTACATTTGCGAAACAGAGAGAGAAAGAGAGAAACAGAGCCACGGTGAGGTTTCTTCTTCCGCTTATTCTGCTTCTTCTGGTTATTCTTCGATTTTTGTTGTGGTTGAGAGGAACGAAAACAGAGTCACGGTCACAGCGATAAGCTCTTCACGTTCTTCTTCTTCTTCTTTGCGAATCAAAAACAGAGCCACGTTGAGGTTTCTTCTTCTTCTTCTTCTGCTTCTTCTGGTTCTTCTTCGATTTTTGTTGTGGTTGAGAGGAACGAAAACAGAGCCACGGCCACAGCGACAAGCTCGTCACGTTCTTCTTCTTCTTTGCAAAACAAAAACAGAGCCACGGTCACCTCCTTCTTCATCTCCGTTTTCCATTCAATCCGGTTAGTTTAAAGGAGATCTTTGGGTTGTATGTTATTTTAGTGTGTATGGTTAGATTAGGTTGTGAAAATCTCTTTATGTAAAGGATCCTTCTCAATTAGAAGATTTGAAAATTTGTTCTTTTGTATAGTTATATGAATAATGAACTTGTTTACTAAGTCTATTAGTATAATGAGATGATTTCTCTCGTAAAACGGCAGTTAAATCGTACTAAATCGGAAGGTAATCGGAGGTAAATTGAAATTGCAGGGTATAACTAAAATAACTGGTACTAATACGGAACAATGGTATTACTGAATAAACTGGTACTCTTGAGACTAACTGGTAATACTAGGATAACTGGTACTAATATTACTTAATAACAGTTTAATTATACACTTATGATATTTCATTTTTTTGGTAGGGGACAATGAATAAAAATTGCACAATCATATGTTTTGATTATGGAAGATGTTACTTAAGGGAAGGTGATAACTTCATATGGAACGTAGGAGAGGGAGAAGAAATTCACACTTTAGCGATGCGGACCGGAGCGGAGGATGTCACTTATTCGGCGTTGGTTGATAGAATTGGGAGAAAGATCATGATAGATGAAGCTACAACGTATCTGAAACTTAGTTACATTCCTATGATTTTGAATGCTCCGAAAGCATCATATATCTCAAACGATGATGGCGTTTTTTAATTATCTAATGCAAATGAATGGAGAGGGTCTTAGAAGTCTATTGCACGTGGAGCTCATCCAAATCGGATAACAAAATGAGCAACAAACAGGAGAGGGTCGAGAGAGGGAAACGCTTGTAAGTGATGGTATGATAACTTTACACAACAACGAACCATCGCAACACCATGAGACGATAACTCTACACAACAACAAAGCATCGGAACACCATGAGATGGTAAACCAAGGTATAACTAAAATAACTGTGTTACTCATTTTATGTGGTTTATGTCTAGTACTACTAGGTATAACTGATATAACTGCTTGACTTATTTTATGTGTTCCCTCTGTCTGGTACTACTAGGTATAACTGATATGACTGTTTGACACTGTTTTGAGTATAGGTCATGAAGGACAAGATAACTTTGCTATGCATGATTTTAATAATGAGTATAACTTTGGGACGTATGAAAATAATGAGGGACCATCTGCTGTGGATGGAGATGGGGATATAAGACAAGGATGGGAAGATGGTATAGATATGACTCTACATCAAGAATTTGCAAGTAGAGATGAAGTAAAACAGTTACTTCAAATTGCTTCACATCAGAACTGCTTTGAGTATGTTGTTAAGCACACCGATACAGGGCGATATGTGCTTTGGTGTAGTGAAGCAAAAGCTGGTTGCAAGTGGTATGTACAAGTAACTCTGCTTCGGAATTCCGATCGTTGGTCAGTTAGAACTTACAACAAAATGCATACATATTCCCGAGCTGATGCAAGTACAAGGAGACGAAGAAGGAGAGGGACTCAACGAATAGTCGCTGGTATTTTACATGAAGATTTTCCCGGTTGTTTTGAGACTTCGGCTCCGAAAAGTTTGATAAAGTTGGTGAAAGGAAAAGCTAGTGTTGATATATCATACTCTACTGCATGGAGAGGAAAAAATCTAGCTGCTAATTGTGTGCGGGGAAGTCCAGAGGAGAGTTATAAGATGTTGGAGTCTTATATGTACATGCTTAAGAAGATGAATGAGGGTACAAAAACATGTGTGAAATGGGATGGTGAAGGTAAGTTTGAGTATTTGTTTTTCGCACTTGGAGCTTGCATAGAAAGGTTCAAATCCATGAGAAAAGTCATCGTTGTGGATGCCACTCACCTTAAAAGTTCTTTAGGTGGAGTTTTAATTGTTGCTACGGCTCAGGATCCTGATCGTCACCATTATCCAATTGCTTTTGGTGTAGCTGATAGTGAGAAAAAAGCGAGCTGGATGTGGTTTATGGAGCAGTTGAAATCAGTGGTAAAGGATGATGCTCAACTTGTTTTTATATCTGATAGAAATCAAAGTCTCATCAAGTCAATAGGTGAGGTGTTCACGTTGTCTCAACATGGATATTGTGTCTACCATCTATCTCAGAATGTCAAAGGAAGCGTTTCAGGTGTAAGAAAAAAAACGGTTACGGGTAAGTTCATCGAATGCACACACGCATATACCGAGGCAGAGTTCATAGCACTTTACGGTAGGTTTAGAAGAATGTATCCTGCTGCAGGTGCTTATCTAGATAGAAGTGTTGATGTGAAAAAATGGGCAAGGTGTTATTTTCCAGGAGAAAGGTACAACTTAGACACGAGTAATTCAGCAGAATCTATCAATTCTGTTTTGCTAACTGCAAGGCAGTACTCGTTATTACCTATGATTGATGTGATTGTTGCAAAACTGGTTGAATGGTTCAACAAACGTAGGAAGAGTGCTGCTGCAGTGATAATGTCATAGAAGTTGGTGCCTTGTGTGCATGGCCAAATTCATGTCCTCTTACCGACTGCAAAGAAATTAGTCTCAGTTGAATTAAACAACTCCACCAATGAGTACAATGTAATTGGACTGGATGGCATGAATTATTTGGTTGATTTGAGCAGGAGAAGTTGCACTTGCAAGTATTTTGATGTAGACAAGTACCCATGCGTGCATGCACTACAAGCTATCGTCTGATTAAGCGGAGAGACCGAAACTCCTATACATGAGTATTGCTGTGAATATTTTCGTATGGAGAAGTGGAAATTGGCGTATTGCAAGACGATATATCCTGTTCTCCATATTTCTGGATGGATTATCCCTGAAAATATATGAGCTTTGACTGGCTTGCCTCCACCACATGAAGATCCTTCAGTAGGAAGAAATCAAGAAAGACAGTACCCGTCGGCTGGAGAACAAAGAGGAGGACAAAGAGGAAGAGGAAGAGGAAGAGGAAGAGGACGAGGACGAGGACGGGGATTTTATGACTATTTTTTTCGCGACCCCGATGTGGTGGAGCATGAGTAGGCAAAACGGTTCTTAATTTGTGGTGCTCTCTACCGGGAACTACTAGGTACTACTGGGTATAACTATGCGATTTCACTTGCTGATGTTCTCTCTGCCAAGTACTACTAGTAAAACTGGATATAACTATGAGACTTAATTTGTGTGTTCTCTCTGTTAGGTATTACTAGTAAAACTGGGTATAACTATGAGATTTAAGTTGTGTGTTTTGTTCATTTAATTTAATTTGTATGTTCATCTGATTTGTGCTTATTAGTTATTGCTGCATTTAGACTAATTATTATCTTAGGTCATACTGACTATATATATTTTTACAAAAACTAATTGTACACTAAAACATTTTTTTACTAGAACTATCTTACATTATAGGTTAAAATGTGAATGGAAGTCCTAATTGTTACTAAAACAACCAAACATTGTGTTTTCAGAGATTTTAATATACAGAACTATAAAAAATGTGTTTAATTGGAATAATTTGAGGAGTACTACTACAAACATTAGTGTGTTAACCCTGTATAACTGATTATACATGAAATGGATCAAAATATAACTGTGTGTAATATGGTACTACTAGGTAAATAAGTATAACTATAAGTAAAGTTTTAATATTTTAAATATATAAGTATAAATATATTTTAAATATAAAGTTTTAACTGTTTTTTAAACATGTTTTTAATGCCGAAGTCGTGGTATTTGTTTGTTTTTAACACAAGTAGTACCTAAAAACATCAGTAGTACCAAAATAACAGTAGTACCTAAACACACTAGTAGTACCAAAATAAGTTCAACGTACAACATGAGTGTTACAGTTAAAATCCCAGGTACACACAAGTACCTAAAACATTAGACTCGTTCATCATCCAATCCTACTAGTGCCTAATATACCAGTACCTACTACTACCTATTTCTTGGTTCTCTGCCTTGTATTTCTTCTCTCATGTTTACCCTTCCTTTCTCTTTTCTTCCCAACGTCCGTTTCAGCTTTATCCTTCTTCCCATTTTTATTCCCAACCTCCGCTTCAACACCTGCTTTGTTCTTCTTCTTGGCTTTCCCCTCCGCCATATAAGGCGGTTTCTTGAATTGTGATGGTTCTATTATCCTCTTCTCCCTTGGAGTTCTCTGCTTTGTCACATTCTTCTCCACATTCTGCTTCTCCACATCTCTATTTTCACCTTCTGCTTCTGCTGCTTTCTCTGTCACTTCTCCTTCTGCTTCTTTCTCTTCTTTGCCTTCAACGGTGTCTTCTTCTTCTGATTCAATCTCAGTTATAACAGGTGGATCAGTAACCTCACCTGAGAAAAGAGTCATAGCCGTCTCTGGAGGAACCTCTTCTTTTTCTATTTCTTCTTCTGGATATTCCACAACATAAGCAATAACATTCTCTCCTTTCTCTTCTTTCTCTCCTTTCTCTTCTTCTTCTGTTCATTAGCAATAAAACCTTCTGTCTCCATCTGTGTTGTCTCTTCCTCTGTCTCTTTTTGTCCTTTTTCAATCTCTTGCTCTCCTTTCTCTTCTTCTTCTGTTCCTTTCTCTCCTTTCTCCATCTGTGTTGTCCCTTCCTCCGTCTCTTTTTGTCCTTCTGTCTCCATATCTCGATGATGCTCCATCTCATTACACTCAAACCCGTCATCATACCTGTGATCATCCCAAATCTGAGGAGTTTCCTTAGTATCCACTTTAGTTTGGAGATCCTTCATTGTTTTCCTAACAGTCCTAAGCTTCTGCCGCAAAGTTGAGACTTTTCTTTTCAATTTTTCCAACTTTTCAGACATCTTCTTTTCCATCCTCTCTTCCATGTCTTTCAAAAGTTTATACAATGCTGGATTCTTCTCTGCTTCCACAAGAATTTCTTCTTCTTCTTCCTCCTCCTCCTCCTCTCGGACAACCACATCCTCATCGTACAACTTTTCCCAAAATATCTTCTTGTCAGCAAGATACTCGTTCCAGCTGTCAGGTTCAGTGTCCAAGGCTTCATCATCTGCATCATCATCTATGATACGCGCTAATCTTCGTTCACTTGCAGATTCAGGTACCAAAGTACTATGAATATCCTGCGATTTTCCCAAAATATAACTTTAGCTATTAACTTTAAGAAAAACAGATTTCATATTTAAAGATAAGAATGATAATGAATTCATACCTTAGTCAAAGCAAGCGAATCATAAATCTCACTCAACGTAAAACCTTTCATAGTACTATGCTTGAACTTCTGTTTGCACATCCTTGGGCAATCTGGCTCTGCCTCTTTAACTTCTTCTCGAAATGATCTCTTTAGATTTGGAATGCACTCAAATGCTAAAATCTACATATAGAGATAAAGAATGTCATAAGAAAACATATAGAGATAAAGTATGTTAAACTGAATATTTAGAAGTCATATTTACCTCCAAAGGAATGATGAAACCAGGAAGGGTCTACGACGGTTGAACACGGCCTTTCATATGATCCAACACATGATAAACATCGTTGATAGAGTCGTCAAATGTCAAACGGCCCCACGAAAAGATTTTACACAACTCTTCATCATCCACCAATCTAAAAAAGAAGGGATCTATACCTGCTCCTGTATTCTTCCTAGGCCTGATCACCGAACACAAAAAAAAACAAGATAGCCATCTTTAACCGATCTGGAGAACTCCTCTTCATTGACACCAACTTCTCCTCCACATCTTTCATTGTGACTTTTGTATCCACCCCAAACTGTCTTTCCTTAAACTTACTAGCATGATCCTTCCAATCCTTTCTAGGATCACAGTCTCTCGGGTAAGCATGGCGTGCATCCCAGTTATCAGACAATGCTCCTTCAAAGAATACCGGATGGGGACGCCATTTACCACAAACCAAAGTGTTGTCCTATTTTCCACAGAAACAGTTCGAAGCATTAGCATCCACAATCCCAACAGCGTATGGTTTGTTTCAACAGGCATGTGAAGCACATGGTGAAGCTGAGGATGCGTCCTGAACCATTCCAACTCTGGTTGAACCTTCTTTATAGTCTTCAAGAATTTCCCCAGATTACACCTTGTTTGTATCTTCGGGTACTTGAGATATTCATTACTGTTTAAGAAAAAATTCACAGGCGGCATTGGTTGGCAGACCTCTGTATCCTGCAATCCAACACAGAACTTCAATCTCAATATCACACATTTACCTATTAGTTATACCTAGAAGTACTAGTTATACCATGTACTAACAGTTATCTTAGAAGTACTAGTTATACCATGCATTAACAGTTATCCTAGCAGTACTAGTTATCCCATGTACTAATAGTTACACCGGAAGTACTAGTTATACTAAGTATTACCAGTTATACTAATTAGTACTACTTATCAATTACCTAAGCACTAACAGTTCTACTAACTAGTACTAGTTATACTCAGTTATTCAACAATCACTTACCAAGGACTAACATTATCAAGGACTAACAGTTATCCTAACAATAACTTTTTCATCTCCACATACCTCATTATCTGACTCGGTCACAGCATATCTTTGCGCAACAGTGGGCGTAATCCCTCTTGAACTCCCTTCACCAGTGGACGTAATCCCTCTTGAACTCCCTTCCCTTTTTTCTTTTCCTTTTCCTTTCCTCCTCGTCAATCCTCCCCTCGTAGTAGCCATTCCTACAAATCATGATCAAAACATACACACACACAAAATCAAAACATAAACAAAATCAAAATCCTACACAAACCCTAATTATCTTGGATTATCAATAAATCTCACAACCCTCGGATTATCAATAAATCTAACAAATCTGACAATCCCAATATTTCCACATCAAATTAAAACCCCAAAGACTCAAATTCAATTATCAAACATCAAAACCATTTTTTGAATTCGAAACCCAAAATTCGACAATCACAACATTTCTAGTTCAAATTGAAACCCCACAGACTCAATTTCAATTCTCAAATATCAAAACCCCTTTTTGAAAAACATCAAAGCCCTAAATTCGAAATCCTAATTTTGAAAATCCCAAATCCGGATGTGATGAGATGTGATTACCTTTTGAGATGGAGAAACGGATTAACCAGTTTATGGAGAACGCGACGGCGACGGCGACGGAGACGAAACGCGATGGACGACGGCGAGTTATCACAAAGTCGCAAAAGAGGAGGAGAGTGAATTTTTTTTTTTTTTGCGAAAGAATAAAACTGATTTCTCTTTAATTAATCAATTTAAAGTTTTTTTTTAGTTTTCCGGGTTTGGGTCGGATGGGTGTCGGATCGGTGGTTGGATCGTGTAATAAATCTGATTTATTAAGGGTTAATCTGTAATTGCTCACGTTTTAAAAAAAAAAAAAAAAATAAGAAAAGGGCATAACTGATTTGAGTTATGATGTTTGGGTTTTTTAAGATTTGGATCCAGCTTGTGAGTTCTTAAAACATTAGTTGGCTTGAATTTGGTCAAGATTGTATGTAATTTGGCATTTTAACAATTTGATCATTTTCTTTTGCCCAAATAATGTTAAAAGAAAATAGAGTTTATGGACTGTTAACATTGTCACCACAGGCTTTGTTTGATCATGTTCAATATATTGAGTGCTGAGATTGAATCCTTTTTGTTTTTGTTTTCCCTAAGAAAATGTGAAGACAAAACATCTTCACCTACTCAGTGAATCGAAGTTGTACCAGATTCTACAGGGTGAAAGTAACTATTCTTATGTTTTGAAACCTGTATTTTAAATAATGAGCTATTGATTATTTTTTTTCCAGTTTGTGTTTCTTATGACTTCTCTTTTGCATTTAATTTTGGTAGCTGGTGTTCTGTATATCAAATGGTTTGGTGTTGATGGGGACTACAATGTTTTGGTGTTGGATCTACGCGAACCGAGTCTTGAAGATCTGTTCAATTCAGGATACTTTCTTTGAAGTCAGTCCTCATGCTTGCAGATCAAATGGTAAACCTCTTTGTTTTCGTGTGATGCTTTTCTTTCATTTGCTTGTCTATGTTTCAGTAAAGATTAGTTTCTTTCTTCCTTTGGTTTTGTGTTAAGCTTAGGATCAAACGTGTTCACCTTTTACTTTGAAGACATCATTGGATTGATTAAGTACATCATCGACTTTGGTCTTGCTAAGATGTACATGACAATACAACACATCAGCACATTCCATACAGGTGATATCATTTGTATCAGTTCTTCAATGTTCTTCCTTTGAGCATGAAGCAAATTTTTTAAGTTAATGTTTTGCTTAAACTGGTTATGTAGAAAGGAAGGAAACTTGTTCAAGTAAGTCGAAACTAGAAGTGCAAGTACACTAAGGAAGAAGTTTGTTTCTCTTATTCTTTATCTCATAAACCCTTGTGATTACCATTGTTGTTATGTAGGAGTAGTACTTGATGTTCTAATTTAAGTTTTAGTTTGGATTAGAGTTTGTAAGACTTGTTATGTTTTTTATGGATTTTATTTTTATATAAAAAAATATTTTGCTGACCAAATTTAATTTCTATAATGCAAAATGGGTCAAATTGAATTGAAAAAATAATGTCAGCAAATTGCTACATTATATTATATTATAGCCCGTAAATTGTGTTGTAACAAAAGAAATAAGAGCATTCGTTATATGCTATGATATGTAAACATATTATAGCACAATAATAAAACGCTATCGTATGTCGTCACTCTACTATAGCTCCCGGCAAACATAGCGTTTATAAAAATGCTATTAAAAAGATATTATAGCGTTAATCGTGTGGTAAAAATGTTCATATTTCTTGTAATGCAATGCTCTTAGATTTTAAAAGAGAATTAAAGAGAGTTCAGAAGCATTGTCAGAGCGAATAGTCTTAAATTTGGCTTTATATTGAGTCTCAATAAGCTGTAAAAATTCAGGAAATACAGAAGAAACTGAACTTTTATTTGGTAACAAATATATCCATGTCACTCTTGTGCATTCATCTACTAAGGTAAGAAAATACTTGTATACTATTGATGTGGGAACATGAAATGGTCCCCAAACATCAAGATGAATCAAGTCAAAAGGAGAAGAAGACAAATTGTTCGAAGAAGAAAATGAAAGACGTTTTTGTTTTGCCAATGGTCAAATTTTATACAGTTATGTATGATCTGATTTTTGAGATGAAAAAGAAAGAAATTTTGAAAGAACGTTAATTTTATTTGGTGAAGGATGACCAAGGCTTTGATGCTAGACTTCAGAAAAAACGTTGAGTATTGAAAGCTCTTTAGTGCCTGAAGAAACAAATTGAGAAGAAAGAGATTCCAAGACGTAGAGATTGTTCCAGAGGTTACCCTTCCTAAACATCAAGTCCGGAGTATGCTCCTGTGGAACAAAGGAAAAATATAACAGGAACTGGAAGAGAATAACACTGAGAAAGTGATATTCCTTGTAAGAGCACTGATACTGAGAAGATAAATTTTGAAGTGAGGAACAAAAAGAACATAATGAAGAGTGAGATGTTAAAAAATGAGAATTGTTCCAGAAATAGTAACAGGAGTGTTATTTCCATCAGGAAAAGTAACAGAAGTGTTACTAATTGGCTCAGTCGTATGAAACATTGTTATATCAAAACACACATGACATCTAGCTCCTGTATCAATCACCCAATCATTTCTAGCAAAAGTAAGGCCTTTATGAATTCCCACAGAAGAAATAATGTTCAAGGGTTTGAAGAAGTTACCATATGGAGAAGGTGTATGTAGGGTGAGATGTGGTTGAGGTTTGGGTATAGAAGTTGTTCCATCTGCTAACTTGAAAGTTGTCCCTGCAATCTAAGAATGGTCGCTCTGAAGAGGTGATGAGGTATTCAAAGCACTTATAAGCTTCTGGATCTGATCCGATGTGACATCCCCCAAGTGAACACCTTGCTGAGTATGCATGGAGATGACTCCATCTTCTTTAACCATCAGATTTGCTACATTCTCCTTCCGTGGAGGCCAAGATTGTTGAGCTTTAGTAGGAGCATTGTTGTAGTTGCTCTGTTGAGACTGAGGTTTAGATGATAAATTTTGAGTTGGAACTTTATATCTAGGAGGATACCCATGCATATTGTAATATATGTTAACTGTGTATCTTGCAATACCATAATGAGAACAAATTGGACGGTTCTTGTTATTATTGTATCCTCCAACATAAGCTGCTACCACAGGTCAGGTAAAATTCCAGATTGAGATGTCTGAAAAACCACTGCGCTACTTGATTGACTATTCCTCAAAGACCTCTCTCTGTCCTCTTGAGACACCAAATTGAAACTCTGGACAAAGAAGGCTTTGGATCCATCATCAAGATCTGACCTCTAGTAGCAGTATATGAATCATTCAATCCCATTAAAAACTTCAATACTCGATCTTGTTCATCACGAGACTCCAACTTCTTGATGTTCACACAATCTGAGGACTTTCGTGTGTTTTCAGTTCTTCCCAAAGTTGTTTGAGTTTAGTATAATAATCACTAACACTCTGTGAACCTTGCATTTCAGAAAAGATTGGCTGTTTTATCTCTGCAGTACGAGGTCCATCGCTTTGTTTAAATTGATCATGAATGTCTAACCAGATCTGTCTTGATGTATCCAAATAGATAATGCTCTTCGCAATTGATTTATCCACAGCATTGACGATCCATGTACTAACAATGTTGTTGCATCTACACCAAGATCCATAGTCTGGATGTGACTCATCTAATTCCGGATATGAGCCATTCACAAAAACTACCTTATTTCTAGCTCCTAATGCCATTAACATTGATCGACGCCATTTATTGGAATTCCCTAAGCCAGTAAGCTTTTCAGAGACAAGAGAAATACCAGCGTGATAGGCACTATGAACATGTAAAGGATTCGAGTTCAGATCTGAGAGTGAGGTTGTTCTTTGACCAGCACATGTCACCGGAGCTGCGAAATCGGAATTTGGAGCTGAATTTAGATTCTCTGAAACTGATTGTGACGACGCGATAGATTCCAAGTATCGATTTCGAGAAATCCAAAGAGAAAAACGAAGAAGATAAGACGATTTTGTCGCGAGGAAGATTCACGACAAAAACGCACAAAAATTGAATCAATTGAAGTGAGATTGACCGATGAATCAACGATTCCAGGTAAATGTAAGAAGAAAAACAAGGAATCAAAAGCAAACACAAGCGGATTTGCTCTCTAACACCATATTAGATGTATGAACGAGAGGGAGAAGCGAGAGAAAAGTTGTTGTATAGAGATAAAATGGAAAGTTTGTTATATTCAGCTTGTTGACTAAAGTAAATATTTAGATAAGTATATAGCAAGTAAACCGGTTCTATACACACTGTACCGGTATAATTAACTTCAATATACGCGAATATATCTAAAAATATAAACGTACATTTCAATAATGATAACATAATGTTGGTCGGAGATGGAATGAGATCCACCATTATCATCGGCGGTCGAAGTGTCAAAGGAGGTTACACCACTTAAAGTTCCGCCACTACCGGTAAATAATTTATTCTTTTATACATATTAAGTGCTTTAATAAGATAGGATCGTTAGCGGTGTTCCAATAAAACAGAATAAACCGAAGCCAAAAAAACACCCAAATGCCAACCATCTCGAAAAGAAGTCTTAGAAATCATATACTCCCTTCGTTTCTAAATATTTGATGTTCTGGAAACAAAATTATTTTTAAAATATTGATGTTTTACATTTTTTATAGTATTTTATTAAATAAAGAAGATGAATTGTGAATCTCCAGATATATTAATTAATTTTATTGAATTACTATTGGGTAAAAATTATAGAAAATTGTTTAGTACAAAAAATAATATATTTATAGTTAAAATTTAATAAGTATGAAAAATCTAGAAAATCAATTATTTAGAAACAAATGGAGTATATAGTTTGAGAGTTTTCTCTCCATCTAGATTGTCCACATAGACAAAAAAAAATTTTAAATTTTAAACAATTCATTTAATACACAGTAAATCATATTTATTTGTTTTTTATAACTAATAAAAAAATTAGAACAAAAACGTGAAACATTAAGTAAATGAATGAAAATAAAATTAAAAACTTTAAGACTTGAAAAAATAGATATATATATATATATCACACATATTAAAAAATTAAAAATGTGTTTATGATGTGTAGTTAAAAAATTAGTAAAAATCAGCTCATGTAATCATATTTCTAAAATGTTAGAAGAAAATAAAATATTCTCTATATTTTTATAAGATATATATATATTTCATGAAATATGAACGGTCTATTTCTTATTAAAAAATTTGTACTTAAAAAAAATGTTACATTTAATTAACTTCATTTTGTTTGACCACACATTTAACTTAAACTATTATTTTATTTCTTTTATTTTTCTAACTACTAGAAAGACCAACGTTTAAAATATAATATCATAAAATCTCAAATATTTCTGTTCGATGAACAAAAATAAAAATATATATAAATTCACAAGACGAAGATAAATGACCAAAAAAAAAAGGTCATCATACTATAAAGATAGATTAGAAAATGATTGTTCATGAAAAACATTAGTTGAACATGAAAAATCATATAATGTAAGCAAAAAATTAGTTGATCATGAAAAATCATCTAAGCAAATTATGGTTTATTTTTGTTGAGTGACAAAGGATATAGATCATGTATTTTTTTTTACTTTAATTTTAACAGTTTTTTTCTAATTGAAAAAATTGGAATCATTTGTTTTCCATGCAAAACATAACTAAAATATAAGCAGAACACAATAAATTTACGCAAACAAAAATATAAAGGCTTAATATTTTGTTCATTTTTATAAAGTTTAACAAAAAACATAAAGCTTAATTAAGATATAATGAGATATTTACACTTAAATATATTGAAATAAATAACATTTGTATATGTTTTTATCATTTTACACATAAAAATATCAAAATTAATGGCATTAACATATGCTTGATAATAAGTATTTAATTTTTTTGATATTTATGTATAATACATATCTTTTTTGTACGTTTGTAGATATTGAAAATCATATGATTTGTCATACACGTCTAAATATAAAAACAGTATATGTTAAAATAAATGAGTCAATCTAATTATTTATTCTGCGCTTGGGTTCGGGTCAAAATCTATTAAACGTAACCATTGCGTTACAATTTGAAAAATAATTTCATTTTTATCTTACTGTTGAACATTGGGCTAACTAAATTCCGTGTGAACCATGTATCGAGGGACTTCACTTCATAGCGAAAGGCATAACTTTCCGGAACTACGGCAGGCCCAGACACCCAGCTAAGGGCCAGGCCGTCTCACTCCGGTCATCCTCGGACCTCTCAATCTTCTATAGATGCGCCATGGAAGGTGAAACAACCCGACCCATTTTTTTTTTTTTTTTTTTTATACATTGAATCAGATTATCATTCCTATAAATGATAATCCTCAATAATCCAATCAATTTCACAAGTCAACAAATAACCAGCGGAAATCAAACTAAACCTTTAAACCAAACAATTCCATTATCAATTTAACCAATCATTCAAAACAGTCAACCAATATTCCAACAACCTAACCCGTTCTAATCTGAATTACTATCAACCTAGCAATTCAATTAAAACACACAACGACGAGCCACTAGATCCATCATCTCGTCCTCGCCCTAATTCCACGATCACACTTTGTCTTTACCTGCATCACATGGCAAAAAGAGATGCCTAAGTATTATCATAAATACTTAGTGAGGCGGTCCTCCCATCTATAGACCATGTACTCAGTAATAGAACCATACAATACCAGGGTTATCAAACAGCAGTGAACAAGACAAACAAACGACACGCAAAACGTGCATGATTGCACTGTGTCGCGTGACACGCTTAAATGTGTCGCGCGACACGTCGCGCAGAACCTGAGTCCGAGCCTCATCCTCTTATGGCTCGAATCCCAGTCCCTTTTCATCGAAACCTGCATCGAAATCAACCAACCAACGCCAAATCCAACCAAGGAACAAAAACAAACAATCATACCATACAATCCTACTTCCCGAGAGTCTATGGTCGCGCACTCACCTGATTCTGGAGAAAAAGGATGAAGAACACGAAGAACCCTAACCCAGAACCTCTGATTCGAACTCGATTATCTCTTCAACCACAGCTCCAAAACATAATCGGAAAACTTTTCTGAAAACTAGACAGAGAGATCTACACAACGGTATGTAGATCGTCCTCTGATTCCCAATGAATTGACGGAAAAACAGCCCGCAATCACACTGATCGGAACAGGAAAATCAGAGATTTCAGAAACGACAACCTGAAGTCAAAAGAACACAGAGAACGGAGATTACCTCCGAATTAGGATCGGAAACCTGATCTAGAAACTAGACAGAAAGAGATTTCCAAAGACATCTCAATAGTCTCCTGATTCTCTCTGGCTCGACGGGAATCCTCCCTCGAAGAAGACTTATTGCAGACTCGTAACAGCACCAACCTCACACATTCAAACGACCATAACTCAGCGAATACTTAACCAAATCACACGCGGTTTTCACCCACATCAAGAGAAACGATAGGAGAACTTACCCTCAAAGTTTCCCTCCAATCCGACTTGATCTTCCCTGTATTTTGTCTCCTCCAAAACCGACGGCAAAACCTCCAAAATCTCTCAAAACTCTCTCAACCAGAAACACGACCCCAGACCTTAAATACTCGAACCTTAGGGTTCCCTAAACCGGTCCAACTCAAAACAAACCAGAAATCAAAACCCTAGGTCTGATTAATGACTTGCGTCGCTCGACGCACCTCCCTTGCGTCGGTCGACGCAACACCCAGAAACCGATTCCTCGCGAGTCCCACTGTGTCGATCGACGCACCACCAAAATACACATTTTGGTTCACGGGCGTTACAGAAGGATACCAAGACACACTGATGGTCCACTCACAATGCCAATTTTACCGTGAGTGTTACATCTACGGAACCGTTGATTTCATCTTCGGAAAGGTCATTTTACAAAACTGTCTCATCCTCCCTCGCCAGCCACTCAAAGATCAAGATAATGTAATAACCACACAAGGTCGTGCGGATCCTTTTCAAAACACAGGGATCTCTATCCACAACTCAATGATCCTACCAGCTCCTGATCTAAAACCGGTGGTCGGTAGCGTTACGACGTACATTGGCCGGCCTTGGATGAAGTACTTGCGCACAGTGGTTCATAAGACGTATTTGGATAGTGTTGTGAGTCCAGTTGGGTGGTCTCCGCGGAATCAAGGTTCCACATACGGTCTTGACACTCTGTTCTATGCAGAGTATAAGAATATCTGTTGGAAAGGGTTTCATGTGTTAAATAAAGCTTCCGATGCATCTGCTTTCACTGTTGGAACATCATCACCGGTACATCGTGGCTCCCACACACTGGCATACCCTTTACTTCTGGACTTTAACTAAAGGCCGTCTATGGTTTTTCGTGCCTAAAATTTTACACTCTTGAATACAATTCATTAGAAAATGACTTTTTGGCTATAAATGGACATGAGAATCCACTATAAGACACTGCCGAAACAAGATTGAAAACAGAATTTCTGATACTGCGAAACAAGTCCTATTTCACTGTCGTTTAAATACGCGACGTCGCGAATGGAACATGGCTCCCAAATGTAACTAACACTATGTGTACTCCTTTATAATTCTTCTGATTATTTCGAGGTCATCTCATGTTCTCATCAGTCCAAATATATCGGGTTTGGCTTCTTAATTCTTATACCGATCGAACCGAATGGTTTCATCAATAACTTTAAGGAAAAAATGTTTTAGTGATTTAGTTGAATACAAATTTTGTTTGCAGTTTTTGAGTTTTACATACGATATTTTTAGTTTGCCCATTATATATTTTTACCTCTCATTGATACACATTATTTTTTATTATTTTTATTATTAATAAGCTAATATGATAAGTATAAACCTGAAAATTTTGTTTAAAATATAAAATAACAGAAACAAATTGTTATTGCTATTATGAAGTAATCAATAGTAGTTTCGTAGAGTTCAACAATAAATTGTTGATTCCTTATTATTTTGGGTTAATTAGGTGAATATTATGTTTTGAATATGTAATTACATGAGTAACATGCAGGAAATAAAAATTAGGTGAATAGAAAATTATTGATCCAATTGGACAAAAATGTCATTAATTACATTATAATGGAAAGTGGTTAAAAAAATCAGTAAACCTTAGAAAATTCCTAAAAATCCGTTGTCAATCATAGGGAATGTGGTCAACCGTGAAAATCTCGATCTAATCAGGATTGGCCCTTCTTGATAAAGACGAAGGCACAATAAATAGTTATAGTCAACTATACAAAATTAAATAGTTCACTGTATTAAACATACAGGTAAATGATAGTTCACTATATCTCAGAAAATCTCTAAAAATCTGTTGTCAATCAAAAAGAATCCGGCCAACCGTGAAAATCTCGATCTTAATTACCGAACCAGGATTGGCCCTTCCTGATAAAGACAAAGGCACAATAAGCAGTTATATATAGTCAACTATACAAATTTACATAGTTCACTATATCAAACATACAGGTAAATGATAGTTCATTATAATATATATAAATTTTTAAAATACCTAGTAATAGTCTACTATACAGATATACATGCTAATTTACTATAATAGTTCACTATACTTATACAAACAATAATTCATTGGCCAGCCGTTCTGATAAAGAGACAAAGGCACAATGAGTAGTTGTAAGCAACTATACAAATTTACATAGTTTACTATATTAAACATACATGTAAAGGATAGTTCACTATACTTGTACAAATTTATATTTAGTTTACTATAATAATTCACTATTTAGTGTTGAGTATAAACTTACTTGGGATTTTGTACTATTTGGCAGGCTAAACGATGCATCTAATAAAATAAAGAACAAGACTCTTTTTACAACTTTTTCCACACACCTAATCTTTTTTCAATTACTACTTATAAAGAGCAGAACTTAGATGAATCTAGAAACCCTAAATTAGCTACCACAATCGTTGAGCAAGTGTCTCATGTAGAACCACTAGTTACAGAATTTTCACGGCTCGAATTTGTTGTACATGACCACTTCTCCAGCTGGCTTCTCCATCCTCAAGACAGTACGGTTCTGGGTTGTACGGTTTTGTCGATTGTTTGAACATAACACAGATGTTTTTTTTTCTTCGTTTGTTGTTGATGGGATATTGGGCTTTATTTGTTTGTATCTTTGAGGCCCAATTTCGAAATATCTTCAATGGAAGAAGAAGACGTCGTGTCGTCAATAGAAGATGAAGAAAAAGAAGAGAAGAAGAAAGGGGGCGGCCGTGAAAAAAGTAGGAGAAGATTAGGGTTTTAATTTATTATTTTTCTAAAATAAAAACTGAATAATTTCATAAAGGTATAATCGGAAGTTTATGTAAACTAATTGTTAGATACTAAATTATGATTTATTAGATGTTAGATATTTAATTATAGGTACAAAACATAATATACATGCTAATTATCCTATTATTTTAGGTAATAAATTGATTTTTTAGGTTATAATGGACCCAATTTCAGGAGCTAAATATATATATATTTTTTTTTTGAAAATTTGCTATATATACTTGAACCTAGTTTTCTATGTATATAATTCACGATTTATGAAAAATATGTATAAATAATAGAGTATATAGTATTAGTATACAACTTTAGTTTGATGAAGATATATTTTATTTTCTTCGAGATCAAACAGTTGTAATTAGAACTGTAAGACCTGTCATAAAATAAGAACGAAAGTAAGAGGAGGGATGTATGAGAAATGTGGTGATTGCGTGAGAGTGTGTGCATGGACAATCGAGGGATCACATGCCTCATTTTCTTAATATTTCTTAGGGAAGATGAACATGCCATCTTTCTCGACAAGTTGAATGTTTAGAGAAACTTTTTGTTTTTTCTAAAGAGAGATAAACTATTAAGGTTTAGTTTTGCAAAAATAACACTTTTTAAAAATTATTTATTCATTATATCATTTATTTTTGGGTTAAGTATGTTATATTAGAGTTTCGTTTTAAGGGTTTAAGGGTTTTTATGGGTCAAAACATTTTTAGGGTTTTAGAATTTTAAGATTTATGTTTTAAAATCTATAATTACTGGTATTTTTATAAATGAACAGCCCATAGTGATATTTTTGAAAATTTACACACCAAAAATAATATTTTATTTGAAATACATGCGTTGATGCTTATATTAAATATTCTATATAGTCTTTTACTAAATTTATATATTATGGAAATTTTTGAGAAACCATTTCTATGATATCATTTGAAAAAAAATATTACTGAATACTCTACAGTTCTAAAATATCACTTTTATATAAATTTATTTATAAACACTATAAACTGATTTATAATCTTACAAACATGTTATAAAACTTTAAAATATTCAACTTTAACTACACCGAAACCACAACAAATCATGTTAATAACATGTGATATGGTTGGTTTCGTGTCTTTGAAATCTTTTTTCAGTCATTTCATGATAAACCGGAACTATAAGTCATTTATGGAGGTTTGACAAAAAAAAATTGAAGCAAAAGGGATAAAAACAAAAAAAAAAGATTTTGGAACAAGTGTTGTTTATAAGACTAGCAGCGTAACGTCTCTCTAACACTCCTATTGATCACTTCTGGTGATATGTTTGCAATTAATCACAAAATGGCATAGTAATTGGTTTGCAACCGTTTACAATACACGTTGCAACACATGGCAATATCCAATCTGAAGTGTCCAGTGATCATACTGCGAAATCGCAAACATATTTTGTTTGGAATATTTTAGGATCTGATTTGTTTATCTTGAGTCGACTCGGTTCCTTTTTATTTTTATGTAAATATTCCTCTAAACACATAAAATCCCTAAATTTGATTTGTGTATGGTTTTAAGAGATCCAAGTACACTTCTATATTATTTGTAGCTGGGATCTTTGATGATTTAGTGAATTAGTTCTTATCATTTGTTTCTCTCACTCTTATAATTATGTTTTTGCTATAACTTTTCCTCGTTGCTTCGTTCTTAACCATTGGCTTGGTTAGCCTTGTGAGTTGTGACAAAAAAACAAAAAAAACCATTGGCTAGCCTCATTGTGGAATCATGAGTTTGGTAGATTAAGTTAATTTATGGTTGGATAATTATGCTTATGGCTATTTTTTTGTAGGATCATTTATACTAGGTTATATTTGATTTGATCATTCAAATATTGGATTTAAGATTTTTATGTTCGGAATGTATTTGTGAAAACGTTTGAACTAAATTTTTAATGAGTTTTCACTCTTGCAAAATGAGAATTGATGATTAAAGTGACTAGTGAATAACTTGTATATGCTTGTTGATAATCTATAAAGCAAATGAAAGTAAAAAAAAAGATGATTGATGAAGTGACTAATGTGATGGAAATAGTTTGATCTTGTTGAGTGTTTCATGTCTTAGATTCAACAGATTGTTAAATTTCTTAGCATCATGACCTAAATGTAATAGTCTAACTCATTCAATTGTTTGATCCATGATCTGCTGGTTTCAATAATGGTTTTTCTTATTTAAAAAAATGTTGTATTTGCTTATTTAAGTTGTTAATTACATTGCTTATTTACTTGTTTTGAGCTAATTGTTATTTATGTTTAGTTTATATATACTTAAATATTAGTAGTTATTAATTAGTTACAAATTCCAAAACCTTATTATCATCTTAACTTAATTAGTTTTTCACATATCTACTTTGTTATTTTATTTTATGTGGATTCTGACATTTAAATGTTACATCGGCATGACTATGCACTTGTGATACTGTGTATTTATAGGTGAAAATTTTGGCACAACAATATGGTGTGGGAGGGAAAATTAATAGAAACTACTAAACTACAATTACTCTTAGTTTTTTTTTTTCTTTTTGGGTCAAATGTTTTTACTCTTAATGATATGTTTAACAAATACCATTAAGTTTCCCGCATACCTACTATCATGTCATTCTACTTTTCTGTGAATTCGATATTTTCATGCTACATCGGCATAACCATGTACTTGTAAGAGTGTGTATTTTGAGGAACTAATATAATCTACTAAACAACACCTTTTTTTTTTTTTATAAAACTACTAAACTACACTTAATCGTAGTGATATGTTAAACAAAGAAAGATGTTACTAGAAACCACTAAACTACGATCTTGGTGAGAAAAGAAAAATGTTGTAACAGGTTTTGCATTTATTATAGATTCGAGTCTAAGACAATTATGGTGGTTGACCATATAAATAGCATGTGAAGTGGTGGATTTCACATCTGGAGAGAGAAGAAAAATGGTATGACTATGAGCAACTAAGCATTTGCTAATGACTTTTAAACTTCATGGATTCTATATTGGATGCTAATAATAATATTTAATACCTTCAAGTACTGATAATATTTAATTGTTCTCGGATTTTAAGAATAATTTATTTAAAGTATTCAAGATCTCGCACGGCGTTCTCTAGCTGTCGTCGCTACAGATCGTTTATTGCCGGACCTGTCGGTATTCGAACATTGGAATAAGTATTAGGGGTTGTATAAGAACTAGTTTCTTTTAGCTTGCTGTGTTTTACAATAGTTCTTTTTCCTTTCTATCAAATTAAGAAGAATAGGTAATAACTATATTTTTTAAAATGCCCAAATGATCCTCCATCTCTAGTGGTACCAGTGTATTAAAAACTAACTATACTTTGAAACTAACTATATTTTAAACCTAACTATTGCTATAATTTATGAGTATCTAGAGATAGCATGTAACACTAATTAATTATTTATATAAATTTATGTTTCCTGTATTTTTTTTGTAACCTTTAATAGTATTTTCCTTGATTGTTACAATAAAACAAACTACTCCTTCCGTTTCTTAATATAAAATATTTTAGAAGTTTTTTTTTATAAGATAAGATGTTTTCAGATTTCTAGTTAGCTTTTATTTTTATTGAATACTGTGTAACCAATATTGGAGAAGCTTTTAAAAGCTTTTACTTTTATTGAATACTGTGTAGTCAAAAAAAAAATTCTTAAATTTTGTAATTGAAACCAAAACATCTTATAATAAGAAACGGAGAAAGTATACTAGAAAAAGCAGATAGTTCACGGTGAATTTGAGACAAATCTCGAATGTGTCGGTTGAAACTTCACAGCATAGCCGAATTGTTGAAACTTGGTCATTTTAAGTTGTGACGTTCAATACTGAAACAACCCGGCCCGTTTTTTTAATAGCATCGAATCAGTATTCCCATAAATACTAACTCTCAACATGCTAAATTCTCAATCAACAACAAGAAGTGTAAATCATAATCAAACCAATTCAATTCTCTAACCATTAACAATCTCACAACAAAAATACAATCCAACAAACCAATGCAATTCAACAGTCCAACTCAATTCATAGAACCAGCAACCTAGCAGTTCTAAAAATTCCATCACAACACATAACCAAGACACTAGATCATCTCCTCTTCCTCGCCCTGATTCCACGATCACAATTTCTATTTACCTGCATCACATGGCAAAAAGAGATGCATGAGTACTATCACAAATACTCAGTGAGACGGTTATCCCATCTACAGGCTATACACACATGCATAAGAAAGAGATACAATACCAGGATGAACGATCAACCATGCATAACATGAACAGTCAAACGCGAATCAGTAAACAGATCTTGCGTCGATCGACACAACCACCATGTGTCGATCGATGCAGTAGCAATGGTCGATCGACACACAACCCCGGTGTCAATCGATGCACGCTGTGTCGAACGACACAAAGCAATTGTGTCGATCGACGCAAGACGCAGAACCCAGGAAGCGAACCTATCCTCTCACGGATCGATTCCTGATCGCATCGCTTCGATCTCCTGCATAAATCCACCACATACAACATGAAATCCACCAACAAACACAAGCAATCGCATTCTACCTAATCCTATACCCAGATAAGTCTATGGTCACGCACTCACCTCGATTCTAGAAGGAAAAAGGATGGAATTTCACGAAGAACGCGAAGAACACGAAAAACGCATATCTCCAATCTGAATCCTCTCCAAATCGCGAATCTAACCCACCAGAAACGATCTCCAGAGCCTCAGAAACACACACTAGAGCTTTTAGGATCAAGAACTCGAAGAAATCAACGATGATTCTTCCTTTTCTCTCAAATCCTCACTCAAACTCACTGGAAATTCTCTGGAACTAAAAAACGGCCAAAACACAACACAACTCGGCTGCCACCCTTTTATAGACGAACCCTAGGGTTTCCCTAAATCGGCCTGCTAAACCGAGTAATTGGAACCAAATCCGTCGATCCAATTTCTGCCTGTGTCGATCGACACGCAGCTGCCACCCTTTTATAGACGAACCCTAGGATTTCCCTAAACCGGCCTGCTAAACCGAGCAACTGGAACCAAACCCGTCTGTCCAATTTTTGCCTGTGTCGACCGACACACACCCTTTGTGTCGATCGACGCAACGCCTAAAACACGACTTCTCACAAGTCAAAAACACGCGTGTCGATCGACACACTCACCTTGTGTCAATCGACGCACCAACCAAAAATCTACTTTTTGGTTCACGGGCATCACAATTCTCCCCCACTAACACGGATTTGACCTTGAATCACACAATATCGTCCCACTAAGGTTCACACTCCCGTCCGAAACCAGACCAGCTTCGCCCGAAAACACCCATGTAACATTTTCTGATCCACACTAGGTCTGCCCGATTAATCGCACAACAATCAAACAAGAACATGCCCGACCAACCGTAGACCCAGAATTGGACTAATTGATTGCGCAACAATCAAACAAGAACATGCACGACCAAGATGCTACATCTGTTTACCAGGGTCGTCTGAACCGAGGTTCCAAACGCAAGTACAAACCCTAGACTAGACATCCACTTACACATCCTTATCACCCTCCTGACCCATCCGGCCAGCACCACCTGAGATCACTCCCAATCCTTGAAGCTCATCTAGTCTCATACTTATAATCACATCACAAACGTTATGCTCATAACCCATATACATATATACCCCTCACACTCTTAGGGTCGTCACCCATTGAGCTATCGGTGTATAACATACCCCTTCCACCTTTAGGACCGCCGTCCATCAGGCTATCGGTATGCTCCATGCCCCTCCCACTCTTGGAACACACAGTCCGTCAAGCTATCGGCATGCAGGAGACCTCACTGTCCCCTGGAGAGATCCCTGTCCATCGAGATATATGCAGGAGAAATCACTATCCCCTGGAGAGAACCTCACTGTCCCCTCGAGTATATGTAGGAAACCTCACTATCCCCTAGAACACTAACTCTGCAACGTGCCTAATAAGCACCTGTCGACCAGAATCACTTCTCGTGGTTACCTCATGATATCCCTTAACCCAGAATATCATCACATCCATGACCAATCACTAGGCCATCCGAAACAACCCAATCACTAGGGTGTTTCCTGCCAGAGTCCCTGGAAAAAGATAAGTTCTAACTCGCATAAAACCTCTTTTTTTCAGACTCCCCTAGGAAATAGATAGGTTCTAACTCACATAAAACCTCTATTTCCCAGCCATCACATAACACATGACCCACCAGTCATACAATATAAGAACTCACATCTTATAAACACATTTAATAAGAAATACCCATCTTATTAAATCACTAGAAATGTATAATCGTTACAACACCAAGCGAAAATACATAAACAAAACATAACCACATGCTATCACAAAACTAAAACCAGAAAAGATAAACTCAAGCCTCCACTTACTTCTCGAACCACTTCGAGAACTTTGCCTTCATCCTCGCTTATGGTTCCCAAGTCTCCTCCTCCACACCGTCACAGTCCCACACGACTCTCACCAACGGTATCCTCTTCCGGCGCAGCACCTTGACTCTCCTCTCGAGAATCCTCACAGGTCTCGCCGCGAATGTCATGTTGAGCTGAAGATCCTCCGGAATCCTAGCCAACACCTCCTCAGACTTATGCAGGTACTTCCTCAACATCAATACGTGGAAGACCTTATGAAATGCCTTCATACTCTGAGATAACTCCAATCGTTAAGCCACTGATGCAACCCGTTCCACCACTTTGAATAGACCCATAAACCTCGGACTTAGCCTATTCTCTGAAATGGATCTGTTAGGACCCCTAAACATCGCTGCCTTGAGATACATCTGATCTCCCAGCTCAAACTCTAGCTCTTTCCGTCTCTTATCAGCATAACTCCTCTGCCGATCTTGAACCTCCTTCATGTTCAGCTTTAAGACACGGATCTTCTCCGTCGTCTCTTGAACAAAATTTGTACCAAACATGTTCCTCTCCCCCATTTGAGTCCAGCATAATGGTGTACGACATGGCCTCCCATACAGAGCCTCATATGGAGCCATCCCAATACTTGCCTGGTAACTATTGTTATACGCAAACTCAACCATGTTCAGATGATCCGCCCAATGACCACTGTAATCCAGCACACACATCCTCAGTAAATCTTCAAGAGTTTGAATCGTCCTCTCAGACTGCACATCCGTCTGCGGATGATATGTTGTACTCATATGCACCTTAGTGCCCATCTCAGCCTGAGATGCTCCCCAAAACTCAGAAGCAAATCTCGGATCCCTGTCTGACACAATAGTCGCTGGCACCCCGTGCAGCCTCACAATCTCATGCACATACTTCCTAGCTAAAACTGCTGCCACGTCGGTCTTCTTGATAGCAAGAAATTGTGCTGACTTACTCAGACGATCCACAATCACCCAAATAGCATCATAGGTCTGCGACACCGGCAACCCTGTCACAAAGTCCATGGTAATCATGTCCTACTTCCACTCCGGAATAGGCAAACTCTGCAATAAACCACTCAGAACTATGCTCAGCCTTCACTAGCTGACACACATTGCATGCTGCAACCCAGTTAGCCACATCCTTCTTCATCCCGACCCAGTGATAATACCGCTTCAGATCTCGGTACATCTTGGTCGCTCTCGGTGAATCGACAACATACTCGAATGAGCCTCTCTCAGAATCTCATGCCGCAGATCCTCATCCTTGGGTACACAGACCCGCCCATTCACAAGTATCATCCGGCTCGCCGAGACCTGATACTCAGAACCTACCACCTTAGAAGCATCAACCAAAACATTATCTTTCTCCTGAACTGCTCGAACCCTGCTCAGCAAATCCACCTGATTAGCTATCTCTTAACCCAACGGCTCATGTGAAATAACACACAGCCCCAAGGTGCTAATCTCGCTCACCAACTCCTCCATATCCCGCTCCTGAGCTGAAACAACCCTCTTCCTCCTCAACGCATCTGTAACAAGATTAGCCTTACCCGGATGGTACCCAAACTCCAGATCATAATCTGCTACTAACTCCATCCAGTGCCTCTATCTCTGGTTCAGCTCGGGCTGAGTGAAGAAATACTTCAGACTCTTATGATCTGTGAACACCTGCATCTTTCCGCCATAAAGATAAGAGCACCAAATCTTTAAAGCGAAAATCACTGCAGCCAAATCCAAATCATGGATAGGGTAGTTGCACTCGTGCTTCCTCAACTGCCTCGAAGCATATGCAATTACCTTCCTCTGTTGCATCAGGACACAACCCAAACCAACTCCTGAAGCAACAGAGGAAGGTAATTGCAATTACCTCGCCCGGATCCGACAACGCCAACACTGGTGTACTGGTCAGCATCTCCTTCAGCTTCTCGAAACTCTCGTCGCAAGCTGAAGACCACACAAAAGGGACATCCTTCCATGTCAGTTTCGTCATCGTCTGCGCCATACTCGCAAAACCCTTGACGAATCTCCGATAATAGCCCGCTAAACTGAGAAAACTCCTGATCTTCGTGGTATTCCTCGGTCTAGGCCATCCTCTGATAGCCTCAATCTTAATCGGATCCACAGAAACTCCCTCTGCAAACTCCACATGACTAAGAAAACCCATCTCGCGCTGCCAGAAACTGCACTTGCTCAGCTTAGCATATAGCTTCTACTCCCACAGAATCTCCAAAACCATCCTCAGATGAACATCATGCTCCTCAGGACTCCTCAAATACACCAGAATATCATCAATAAAGATAATCATGAACTCATCCAAATATTCTGGGAACACCCCGTTCATCAACCGCATGAACGCTGCTGGCGCATTCGTCAATCCAAAAAGCATCACCATGAACTCATAATGCCCATACCTCGTCCTGAAAGCAGTTTTCGTGACATATGCCTCATCAATCAGAATCTGATAGTAACCCGACACCAAGTCAATCTTGGAGAACCAAGTAGCCCCTCGCAACTGATCCAACAACTCATCAATCCGCAGCAGAGGATACATGTTCTTCATAGTGACTGGGTTAAGTCTCTGGTAATCGATACACAACCGGAAACTCCCATCTTTCTTCTTCACGTACAACACCGGCGCTTCCCCACGGTGAACTACTCGGCTGAATGAAACCTTTACCCAACAGATCATCCAGCTGCTTCTTCAGCTGTGCCATCTCTGCTGGAGCCATACAGTAAGGCGCCTTAGATATCAGAGTCATCCCGGGCTCCAATTCGATCGTGAAAGGATCAGATCGAGATGGCAGTATCCCTGCAACGACCGAGAAACATCCTCAAAATTCTGAACGACTCGAATATCACCAACTACCACCTCTCCAAAAGACTTTGGCTTCATAATCGTCGCCAAATATGCCTCGCAGCCCTTCTCAATCAACTGCTCAGTCTGAATCGCCGAAATCACGAGACTTCCGGAAGTCAGTCTCACCCCCTGATACACCAACCTTTCTGCCTCTCGCTCAAACACGACTCCTCCCCGATGACAATCCAGATGACCCTTGTACCGATCCAGCAATCCATCCCCAGAATGACATCATACAGCTCCACCGGACTGATAATCAAATCTGCTGGCATTAACTCCCCCGCCACCAAAACATCCACACCTCGAGCCTGCCCGAAAGTAGCCAAAGACTTCCCTTCAGCCACTCTAACTACTCATGGTTGCTCTCCGGAATTGTTCCGGATCCCGCTACTCTCCGCACACTCCGGAGTAATGAAGCAATTCGTCACTCCAGAATCAAACAACACATGAGACTCACACCCGCCCACTACTAAGGTCTCTGCACAAATCCCATGTGCCTAAGAACCCTAACATTCTATCACAAATTCACAAATTCCAAAACATACAAGAAGAAAATTAAACCACTAGAATTAACAAGTCCAGTTATGAAATTTACCTGTTATCGGCCTGGCGCTAGAGCCTCCGCCTCCACCGAAGTGAACACCCTCGGTGCTACGATCTGCTGCAACGGCTGCACCTCTGTTGCAACCCGCTGCAACGGTTGCACAACCGCCACCGCCAACTGCTGCAGCTTAGGGCACTTGGGCTTGATATGCCCCGACTCTCCACAATGGTAGCACACCCGAGACTCGTTCAACTGCGCCTGCCCATGCCCGCGCCCTCCACGGCCCCCACGACCGCCACGACCTCTGCCTCTAGTACCTCTAGCCATCTCACACTGCACTACCAATA
Organism: Arabis hirsuta; assembly: GCA_964056655.1. Classification (NCBI taxonomy): domain Eukaryota; kingdom Viridiplantae; phylum Streptophyta; class Magnoliopsida; order Brassicales; family Brassicaceae; genus Arabis; species Arabis hirsuta. Next base: position 24,416,259 of record OZ053302.1, on the reverse strand, counting down.
GTAGAAAACTAAGCATACTAAAAGCCATAAAAAGGTCATGCAACACATACCGTGGAATCCCATTGATCTAGGACTCTAAACCCACACAGCAATCAATTGACCAACTCACATAATCAATTAATTCAGCACACGCAATTGACTCCACACTTAATCAACTACGTTCTCCCGTCCTAGAACCATAAGGGCTCTGATACCAAACTGAAACAACCTGACCCCTTTTTTTTTATAGCATCGAATCAGCATTCCCATAAATACTAACTCTCAATATGCTAAATTCTCAATCAACAACAAACAAGCGGAAATCATAATCAAACCAATTCAATTCCCTAACCATTAACAATCTCACAACAAAAATACAATTCAACAAACTAATGCAATTCAAGAGTCCAACTCAATTCATAGAACCATCAACCTAGCAGTTCTAACAATTCCATCACAACACATAACCGGGACACTAGATCATCTCCTCTTCTTCGCCCTGATTCCATGATCACAATTTCCCTTTACCTGCGTCACATGACAAAAAGAGATGCGTGAGTATTATCACAAATACTCAGTGAGACGGTCATCTCATCTACAGGCTATACACACAGACATAAGAAAGAGATACAATACCAGGATGAATAATCAACCATGCATAAAATGAACAGTCAAACGTGAATCAACAAGCAGAACTTGTGTCGATCGATGTAGTAGCAGTGTGTCGATCGACACACAACCCCGGTGTCGATCGATGCATGCTGTGTCTATCGACACAAAGCAATTGCGTCGATCGACGCACGACGCACGACGCACGACACAGAACTCAGGAACCGAACCTATCCTCTCACGGATCGATTCCTGCTCGCATCGCTTCGATCTCTTGCATAAATCCACCACATACAACACAAAATCCACCAACAAACACAAGCAATCGCATTCTACCTAATCATTTACCCATATAAGTCTATGGTCACGCACTCACCTCGATTATGGAAGGAAAAAGGATGGAATTTCACAAAGAACGCGAAGAACACGAAGAACGCATATCTCCAATCTGAATCCTCTGCAAATCGCGAATCCAACCCACCAGAAACGATCTCCAGAGCCTCACAACCACACACCAGAGCTTTTAGGATCAAGAACTCGAAGAAATCAACGATGATTCTTTCTTTTCTCTCAAATCCTCACTCAAACTCACTGGAAACTCTTTGGAACTTTTCCGGAACTTAAAAACGGCCAAAACGCAACACAACTCGGCTGCCACCCTTTTATGGACGAACCCTAGGGTTTCCCTAAACCGGCCTGCTAAACTGAGCAATTGGAACCAAACCCGTCAGTCCAATTTCCGCCAGTGTTGATCGACACACACCCTCTGTGTCGATCGACGCAACGCCCAGAACACGACTTCTCACAAATCAAAAACATTCGTGTCGATCGACACACTCACCTTGTGTCGATCGATGCACCAACCAAAAATCCACTTTTTTGGTTCACAGGCATTACAAATACTAATTATGTTTCTTTTAATTATGTTCCTTTTATATAATGTATTTAACATCAAATCATGTTCCTTTTTCATCCAAATACTATACCATACACAAATTTTCTAGACTTTTTTGTTTTTATTTTTTTTGTTGTCAACAATTCCGGACTTTCATCGAGGATTAGTAACAACTAGCTTAAATTACTAAAAGATAAAAAGAGTCGGGATTGTTGTTATAAGTACGTAGTAGTACCTCCTGAAAATCTCCCTAAAATAATAACTTTGTACTAATATTGACAGAATCGTTCACGCAATAAGAAAACAGCCATCGATCGAGCTAAACAATATAGACGCAAAGGTAATCTCATTCATGACTTCGCAATATAAATTTGAGTTTTGCTTTAATGTTAATACCACAATATATATATATAGATTGGAATCATGTTCCCACTCTCTACTAGTCTCTAACCTTTTACTCTGAATTACATTCAATTCCTCGCACCAAAACCACATCATTTAGTAACATGCATGTGATGATGCACAAAATCTCTTTTCCATCTCTACATTTACTATTCCTATTACTACTCTGCCTCCATCCTCTCATCAACGTAGCCGGTGGTTATTCAACAATCGGCATTGACCGGTGGTGCGACCAAACTCCTTACCCCGATCCATGCAAATGCTACTTCAAAAACCACAATGGTTTTGGACTCCCGACACAACTATCTGAGTTCCGAGTAATGCTGGTGGAAGCAGCCATGGATCGGGCTATATCCGCCCGGGACGAGCTGACTCGGTCTGTGCAGAACTGCACCGATAGCCGGAAACAAGCCGTTTTGACTGATTGCATTGACCTCTATGGAGACACGATCATGCAGCTAACCAGGACGCTGGAGGGCGTGTCGCCAAAAGCCGGTGCCGGAAAACGGTGCACCGACTTCGACGCCCAGACCTGGCTGAGCACCGCACTTACAAACACGGAGACTTGCCGACGCGGCTCATCCGATCTCAACGTCTCAGATTTTATCACACCGATTGTTTCAAACACCAAAATCTCCCACTTAATAAGCAACTGCTTAGCCGTCAACGGAGCCCTCTTGCCCACTGGAGACAACGTCACCACCACTGCTGATGGGAAAAGTTTTCCCACATGGCTTTCTAGCAAAGAGAGGAGACTTCTACAATTGCAATCTACGCGTGCTGTTCGAGCTAACGTTGTGGTGGCGAAAGACGGATCAGGACATTTCCCGACGGTGCAAGCGGCAATTGAGGTGGCTGGACGGAGAAAAGTGACGTCAGGGAGGTTTGTGATATACGTGAAGAGAGGAATATATCAAGAAAACATAAACGTACGTTTCAATAACGATAACATAATGTTGGTCGGAGATGGAATGAGATCCACCATTATCACCGGTGGTCGAAGTGTTAAAGGAGGTTACACCACCTACAATTCCGCCACTGCCGGTAAATAATAAATTCTTCTATATTTTATCTTTAGTTAATGTATGGATTGGATCTAACAAGTTTCATGTCATTAATTAAAAAATATTCGAATTTTCCGTACGAACGTGGTTTTCCAATCGATAAGATTCATGGTGGAGACGTCCAAGTTAAATTATACATTGGGATCGCCATCAATCATTATTAGTAGTACCTCAAGAAAAAAAGAAAAAAAAACAGATATAAAACGTAACAGTTGCTTTATTTCCCGCAAAATGAGTAAGCGTTACTATTCGAAATTTTATTTCATTTGGCTCTGAGTACTCAATTGCGTGTGATCCAGGTATCGAGGGACTTCACTTCATAGCCAAAGGTCTAACATTCCGGAACACGGCAGGTCCGGCCAAGGGCCAGGCCGTGGCACTCCGATCATCCTCGGACCTCTCAATCTTCTACAAATGCTCAATCGAAGGATACCAAGACACATTAATGGTCCATTCGCAACGCCAGTTTTACCGTGACTGCTACATCTATGGAACGGTAGATTTCATCTTTGGAAACGCAGCCGCCGTTTTCCAAAACTGTCTCATCCTCCCTCGTCTCCCACTCAAGGGTCAAGCCAATGTAATAACCGCACAAGGTCGTGCTGATCCATTCCAGAACACAGGGATCTCTATCCATAACTCTAGAATCCTACCGGCTCCTGATCTAAAACCAGTGGTCAGTAGCGTTAAGACGTATATGGGCCGGCCTTGGATGAAGTACTCACGCACCGTGGTTCTTCAGACGTATTTAGATAGTGTTGTGAGTCCAGATGGGTGGTCTCCGTGGATTGAAGGTTCAGTGTTCGGTCTAGACACGTTGTTCTATGCGGAATATAAGAATTCCGGACCAGCTTCGTCCACCAAGTTGCGTGTCCGTTGGAAAGGGTTTCATGTGTTGAAAAGAGCTTCCGATGCATCTGGCTTCACTGTCGGAAGATTCATAGCCGGTACTGCGTGGCTTCCAATTACCGGCATACCCTTCACTTCCGGACTCTAAGGCTGTCTATGGTTTTTCATTTTCTTGTGCTTAAACTACAATGATGTAAAATTTTATTAAGCTGAATATACTTTATTATGTTTTTGTTATGAAATTGAAGTTTTAACTATAGATGCGCAAACGGCGTACAGTAAAGGGCAGTGCGAATCGGAATTTCGGAACAGAACAAAACCGAAATTTTCGACCAGGTCCCAGTTATTCATCCTGACAATTGTCCTAATCAAAAGTACATTTTGATATGGAACAAGACGGGAACTTTGTCCATCTCTAGTTTTAGCATTTGCTTATCTGATAATTAGATACGAGGATAATGGTAGAAATAATGTAGAAGACCTATAAAATAGAGAGCTTTAGTTACAGTTGGGAAGAGTTGAACAAGGAACATGATTTAAACCCCCAAATGACCTATAACTACGAAGAACCATGCATTAGACACAAGCCCTACAGAACTAAAGTTGTTTTGAGCCATGACCATTGAAAGACCTGTGTACCTAACAATCAATGAAATGAAGGAAGAAAAAAAGAAAACAGTTTGTTATGTTCTTCAATCTACAACCTAACCAATGCGAAAACAGAGTAAAAGACCAGAGAAGATGTCTGAATGATGCAAGAGACTCAGCAAAAGGCCGAAACCGAGGTGACGACCAAAACCATCATCATGCTGAAAATTAGCTTCAACTGCCCATTTAGTATAGATGTTGCTGCAGAGTTGTGTTGATCCCTGTAGGAAATCGCCAAAGAAGAGTATATTAGGATTTTTGCATAATGTTTATATGAGAGAAGGAGAGGGTTTCGAATGATGCTTACTTTTGCAAGGTCTTAAGAGCACCACAGTAAAAAACATTGTCAGGCTGATCCATTTCCGTCTTTCCGTTCTCCTCGGGGTTTACAATTCGCAAGTATGTTTCTTGGCCAAGATACCATCTGTCAAGATTCTCAACTCGGATGTTCCAAAATCCGACATTATCGAGGGAAATAAGTACAGCTGCCCATGCCCCTGGGTAAACCTGAAGCAAACATGGAAACAAAAAACTCAAGAGTTAAACCTGCTGACCAACATGTTACCTTCAAATGGTGTGTAAAGAGAGACAGATTGCAAATGTATGTGAATCAACCTCAATCGTGCTTCGTGATACAGCATCCCAGTTGTTATATGTACCCTTTTTGTCTTCTGACCAGATACCAAAGTCCATCCTGGAATTCCAGTTTTTGGAAATTCATGTCAAAGCAACGAAGCAGATCGAAATTGAAAAACAAAGAAAGCAGGAGTGGCATGATTTTCTTACGCAACAACGTAAAATGAATATCCATCAATATGGAAGCTCTGGACTTTGGTGTCATTGTTCTGGAAAATAACTTGTATAAAGCCCTTGTATGTTGCATTGATGATAGATCTGTCTATACGTGGAGGTCTATTATCCAGGGGTCTCTCCGGGAAATCAAGCTTATAAACTCCCTTCAGTTTATGCTGATCTGCAAGTCTCATGGGTGTACTTGGATTCAGAAATGAAATCCCGTTAAGCGTAGCCCGAAGTGACCCATTGATTGTTGTTGGGGGCATACTCCTCAAGATGTATGTGCTTGTGATATTTATCTGCCCGTAGTGATATGATCCCTGCGGATTTGGACGAGCTCCACTTGCAGATGTGTTTTGCCTACATATGAAATGATTCAGGATTAGATTAACATGTCTACATTTCACAGTCCAGTTGCTTGAAGAGTTTTATAGACATACTTTATGGCCCTTTGTTGGCTCATTACAGACCAAGGGTGAGAAACATCAGTTGCTGGAACAGGCAGAGGACCAGAAGCATGTCCTTTGGAATTGGAATAATGAAGAATCCCAACACCTGTGACTCTTTGCCACACTGTTTCATTCACAAACCTAGCACTTGCCACAATGTAGTAGTCACTTGAGGCGTTTTGGTCCATGGTGACCAAGAAAGAATAAGACTGTCCCACATGAATATCGAAATCGGTGAAGTTTGTTTGAGAGGTGTAGCGACCCTCAGTTTCAACTAAGAGCAATTTGTGGTTCTGAATCCTGAAGTTCAAGCTTGTCGAGATACCAACATTGTGAACGCGGATTCTGTATGTTTTCCCTGCAAAATGTAATCCGTATGAAGCAAGAGGGACTAAAAATCATAGCCACCACTGAATTTCAATGCAACGATTAAAGCAGCACAAATAACTGTCACTGGAGATCCAACGCACATAACTCCTGAAACAAAATTTGAGGATGGAAATGGAAACAGAATGAAAGCAAAACTACGATAGAACTCTCAAAGACGTTTACCTGGATCAACATTAACGGTTTCATATTCAATTCCATCAGGTACACTGCTGTTATACTTGTAAGGACCCTTCCCATTGATAAGGACTCCATCTGGCATCCCAAGTTCTTTACCAGAGTCAAGTATACTCCTTAACGCCTAAAAAGCAACAGTGTTTCAACAATATAAATTGAAGACATTGGAACTTATGATAAAGGTGAGTGAGTAAACACCATTAGACCCCAAAAGTGCACTTACTGTATGGTTCTGAGTATACCAATCACCAATAACAAAGCTGACTTCACCATCAGGCTTAGAGAAGGGGAGAGGAACAAGGTCCCGGTTATTGATTATGATTGGACCGAAACCCCCAGAAGCTCTCTGGAAGTTAAGTGAAGGGGAGTAGTAAAAACTTCCAATCTGATCTTTCAATTGAAAGGTATAAGTGAAGTTCCATCTCGGTGGAATTGGACAGTTGGTGCCAAGAACACCATCTTGCCACGAGTTACGCCGCATCTCAACACCAGGCCTATCAGAGTTTTAAACAACCCAGGAAGAGTAATGTCAGGAACAACAAGAAGCCTTAAAATGTAGAGAGTACTGAATCAAAAACAAAAGTAGTCAAAAACTCTCAAAAACTAAGGATCATGTTAAAGATGATCACCAAGTGAGTAGGAGAGGCTCATCCAAACGATTGAATACGTTAACAAGAACATTGTAGTTGGTTGTAGCATTAATCACAGGCCCTGGAAATTTCTCATTGACGGCTATAACCTACAAGGAACAATTCCATCAGAAATGCTAAAACCCAGTAAACTTGCGATAACCACTTCCGACGAACCCTAAGTTAGACCCAGAGGGGAAAAAAAGGAACAAGTACGAGACGAGTCTGAGCAAAAATCAGGAAACAGAATCTCTCTATAAAGTGAATCAGATTACTACAGTCTTCGAAGTTGCATCAGAGAACAAAAAAAGAGATTTCAGAGGGAAAAAAGGCGAAACGAAACCTGTTGAGGAACGCCGAGAGGAGAAGCGGTGATGTAAGAGACTTCGAAGATGTAAGGAACGAAAGGGTCACCGGCGAGAGAGAAACCGGAGAGAAGAGCGAAAGAGAAGACGAAAGCGAAAACAGAGAACCGAGAGAAGAAATTAACCGTCGCCGCCATTGTTTTGCTTGGGGAGGAGGATTCTGGGTAACAGTATTCCGCTGACGACATTATGGGGGCAAAATCCAAGGAAGATGAAGAGTGTGTAAAGTGTGTGTGTGGGGTTTTGAAACTTCTCTGACAAAGAGGATTTTATTAGTATTTTATTAGGGGAAGAAGAGGATTTTGTTAATCCCTAAACGCGCGTTTAATTGTTCGTGGATCTTTGATTTATTGGGTTTTAGAAAAGGTTCAGAATCTGTAATGAATGTGAATTAGATATAAGGATTTTCCTTGATTTTTGTGTTTACTTTTTTTTTTTTCATTTCTTTCTATTGATTACCTATTACCTACCATATGTTTAACCACGTATACATTGTGTTATTAGTGAGCAAGCTTCCATTTCTCAAAATATGTGATTTCTTTCTATATTTGGTAGATACGTTACGTGTGGATGTATGACTGTTTTGGACTTTAGGTTTGTAATCTTTGTATTTAACGCTTAAGTTTTTCCATATATACTTAAAGATCTTTGTAATCATGCTTTCGATCCTACTTCAAATTTACCACATTTTTTTAACAAAAATGTCACAAAACCTTTATTGGTTTTTCCTAATACATTGTACTCATGCTAGTCTGTATCCCATGTAATATTCCACTAAGGTAATTTATGGTAACATATCTCGGACAGCAAACTATTTTTTGTTTCCTGATAATGTCCCCTTTCTTTTATTACACTACAAAATATGTTATAACCAGTAAAAACGTATACTCTTATATCATTTTTAAAAAAACCTATTGATAGATACTATGTTGCATAGAATCGAAAACGGGTATGCAGGATTAGAAGTGTATAGAAGTGCGGAAATGTTTTGAAAACCGGATTCTGACCGGAAATCGTTTATAAAACCGAATCCGGGTGGAGTTAAAAACCGGATTGGAGTTAAACCACTAAAACTGGCCAAAAACCGGCAAAACCGATAATCCGGTTTGATATAAAAATCCGGTTTAACATATTTTAAGTTAAAATTTGGTTTTTTTAGGAAACACGTCATGGTTTAGAGCTAATACTTAAATGATATTGAATTCAAACTAATTGTATGTTTGAAAAAAAAACACATTTATTGCTATTTGTAGTTTTCAATTATATGGAAAACTAAAAGTTTCCCAAAATCATCCCTTAAACAACGTAAGTTTTTGTTTTAAAATGAATTATCATGCATGTTACTAGTTTTATAGTAAAAATACAAATACAAATTATGTTCATATTTGTATTTTTAATTTATATAGCACAGAATTGTTATTTACCTTTCTCGATTGTACATTTCCATATGGTAAGTAACTCATATGTGATATGAAATAGTGTGTATTGTCCATTTTCAGTTTCGTATTATGTCTATTTTTAAAATTAAAACCCCGGTCAGACCGGTTAGACCGGTCCGACCATCAACCCAGTAACTTTGTCGAGTCGGTGTCCGGTCCAATTTTCAAAACATTGGCGGAAACAATTTTTTTAAAAAAATTAGAAAGCGGGAACATGTTGAAAACGCATAGATTCGTATACATATATTTGTACTATATTAAAACAATATCTTATTATAAATGAGGATGCGCACGATAAGAACGTGACACGTAATCAAAATTCTAATTTACCAGATCGTGACATGTGCCAAGTGTTAATCAGATAATGACATATGTTAACACTTAAAACTAATTAAAACTATAAAAATAAAAATGTAAAACGAACAAAATAATTTTCAAGTAACTAATCCAATTAATAATAAAAAAAAAATATTTTTCAAACTAATTATGAGAAAAAAAAAATTTATAATAGTTCCACTAACTAGATTGAAAAAATCTAATAGTTTAAACTAATTATAAAAATAAATTACGAAAAAATAGAGAAGTTTAAACTATGAAAAAATAGAAAGAAATAAAAATCAAGTAAGAAAAATATTATTGACGAGAGTTTGATACGTAAACAAAATTATAACTCACCATATCATGACATTTGTTCAATATTGATCAGATGATGACATCTGTTAAAACTTAAAATTAAGTTTAAAAAAAGAAGTAAAACTAAAAATATAAAACGAACAAAATAATTGTGAGGCATTATATATAGAGAGACTATAAACAATTAAAAAATAACAAAAAGTAGAGATGAACCAGAAATTTTAATTAAGAAAAAATAATATGAATGATAAAACAAAGAAATTTTATAAATTGAAAAACAAAAAAAAATTAAAAAGAATATAGAAATCTCAATGTTAAAGTTTATAAAAAGGTACCAAAGAAAAAAATTACAAATATATTTATTTTGTAAAAATATTTATAAAATATTACAAAAAAATAGAAATCTTCTACCTATACTTTTCAATGTTAAAAAAAGAAAATTATATGAAATGAAAATTTATACATGTTATAAAATAATAATAATATATTTATTGTTAAGATCTAAAAGTGTAAGATTTGATGACTAGATATAGATCTCTATTAAAAATAAACCGATGACATCAAAATTTAAGTTTTAATTAGTAATCCGTTAAATTATAAAAATAAAATGAGAAATTTAAAAAAATGCTACTTTCCAAGTGTCACTTTACAAAAATGTCACACTTTTGAAATCTTTACAAAAATGCCAGTTTTTCAAAATTATTTTTTCATTATATAATTTATGTTTGGGTTAACTATGTTATATTAGGGTTTAGTTTTCAGTGTTTAGGGGGTTTTAGGTGTTAAAACATTTTTTAGAGTTTAGAATTTTAAGATATATGTTTTATAAATCTATAATTAGTGATATTTTTGTAAATGGACACCCCTAAATGGCATTCTTGCAAATGTGCATACAAAAAGTGGCATTTTTATAATTGCCCCTAAAATAAAATAGTGTTTACCCACGTATTAAGGCGGATCCTAATCTAGTTAATAAATACACAAAGTCAGTACATTTTTATATATTTAGAGAATAGACTTGAAAACCAATAAAATTTATTAAAAGATAAAAGTTTAACAAAAACAAGATAATAAAAAGAAAATAATAAAACACCTATAAATTATTGTTTATGTTGTGATACATTTGATGACATTGTTCACATAGGGACACCAAGATCACAATCGTTTCTTAAGACTCTTACCAAAGAATGACCCATCGACGACAATCTGACAACCAACCATGTTATGTTTTGTTTCGCAAGCTTTTATTCATGCATACAAAATTTAACGATTAATTATGAAGAAGGATCAACAAGTCTTCATTCCAAAAGAAGGGACTTATCAGTAAAAAATCGAGCCTGGACCTTTTTTTCTAACATCGCTAAGGCCTCGGAAGATTTGATGCAAATGGGGGTTTTGTATTGAGTTGAAGAAGCACCTTGAGTGATGAAAAACTCCATGCGAGCATCGAAAGTTCCTTGTTGCACCACCCTTATCTCAAGAGCTCCAATTGATCCGTCTTTACCCCTGAATTCTCTATAAAAGTTGTTCAATGATTCCTCCACCACATAGCAACAATCTCTAAAACCTTATTATCAATTTCAGCTACGTCATTGTTGTATTTTGCTTTGAGCTCCCAGTAAAGAACATAATGACCTCGAACAATCGAGATATCGGCATAGCTTGTGAAGTCCATCAACATCAAATTTGATGATTCAAGAATCATCTTTGCACGTCCCACCGCATTTAAAAGTTCTTCATCCGTAGTTATCTCCAAGTGAACGCTTAGAGCCAGATTGTCTCTACGCACAAATCTAAACTGAGGTGCACTATTGTAAAATCCAATCACCTCTAAAATATCACCCATCTTATATCTGTGTAAGCCTAACAAAAAAAAAAAAAATCAATCGATTAATCGAGAATATATATACATATTTTCCTAACAAGTAAAGGTTTAACTCACCAGAATGATTTGTGACCAAGGGCTCGTAATAGCACCTTAACTTGACATCCACAAGATCAACAATTTCGATTTTTTGCCCCCATCAACAAGTAGGAACTCGAAATATGACAAATTCGGCATAAATGTGTAGGATATATCTTCTAGTTTGCATAGAGGATTCATGTTAATCCCAAACAGTGTTTCAGAAGAAACGTAACTCGATGAAATCAAAGGCAGCTTGTTGGAGTAAAACTCCAATGTTGGGATGTGTTGAGCCATTTGACCAGTTGCAATGCTTTCAATGAATTTGGTTTTAGGCCAAAGTCTTGGGATTATACCTTCCCATGATTTTTGGTTGCATTCGTTTTCGATGAGATCTTCCAATTCGGGATTAGCTGCTCCAAGGATTTTTGAAACAGAATCCCTACAGCTAATATCAGTGATCCACATGCTAAGAGAACCTGAACGGATATTAGTGCAAATTTCCTTCCAAAACTTTTCAAGAAAAATGATTGCTCGGACCAAGATAGAAACAAAGGCGGCACCAACCTTCACTACCTCGTCTCTTTGAACAATACCACACAGAAGGTGACAGTATAAACTCTGTTTGTTGTCTGAACATAATATAACTTCATCAGGACTTGTGTATGACCAATGCCAATACGATGGTCGGTTCTTGAAATAATCACTCTTGAAGAAGCTCGTCGTAGCAGCTGAGGCGGGCAAACCAGAAGAAATTGTGTTCTCTGGTGTACAAAAGTTAAACTCCATTCCCTTTTCATGCTCGAGGCCATCAATATGTCTAGAAACCAAAAGAAACTTCCATCAATAATTTACAAACACAAACATGTTTTCCTATATGACCCAAAACAAAACATGTTTTACTAAACCAAGAAAAGCTTTTTTTATCATTACTTGCTTATAACGAGCGAGCGATAATAGTAGATGAATTTCAAGTTTTCCAAATACTTGTTGTTACAAGGAAACATCTTCCGTTTTCCTCCCGAGGTTCCGGAACTACAATAAAAGAAAACCATTAGAACAATAATTCTAGAGTCTCTCCTCGAAAAATCACATTGATCAAATAATAACTAATGATTAAGTTCTTGCTTTCTATGATTTGTAAGGTAAAAGCCAAGTAACGTATAGTATAATATACGTAAGAAATCAGGTAATGGGTTTTCCAGAAATAACATCAAAGGGCTCTCCATTCGCGACAAGCTGGATAAAAGGCCTAACATCCTCGTAGGTCGACATGGGAACGTTCTTCTTAAAGAGCTCTTTGTCAGAACTCCCATGGAGAAAACGTCGAAGATACTCGGTGTTAGCGTTAAGTGTGAGTATCTCCTCCAATACATTGTCTTGTATTTGCTTCACATTGGACGTCAAGTCCTTCAAAACCTTCTCCTCTTTTATTATGTCGCTCCGATCAGAGCACAAACTCATATTTGGTTGTCTTTTAGTTTACCTGAAAGTCAAGAAAGTGCACAATTGGATAGCAATAGAATTAAATTTTTTTTTTCTTTTCATTTGTAGAAACGCATGGGGCCAATATTGACACATTGCTATTTGACACATTGCTATTTTATGTAAATAAAGCAAACAGACCTTCTCTCTTCATATGGCGTTTTCAGCCAATTTGAAACTTGGATATCTCGAGGACTTTCTGATTTTATTCACGTCAATGGCAATATGCAATTATGGCATGGCCTCGTTATATATTGACTATTTTTTTTTTTTTTTTGCTAAATTTATATATATTGACTATTAACTCTCTTTTTCCGCAAAATTGAGTTGTTCGAGCTCTACACATAACAATGACCACATGTCTACCAAATATCAATAGGTTCTTATGTTAATAATTTCCGGATTTTCATAGTTAGACAAAGTCACAAAGATAACGTTAACAGCTATATGTAGCAAAATGTATAGTAAATAACTAAATACCATTACATTATGTCATATATAAATACACAATAACTATGCATAAACCGACTCAGTTTTTCCGGGTATAATTCAAATGTTAACTTACAAACCCAAACCCAAAGTATTTGTATCCTCCTCTCTTTTTTTTTCTTTCTTTTTTTGAAACTTAAGTATTTTTATCTTGCTCTTATTCGATATTACTCGACCCGTTACACAAAACAAAGACGAGTAACTGATTGGTACAAGTGGATAGTTTGTAAAGCATTTTCACTGTTTAATTCAAGTGCAAAAAAGTCTCAAGCGGGAAAAACGATTCTCTTTGTTTGACTAGATTAGACAGATTAGATCTTAATTAAGAAAACGTGTGAAACGATTCAGGAAGCATGGGAAAACTAAACAAGATGCTTTATGTTTGTACATGAATAGATTAAACCTTTAGTTTATACATTTGTGTTCAAACTAATTCATCAAGTTCCCATGAATAGATTCTCTTTGTTTGACTACCTATGACCTACCTTTACGTGAGGCGCACGTATGAAGAAATGCACGCTTCTCCAACGCATATTTCACATCTACGCGATTTTCAATGTAGAAAACCTGGGTAGTCCCTGAAAAATGGAGCTAAACCTCGTTGATCCAAATTTGTATAGTTATAGATTATGTACTGTCCAATATTATCACTTAGTATTAATTAACCTAGCTAGTATTATCAATTAGTATTAACTACTTGATAATCAAGTTCTCAGTTTTCTGGTTTTGACAGGGTTCGAGTATCGCCATGGTTTTATTGAAAAAATCGCACAGATTTTGGAAATTTCGAAAAATTAAAATAGTTTAGGGGAAATTCTAAAGAGATGTACTTTTCGAAAGGAAAAAATGAAGAGGTCCATAGTCTGAACGGATCAGTCGGAATGAGTAAAGTTGAAGGGGCAGAGCAGTCAATCCTTACATGAGCATCGATTAACCTCCCACTAAAACCAAGATCATATCTTTCAGTAATCTAAAACGACTTTCATATTTAGATTACTTAAGATATTTATTAGAAGCCGTGAACTTTTACTCCCACTAGTTTCTCATAAATTATCTTCACATTCTCATAAAACTACTGTTCCAAATAACAAACACTTTGTTATCTACTTTATTAGGGAAGTTTTTAAACCTTTCAAAGGATTCAATTATGTTTCATCATATGAAAAAAATCATATTTAATTTGTGAATTCATCAATAAATGTAATGAAATATTAGTAGTTTTACTTGGCACTTAAACTCATTGGTTCGAATACATATGTCTGCATAAGATCCAATTCACAAAACAAATCTCCCACTAAAACCAAAATCCATAAGACGTACATGTAACAAAGGCACATGCTCATAAGATTCATAATCAAATGAGTGAAAAAATTCATTAATATGGAACTTTTGAATATAACTCGTTGACTAGAATTTGACCCACACCAAGCGTAGGATTAAATATTTAAATATATTTTCTAATTGATTTTAATATTTAGACGTGTATTCTAATATTGATATATATTTTTATGTCATAAACATAGATCAAAATATATTTATTAAATATAAACGTACAAAATGATATATATTGTGCATAAATGTCATAAAATTCAATTTTGATCAAACATATTTTGATGTCATATGCTTTGATCAACTTTGCATAAAAATATTAGAATTAATGCAAATGTTATTTATTGCAATTTATTTGAAGTGTAAAATTGATTTTTATTATTTGTGTAAATTATACAGCATGCAATAAATCAAATAGGTTTATATGAATTTGTCGGACATAACAAATGAAAAATATATTCAATAATAAAATGTAAAAATAGATGTAAGTGTAGAAATAAAATAATAAATAATATTGTTACAAATAAAATAATGAAAAGCTTTACTATTATATGTAGAAATAAAATAATAAATAATATAGTTACAAATAAAATAATGAAAATCTTTACTATTATATCATTTAAAAAAAATAGAGGATATGGTAAGTGTAAATATTACATTTAGTTAAACTTAAATCTGTGAAACATGTATTAATGGATTTATGTTATAAAATTAATAAAAACATGTAGAGATTTCAACCATGGCATATAGTTTTAATAGAAATATTTTCATTGGTTAATTTAAATGACATGTTCCTTAAAAATCTTATTGAATAACACATTTTTTTCACTAAATTCTACTCAATTAATATATAGAGGATTAGTGGCACTTTTGAAAAAATTTAAGAATGGTTGAATTTTTTGAAAAGTGACATTTCTCAAAATAATAGAAAGATATACACCATTTGATCTTTTTATTTTTATTTTTATTTTCTTCCGTGTAATAAAAAAATCATGATTTTTCGTTTTTGAATATTCTAATCCCGCATTTGACGCGGGTCAAAAAATCTAATATTAGTAAAAAGAAAATAAGATATTCTCACATATACTCTATGTTTTTTAAATAAAATCTTTCATATTAACTACCACCTACTCGTTGCTTCCATATTCGTTTGATGATTATATATTGTATATATGATATAAATTTGGTGGGTAATTGGGCTAAAATATAGTCACTTAAAAAGACCTCATTGAATAACACATTTTTTCACTAAATGTCTACTCAATAAATATATAGAAGATTAGTGTCACTTTTGAAAAAAAAAAAATCAAAATGATGACATTCTTGAAAAGTAGCATCTCAAAATCGACATTTCTCAAAAAAATTATACATTTAATCTAAGTTTCATGCAAATAAGTTTTTCAAGATAAAATATGGGAGATATATACCATTTGATTTTTGATATTTTTAATTTTTCTTGTGTATTTTTATTTTTGAATATTCTAATCTCGGGTTTGACGCGGATCAAAAAATCTAGTATTACTAAAAACAAAATAAGATATTCTCACAAATACTCTATATTTTTAAAATAAAATATTCCATATTAATTACCATATATTTGTTACTTCTATATTCGTTAAAATGTTCTTTGAAACCCTCTTAGGATGACACCTAAAATTTTCACCTAGTGTCAATAGAGGATATGGTGCCAATGAAAATGCCAAAGAAAAGTCATACTTAAGTCGCTAGACTAAACACTTTTAGGTTCTAATGTCATAGACATTCATGATTTTGTTTAGAATAATTTTCTTCTAATAGAGTGCTACAATAAATTATTTTATCATAATAAAATCATAATAAAAACTTGTTTTGTTAAGATTAAAATTCTTTCACAACCAAATCCAACTATAATAAGAAATAATATTCATACTTGTAATAGAAATATAGTAGGAAATTTCAGTTCTAAAACCATTGAAGAATATAGTCACAGATCAAGACAAGGGAACTATAGATTTAGCTCAAGAGGAATGGAGAAGCTCAAGTTTATGAAGGCTTCAAGGAAGGTTAAACACACAAGCTGGAAATTGAAGAATAAGCTAAGTGTGGGAGAGACTCTCTTGCATTGAGAGGGTTTCTCAAGATAAGATCCACTAGATGAATCAGAGGGTTTCTCTGATGTTGACATGTGTACAGCCTTGACCAAAAAGCGTTGATAAGGTCAAGGGTCTCTTCCTTTCTTTGACTTATCGTTTCATTTGTAAAAGAAGTGAGTTTGTTAGAGAGAGAGAGAGAGTTGTACTGTTCCGACGAGTTTTTCCGTCAAGATCTAGTGGATCCCGGTGAGGTTATTAACGGTGAGTTTGGGGTCGGCACTAAGCCCTGGGCTCAAGTGCTTGTGTTCTTTCTTTTATGCTCAATCGATAACAAACAAGTCTTGCATGCGATTAGTATAGGTTCGGTTTTGAATCGAGTCTCTGATCAAGCATAGATCGGAGCTAATCGGTGAGGAAACGTTCACAAATTGGTATCAGAGCGTCCAAGTTCTTTGGGCGAGGGAAGTCGAATCGAATTCTGGGACTCGAATCGATGTCGACAAGTTCAACAGATCCGGCGACTACAGTCTATGGAAGAAGTGGATGCTTGCAAATCTCAGCGTGCAAGGATTAAAGGATGTTTTAACCAAGGTGGAGCCAGATGTCGAAGACGCGGATGTTGAGACGAAGGATCCAAGCATCAAGAGGAGGCGTCTAGCCACAGAAGCATCGCAGCTGAGCGATGCAAAAAAGCAATGAATCTTATCTTCTTGAATGTCGGAGGTCATGTGTTGCGAAAGCTGGACAAATGCAACACAGCCGCGGATACTCTTGAGACTCTTGATCACCTTTACATGACTAAGTCCTTACCTAATCGTGTTCATTCTCAGGTAAAGGTTTATTCGTTTAGAATGCAGGAATCAAAGACTATGGACCAGAACGTGGATGACTTCTTGAAGCTGATTGCGGAGCTCAGCAATCTAAACATAGAAGTACCAGAGGAAGTCCAAGCAATCTTGATGCTTAATGCCCTTCCTTCCAGGTATGATTCGCTTAAAGAAACTCTCAAGTATAGTAGAGTAGGTCTTAAACTTGAGAAAGTAGTCAGTGCTGCTAGATCTAAGGAATTGGAATTAAAAGATGCCCCTAGATCTAGGTCTGATGGTGAAGGTCATTATGTTAGAGGTAGAACGGAAAATAGGAATTTTGGTTCTGGTCAAGGTAAGAACAGGTCAAGATCAAAGTCTAAGGATGGTAAGAGAGTGTGTTGGATCTGTGGTAAAGAGGAGCACTTCAAGAAACAATGTTACAAGTGGTTGGAAAGAAACAAAGGCTACAAACATTCTGGTGACAGAGGTGAGACATCACTGGTCAAGGATGATGCTAAGGATCTGGTAGGTTTGTTGGTAGCTGATGTTAATCTGACTACAAGAGATGAGGATCCAGATGAATAGGTTCTGGATACTGCTTCTTTTCACATGACACCAAGAAGGGATTGCTTCATCAACCTGCAAGAGACGACTGGAAAGGTGAAGATGGCTAACTGCACCAGAACAAAGGTAAAGGGTATTGGTTCAGTCAGGTTTCAGAACAAAGGTGGTACAACATTCATTCTGCATGACGTCAGGTATATGCCAGGTATTGGTAAGAATCTCATATCAGTGGGTACATTGGACACAAAGGGATATGAGTTCAGAGGTGGTCATGGGGTAATGAAGGTTGTCAAAGGTAATATGGTTTTCATGACTAGACTCAAGAGGGAGTCATTGTATATTCTGCAAGGCAGTGCTAAGGTTTCAGAGGCAAATGTGGTGGAAGTAACTACTACAGGGCAAGTCAATCCGGTGGAAGATCAGACTCAGTTATGGCACAGCATGATGGGTCATATCAGTCAGAAAGGCTTAGAGGTCTAGCCAAGAAAGGTTGTTTTGACAAGGACCAAGTAACTAAGCTCAAATTTTGTGAAAACTGTGTGTTTAGGAAGACACACAGAGTGATTTTTGGTCCAGCAAAACATGTCACAAGGAACAAGCTAGACTATGTACACTCAGACTTGTGGGGATCTCCTAATGTTCCCATGAGTCTTGGGAAGTGTCAATACTTCATCTCCTTTACGGATGATTTCAGCAGGAAGGTTTGGATATATTTTCTAAGATTCAAAGGTGAAGCATTTAAGAAATTTGTTGAATGGAAGAAGATGGTAGAGACTCAGACAGAAAGGAAGGTTAAGAAGCTTCGGACTGACAATGAACTTGAGTTCTGCAATCATCAGTTTGATGGTTTCTGCAAATTGGGAGACACAAGACCTGCACATATACACCGCAACAGAATGGAGTTACAGAGAGACTTAATAGAACAATAACGAACAAGGTGAGGAGCATGTTGAGTGAGAGTGGACTTGGTAAAAGGTTCTGGGCAGAAGCTGCATCTATAGTGGTTTATCTCATAAACTGATCACCTTCATTAGTGATTGACTTCAAGGTTCCAGAAGAAGAATGGTCTTCAGTGATGCCTAGCTAGGCAGGTTTGAAGAGGTTCAAGTGTTTAGCTTATGTCCATTCTGATGATGGAAAGTTAAACCCTAGAGCTAAGAAAGGAATCTTCACTGGTTATCCAGAAGGAACAAAGGGGTTCAGGGTTTGGTTACTTGAGGATCAGAAATGTGTTATCAGCAGGAATGTAGTCTTCAGGGAAGACATAGTTTTCAAGGATCTACAGTCAGAGCAGAACAGCACTGAGGGTACAGAGAGGTCTACAAGAAGGGTAACATTTGAGCTGTCAGAGTTAGTAAATGAGAATGAAGATGAATTGGAAGAGGAAGAGTAGTCAGTTCAAGGTGGAGCTTCACCAGGTTCAGTTGGAGCCACTTCCGTTCAAGAAGGAGACACAACTGTGGAAGTTACATAAGAGTCAACTGACACAGAAACAACTTCTCAAGGTGGAGTAGTGTCAGGGACTGATCAAGATAAAAAACCAGCGCTTGTTATAACTTATGCACCCAGAGGTAGGGTTCAAGGCAGAGGTTTGGGGATATTAACAAGCGAAGACACAGAGTTAGTTGACTACAGATTAGCCAGAGACAGAGTGAGAAGGGAGGATGTGCCAAAGCCTATAAGATATGCTAATTTGCTCAAGTATGTTGAGTATGAACCAGAAGAAGAGTTTGCTGGTTTTGTCTATGCTATGTCTGAAGACTGCAGTACTGAGCCATCATCATTTGCAGAGGCTCTTTGTGATCCGGATAGTGACAAGTAGATAGAAGCATCTCATGAGGAAATGGATTCACTCAGAAGAAACCAGACTTGGGAGTTGGTTACTAGGTCTAAGACTCAAAAGGCCATAGGTTGCAGATGGATTTTTAGAAGAAAGCCTGGGATTTAAGGAGTAGAAGATCCGAAGTTTAAAGTAAGGTTAGTGGCTAAAGGCTATTCTCAGAAAGAGGGAATAGATTATGAAGAGATATTTGCACCTGTGGTGAAAGATGTATCTATTAGATACTTGTAGTCAGCTGTAGTTCACTATGATATGGAGCTACATCAAATGGATGTCAAGACAGCCTTTCTCCATGGCTATCTTGATGAATACATTTTGATGGAGTAGCCCGAAGGATATGTAGATCATAAGAATCCAGACAAGGTCTGTCTGTTGAAGAAATCACTCTACGGTTTAAAGCAATCTCCAAGGCAATGGAATAAGAGGTTTGATGATTTTATGTTAAAAGGAGGATATCACAGAAGCGAGTATGACTACTGTGTGTATTACATGAAGACATACAAGGATGTGTATGTCTACTTACTGCTTTACGTAGACGATATGTTGATTGCATTAGTGGATAAGGAGTTAGTCAACAGCTTGAAGGCTCTTCTCAATACTGAATTTGAAATGAAGGATCTGGAGGATGTCAAGAAGATCATGGGAATGGAAGTTGTCAGAGACAGAGGAGTTAATGGTGGTTTATGGATTTCACAGGAGAGTTACTTGATGAAACTGTTGGGAAACTTTGGTATGGATCAGTCAAAGGCTACTGCAACACCCTTGGGAGCTCATTTCAAATTGAAGTCAGCAACTGAACAACAGTTGGAAGATCAGTATGAAGAGATGAAGAAGGTTCCGTAGCAGTCTGCAGTAGGTAGCATCATGTATGCTATGGTTGGAACCAGACCAGATTTGGCTTATTCTCTAGGCCTAATCAGTAGGTTCATGAGCAAGCCAATCAAAGAGCATTGGCAAGCAGTCAAGTGGGTGATGAGATACATTCAGGGTACAACAGACATGAGGTTGTGCTACAAGAGGAAAGGTGACTTCGTCATCAAAGGTTACAGTGACTCAAATTTTGCATCTGATTTAGACAACAGGAGGTCTATCAATGGCATTGTGTATACTGTAGGAGGGAATGTTATCAGTTGGAGGTCAAGACTCCAAAAGGTGGTTGCTTTGTCAACAACATAAGCAAAATACATAGCTTTGGGATAGGATGTAAAAGAAGGAGTTTGGCTTAAAGGTTTGGCCGAAGTGTAACGCCCGTAAAGGTTTTTGAACCGGTTGGTTCGATTTAATCGCTGATTTAGCGGTATGGTTAAGGGAAAACCCTAGGGCTTCGTTATAAAAGGAGGGGGCCGCATTTTCTTGAACATTTTAGTGAGTTTGGATTTTCAGAGAGTTCCAGAGAGAAGAGAAAAATATCCTTGTGTGTTCTTGTTTCTTAAAGCCTTGGAGGCAGTTCTATCCAGTTTTAGAAGATGAGAGTAACGGCCAGTAAGAATAGATCGGATCGGAGAGAAAATTTCAGGATAAGTTTTCCACTCTCTAATCTTGATGTGGGAGAAGACAGTTTGTCAATCGGATGTGTATTCTAAGAATTATCATTGTTTTACTGTGAGAAGTTTGTGCAGTTTCGGGTATGCGATCAGTTCATTTCGAGGGAGGATTCCCGTCGAACCAGAAGGAGTCAGAAGACGATCCGCATACCGTCGGTTAGATCTCTCTGTCTAGTTTTTAGATCAGGTTTCCGATCCTGATTCTCTGTGTGCTTTCAAAGTTAGTGTGTCATTCCTATTTACCCTATTTCGGTTTAGGGGTTTTTGGAGAAAGGATCGTGTTTGATCCGTGTCCTCGTGGAGGAAGAAGGAATCCTAATTGGAGATTGTTAGGAGTCTCTAATTTAGTCGTTCTTCATGTTCTTGTCTCTATTTCATTCCAAAATCAAGGTAAGTGCGTGACCATGGCTTATCTGGGTAATTGGAATGCAATAATACGTTTGGTTGATGTTTGGAGTGATAGGATGTTGATTGCTTGTGTGTTTTAGATTATTTTTTGTGTTATGCGTTGTTGATTGATCGCTTGGTATTGTGTTATTTCTTTATGCATGTGTGTATAGCCAAGTAGATGGGAGGACCGTCTCACTAAGTATTTGTGATAATACCCACGCATCTCTTTTATCCATGTGATGCAGGTAAATGCAAAGTGTGATAGTGGAATCATGGCTATGAAGAGGAGGATGATGCAGTGTCTCGGTTGTTTATTTATGTTATTGTTAGAACGGCTAGGTCGCTGGTTTTTATGAATTGGATTATGGAACTGGTTTAATTGTTGAGTTGTTATTGGTTAATTTTTGAGTTGGCTTCCGCTAGTTGTATGTTTGAGGTTGTTATCTGAATTGATTGGATGTTGAGAATTGATGTTTATGAGAACATTAATTCGAATCCAATGTAATTTAATTTTTTTTAAAATGGGTCGGATTGTCTCAGTTTGGTATCAGAGCCCTTACGGTTTTAGGGCGGGAGAACGTAATTGATTATGTGAGTTAGTCAATTGTTGTGTGAATTGTGAATTGAATTGATTATGTGAGTTGATCAATTGTTGTGTAGGTTTAGAGTCCTAGATCATCTTCTTGGAGCCTTCAGTGAGATTCCACAGTAAGTGGTGTTTGACTTTTCTAGCTTTCTAGTATTCTTAGAATTTGTTTCTGGTAGTGAAGAGAAATGGTTAGAGGTACTAGAGTTTCTGCTGTGGGTAGGGCAGAGAGTGTTGACTAGAGTTGCTAGTGGTGGAGGTCGTGGTGTTCGTGGAGGCCGTGGTGGTCGTGGACGAGGGCGCGGGCGAGGACTTGTGAGTGAGTCTGTTGCCGTGTGTGTGGCCCAGGATTCTATGCAGGAGCAGGTGGCTGATTCGCAGACGTTTCAGGAGGAGTCCTTGGGTTTGGCTAGTGTGAATACTAGTGAGAGGACTGGTGGGACTAGTGAGGGTCCCAGTGTGGCCAGTGTTGCGGTGGGTGCTGCCGCGGGATTAGCTCAGGACCAAGATGATCGTTTGGCGGGTCTGCTACAGCTGATCTTGGAGAGATTACCGGAAGGAGTGCCGGCTCAAGGTCAAGCTCCGGATGTGCAGCTTGGTGTGGCTGGTATGCAGCCGGGTATGGCTAGTGTGCAGCCGGGTGTGGCTGGTGTTCAACCGTGAGTGGTTGGTGTGCAGCTGAGGGCTGTGGTTCGAAGAGCTTCCATCCTATCTGAGGATGATGGAGCAGATGTAGAGGATTGGCACAGAGTTTTTCTCGGGAAGTGCAAAGCCTGAGGAGGCCGATGAGTGGCGGATGAGGCTGGAGTGTAATTTTTGAAGTCTCAGGTGTCCAGGGGGATACTGGGTGGATCTGGCGGTTCATCACCTCGATGGTGATGCACATCTCTGGTGGAGAGGTATGGGGGCCAGGAAATGCAACCGGTGATGGCCTGGGATGACTTTTTGGCAGAGTTTAACGCTAAGTTCTTCTGCAGGAGGCGGTGGATCCGCTTGAGTTGAGGTTCATGGAGTTGACTCAGAGACAGCGATCGGTTAGGAAGTTTGATGCTGAGTTTGGTAGACTTCTGGTGCATGCTGGGTGGAGGGCGAGGAGGCCTAGTTTAAGATGTTCGTGAGGGGATTTCGAGCTGATTTGAGGACTCGCTGGTTGAGACTGCTGCGATCAAGGATCTGAAGGAGCAGGCTGTGGTGGTTAGTCCGCCTATTCGGCAGCAGAGGAGATCACAACAGCAATTGAGTCCGAGCAAGAGCGGCAAGCCTACGCAGGGACATATTAGGAAGTGGGAGAGCACTTTAGGACCGAGTCAGCGAGGTCAGGGTAGTCCGGGATGCTTCGGGTGTGGGAGCTTGGACCACAAGCTGGTGAGCTGCACATGGGATTTGTGCAGGGACCTTAGTAGTAGGCGGGTGTAAGTCTCATGTGTTGTTTGATTCTGGAGCGACGAATTGCTTCATTACTCCAGAGTGTGTAGAGAGCAACGGGATCTGGAGCAATTCCGAGAAGCAATTGGGAATAGTTAAGGTTGCTGGAGGCAATTTTTTGGCTACTTTCAGGCGGGCTCAAGGTGTGGATGTTCTGGTGGCGGGAGAGTTGATGCCAGCAAATTTGATTATCAGTCTGGTGGAACTGTATGATGTCATCCTGGGTATGGATTGGCTGGACCGGTACAAAGTTCATCTGAATTGTCATCGGGGACGAGTCGTGTTTGAAAAAGAGGCAGGGAGGTTGGTGTATCGATTACCGGGGACTTAACCGAGTCACTGTGAAGAATAGGTATCCTCTTCCACGGATTGATGAGTTGTTGGATCAGTTGCGAAGGGCTACTTGGTTCTCCAAGATTGACTTGGCGTCGGGTTACTATCAGATTCTGATTGATGAGGCAGATGTCAGGAAGACTGCTTTCAAGACGAGATATGGGCATTATGAGTTGGTGATACCTTTCGGGTTGACGAATGCGCCAGCAGCGTTTATGAGGTTGATGAACGGGGTGTTCCAGGAGTATTAGGATGAGTTTGTGATCATCTTTATCGATGGTATTCTGGTGTATTCGAGGAGTCCTGATGAGCATGAAGTTCATCTGAGGAATGATTTAGAGAAGCTACAGGAGCATAAGCTGTATGCGAAGTTGAGCAAGTGCAGTTTCTGGCAGCGAGAGATGGGTTTTCTCGTTCATGTGGTTTCGACTGATGGTGTTTTTGTGGATCCGATGAAGATTGAGGCTATCGAGGGTGGCCTAGACCGAGGAATGCCACTGAGATTAGGAGTTTTCTCAGTTTGGCTGGTTATTATAGGAGATTCATCAGGGGCTTTGAGAGTATGGCATAGTCGATGACGAAGTTGACGTGGAAGGATGTTCTTTTCTTGCGAGGAGAGTTTCGAGAAGCTGAGGAGATGTTGACGAGTATACCAGTGTTGGCGTTGCCTAATCCGGGCAAGCTTTACGTGGTGTATATGGATGCTTCAGAGTTGTTCTGGGTTGTGTACTGATGCAGCAGGGGAAGGTAATTGCATATGCCTCGAGGCAGAGGAAGCACGAGTGCAACTACCCTACCCACGACTTGGAGTTGGCTGCAGCGATTTTCGCTTTAAAGATTTGGAGATCTTATCTTTATAGCGGAAAGGTTCAGGTGTTTACAGACCATAAGAGCCTGAAGTATTCCTTTATACAGCCTGAGCTGAACCAGAGATAGAGGCGTTGGATGGAGTTGGTAGCAGATTACGATCTAGAGATTGGTTACCATCCTGGTAAAGCTAATCTAGTTACGGATGCGTTGAGTCTGAAAAGGGTTGTTTCGTCTCAGGAGAGGGATGTGGAAGCATTGGTGAGTGAGATTAGCACATTGAGATTGTGTATTATCTCACAGGAGCCGTCGGGATTAGAGGCAGCTAATCAGGAAGATTTGCTGAGCAGGGTTCGAGCAGCTCAGGAGAAGGATCAGGGTCTGATTGATGCTTCTAAGGTTATTGGTTCTGAGTATTAGGTCTCGGCGAGTGGAATGATACTTGTGAACGGACGGGTTTGTGTACCTAAGGATGAGGATAAACAGCTAAGTGCGCATTTGTAGCATCTTAGGTCTGGTATTTGGGTCTACCGCGGGTTGCGCATGTTCTTGTTTGACGTAGAGATGAAAATGGAGGAATTTCAGAAGAGTTCCTCAACGGGCTTGAAATTTTCATGGCTCAAGCGAGTAGTGTGCCTACAATTCAACGGACCGGAGTGATGGTGTGTCCGTGTCGGAAGTGCAAAAATTCGAAACCGCAGACAATTGATGTAGCCGGTACGCATTTATTTAATAGAGGGTTCACACCTGAGTACTATGTTTGGTTTTATCATGGAGAGGGATATGGAGATGAAACTTCGGGTAGTACTAGTTACCAACCTATGGATCATGATTATTCGAATGAATAATATGATTAGTCTCATGAATTTGTTAATAATTATGATCATGATGTCGGGTTAGACCATAATAGGTTCGAAGAAATGGTAACCGATGCATTTTCTGGAGTTATGTCTACTGATGATGATGTTGTTGAGGAACCCAATGTAGACGCTAAAAAATTTTATGATATCCTTGATTCTGCAAAGCAACCAATCTATGAAGGTTGTAGGGAATGTCTCACTAAGTTATCATTGGCATCTAGGATGATGACAATAAAATCTGATCATAATCAATCTGAGAATTGCATGGATGATTAGGTAGCTTTTATAAAAGAGTATTTGCCTGAGGGTAATCAAGCTACTGAGTCATATTACGATATACATAAACTAGTCTCTAGTTTAGGTTTGCCCTCGCAGATGATAGATGTTTGCATTGACAATTGCATGATATTTTGGAAAGATGATGAAGATCTACACGAATGTCGATTTTGCCACAAACCAAGATTTAAGCCCCAAGGAGCTAGTAGAAGTAAAGTGCCATACCAGAGAATGTGGTACATGCCCATAACAGATAGGCTACAAAGGCTATACCAATCAGAACAAACAGCTGCATCAATGAGGTGGCATGCAGAACATTCAACTAGCGAAGGAAAAGTTCATCATCCTTCTGATGCAAAAGCTTGGAAGCACTTCAAATCGGTACACTCTAATTTTGCTAAAGAGAAGCGTAATGTTTATCTTGGGCTATGTACAGATGGTTTTAGTCCGTTCGGTATGTCTAGCAGGCAATATTCTTTGTGGCCAGTTATATTGACACCTTATAACCTTCCGCCTGATATGTGCATGCAGAGAGAATTTCTGTTTTTGAGTATTTTAGTCCCTGGTCCGAAGCATCCAAGAAGATCTATTGATGTGTTTTTACAGCTGCTTATTCACGAGTTGAACATGTTGTGGTCTCATGGTGTTCGCACTTTTGATTACTCTAGGAAAAAGAATTTTAACATGCGAGCTGTGCTTATGTGGACGATAAGCGATTTTCCAGCGTACGGAATGTTATCTGGTTGGACAACACATGGTAGATTGTCATGTCCGTATTGCCAAAATGAGACAGACGCCTTTCAACTAAAAAATGGTAGGAAATCTTGTTGGTTCGATTGTCACCGAAAGTTTCTCCTTATGAACCATCCGTACCGGGGAAACAGAAGATTGTTCACAAAGGGCAAATGTGTACGTATCCCCCCACCCCCATATCTTTCAGGACACAGCAAAACGTGGTGGTAACTGGCTTAATATTCCGACCAATCTCCCAGATGGATACCTTGAAGAACATAATTGGCATAAGAAGAGCATTTTCTGGGAACTACCGTACTGGAAGGATCATCTATTGCGCCACAATCTTGATGTCATGCACATTGAGAAAAAAAATTTCGATAACATCATGCACACCATCTTAAACGTTCCAGGGAGGTCTAAAGACAATTTGAAGTCTAAACAATTTTCCTCTTATATGCTCTAGAGTTGAGTTACATCTCACGGGAGATGGGAGAGCTCCAGTGCCTATCTTTAGATTGTCAAACGAAGCCAAATCAACATTCTTCAACTGGGTTTCCACCGAATTTAAGTTCCCAGATGGATACGTGTCAAAACTCTCTAAGTCTGTGGAGCAAGGCAAAAAATTATCTAGTATGAAGAGTCATGATTGTCATGTGTTTATGCAGAGATTATTGCCTTTCGCCTTTGCGGAGCTTTTGCCAATGAACGTGCATGAATCACTTGCAGGTCTATTTTCTATGACGATATATTAATATATAAACAAATGATGTGTATTATTACATTTCTATCCATTCTACTGATATTGGAAATCTGAACTTTGGTTTCAGGTGTTGGTGCATTTTTTCGGGATCTATGTGTGCGAACTCTGACTTAGGATGGAATTGAACAACTAAATAATAACATCGCGATATTGTTGTGCAACTTAGAGAAGATATTCCCTCCATCTTTTTTTGATGTGATAGAGCATCTTCCTGTCCATCTCCCATACGAAGCCGATTTAGGAGGACCTGTTCAATTTCGTTGGATGTCTCCTTTCGAGAGATTCATGAAACACTTAAAGGAAAGACAAAAAACCTGGCGAGGGTTGAGGGAGCAATTGTTGCAGGAAGTTTAACCGAAGAAACCTCTCATTTCAGCTCATATTACTTCCCTCCAACTGTCCGGATGCGTAAAAGAGCTCCACGTAGGTACGATGATGGAGGCATCGCACAAGCGTATCCAGTTTCTGATGTCCCAGATATATTCTATGCAGTTGGTAGGCATGCCGGAATCATAAGAGAAGAAGACTGGTCCTCGCCCGAAGACTACAATTATGCACACATATATTCTCTTACAATGCGACGAAGTTAGCCCATTTCTGAGGTACATATAATTACAAACTATGGAATTTAGGTGAAGATCGGGTCGGCTGTGAACTATCGTCCACGGCCTCCCCCACGAGTTCAATCGCGAGCTCCGCCACCGCCACAAGGAGACAAAGACGAAGCAGCTCAGCCCGATGATGCGGAGCAGGCGCCTCCACCGCCAAACCCGCCTCTTATGATGCGGATTGCTGAGCTTCTTCACCAACCTGGTCGTCACGAATGGGTTAAGATGCTCCATCCGCGGAAGCCTCCCAATACTTTTTGGTATGTTTAATTTTTTACAATATTTCTCGTTAATTTATAATTATTTGTTTTAAATAACTTATTAACATCAAAATATTTTGTTTTATAGGTTTACCGATAACTGTGTCTCTCGTTCGGTCACCAAAGTCATCATCGGCTATTTCCATATGTCGCATGCTAATTGGACGCAGACGCCGCAATCGGTTCGTGATATTTGGTTTGAGTCATGGGCGGTAAGTCATATTATATTATTTATTTTTATTTAATAAATTATTTGACTTTAGAACTATTACTAATATTATTCGTAGTTTGTAGCAAAAGTGGCACTGGGAAGAATTTCGTACTCACGAAGTGCGAGAGGCCTTCGAGAAGAAGGCTAAATTGCGTCTCAACGGCACTGTCGGTAACTGGAAGAAAGCTTGGCGGGCGAAAGGCGATGATGCGATGCCTCCGGGGATGGATCCCCATGTTTGGGCGGGTCTAGTTCGGTATTGGGAGGAACCCTCTTCGATAGCGAAATCATCGAAGTGTTCTGCATCCCGTCTTACGCCAGTGGCCGAAGGAGATGGACCGTCCAAGCATTGTGCGGGTCAATCATCATACGCCACTATACGATTGGATATGGTATGATCTAATTTTTAATTAAAATAGTTTATTATATTATTTGATTTATATATTATATATATAATTTAATTTTCATTTTTATATATATTTTACTTTTTTTTTTTTACAGTCCGATGGCGATCAGCTTGCTCCGATTGTGAAAGTCATGGAGAGGACTCATCGGCAAAAGGATGGGACGTTTGTTACCGCTCAAGTGGAACAAACGTTCAACGCCTACAACGCTCGAGTGGCAGAGCTAGAGTCACAGTACTCTCCCGGTGGTAGCTCTGTCCAGTCTACAATGGGTGTCACCGATTATGATAAAATTTACGAAGAGTTAATTTTTTTAGTTTTGAATATAATATTTTAATTTATTTTCTATCACATTTTTAACAATTTGATTTTATAACGTTTTCATTTTATAGGTTGCACCGAAGAAAAAAGGACGGATCTTGGGTGTTGGATCTATCGCCGATCTTCCAGCAGCTTCTTCTATCGCTCGGTATAGCTACACTCCGAGTTCTTCTTATCCGCTGTTGACCGCTGCTAATGCTGAGATTGAGCGGCTAAAGACGGAATAAGAAGATCTGCGGTCAACCAACAGTTCGATGCAAAGCCAACTCACGGTGTTGACCAATCTGATGGACATAATTTCAGTGGATAAACCGGCTTTAGCTGCTGTCCTCTCCCAGATACCGCGTCCTGCACAGCCACCTCCAGCTATAGCTCAACCGCAGTTCGACAACGAAGCCGAAGTGATGGTGAATGAATATAGAGACAACATTAATTTAAGAGACGAACCTTAAAATTGTAATTTCCGTTTGTATTTTCAGTGTTTTTAAACAATTTCTGTTTTTATTTTCGCATTTAAATATAAAATTTTCTAATTTTTTAAAAATTTTGAAATTTATAAAAAATAATTTCATTTACAAAGATTTTTTTAAAAAAAATATTAATAATTCGATGCTAATTCGACGCTATATTAGCGTCGATTTAGCATCGACCAAGACTTATTCGATGCTAAATCGACGCTAAATTAGCGTCGATTTAGCATCTATCGATGCTAATTTAGCGTCGAATTAGCATCGAAATATAGCATCGTTTTAGCGTCGATTTTTCCAATGCTAAAGTAGCATCGATTTAGCATCGGATCCGTCTTCTGTCGATGCTAATTCGACGCTAAATTAGCATCGAATTAGCATCGATTTGTCCCATCGAATTAGCGTCGAATTTAGCGTCGAAACCTGTTTAGCGTCGACAGACAATTCGACGCTAAAACTGTGTTTTCTTGTAGTGTTTGGAGGAAATCGAAGATATTAGAAGACGATTATGCACTGCATTCCGGGAGGAAGAAAAATTTTGGAGCCAAAAAAGTCGGCAACTTTGGCGTAAAGAAGGAGATCAAAATACAAAGTTATTCCGTGCTTCTACAAAACAAAAAAGGGGTAGGAATCGAATAATTCGTCTTAAAGACCGAAATGGATCGTGGGAGGAAAGCGCTCCGGCAATCGAGCGAGTGGCGACACAATACTTCCAAGAACTCTTCACCACCTCTGGTCCGTAAGACCAAGAATCTTCACTCTGGTTTATTACCGAGAAATAATCTGAGATAACAAATCAAAACCTTACAAGAGACCCCACCGAGGATGAAATTAGAGAGGCTTTATTTGACATTAACCCGGATAAAGCACCAGGGCCAGACGACATGACAAGCAGACTCTATCGAAGATTCTAGCAAACTATGGGCCAAGACATAATTAAGCTAGGTAAGAGCTTTTTCTCCTCGGGGAGCTTCGACCCACGACTCAACCAGACAAATATCTGTCTGATACCAAAGAAAAATAGGCCAAAGGATATGTCAGAATTCAGACCTATTAGCTTATGTAACATGAGCTATAAGATCATCTCTAAGCTCATGTGTGAAAGGCTAAAGCTAGCGCTCCCGAATTTGATATCGGAGACACAAACGGCCTTCATGGCTAGACGTCTAATCACGGACAACATCCTGCTAGCCCAAGAGAACTTTCATGCCTTATGCACAAGCTCGATGTGCAAATCTACTTATATGGCAATCAAAACGGATATGAGCAAGGCATATAATCGGGTGGAATGGGGATTTCTAAAAGCACTTATGCTAAAGATGGGCTTTGCAGCGAAATAGGTCGAACTACTAATGTTGTGTCTGTTCGGTTTCGCACCAGATTCTCATTAACGGAGAGGCAAAGGGTAGGATAAAGCCCTCACGAGGACAACGTCAAGGAGATCCTCTCTCTCCTTTCATGTTCATAATATGTACAGAGGCACTTATATCCCTCTTAAAAGGGGCAGAAGAAGAGAGACGGATTACTGGCTTGAAAGTCGCTAGAGCGAGTCCTCCGGTATCTCATCTTCTCTTTGCGGACGACAATCTTTTTTTTCTGCAAAGCCAACGTCCTACAATGTGCAGAGATCTTTAAGATCATTAAGATCTATGGAGATGCTTCGGGACAACTCTTGAACCCAAATGAGTCATCTATCACCTATGGGAAAAAGGTTCCCACGAGACTTCGTAGAGAAATTAAGATAGCTTTTGGCATAAATAACGAAGAAGGCATGTGCATGTACCTAGGACTACCTGAACAGATATGTGGATCCAAAAAAAAAAGATTTTGCCTATGTTCAAGACAGACGAAACAACCGAATCAATGCATGATTTGCAAGATTCCTTTCCACCGGAGGGAAAGAGATCTTGATCAAATCTGTAGCTCAAGCAATTCTTGCATATGTTATGTCGTGTTTTCTATTACCAGACTGTAGAACAGGCAAACTTAAGAGTGCAATCTCAACATTCTGATGGAGGAAAAAACAAGATAGTAGAGGAATTCACTGGATCGCATGGGACAAAATTTGTACTCCCCAAGAATTGGGTGGCTTGGAATTCCGAGACCTCCATGATTTTAATCTAGCTCTTATTGTTAAGGAATTATGGCGTCTTATCCAATATCCATCATCCCTTCTAGCTCGGGTTCTAAAGGGACGATATTTTAGACATACTAGTCCTTTGGAAGCTAAGGAGACTTATTCCCCGTCGTTTGGTTGGCAGAGTATCATGGTGGCCAAACCATTACTTCAACAAGGCCTTAGGAAAACCATTAGCGCGGGAATCACCACACAGATTTGGAACGATCCATGGATCCTCGACATTCCAGCCTGTCCAGCAAGACCACTAAATGTAGCAAACAACCATGATCCACTACTAAAGGTCAAAGTCCTGATTAGAGGTGATTCGTGATCATGGGATATACCTCTAATCAGAGACCTAATCCATCATGAGGATATTCCTCTTATTTTAGGGATGAAACCTAGTCATAATTCCATACCTGATAGGTATGCGTGGAGTTATACGACCACGGGGATCTATACTTTTAAATCCGGATACACACTTGCTAGCAACATTAGACGTTCTCAAGAACTCTCCGTTGTGTCTGAACCAAGTATTACTTGTCTTTTGAGCCAAGTATGGAAGACGCGAGCTCCCAGAAAGCTTCGACATTTCATGTGGCAAGCACTATCTGGTTGTGTTCCTATATACCAACGACTGACCTACAGACATATGGGCTCAGACATGACATGCCCACGATGTGGTTCACTAGAAGAGACGATTAATCATTTACTCTTCGAATGCCCGCCTGCCTTACAAGTTTGGGCGCTATCAGACTTTTCGTCCTCTCCGGGTGTCTTCCTGATTACCTCTTTATTCTTGAATATGGATTTCCTATTCTCGCGAACAAACGAGATCGGTTTATCCGAGTCTCAAAGGGAATCATTCCCATGGATCCTCTGGTATATCTGGAAGGCCAGAAATGATAAGGTGTTCAACGGAAAAACAATATCCCCATGCTATACTCTCCAGACAACGATTATTGAGGCAGAGAGTTGGAATATCGCCAATCAAAGAGAAGAGGAAGAGGAAGCAGAAGATCTACGTCAACAGGGGGACACACATGATTTATCTCCACGGACCCTCAAATCTCGACATGCCAGATCGATGCATTTTGGATTGATCATGGTCTAATTAGTGGATCAGGATGGTGCCTAAGAGACCATACGGGCCTTCTTACTTTCGGCATGAGAGGATGTAGACGAAGGATCTCGGCACTACATGCTAAGTTCGACGGGCTGCTTTGGGCGATGGAGTGTCTAATCGAGAGGAGACTATACTCAGTGAGGATTGAGACGGACTGTGCAAGCCTGATTTCTATGACCACACATCCACTTAATTGGCCATCTTTCAGTGCGGAGTTTGACTTGTTCACTATGTTTAGACAATCTTTTTTATCTTTTCAGTTTAGTTCACATCCCACGTAATAGTAATATCCGGGCCGATTCCCTGCAAAGGGAGCTCGAACACGAGATTATGTATTTTCCCATGTAAGTCAGATATTTCCGTATGGTGTTGCCTGTCAGAGAAACCATTCAATCGGTAACAACTTGATTTAATATAATGGTGATTGTTGAGAAAAAACAAAAAGTAAAACCAAAATAAAATAATGATTTGAAGTAATCCCAAAAGTTTGTAACACCAGATGAAAAGAGAGGAGAATTTACAGTTGTAAGAGAACACGAAGATGAGAGATTGATTGGAAAATGATCTCCGGCATGTGTTAAGCCTTCATGTGATCTCTCCTCGAATGCCGTCGAGTTAAATCTCAACGGTACTTAAACAAGTTAAAGAGAAACCAAGAAAGAAAGAAAGACTAACTAAATAAATGCTTTACTTTGCAATGCATCATCCTTTTCTCCTTCTCTCTGTATAAAGCCAAAAATAGCAATATATAATCCTCTAACGTCCATATATATAATATATATTAACGTCAATCACTTTCTTCTACTTCTTCATCTACTAACCCATTGATCTCTTCCATGTCACCAATGATTTCAGAAACTCCATCACCTGATAGATGAATTTGGAACCAAAATGAATCAAACTCATATAATCAAAAAATCGTAGCTCAACTATTCAGTTGAGTGATCTACTAGTTTACCTCAGACGGGTCACGAAGCGAGTAAAAGGCATTGCTCTCTTTAGGCACAGCAGAGACTAGTATACCATAACCGTGATTCGGTCCATCTCTTAATACCTGACATTACTTGCACCTTAAGTCAAAACTATTTCTATATGGAGTGGTCAGAAATTGAAGTTATAGCGGTAATAAACCTTAAATGCATCTTCGTCTGTTCGATCATCCCCGACATAGATTGGAAGAACATCCTCGCAGTTGTTTAGGCCTGAAAAATGTTTTAAGAGTTAATGTCCTCCAAATCCAAGTTATTAGAACAGAAGCAAAGGAGAAATGTTTTCTGTTTTTAACTACCGAGAGATTCGAGTAAAAATGTCACAGCTTTCCCTTTGTCCCAGTCAATCACTGGACGGATCTCTAAAACCTTTAAAAGCAAAGACAAAGAAACCAAGAAGACAAACTCAAAACTTGGAAAATTATTCGAACTTTTATCTGTCTACATTTATAAGAAACTAATATGCTATATACCTTCCGTCCATGTGTTAGCCGTAGCTTTGGATATGGTCTGATGACATTATCAACGCATTGTGCAACCAAAGCCCAGTTCTGTCAATATATAAGACCGTACTAAGAAAAAATTTGTATTGATTTATAGGAGACCAACACCGATTATTGAATTGAGAAGACAAACCTTCTCTTCTACATTGCGGTAATGCACAGAGACGCAGAACTTGTTGTCTTCCACTTTTACTCCTTCGATATCCTTTGTACTCTCTACAAGTGAACAAAGCACCTGAGAAGATCATTTCAAGAATCAACCGATCAATTAACAGGTTCTTTACTATGGTTATATATATACATTAGAAGATTTCTATCAAATACCTTATCAATCATCGGTAGAAACTCGCTAGCAGGCTGGAACAGATTAACATCTTTCCCCTGAAATTTGCCAAAATGACATTTCAAGAATCTGATGAAG
Source organism: Arabis hirsuta (assembly GCA_964056655.1). Classification (NCBI taxonomy): domain Eukaryota; kingdom Viridiplantae; phylum Streptophyta; class Magnoliopsida; order Brassicales; family Brassicaceae; genus Arabis; species Arabis hirsuta. The sequence continues at coordinate 24,381,303 of OZ053302.1, read as the reverse complement.
AAACTGATATCGCGGTGAAACGAAAAAGCAAGAATATAAACCTTTTCGTTAATTGATAGAGTACGGCTAAGATGTTTGTGATTTAAAGTTTCTCCTGCAGGACTCATGATGTCCATTCCATGGCTTCCGGCGTAATAAAGTTCACTCAGTCTAACAAACTCATATACCTGAGGCAAAATAGATTCTTTACATTAGAAAACGTTTTTGATGAAGAAGATGAAGATAAGTAAAGATTACCTTATCGCGGCTTCTTCCACTAATGATTGCAGTTGGAAAGTACTTGGCAACATTTTGCACTGCACTACGCATCTAAACATGTAAAAAAGGCGTAAACTGGATGATTCATTAGGTGGATGAAAGCACAAATTGATTTGTTTTGGAAATTTAGTGAAAAGATAGAAACTTACAGCATCTGACATGTATGCGCAATCAGGTTCCTCAACGATAGGCGAAAGTGTCCCGTCGTAATCAAGAAACAATGCTATTCTTTTACCCTTTGCAAAACTCATGATTTTTTCAAAAGAAGTAAGAGCTGATGGATACTTGAGCTGCTAAAAAAGATTACAAGGCAAAAAGAAGATTGTCATATCATAACAACGAAGCAATGTCAGAAAAACAGAGAATAGTAAGGGACAGACCGTCCATTCGCGATAAGTCATATCGGTGGCATCGCTGCTTATGTTGTCTTTATTAAGTATTGTTGGAGGAGGAGAAGAAGATTTCATTGCATCAAGCCAACCATTAGACTTAACATCATCAAGGATTCCGGTTTTCTTTCTAGGAACGGTTAGCAAAAGATTGTTGTTCTGTGAGAGAGCCGTGGCTGCTGATGAGTAAGGGATTCTGTTCTGACGAATGGTTAATCTTGAGCTGCTTATCGGTGGAGAATCAGTCATAACAGGAGACGAGTGACCAGATTTTATGTCCATAACAATATATATATATAAATATATCGAAGTTTTCTCCGCAGATTATTGGATAGAAGAAGCTCTACACTTTTACTTTTCTGCTCGAATCCTCTTCCTCGGAGAAACTTGGACCCTGAAACGCAGATGCCAAGAAAGAAACAGAACCAGTTAAATATACTTCAAGTGTGCAGGAAAGTAATAATATTTTGAAAGAATTTTCTTAAGCTAAAAGAGGAAAACATTGGATACCAAAGTTCCATATTGGCCTGGAAGAGAAACAAACAAAAGGTTATGTAACATTTCCTGTTTGTTTTTTGCTGACAGTGGTATGAATGAAGGGTGTGATCAAGAAAACACATTATTCATGAAATGACCTCAGAGACATATGCGATAAAAATTTCAAGGGTAAAATTCCAGAGATATTATGTGAGCAACAGATACAAATAATGGCAGATTTCATAAACATTTTGGTTCTGCAGAAACATACACGCTTGAAGAGAAACTGCTGTATTTCAGTAAAAGACAGAAACATATACGTATAACAAAAAAAATGAATAGCATTGTATTGCCACTAATGCAAAAAGGCACATAAGAATTTGTAAGGTTCCGAAGAAAACATTAAATTAAACCAAAATTTGGTTAACACAGTTGCAGAATAGACATGTTTGACCCACCACCAATTTCAAATGTGTTGCTCGTAAAGCTTCACAAATCATTGTCACTTCCAGAAATTCGACCCACCAACCAAGAACAAAGTACCAAATTCCAAAACCCACAACACAAAAATCCGGTTTTTTTTTTAAATCATTCAACAAACTTTCTTCCATTTTGATTCCTTTTGCCAAAACAGGACTAGTAGTTATGTAATAGCAATCCAAGCTCATAACGAAAAAACAGAGATGTAAAAATGTCTAATTTGTGCCCAAAAAAATCAGAGAGAAGACGAACCTTAGAGCTACCAAATTCCTGAGAAAAATGCAGATACACCTTCGAAACCGGGAAGAAGAAGAAGAAAAGATTTTTAAAGAAACTAGATTATTTTTTTTTCCCTTGTGGATTTTTTTTCTTTTTTTTTTTCTCTCGCGGTTTCTCGGCAAATAAGGGACACAGAAAATAAATGGGAAGAAACGGAGATTTTGCCAAAAGACGAACTGTGAATAATGTCTTTAAGTCCCCGAGAAAATCGCAGAAACTATCCCTAAAATAAATACGTCCAAAATTTCACTCTTTTCTGATTTAGAAAATACATAAGAATAAATTACTTTGGGAAGGTGAAAAGCTGAAAACAAAAATATAAAAATAAAAAATAGATTTTCTTTTTGTATTTACGTAACAAAAACAAATTGAATATTTTTTCGCAATTCCTTTAAAAACTCTCTCACGATCGACGGTTGTTGACTCGCAAGAGGTTTCTGAGGAGACGGGTTACGTGTACGTGTACTACACGAAGCCAATGAGAACAGCGCGTGACGGGTATGAAAGATGCGTGGCGCGTGGTGAAAACGCCGTGATTATAGTAAAAGCGTTTCCCTCGCACGGTGGGCTGTTACAACGCGATTGTGATTAATTAATTTTGTTAATGAAATGTTATTAATAGTTCCAAGAAAACCGCCGATCATAACCATAACGAGGGACCCACACTATGGGATCTAAACTACGGCGGTCGACACGTGGCAGATGGTTTTAGGCGTGACGAGCCGATTAGTCGAGTCAGGTTTGACGTGGATAAGTCGGGTAGTGGGTCCTGCCACCGCGAGATGGCTGCTGGTGCGGTCGCTCTCCGACACAGCTGGTGAGTGGTGAGGTCGGTGACTGGTTTTTGTTGTTAAAATAAGAAGAATAAAAATGAAAGTCATTTTCTCGGCTCAGTTCCAAAAAAAGGAGGGACCTCTCGTGGGAGGGACATGGGCTCCACGTGACCAATATGAAATTCTAACCATAAGTTGCTTACGTGGCAGGAAATTGTGGCTTGTTTGGACTTTGGAGATTAGCATCATTGAAACCTTTTTTACTAGTACGTTTTTTACTACTTGGCTTCGATCCGTTATCGGGTTTGATTACAATTTACAAAGCAAAGCAAATTATACTTGACAATATTCATTACAAACAAAACAAATCAATAAACACACTAAATTTTACTAAACAGTCATTTGAAAATTAAGTTTGAAGAAAATCGAATGTTGTTCTGTTTATCTATTTGCGGAGTTCAAATTCATCAAATATGGATTAATTAGCATGTAGTCAAGTATGGATATGACTCCAAAGAGGGCAAACTCATATTTACGGTTTTCATATTTATCAAATACAAAAAGTTTTTTAGGTTAAGTGGCAAAAACACAATAGTTTATTTGGACATGTCATAAGTTCGAAATTCAATGGTGTTTTCTATATTTATTTTGTTTTTAAGATGTTTCTTTAGCGTGTAAAGCGGTCCATTTTTTTTAGCTTGTCACCTTCTAAAACTTAGGATATGCTTTGCACGTAGTGTTCGAGTATATTCTTATGCAACCGTTTATGTGAACTCTATCTTCGGTTTTGGATTTTTAAACCTTTTTAAGGTATATTGCCATTTTTGATAAAAAAAACCGCCGCTCCGCTAGTATACGTACATATTTATATCTATACAAATAATTACATATATTACTTATCTAATTGTATTTAAGTTTATGATGAAATTAATTATCAAATATTAAATTTTAACAATTTAGAAGAAAATATATTTTTCATGAAAAGTGTAATTTTTGAGTTAAATTTTGAAAATTTCTAAAAAAAAATTTCATAATTAAATCCATATGGAATAGATGTAAATCGGAAAAATGTTGATCCCGAGTAAATGAAGTGGATCACAAATACCACCAAAATACAGAATATTCGTTTTGCATATGTTCAAGTCCTAAGGTTTTACGTACATTGTTTATACAAGTTTCGTTTTTTCTTAATGTTTCAGCTAATATATAAGCTTTTCCCTTCTTTTGAGAGCATGAATTAATGTTTCAATTTTAGTTATATTAGCATCATTATAAGGTTTTCATTTGCCAACCAATTTTTAACTGAATTTTTCTACTTTTTTTTTTTGGTACTGTGTTGTTTTTTTAGTAGCCATACAACTTTTTGAAATCGTTTATCTATGGAGCAAGTAAAAACAGTTTAACTGAATTCTCAAATCAATTGAAGTAATATGTCTTACCCAAAAAAAAGTGTAATGTTACTCTTGATCAATGTTAAATATATGTAACAGAGGTTGGCAAACATCTAAAGTCGTGCTTGTTCTGCTTAGTTGTCCACAATTTCTGTGCTTGTTTTTTTTTTAACATGCAAGTTTTTAAATTCACTTTGTTGTTGTTCTGAAATGTTCAACGCAATTTAAAAATTGTCATTAAGTTATTCCTGTATAAACCGGTTTTTAATTACTCATTTCGTTTCATATTAGTTGTCATGTTAAGTTTAATTTTTTGTTTCATATTAGTTGTCATTTTAGGCTTAATTTTAGACTTAATATTCACCTAATTAACTCTAATTAATTTTTCGTAATTTTAAGTATGAAAAAGTCTATTTTTCAAAAAATTTGAAGTTTTAAAATTAATTTTACAAAATTCCTCTTGAAATTAAGCATAAAACTCAAAATATACAAATACTGTTTCACTCGTAAAATAAAAACATTAGCACAAATCCTCTATATACTACTAGAGTAGCCACTAGATGAAAAATCTTATCTCTCATCTAAATATGAATTTAAGGACTTTATTTCCTAAAAAAATTATTAATGACAAATATATTGAAATAACAAATATGTGGTAATTTATATAGAGAATTTTATTTAAGGAAAATAGAAAATATTTGAAAATATTTTATTGTATTTTTAATAACTATTAGATTTTTTAATCCGAATCAAACACGGGATTAGAATATTCAAAAGAAAAAATTTATGATTATTTCAAATAGATGGGAGAACTTAAAACTAACAAAGAGAAGATATATTTATGTTTGATCAAAATATAACTTTTTGACATTTATGCACAATATATATTATTTTTATACGTTTACAAATGTTAGAATACACGTTTAAATAGTAAATTCAATTAAAAACATATTAATTATTTAATTCCACGCTTGGCGTGGTTCAAAATCTAGTCAAATACTTAAATGATCTAGTCACAAATTTTAAAATCATTAGTGAAACAGCAATATATGTACCAATGATAAAGATGTCATTGAGTGTAATAAAAACAGCAATATATGTACCAATGATAAAGATGTCATTAGTGAAACAGCAATATATGTACCGGTTTAAAAAATAAAGTTAATTACTTAGAACAAATCTGATTATGCATGGTGTTTATACAAATATAGCTGATCGTGTTACATTTGAAAGAAATACTAGTTTTTATATCAAGAACATCATAAAATCCAACGTCTTTAAGAAGTTAAAAGAAGAAAAGTCGGGTCAAACTATTTTGGAAAGAAGACGGTCAAAGATTCTGACAAGAAGAGGACAAAGTAGAGGAACCATTTTGGAAGTGGAAAACGAAAGATTGTAAGAAAACATATTTTGAAAATACAGTCGGAAACAAGAAAAAGAAAGGGGTTTGGCTTTTCGAGGGGATGTAAGGCTTTCGTTCAGTATTGTGGGACCACTTCGCCAGTTGGATTCCCATTTCTTTAATTTTAAATCTCTCATGAACTCTATGAATTATGTTGAATAGTAGTCATTGTATTACGTTCAAGAGTTGGCCAAAAAGGCCTAAAACAGACAAGTTCTACGTTGGAGGAAAACAAATTATTATTATTGGAGTGTTTCTTTTGTTATTTTTTTTTTTAAGTTAAGAGTATAAAAATAAGAAGATCTTTTGGAAATTGAAATTTACCAGTCAGAATCTTCTTGTTTGACGCCGCTGTTTCTGCTCCTCCCTTTGACCATTACTCAACAACTCGCTTATTTAATTTCTTAAGTTTCCTCATTTCTAAAAGGATTATTTGTTCAAATATATCTTCCAATCGGACGACAAAATATATATATATATATATCTTCCAATCGTATTCCATTTTTTTTTCTTTTATGATATTGCGATTTAGATGTGAAAATGATGTAATTACAAGCGATGTAATTAGTTGATATTGTAAATAAAAATACGATTTGAAAACAATACAGTTACCCATATTTTTGAATGGTAATTGTGTTTCTTTGCAAAGTTAATTGTGTTTTTATTGTTTTTAACTGTTTAAATTCCGTAAATTACTTTTTCATTGGTTGAATTGTTTTGGAATTGATGATAAAACATGTTTTATGTTAAAAACTTTAAAAATTAAATAACTTTTTAATTTATGTGCATAAATCTTAAACATCAAACAAAATGAAACAGAGTGAGTATATGTTTTCTAATAATGGTTGTTTCCAATTAAAAAAAAAATTTCAAAAAAATGTTCATATTAGCTCCTAATCTCTTTTTTTTATTTCTTTCTTGAAATCATCTACTATATGAAAGCTCTATGTCTCTCTTCATGGCTAGCCACGTCATCTCACTAGAGTATGCCATGTGTAAACACACATTCGATCGCTTGCACTTTCAAAAACGAAGCTAAATGCCTTAAACTTAGCATCTTCTTATCCAGGGGTTTATATAATCACTTTTAATGCCTATACAAACTATCTGATCGCTGGCACTTCCACGAGAATTCGAGGTCTCTCATCGCCTTCTTTTCCGTTCCCTTCCATGATTTTTTAGATGGTTCCAGATTTCAATTACGATGTTTCTTTAGAATCTCTAAATACACAATACGAGTCTTCACGTTTCAATACAAGAATCCCTAAAATTGTTTCATCTAGAGCCGACGTCTATAAGTCTTCTTCCACGATTAGGTATCCAAAACTACTACCTAACCGAACATCGCTTTGTTCTTCCCACCGAATATGATTCCTTCGATTCTCTAGATCTTTCTCTGTATGTAACATATGTTTTCCGGAAATGTAGATAATGCGGAGCTGTAAATATAGCAAAGTAGGTGTTCCTTTCGTCATGGGAACAACTAGTGGAGATAGGAACAAACTTTATGAAACTGGTGACGAAGCAAAGATTTATGATGTGATTTTCCCATAGAATGCAATTGCAAACAGGTTTAATTGTTCATTCAATCCTAAAGGTCTAACTCTCTTCTTCCTATAGAATCAAACTCATCAAACATATTTTTCAGACAAGCAATTGGAACTGTTAGAACTCTATACTTTATCTAAGATTTGTTTCAAGGAGATCAAACCCTAAAACATATATCAAGCACGATCAAGATGAATGAGTACTCTAAACCTAACAAAAGTGCCACCCTAATTCACAAATCCTATCTATCGAACCATGAAAACCCCTCGAATTGATTTCCCTAGAACCCAACAAAAGAACTACTCAGATAGCAAAGCAATCAATAAAATACTTGTATTCATTAAGGACAATAGAAAGAGGGTTCAAGACACTTCTCTAAGGGTTACAAAGAGGGTGAGAATCCTTCTCCCAAAATCCACACAAAGAGATGAATGCCTTCGAACTTGTGAAGAACCAAGACTTTGAAGTGATGATCATGGCTGACCCTGAGGGCAAGCAAGGCAAGCTTGGGCTTGCGACCCTGATTTAAATATATATTTGTTCGGCCGTAAATTCCGATGAATTTTTCGTGGGCTAGTGGTAAAGTCTCATACTGTTGATTAAAGAGGTCATCAGTTCGAAACCCCCTTGGGTCAATTTTCATTTTTCTGATTTTTTTTTTAATATTAAATGTTTTATAGGCCCAATTATTTTTCTGTTTGTGGCCTTCATAACTTCAGGGCCGGCCCTGGTGATGATGGTACTGAACGTGGGTCCTTTCTCTTGAGGCTGATGAGTATCTTTTTATAGGTCTCTAAGGGCGTAGACGTAGACGTAGCGGGTGTGGTTGCGGGAGTTTGCGGAAGCGGTTTTGAAGCGTTATTGAGCGATTTATACGATTGGCGCAGCGGCTGAAAATTAGTGCGTTTGCGGGATGTTTATGACTGGTTGAGAGCGGGTGCACTAGCGGTTAAACATTAAATTAATAATATATACACATTATATAGTTATAAAAAATCAAAAAACATACTATTAAAATAAAATATAAAAAATCATTAATTCAATATATTTATTATATTTCTTATGTTCATTTTTAAATTATTTTAGTTTAGCCGAAAGTTATGATTGTAACAAAAAAAAAAATTGAAAATTGTGATTTAATGGAGAAATTTTTTATTTTAGAGAGGTTAATGTGATTTTTGAACATTTTAGTTTGCTAGATTTATTAATCAGTGATCAAGAATAATTTATCGAAAAAATTATGATTTGAAGATTTTATAAATATAAAATTATGATAGGTTATTGAATATTAATTAGAAAGTTTCAAATTATTGATATATTTCATAATTATAGTTACTAAAATATCAATTTTTAATATTTTATATATATTTTGATTTTTAAGTAAATTTTTTCTTTTTTGATAAAAAAAAATCAATTTTTTATTTTTTAACTACCCAACCGCAACCGCCCGCAACCGCAAACGTTCGAGGGAAACAGCTTTTGGATTTGAAAGGTTTGGAGCAATACGGAGCCGTATAAAGCGTTTTCCATGATTGTTGTCAAACGCCAACAACCGCTACCATCCGCCAACTCTGCGTTTGCAGGTGGTAGCGGATGAACCAATCAACCCCTAAGTTGGCTAGGGTTTTTTCCAAAAGAATAGGAGAAAATCTCCTGAAAAGGAAAATACCCAATATTCTCGGATGTAGTGATCGATCGATGACCTCCTGTGATCGGTCGATCACCGTGTTAATGCCTCTGTCCGTCGAAAACGGTGAGTTGGCGATCGATCGATCATCTATGACGATCGGTCGATCGCGAGTGAATATTTTGAAGCGCTTTTAGCTTGATCCTTACTCAAACATATTTTTTTAGATCAATGATATCTCAAGATCTAACCTTCGGATTGAGGCGATCAAATATTCATTTTGAAGCTGAAATCCTCCTCTATCTCGTTGTAAAATATGAGATTGATCTGACGGTGGGAACTCTTTCATATGGGGCAATACATCTGACGGTCAAGATTTGTCCTTCCTTGAAAAAGCCCGATTTTACTCATTTTCAGCCCAAAATGCTCCAAAAGCCTGTGATCACTTGAAAACCCACAAAAATACTAAAAGTACCAAGTTAAGTTGAAAAACCATTCATTTCTTTATTAAAAACATATTATAAATAATAGAAAATATATAAAATATCGTATATATCAAATGGGTAAAGTATGTGTACTAAGAAATTTCTGGAAGAAATTATTATATATGCATGTAAATTAATAAATATCATTTAGCTCATATTTTTGTGTTATGTTAGTCCATTAGGTCGTTCCATTTCTTGCGGCCATGGAGATCATGGCTGAGCAGCTTCCTTGGCAATTGAAAGAACAAGTAGGGTGAAGAAAAATGTATGGTGTTTCTCACCAAAACTCGAAGGCGTCAGGAAAAAGAGGGTATTCTGTCAGGGAATGATGTCAAAGAAGAGAAACCAGAGCAAACTTGATAAGAGAGAATGCCGAGGGGAAAAACAAATGGCTGGTATAGAGTAATCTTGTCGATTAGTGACAGACACTCACCCATGGAGACGCTTAACAAGTACGTAAAGGTCGTGAGGTTTTAGCATTATTGTCTACCACTCTTGAGAAGTTAGGTAAGTGTGATGCTTGCATTCTATGTCTTCAGGTTTTGCTTATCCTCTTTTGTATGGTACCCCACGCTTCTATGTCTTCAGGTTTTGCTAATTTGGACTCAAGGTACCTTCTGCTTTGTCTCTTTGATGTATATATTTCAATTCGGGTTAAAATTAGAGATTCAAGGGAGGAGAACAAGTCTCACGTGTGCTCTCTGCTTCCACGTGTTTTTTTTTTGTAGAAATATATCCCATCAAAAGAATAAATTCCTCTGCTTCCAAGTTCTTCTCCCGTGGCTCCAAAATGATACAAGAAAGGGTACAAATTTCAAAACCTTTTATGTTAACCTTTTACATCACGAAAATTTTGCTCTTCAAAAGTTGCACATTCATATTAGAAAATGATTGAATGATTAGTGTTTACCAGACGTCCTGACATTGAGTTTGCTTTAGTTTTATTGGAATTTTTTCGGGTGCTGATAATTTTGGATGAGTTTCGAGCAATTTATGATGGGTTCGTTGACTTTAACTATAAGCTTTGTCAATATATGACGCTCAAGACCAGTTGTCGATTTCATTTGTAAGGCCATTGGCTCCCGCTATCTTTTGTGAATTTATAAGACTTAAGTTCGAGAAAGAAGATATATAGAATAAATTGAATTGAATCTATAGATCAACAATGACCTGCTTAGTTTTTCAGGGTAAATGAATGTTGTTGCTCTTCCCGGAGAAGGAGTTACTTCGGTTGAAATGTGAGGCTTATATACATTATTGTTTACCATTCCTAAACATGTGTATTTTTTTGTGTGAGAAATCTTTCAAGCATTAATGCCATTAGACCCAAAACACATACGATTATGCAAGTCTTACGTTTGAAACAATGTATCCTTATATTAGTATCCTCCAATTTCCCTTCCGAATTGAAAATTTTTAATGCTCCAGATTTTACATGCCATTCCAGGTTCCCTGTTGATCATAACAAGAGGCTTCGAAGACTCTCCTCTTGGTTTCCTATTGATGTGTCTTAAGAGCATTCTTAATGGTGATACCCTGTGGGTGTCTTTGAATATAAAATTATTAAAATTTGAGTATAAGGAAGAAAGAGAGTGTTTTTGGTTGAAATAGTGAGGTGTATTGAAATATAAAATTAATAAAATTTGAGTAAAGAGAGAAGATGGATGATATTTTTGGAGAGAGGGTGTCTATAGGAAGAAATTTTGATGGGTGTTTTTGGGTGTGTTTAAATATAAAATTAATAAAAATTGAGTAAAAGATGAAAGAGAAGATATAAAATTGAAAAAAAAGATGAAAGAGAAGGTATAAAGTTGAGTAAAAAGAAGAGAGATAGTGTTTTTAATATTTGTTTATTTAAAGACACTCTAAGAGTGTCATGGTTAAGGATGACCTAAGGTATTGGTATATATTAAGTATTATTAACTAATATAATAATACTTTTTTTATATTTTGAAACTTAAGAAAAATTAACTTGATACATAGAATTTTTATTCGATTGGAATCTGTGTCAGTAAAAGAATTTGTAATGATATACGAGAGTATGAAAGAAAGTAGAAATCTTTTAAGTTAATAATCACTTTCTTGTAATCCGTGAGATAATTTTTGTCGAACGAGTAACTTATTTAAGAGATTATCAACGGAAAGTGCGATTAATAAAACAATCGTCAACGAGGATATTGTCACCAATTCCTAAAAGCAATAGTGAAAATGTTCAAGGACATCAATAAGGATTGCCAATAAAAATCTATTCTTCGATATTTTCTCTTCTAGATTTTCTCGTTGATCAGATCGTATTAGGGGTGGGCATTTGGGTGTATGGTCGGATTCGGTGCGGGTTTTTCGGATTTTTGGATTTTCGGATTAAGAGTTAGAGATACCATTCGGATAATTACAAGTTATGGATCGGGATCGGATCGGTTTCATTCAGGTTCGGTGTGGATCTTGTGTCGTACATGAGATCCATTACCAAACCAAAGTCTATTCGAATTTGGATCGGATCCGGTTTTATCTGAATCCAAACAAATTTGACAAGTACCTAGACATAATGTAATGAGAAAAAGATTCAAAGCCATATGATAAATTCTTAGAAAAAAATAGCTACTTTGAGTCAATGACAAACATATTTTAATAAGTCAAAAGTTTCGTCTCCAAATTTAGCATCGTAACTAGTGAATTGTAATACTATATATGACATGAGAACTCTAACTAACAAGTAAGAAAATAGTAAAAAAAGACATGCTAAATAATTGTACGGACAGAACTGGCTAACGAAGACAATTTGTTAAGTATAACTAATTGTTATTGTATATCATATACATGATACGCTGGTTTTCTTCGGTTTCACTTCGGATTTCGGATAATAACCGAACCAAACCAAAATCCAAACTAATTCTAAATAATAACCAGTCGGTTATTTGACAAGAACCAAAACCGACCAAAAGCGGCTATTTCGGATTGGATCCGGATTCGGATTTCGGATTCGGATAATATGCCCACCCCTAGATCGTATAGTCTGTCTTACATACTACTACTTTACTAGATATTCAAGAAACACTCATATATTAAAGAGATGCAAATATTAACATTTTTCGTATTGGGGACTCTTTTAACCGAGATCATGTTTAGCTATTCTTGATTTGGTATATAACATTTAAATTGATAAAAAAAAAACTATACTAGCTTAAAAACACCAATGCGAGGTTCAAAGATACTATGACAAACATTCTAACACACATTTCATTAAGATCAAGGTCGAAATTAATCACATTCAATAAGAACTCATTCTTTTCTCTTTAATTCCAGCTAGCATCCAACTACAACTTTTGCATAAACCTCATCTCCAAACAAGGACCTCACGAAAGAACCATAAAATGACCCTCACTTGTTTCTAGCATATTCAGAAAATGTACAAATTGTCATTTAATACTAATCGAGCAAACATGCATGATCAAAAATACTTATGAATTTCCGCGTATGCGAGGATATTCATCTAGTATTATATAATTAGAGATTTTTCTCTCCATCTAAGGTATCTACCTAAGCTAAATATTATTTTTTACAAGAAATTTTATTTTAAATCTTCAATTAATTCATGTTTATGTGTATTTATTGTTACTTATGACTATTAAAAAGTTAAATTAAATAAAAACGAAAATATGTAAACAAATGATTAAAAAATAAATACAAGAATATTTGAGTATTTTATTGTTGTAAATACAAAGTTAAAACAAGAATTATATTCCTTTAAATTGTATTTCATTTGAGAGTAATAAGAAGTTTATAATTAAGATAAATGTTTATATATTTTAATTTCAAAAATTTGGCAATATGTAAAATGAACATAAAGATAAGAAAGAATGAATAAAATTACATATAAACGACATGAGAAAATCAAATAAAAAAAAATAAATGGTGCTAATTATTGAAGCATCTTAACTAAGTATCAAACGATTGTTAGGAAACTGAAAGTCTAAAGAGAAAAAGATATCTTATTCCACTAAATATTAGATATTTTTATAATTCAAATCAAATATTATTTTATATTTCAAGAATATTGGTTAATTTGCCAATTATAAATATAAAACGACTAGATTAATTAAAAAATTTCGTCATTATATTTCACAAAATTATAAAAGAAAAACTCGCCCATTGCGCGAGCCATAATCTAGTATTTATAATTTTGTTGTTTTCTTTCTTACCACCTCTATTATTATTTGAATCTTTCTTAACACCTTAAAACTTGCTACCATTTCACTATTCTTTTATGTCACCAGTCGAAAATTGATGTCTTTAACAATTGATTTTGTGTATTCTTTTAAATTCTAAATAAAATTAAAAAAAAAAATATTTCTTTGTGTTTTTGTAATATAAAAAGTATATTTTACGGTTGAAAACAAAAAAATCGCATACTCTTCTATTTTCTAAAAAAGATAGCCATCGTTTAACTAGAAACTGATCCACTTGTTGGGTGAATTTGTTATTATAATGTGTTTTAGTAATCTTTTTTCGTGGATTATTTTAGAAGACATAATACCGTATGTTTATTTATTTTTTTTAAATTAGATTTTGTTTTCTTTTAATATTTTACAAATATAGTTACGTCGTATGATTTTTACGATAAGTTAATTTCTATTTCAGCTATAAAATTCGTTTGACCAAAAAAAAATTTTTATTTAAAAAAAAAAATCTTCTATCTTTACTAAAATCTAATAGACATATGCACGCTCATAAATAATCATGGAGAAATTGCAAAAATGCCACTTTTTATGTGCATATTTGCAAAAATGCCACTTAGGGGTGTTCATTTGCAAAAATGCCACTAATTATAGATTTTTAAACCCTATATCTTAAAATTCTAAACACTAAAAAATACTTTGACCCCTAAACCCTCAAAACTAAACCCTAATAAAACATTATTAACCCAAACATAAATAATATAAAGAAAAATAATTTTGAAAAAGTGACATTTTTGTAAAGATTTCAAAAGTGTGGCATTTTTGTAAAGTGACACTTAAAAAGTGATATTTTTTTAATATATGGGATATGGAGAGAGAGAAATGGTAGGCGCCATCAATGACACCACATTTCTCCCTCATATTTTGCTCGCATGCTTCACAGGGACATCACTAATCTTATCTGTTCGACATGATCGTGAGGCTACCACCGAAGACGGTATTCTAGACCAATGGTGTATGCGTGTTCTAATCTTTGCCAAAGTCCAGTAGCCTTTGTCTTGCTTTTTTATGCTCTGTTTTTCTGAATTTTTTGTTTGATCTGTCTTTGTCCATTCTTTAGTAAAACTGTAAAACACTATAAGTATTTTTTTTTTTTGTTTAATCCATATCACATTTAAACAAAAGAAATGTTAGAATATATATATATATATATATATTGATTTATATACCCTTATGAAAACTCTAAAAACCTTGTTTTATCTATATATATATATATACGTTATCATAATATTATCAGCCGACACATGACTCTTACATGAAATTAAAGCAAATTAAAGCACCAAGTTAAAGTACAAGTTCTCCGCTCTCTTCTAAACCTAATCTCTTATTTTTTGTTCCTAGCCACCGCTATCTCTTCTTGGCAATCCTATTTCTCTCAAACATCTTTTCCTCTCTTCTAACCACTATCATGGCTACCATGGCGACTAGCACCGCAACTTCGTCTAATCATACACCATTTATAATCACCCAGATCTATATCCCCGTCACTTTTGACATGACCAAACATAACTATGATGTTTGGTGCAAACTATTTTCAAGCCACTACAAAAGCTTTGGCGTTCTCGATCATGTTGAAGGTATAACCGTCCCAATTTTGAATCTGAAAAAATATCTACCTAAAATCAAAAATTTGCTTGTCATTTAATTATTATTATTATTTTTTATTTATCTCTTTACTTGTATTTTTGTAGTATTACCAAATCAAACTAATTTCCGCATCTGCGATTGGTAACGTAAACAACAATTGGATAGGTATGGACATTGAGAGGATTCAAACGAAAAATGGTATGTAGCACCTTTTTAAACATTTTGTGAACCACCATTGTTTCTTTGTACCACAATATTTATTGTCTTTTGTACATCCATTTTTTCTTTTGTACCACCATATTCATGTACTATTTTATTGATATGTTTTTATAGTGAATAACTCTTCTTACAACCATTACGAAATCTGAATTGTGTTGTCTAATTTTATATTTCCATTGTCTTCGTATTCACCACCTCTATTTTTTTACCACTTTAAAATTTGGTACCATTTCACTATTCTTTTAAGGCACCAATTGGAAGTTAATGTTTGTAATAATTGATTTTGTGTATTGTTCTTATAAAATCTAGATAAATTAATAAAATTGACTTATTCCTAAAAAAATGATTTATTCTTGTTTTTTCTTGTTTTATAAACATACTTTTTATGGTTCATAAAAACAAATTTATTCTTTTCTATTTTCTAAACTAGAGAACCATTTTAAAGAAAATTCTTATTATTGTAGTTCTACTTGGCAAACATCTAAAAGAGATCCATGGTATGTATCATGATATCAGGTATTTGTTGTTTGTTTATTCCATGAAGTTCAAATTGTTTGACTTACTCTTTCGCTTAACTGTATTTGTGCTTCATGAGCTCATACGCATAGTAGTATAGAGTTGAACATCATCAAAGTAAATATAAATAGTCATAATATCAAATCTTTCCCTTCAACCCTTGTTCAATATTCCTACAATTTGGACATTGCATCTTATATATGTAACGACCGCGAACCAAAAATTTGTGAATAACTGGGGGTCGGTTGGAAACCTGAGTTGTTATTTTATTTTAAAAAAAAAAGTCAAAAGCCTTGTTTTGGGGTGCCTTGTTTTGTGGAAGTGGCTGAATTTTTTATTGAGAGAGGAAGCAGTTTTGAGAAAGAGGTAGAGAGAGTTAGTGAGTAAAGAGAGGAGAAGAGAGAGAGGTGAAAGAATCCGCCGGTTTTTCGGGGAGACAAACGGCGGTGAAAATCAAGTTGGATCGGAGTGAAAATTTCAGGGTAAGTTCTCCACTCCCTTATCTTGATTTAGGAAGAAACCGCTTGTCAATCAATTGAGTATTTGAGGAGTTATGGTCATTTTAATACGGTAGGTTTGTGCAGCTCGTTGCTGCGATCAGTCCACTTCAAAGGAGTATGTCCATCGAACCATAGAGACTCAGAGGACGATCTTTATACCGTTGGAAAGCTAAATCTGTCTAGTTTCCAGATTGGATTTTAGATCCGGATTCCGAGGTATTATCCGTGTTCTGTGTTCTTTTAAACTCAACATGTTGTTCCTGTTTCCAGTTCCAATCATCGAACTTACGGGCTTATTTACCGTCGTTCTGTAAGGATACAGGAGATGATCTAGATATCATTGGAAATCCCCGAGTCTTAGCTTTCTATAGACACCAAGTTCGATTTAATCAGAGGTGACCTCCGTTCTCTGTGTGCTTTCAAAGTCAGTGTGTCGTTTTCTGAAATCTCTGTTTTCAGCTCTGATCAGCGAGTTTGCGAGCTGTTTTCCTGTCGAACTAGAGAGAACCAGTAGACGATCTACATATGGTTCTGTAGCTCTCGCAGTCTAGTTTTCAGAACAGTTTTCCGATCCCGTTTCTGAGCTGTGGTTCGTGAGATAATCGATCTCGAATCAGGTGAGTGCGTGACCATGGTCTTCGCGGGTGGATGGGTTTTGATGCGTGTGATTGCGAATTGAGTTGATTTGTTGTTCAATCAATGCTTGTTTGGGGCGTTTTTAGTATTTAGATCAACGTAAGTATCGTACTTTGTGGTTGATTTTGCGTTGACTTTTGTGGTTGACTTTGCGTTGACTATTCGGGGTTGACTTTTTGAGGTTGACTTTTTGCTTAATTGTGTTGTGTGGTGTTCTGATTGTTCCCTATACCCGTGCATCTAGCCAAGTAGATGGGATGACCGCTCCACTGAGTATTTATGATAATACTCACGCATCTCTTATAACCATGTGATGCAGGTAAAGAGAAAATGTGCTCGTGGAATCAGGGCGAGGAAGAAGAGATGATCTAGTGTCTTATTTGTGTTTATATCTATTCCGCTTTTGTTATTGTGTTGAATTATTGTGTGGTTTAATATTTATGGGAATATTATTTCGGGTGTATTTAAAAAAAAAAAAAAAAAATCTGGTTGTTTCATTTTGGTATCAGAGCCCTTATGGTTCTAGGGCTGGAGAACGTAGTTGATTAATTGGGTAGTCAATTATGTGTGTTGAATTAATTGATTATGTGAGTTAGTCAGTTGATTGCTGTGTGGGTTTGGAGTCCTAGATCATCTTCTCCGACCCTTCAATGAGATTCCACGGTATGTGTTGTTTGACATTCTTGCTTTCTAGTATTCTTAGTTTCTGCTTCCGGTAGTGAAGAGAAATGGGTAGAGGTACTAGAGTTGCTAGAGGTAGGTCAAGGAGGCCAAGGTGGTCGTGGAGGGCGTTAGCGCGGGCAGGGACTTGTGAGTGAGTCTGCTGCCGCGTGTGTGGCCCAAGAGACCACGCAGGAGTGGGTGGCTTATTCGCAGACGTACCAGGAGAGATCCGTGAGTGTGGCCACTGCGTGTACCAGTGTGAGGGCTGGTGGGACTAGTGAGGGTCCCGGTGTGGTTGGCGGTGCGGTGGGCCTAGGTGGGGGTGCTGTCGCAGGTGTCGGCCAGGATCGAGATGATAGTCTGGCGAGTCTGCTACAATTGATTCTGGAGCGGTTACCAAGTGGGGTACC
This sequence comes from Arabis hirsuta, assembly GCA_964056655.1. Lineage (NCBI taxonomy): Eukaryota > Viridiplantae > Streptophyta > Magnoliopsida > Brassicales > Brassicaceae > Arabis > Arabis hirsuta. Next base: position 24,363,428 of record OZ053302.1, on the reverse strand, counting down.
GGCTCCGGGTCAGGCTCCGGGAGTTCAGCCAGGTGGGGCTGGGGTTCAGCCAGAGGTGGCTGGTGTGCAGCCAGTAGTGGCGGGTGGTCAGCCGAGAGGGGCTGATGTGCAGCCGAAGTGGCGGCTGTGGAGGAGCTCCCATCCTATCTTAGGATGATGGAGCAGATGCAGATGATTAGCACGAGAGTTTTCTCGAGAGGTACTAAGCTTGAGGGGCCGATGAGCGGCGGATGAGGTGTCCAGATGGATACAGAGTGGATCTGGCTGTGCATTATCTAGAGGGTGATGCGCATCTCTGTTGGAGAGGTGTAGAGGCCAGGAGGGTGCAGGCCGAGATGGTCTGGGAGGATTTCTTGGCGGAGTTTAACGCCAAGTATTTCCCGCAGGAGGCGGTGGAGCGTTTGGAGTCTAGGTTTCTGGACCTGACTTAGGGAGATCGGTCAGTGAGGGAGTTCGATGCTGAGTTCAGTCGACTTCTGGTACATGCAGGGAGAGGCATGGAGGGCGAGGATGCCCAGGTTAAGAGGTTCTTGAAAGGACTTCGTCCAGATTTAAGGATTCGCTGCAAGGCGAGTACGTTCGCCACGAGGGCGGAGCTGGTTGAGATGGCTGCTGCGATCGAGGAGGACCTCGAAAAGCATGTTGTGGTGGTTAGTCCACTGGTGCAGCAGCAGCAGCCGAGGAGATCTCAGCAGCAGGTGAGTTCAGGTAGAGGCGGTAAGTCTGCGCAAGGACAGAAGAGGAAGTGGGAGAGCACTTTGGAACCAAGTTAGAGGGTTCAGGGTGGTCTGAGATGCTTCGGGAGTGGGAGCATGGATCACAGTTTAGCGAGTTGTCCTAGAATGGACGAGTCTCAGGGTAGTACGTTAGGGTTCTTAGGCACATGGGTGTTGTGCAGGGACCTTAGTTGTGGGCGGATGTGAGTCCCACGTGTTATTTGATTCGGGAGCTACGAATAGCTTCATTACTCCGGAGTGTGCGGATGGTAGCGGGATCCGGAGCGATTCCGAAGAGCAGCCGGGAGTAGTCAAGGTTGCTGGTGGTAGGACGTTGGCTACTTTCGGGCAGGCTCGTGGTGTGGATGTGCTGGTGGCGGGAGAGTCGATGCCAGCTGATCTGATCATCAGTCCGGTGGAGCTGTACGATGTCATTTTGGGGATGGACTGGTTGGATCGGTACAGGGTCCATCTGGACTGTCGGCGAGGACGAGTAGCGTTCGAGCGGGAGACGGGAAGGTTGGTGTTTCAGGGTGTGAGACCGATTTTTGGGAGTCTCATGATTTCAGCGATACAGGCCGAACAGTTGATCGAGAAGGGTTGTGAGGCGTATCTGGCGACGATAGTTATGTTGGAGACTGTTGGAGAGGTTGCAGTTGGAGAGATTCGGGTTGTTCGGGATTTCCAGGATATGTTTCAGTCGCTGTTGGGATTGCCACCGTCGCGGTCGGATCCATTCACGATTGAGTTAGAACCCGGGACGACGCCGATATCTAAGGCACCTTACCGTATGGCTCCAGCAGAGATGGCAGAGCTGAAGAAGCAGCTGGATGATCTGTTGGGTAAGGGTTTTATCCGGCCGAGTGTGTCACCGTGGGGAGCGCCGATGTTATTTGTGAAGAAGAAGGATGGGAGTTCCGGTTGTGCATCGATTACCGGGGACTTAACCGGGTCACTGTGAAGAACAGGTACCCTCTGCCACGCATTGATGAGTTGTTGGATCAGTTACGAGGGGCTACCTGGTTCTCCAAGATTGACTTGGCTTCGGGATACCATCAGATTCCTATTGATAAAGCAGATGTTAGGAAGACTGCTTTCAGGACGAGGTATGGACATTTTGAGTTCGTGGTGATGCCTTTTGGTTTGACGAATGCACCAGCAGCGTTCATGCGGTTGATAAACGGGGTATTCCAGGAGTATCTGGATGTGTTTGTGATCGTCTTTATTGATGATATTCTGGTGTATTCGAAGAATCATGAGGAGCATGAATTGCATCTGAGAGTAGTTCTAGGGAAGCTGCGGGAACAGAAGCTGTTTGCGAAGTTTAGCAAGTGCAGTTTCTCGCAGAGGGAGATTAGCTTTCTTGGATACGTTGTGTCTGCAGACGGAGTGTCTGTGGATTCGGCTAAGATAGAGGCTATCAGAGGTTGGCCTAGACCGAGGAGTGCTACTGAGATCAGAAGTTTTCTCGGGTTGGCGGGTTATTACCGGAGGTTCGTCAAGGGGTTTGCGAGTATGGCACAGCCGATGACGAGGTTGACAGGAAAGGATGTCCCTTTTGTTTGGTTTTTGGCTTGTGAGGAGAGTTTCGGGAAGATGAAGGAGGTGCTGACAAGTACACCTGTGTTGGCGTTACCCGAGCCGGATGAGCCATATGTGGTGTATACAGATGCTTCAGGAGTTGGTCTGGGATGTGTGCTGATGCAGCAGGGGAAGGTTATTGCATATGCTTCGAGGCAGTTGAGGAAGCATGAGTGCAACTACCTTACCCATGATTTGGAGTTGGCTGCAGTGATCTTTGCACTTAAGATTTGGAGGTCTTATCTGTACGGCGTGAAGGTGCAGGTATTCACAGACCACAAGAACCTGAAGTATTTCTTCACTCACCCAGACCTGAACCAGAGACAGAGGCGATGGATGGAGCTAGTCGCGGGCTATGACCTGGAGATTGGATACCATCCGGGTAAGGCTAATCTGGTGGCTGATGCTTTGAGTCGGAGGCGAGTGGCTTCGGCTCAGGAGCGGGATTTGGAGGAGTTAGTGAGTGAGCTCAGTACATTGAGGCTGTGCGTGATCTCACATGAGCCGTTGGGGTTAAAGGCAGCTAACCAGGCAAACTTACTGAGCAGGATTCGGATTGCGCAGGAGAAGGATCAGGGGTTGATTGATGCTTCTAAGATGACGGGTTCTGAGTATGTGGTCTCAGCGAGTGGGATGATACTGGTGAATGGGCGGGTTTGTGTACCCAAGGACGAGGATCTGAGGCAGGAGATTCTGAGAGAGGCCCATTCGAGTATGTTATCCACTACAAGAAACCAGCTACTATTCCGACGGTAATTCGACGGCCAATATTTCCGTCAGAAATTTCCAACGGCTTACCGACGGATTTCCGACTAACATCTAGTCCGTCGGTATTTCGTCACAAAATTCCGACGGAATACCGACGGTTTTATCTACTGTCGGTATTCCGTCGGAATTTCGTCGTTTGTACCGACGGATTTCCGACGGAAAATAATCTGTCGTAATAGTCTGACGACTTTCCGACGGACTACCGACGGAAATCCGATATTTTCGATGTCGGCAAATTTGAGTGGTTACCATTCGTTAGCGGTGGCCGATGGGACTGGTGGGGTGGTATGTCGGAGTTTTGTGACGGATTTCTGACGGATTACCGACGGAAATCCGTTTTATATAACTATCTTCGTGTCTTCGTTCATTCATAACACAATTTTACAAATCAAAAAAATTTGTTAGCGATGAGTTCATATTTTCGGTCTTGGATGGACGAGCCAATGATGGATATGGGCTCGAACTTATTAACATCCGCTTACGCTGCAGGTATATGCGAGTTCATGAATTTACCCAGAAACCAAAATGCAGCAAAAAAAGGTCAGGATATCAAATGTCCATGTTCTAATTGCTGTAACAGAATTAGTGTTGCGGTTCATACTGTTTGGAATCACTTATATAGATATAGATTTAGGCCGGGATATAAGGTTTGGTTTTTACATGGAGAAAGCAATTACGAATATGGTAGTACTAGTAGTAATGCACCTTATTTTCCGAATAGCGTAGAAGAACGTACAACAGAAGTAGATGTTGGGGTAAGTACGGTTGCGATGGTTAACGACGCGTTTAGAGAGAATTTGCAGTCGGGTGGTTATGAGGGTGATAGGGTTGAAGAACCTAATTTAGAAGCTCGAAGGTTTTTTGATATGTTAGACGCATCAAAGCAACCACTGTACAGCGGTTGTAGGGAAGGGCATTCACCGTTATCTTCTGCTAGTAGGATGATGAACATGAAGACCGATTACAATTTGTCCGAAGAATGTGTTGATGCATTCGCCGAGTTTGTGAAAGATGTTTTGCCAGAGGATAATCTTTCTCCAGCATCATACTACGAGGTCCAGAAACTTGTTGCCGGTCTTGGTTTGCCCTACCAGATAATAGATGTGTGCATCGACAACTGCATGCTATACTGGAGGGAAGATGAGAACAGGAAAAAATGTAAATTTTGCCGTAAACCACGGTTCCAAGACACAAGTGGCAGAGTGAAGATTCCTTTCAAACGGATGTGGTATTTACCATTAACAGAGAGGTTGAAGAGGCTGTATCAATCAGAACGCACTGCTAAGGCTATGAGATGGCATGCAGAGCATAATCAAGATGGAGATATTACGCATCCTTCTGACGCAGAAGCGTGGAAACACTTTCAATCGGTATATCCAGATTTCGCATACGAACGCCGAAATGTATACCTCGGCTTATCCACTGATGGTTTCAACCCATTTGGAAAGCATGGAAGAAAATATTCATTGTGGCCGGTCATCGTAACACCTTACAATTTGCCTCCTTCTATGTGCATGCGGCGAGAGTTCCTGTTTCTCTCAGTTCTAGTTCCTGGGCCAGATCATCCAAGACGATCACTCGATATATTCCTCCAACCATTGATCTATGAGTTGCAGATGTTGTGGGAGCATGGTGTTGAGTCATTTGATGTTTCAATCCAGCAGAATTTCAACTTGCGTGCGGTTCTTATGTGGACCATAAGCGATTTTCCGGCGTACGGTATGTTATCTGGATGGACAACGCATGGAAGATTGGCATGTCCTTATTGCCAAGACAATACTTCAGCATTCCAATTGCAGAACGGAAGGAAGACTTCATGGTTTGATTGCCATAGGTGTTTTTTGCCGGCAAATCATCCATATCGTCGGTCTAGAAGACATTTCAGAAAGAATTTTTCAGTGTTTACTGGTCCACCTCCGGAGATAGATAAATTTCCTTTCGGCTTTTGTTTTTTCTCTGTTATAAAATTTCGTTATGTAAATCTTTTATTCAATTCCCGGATATATTTAAAATAATTTATGAAAAAATGTTTGGACATTTTTTTAATTAACTCTGCGATATGAAAAATATTACACCCGTCGGAAATCCGTCAAAAATACCGACGGATTTCCGACGGATATTATTTTTTAAAAACGGTTTTTTTATTATATAGAATATTAAATCCGTCGGAAATCCGTCGGTGTTTTTGACGGATTTCCGACGGGTGTAATATTTTTATAATATAAAAAAATCCGAATAAAAAAAAATTAATATAAAAAAAAATTAAGATCCGTCGGAAATCCGTCAAAAATACCGACGGATTTCCGACGGAGTTAATATATATTTTTTTTAATTAAAACCCGTTTTAAAAAAATTTAATTTAAAAAAAAAAATTAAGATCCGTCGGAACTCCGTCGATATGTGTGACGGATTTCCGACGGATTTAATTAATTTAATTTAATAAAAAAAATTTAATTTAATTTAATATTTAATATTTTATATAACAAAAAAAACCGTTTTAAAAAAAATATAATTAAAAAAAAAATTAAAATCCGTCGGAAATCCGTCGGTATTTTTGACGGATTTCCGACGGATTTAATTAATTTAATTGAATAAAAAAAAATTGAAATTAATAAATAATTAATTTAATAAAAAATAATAAATTTACGCGGTTTTATATATAAATGTTTAGAATCCGTCGGATATCCGTCGGAAATACCGACGGATTTCCGACGGAAACCCTAATTTCTACCGCCTAAGAGCCTCGATCTCATCGAAAAAAGCGGGAAATTCCGTCGGTGTCCGTCGGAAATCCGTCGGTAACCTGCAATAAAACCACCGTCTTCTTCCTCGCATCGACAGAACGAAAAGTCGAAAAAAAAACAAAAACTCGTCGGAAATCGATCGATCCAGTCGGAAACACGCCGGAATCAACATATCCATCCACAATCTCAATCTCTATCACGTTATCATCAATCCAATGTAAGTTTTTCGAAGTTTTTTTTTGGAAAATTATGAATTTTGAGAATTTTGTGAATTTGTTAGATTTAGGTTGTTAAAAATCAATAGAAATGTAGAAATGTACGGGTTTAGGATGTTTGAAAACTTTTTTATTTTGTAAATTTTGTGATTTAGGGAATTTTCGGGTTTATAAAATTTAGAAAAGTATTTATAAAATTATTTATTTTTAGAAAATTATAAATATTTATAATAAAAAATATTAGTAAAATTCTAAATTGTTGAAATTTTACTAATTTTTTAATTTGTTTAAATTACAAAATCCCAAATTCTGGAAAAATCGTAAATATCTAAAAATTTAAATTACCAAATCTGAAATTCCAAAAATTTTCTAAATCTGTAAATTCGTAAATGTTAATATCTGAAATCCATAATCCAAATATCCCTAAATACCTATTTAGAGAAACCTCAATTTCCCACAATCCCTAACCCCCTAAAACTTAATTTATGAAATCCCGAAATTCCAAAAATTAATCCCGAAACTCCAAAATCCCAACTTCTCAAAATATCAATTTACATTTATTTATATTTAATATCAGAATTTATATTTATATATGTAAGTAAATTTCAACGGTATGTAAACATTTTGGAAATCGTAGGGACTATGGTCGATTTCATCACTCTACTGGATCCGGTACTTCCAGTAGGGGAGGGAGTCAGTCGCAAATCCCAGATACTAGTTTTCCGGATCCCCAACACCCGTCTCCTCCACTGGGTACACAGCCCTCAGCTCCCACGGCCATGTCCGTTGAGGAGTTTGTTTCGCAATCTGGACGGGATAGGTTGCCTCGCCTAGATCCTGACTTGCTACCTAACACGACATGGTAAGTTTTATACTAAAAATGTATTTGATTATATTAACTTAAAAAAATATTTAACTAAATATTGTTTAGGTTTCAATTTTCGGGAAACGGGATTACGAGTTCGATCAACGCAATGACTAATTCGTTGATCACTTCCCCGTATCCCACATTTACTTCGATGCCGGCGGCAGACCAGGAGATCTGATTTCGGCAATTTGCGGTATGTTTTCTTTTCCTATTAAGAATTTAGATTTTTATTTTCATTAAAATTGTCAATACTAATATGGGTACGTTTTTTTTTCAGCAAGAATTTACTTGGGACCCACAATTGACTGCCCGGGTCCGACGAGAGTTCTACAGAAAAGCCTCCCGGAAATATTCGTTGAAGATAAACGAATGGAAGGACATGTGGTACAAAGAGGGAAAAGTGCCGCGCAGATTGCAAGATAACCCCACATTATGGGGTGGACTACTTGCCCATTGGGAACGGGAGGAGACAAAAGCAAGCTCTGGAAAGAACTCGTCTAACCGGAACAGCGACCGGAAGGGGAAGGGACCGGCGACCCATAACCTCGGTGCGACGAGCAAAGCGTCACGTCTTCAGAAGCTGGTACGTAATTTTATAAATTTTACAAAAATTTATATTTCTAACACTTCTCATATTTTTTTCATTATCTATGCCAACAGATGGAGAGGACCGGTGTGCGTCCGTCACATCTTGACTTGGTCAAAGATGCGCACACCAACAGAAAGACGGGGGAAATTCAAGATCCCATTGCTCGTGAAATCGTGGAGAGCGTGGAGAGGCTGGGTGAGGAGTACCTCCAATCCCAACCGATCGTCGAAGGAACTCCCCCGGCCACGGAAGTTCCTCTCGAGATGATCAACGAGTTTACCTATCAGGTTAGTAACACTGTCAATTTTATTTAAATTTTAAATAAATTTAAATATAAACAACTTACAACATTTATTGATTGATTTTTTTTCGTAGGTTGCGCCTAAGCACAGAGGTCGTGTGTTTGGCCTCCCGGAAGACAGTTCATCCCCGTCCATCAACTCTTACCGCATTCATGCAGATAGTGCGTTGAGGGCACAGAATGCCGAGCTTCTCGAGCGGGTGACCGGGTTGGAGTCCCAACGCGTACAAGATGAAGCTCGCTACGAGGAACAGCAGGCACGGTTGCAGGCAATGGAAGAGCAGATGGCACGAATGCGGGAAATGGAAGACAGGATGAACGAGTTCTTCCGTAACCGATAGATAACGTTATGTAAATAAATAATTTTCTAAATCACTTTTAATTTTAAATGTTGTTTTTTTATTTTTATTTTAATTTAATTTTAATTTATATTTAATTTTAATTTAATTTATTTTATTTTAATTTAATTTCATTAAATATAATTAAATTAAAATTTTTTTTTTAAATAAATAAAATATCCGTCGGAAATCCGTCGGTATATGTAGCCGTCGGAAATCCGTCGGTATGTGTAGCCGTCGGAAATCCGTCGGACAATGACTTACTGACGGATTTCCGACGGAATTCTGACGGATTACGGTTATTTCTTTTCCGTCGAAATTCCGTCAGTATTTCCGACGGAATTCCGACGGAATTGTATTTCCGACGAGATAGAACCGACCGGTCAAAACCGTCGGAAATTTGCCTGTTTTCTTGTAGTGATCTATCCATCCGGGGGCGACCAAGATGTATCGTGATCTGAAATGATATTATCACTGGGTCGGGATAAAGAGAGATATAGCTAGCTGGGTTGCAGCATGTGGCGTGTGTCAGCTGGTGAAGGCTGAGCATCAGGTTCCGATATGTTGCAAAGTTTACTCATTCCGGAGTGGAAGTGGGATATGATTACCATGGATTTCGTGACAGGGTTACCAGTGTCACGGACCTATGATGCGATTTGGGTGGTTGTGGATCGTCTAACCAAGTCAGCACATTTTCTTGCCATCAAAAAGACCGATGGAACGGTGGTGTTGGCTAAGAAGTATGTGCGTGAGATAGTGAGGCTGCATGGGGTGCCAGCGAGTATTGTGTCAGACAGGGATTCGAGGTTTACTTCAGAGTTCTGTAGGGCATTGCAGGCTGAGATGGGCACTAAGGTGCACATGAGCACAGCGTATCATCCTCAGACATATGGGCAGTCGGAGAGGACTATTCAGACTTTAGAGGACCTGTTGAGGATGTGCGTGCTAGATTATGGTGGTCATTGGGCGGATCATCTGAATCTGGTTGAGTTTGCGTACAACAACTCATACCAGGCGAGTATTGGGATGGCTCCATATGAGGCTCTATATGGGAGGCCGTGTAGGACACCATTGTGCTGGACTTAAGTGGGGGAGGGGAGCATGTTTGGTGCGGATTTTGTTCAGGAGACGACGGAGAAGATCCGTGTCTTGAGGCTGAACATGAGGGAGGCTCAGGATCGGCAGAAAAGTTATGCCGACAGGAGACGGAAAGAGCTGGAGTTTGAGCTGGGAGATCTGGTGTATCTTAAGGCAGCTATGTTGAGGGGTCCTAACAGATCCATTTCGGAAAATAAGCTGAGTCCGAGGTTTATGGGTCCGTTCAGAGTGGTGGAGCGGATCGGACCAGTGGCTTATCAGTTGGAGTTACCTCAGAGTATGAAGGCTTTCCACAAAGTCTTTCATGTTTCGATGCTGCGTAAGTGTCTACATGAGTCTGAGGAGGTGTTGGCTAGGATCCCGGAGGATCTTCAGCCCAACATGACGTTGGCGGCGAGACCTGTGAGGATTCTCGAGAGGAGAGTCAAGGTTCTGCGTCGTAAGAGGATACCATTGGTGAAAGTCGTGTGGGACTGCGATGGTGTCGAGGAGGAGACTTGGGAACCAGAGGTGAGTATGAAGATGAAGTTCTCGAAGTGGTTCGAGAAGCAAGCGGAGGCTTGAGTGTCTTTTCTGGTTTTCAGAGTCTGTACAGCGTGCTACTGAGTTGTTGTTATATGTATTTTCGTTTGGGTTGTAACGATATACATTGTTGAAATTTAATAAGATGGGGTTTTCCTTATTATCTTTTGTTATAAGGCAGATGTTCTTATGTTATGACTTGTGGAGTCGTGAGTTGTGATGAGTGGTAGGTCATGTGTTGGCTGGGAATGGAAATTCTATTCGGCTTAAAGCTGGTTCATGTTCTAGGAGTGGCTAGAAATGAGCTTATTCATGTTCTGGGAGTGGCTAGAAATGAAATTCGTGTTCTGTGAATGGCTAGAAACGAAAACTTTATGCGAGTTAGAATCTGTCTATTCCTAGGGAGAGTCGGGAAAAGAGGTTCTATGTGAGTTAGAATTGTCTTTTCCAGGGACTCTGTGGAAACACCCATGGTGGTTGGGTTGTTTCGAGTGGCCTAGTGGGGTCACAGATGCGATGATATTCCGGGTGGGGGATGTTATGAGGTAGCCACAGAGGCGATTCCGGTCGACAGGTACTTATGATGCATGTTTCAGAGTATTGCTCCAGGAGACAGATGTGTTTCCTGCATACTGAGGGATAGTGGTTCTCTCTAGGGGCCGAGTGGGGTCCTTAAATATACTTTGAGGGATGGTGGTTCTCTCCAGGGGATGAGTGGGTCCATGCACACGTAACTCAAGGGGTGACGATCCTGCGAGTGAGTGTGGTGTATGTGAGCTATGAGTATGAGTTATGAGCAGTTGCGTCTGAGCGTGGTCGTGAGTATGAGATTGGATGAATTTCGGGGATCGGGAGTGGATCTTAGGTGGTGGTGACCGGGTGGGGTCAGGATTGCAGCCGTGGTGAGACGGTGCAATGAGGCTAGTGTGAGCCTAGTAAACTCGGGGATCGGGTTTTAGTTTTGGCTGAGGGCCAGGGTTGTGTTGTGGACGTCAAATCTGGGGTTATTATTGGAGTCTGGAATTCAGTTCGGACAATCCTGGTAGCATATGTTACGCCGATGGTCGTACATGTTCTTGTTTGATTGTTGTACGATCATTTGGTCTAACGCGGGGTCAACGGTTGGTCGGATATGTTCTTGTTTGATTGTTGGACGGTCAATTGGGCAGCCCTAATCTGGACCATGAGGCGTGCATCGTTGATGTTCCGGATGAATCTGGGCGAATTTTAGGCGAGAGTGTTAGCCTTAGCAGGACGGTTTAGGGGATTCGAGTGTTATCTCGAAGGATACTGGCCGCGTTCGGGTCAGGTGGTGGAGACCGTAGCGAGACGGTGTTGTGAGATTCGAGGGTGATATCGAGTGGTGTTGGTCGGGTTTGGCCAAAAATGTAGACCGTAGAGAGACGGTGTTGCATGATTCGAGGACGAATCCTTGTTAGTAGAGGAGAATTGTAACGACCGCGAACCAAAAATTTGTGAATAACTGGCGGGTCGGTTGGAAACCAAAGTTGTTATTTTATTTTTTTTAAAAAAAGTCAAAAGCCTTGTTTTGGGGTGCCTTGTTTTGTGGAAGTGGCTGAATTTTTTATTGAGAGAGGAAGCAGTTTTGAGAAAGAGGTAGAGAGAGTTAGTGAGTAAAGAGAGGAGAAGAGAGAGAGAGGTGAAAGAATCCGCTGGTTTTTAGGGGAGACAAACGGCGGTGAAGATCAAGTTGGATCGGAGTGAAAATTTCAGGGTAAGTTCTCCACTCCCTTATCTTGATTTAGGAAGAAACCGCTTGTCAATCGGTTGAGTATTTGAGGAGTTATGGTCGTTTTAATACGGTAGGTTTGTGCAGCTCGTTGCTGCGATCAGTCCACTTCAAAGGAGTATGTCCATCGAACCATAGAGACTCAGAGGACGATCTTTATACCGTTGGAAAGCTATATCTGTCTAGTTTCCAGATTGGGTTTTAGATCCTGATTCCGAGGTATTATCCGTGCTCTGTGTTCTTTTAAGCTCAACATGTTGTTCCTGTTTCCAGTTCCAATCATCGAACTTACGGGCTTATTTACCGTCGTTCTGTAAGGGTACAGGAGACGATCTAGATATCATTGGAAAGCCCCGAGTATTAGCTTTCTATAGACACCGAGTTCGATTTAATCAGAGGTGACCTCCGTTCTCTGTGTGCTTTCAAATTCAGCGTGTCGTTTTCTGAAATCTCTGTTTTCAGCTCTGATCAGCGAGTTTGCGAGCTGTTTTTCCGTCGAACTAGAGAGAACCAGTAGACGATCTACATATGGTTCTGTAGCTCTCGCAGTCTAGTTTTCAGAACAGTTTTCCGATCCCGTTTCTGAGCTGTGGTTGGTGAGATAATCGATCTCGAATCAGGTGAGTGTGTGACCATGGTCTTCGCGGGTGGATGGGTTTATTTTGATGCGTGTGATTGCGAATTGAGTTGATTTGTTGTTCGATCAATGCTTGTTTGGGGCGTTTTTAGTATTTAGATCAACGTAAGTATCGTATTTTGTGGTTGATTTTGCGTTGACTTTTGTGGTTGACTTTGCGTTGACTTTTGTGGTTGACTTTGCGTTGACTATTCGGGGTTGACGTTTTGGGGTTGACTTTTCGTGTTGACTTTTTGCTTAATTGTGTTGTGTGGTGTTCTGATTGTTCCCTATACCCGTGCATCTAGCCAAGTAGATGGGATGACCGCTCCACTGAGTATTTATGATAATACTCACGCATCTCTTATAACCATCTGATGCAGGTAAAGAGAAAAATGTGATCGTGGAATCAGGGCGAGGAAGAGGAGATGATCTAGTGTCTCGTTTGTGTTTATATCTATTCCGCTTTTGTTATTGTGTTGAATTATTGTGTGATTTAATATTGATGGGAATATTATTTCGGGTGTATTAAAAAAAAAAAAAAAATCTGGTTGTTTCAATATATCACATTGAAAGCGGAACCAATACAATCTATAGAAACATGTCACAAAAAAATATCACAGCATAGTACGTAAGAAAAACCAAAACTCAATATAGACAAAAATATAGTACGTAAGAAAAACCAAAATTTAATATGGACAAAAACACAAATGTTATTCATGTCTGAACAAAGTATTGAATTAATGGATCTGTCAAATAAACAAGGTGGAAATATAAGAGACATTGATTAATACTATCTCAAAACTTGAGGTAGATTCCATATTTCAAAATAAAAAGCTAAAAAACACAAAATACATACAAGACTCTTCAAATTATAGATATGCAAAGTAATTAAAATGGAGGTAGCTAGTTCAAAATTAATTAAATCACATAAAAGAAACTCAATAAAAATGAATTTGAGTTTCCGTTGTCAAAAAACTTCCATTCAAAACAGAAATAAAATATTTGATACTCGTTCCCAAACAAAAACAAAGATTTAGATATCGAGATGAAACTCGTGTAGACAACATAGCTTCACAACAGTGTAATCATTGTGCTTATTGCTAAGAAGCTCGACACAAATCGAACATTGCTCTAAAGGAACCTCATCATCATCATCCTCGGGTTCAAGGTTCAGATCATAGGCGATTTCTTTGTCTTTGTCAAAGTTCGACCCTAACCCTTTAGACATAGTTTTTCTTATGAAACAAAAAACTATAAATCTCAAGCTGTAGTTTATGAGAGTTGCAAAAACCATTGTATAAAATTCCACAAGTGAAACGTGGTATTTATAGTAGATGTGGTGGTTTAGATAACATTAGCTATTACAAAGATTCTAATTTTTTTTTTTAAAAATTGCAACATTTTTTATCACCACTCAAAGATTTTTCTCATAGTACACTTTTTTGTCTAATAGTAAACCGTTATCTAGTTGTGTTTTTACATATTTCTTAAATGCATACAATTAAGATAAAAAAAAAGTGACTATGAGAACAATCTTTTGACTGGTAATAAAAAGTGAAAAAAATTTAAGAAAAAACAAATCTTGTGTAACAGCTAACGTTATCTAAACGATTACATCTATTATCAATACCACCCTGCACTTGTGGAATTTCATACAATGGTTTTTGCAACTCTCATAAACTAGAGCATGAGATTTATTGTTTTTTTTATTTCATATGAAAAACCATGTGTAAGAGGTTAGGATCGAACCTTGACAAAGGCAAAGAAATCGCTTTCGATCTGAACATTGAAGCCGAGGATGATGATGAGGTTCCTTTGGAGTATTGTTCGGTTTGGGTAGAGCCTCTTGGCAATAAGCCCAATGATCTTACTGTTGTGAAACTATGTTGTTTGCACGAGTTTCATCTTGGTTTTGTTTTTGTTTGTGAACGAGCATCAAATATATTTTTTTTGTTTTGAAGAAAAGTTTTTTGAGAATGAAAACTCAAATTCATTTTCTAATAAGTTTCTCTTGTGTGATTTAATTAATATTGAAATAGCTACCTCAATTTCAATTACTTTACAGATCTATAATTTCAGGAATCTTGTATGTATTGTGTTTTTTTTTTTTTTTTTTATGAAATATTGAATCTAGCTTATGATGCTTTGAAAGAATTATTGTTATGAGATATTGATTTATCAGTGTATTTTCACCTTGTTTATTTGACACATCCATCAATTCAATCCTTTTTTTCATATATGAATATCTATATTAAGTTTTGGTTTTTCTTACGTACTGTATTTTTGCCTATACTGAGTTTTGACTTTCCTTAAGTACTATGCTGTGATATCTAACAAAATTTTGTTGTTGTTGTGAGATGTTTCTACAGATTGTATTGGTTCCGCTTTCAATGTGAAATACAAGATGCAACGTCTAAATTGTAGAAATATTGAACAAGATCGATGTTTGTATGCAAACGGCCCTCCAAATTCAAATCTCATTCTTGACCACGATCTTATTGCTAAAGAGTATGATGGTGAAGAAGAAGAACAAGAGGAAGAACGTCCACAACTTAATTTCAGACCCTTTATAACTCCGTTCCACCAACCATTTCTATAGGTAGTTTACATGCATCACTCTCTCACGGTCCAACACCGTTCCAATCTGGTATACCCATAAGTTCTTTGTTAGGCTCAACTGGTCCGAAACAATTTGGTGAAATTGAAATAGCAACAAGTCTTTGTTATACCAAAAAAATGTTATCAATTAATTGATACTATGAATTGTCCACGCGTTGCGTGGGTAAAAAATTAACTTGGCTAAAATTAATATTAAAAATTTATAGTTATTGATTATTTGTATATTTAATATTATATAAATTTGGTATTTATTGTAAAAAAATTATTTAAGTTAGAAGACTAAATATTTGTAACAAATTGTTGGACATATACAAATAGAAAAAGAAATAGACAGTTCATTGATAAAAATTATAGCAAATGGAAAACATCTTCTATGGCACAAATCCTTAACTTGAATGTCTAAATCAATATTCATAACGGTTTCCTGAAAAAATTATTGGTCATTTTTTATTTTTTACATCAAATATGTACATGTATGCTTTGCTTCTATCGGGACATTTATATCATCTCCACAGAGATGTTGGAATACATTTTTTTATTTATTTTATTAGAACCTTGAATCATAAGGAAAGAATAATTAATGTTTGATTATATTTTTGTCTCACTTTATTTATCGTTTTGCCGTGATTTTTATTTTTCATTTCAATTCACTGGTGAAGTGATTCTGTTTTTTTTTTATTTACAATGTGTGGTGGAGTGAAGCTTTCTTTCGAGAGTTGGTTACGAATGTTGCCTTGTCCGACGCAAATGTTTTCAATTACATTAGAGGGTGATAGTTAAATTAGTAAATTGAGTTTAAAAGCTATGAAAATATTTTAAAAAGTTAAATATGATAGTTTTTCAGAAGTTCTAAAAGAAAATTTTAAAGAACTTGAAAAGATATATTGAAAAAACAGGTATCTATTAGAATATGGTTTTACATGTTTTAATTAATTTATGAAGATAAGTTGATGTTAATTAAATGTCTACCTTAAGTTAATATATTGATATCACATTTTTACTTTAAAGAATCAATGTAAAAATTATAAAATTTCGAGAGGTAAATGTCAAAATTAAGTAAAACTAAGGTATTAAAAATGAAAAATTCTTAATACCAAAAATGACACGTGACAATCTCTTAAAATTTCACTTAGAAAAAACCTTACAATATTATATTAGATTGTGTTGGTAAAATGTGTTGTGTTTTAGTTAAATCATTAATCTAAACCCATTTATTTATTTGTGAAAGAAAAATAAAAAAATAAACAAAAAAATATTTAAAATACTATACCTTTTTTAGAATAGAAACAAAATACTTTAAATAAGTTCATGAATTTTTCTTTATATGTGAATTAAGTTCACATTTAAAATAAATTTTAATATGTTAACTAGAATGAAATCATATCTAATACATTAATTGAATAAATTGATAATTATGATTGGTTTGGAATCTTTAGATTTTCTACCTTTGACTATTTATTTTTATAGTTATCAATTATTAACTTTTAAAACTAATAGTTGTTTTGTACCTTTTACAACTAATAATTGTTTTGTTTGTCAATAACAACTAATTGTAGTTAGAGGTTTGAATATGTTGAATGAATATCACATTGTGGTGTGATTGAAATAGCTAAGTACCATGAAAAACTCTTAATCTTATGGGATTGATTTTGGCTTTGCTTAATACAAATATATTTGGTGTGCGGGAATGAACTTGAAAGACAACGATGATGGAATTTGGGGAAACATTGAGTGGACAACTAATTAATAGTTGTTTTTTACCTTTTTATACTAATTTAAGGCAGAATTCTTGGTTAACAAAAACATGGAAGAGTTAACAATCGTACGAACAAATCCGTGAAATGTTTACCGTGGATTATAGAATTCCAAAATTCTGTAATCTCAAAACTGATAGAGAGATTGTAAATGAGCCAGTAGCTAAAAAATTATTGATTTTGTCAGCTGGGAAACATGAAAAACATGAACCTATACTCCAAAAAAGAAAAAGAAAAAATACCGCATTTGGAATTTATCAAGAAAACTTATAAGGACCTATTTACTCTCTCACATACCAAAAAAAAAAACTCTAAAGGTGAAAAACTAAAGAGAAAGATCTCAGTTATGACGTGGAGGCCGAGTGGACGGCTTCGGATAATCAGCAAAGAAGAGTGGCGGCCGACGATGGCGGTGCTTCACTGCACCCGGCACAAACCGAGAAACGCTAACCGGCGGCTCTTTAGATGTCGAGCCAGATATGAGATTCTGATCCTAAACAAAAGAAAAACAATTAAAAAGAAGCCTTAGCTTTGAGAAGGTGAAAAACAGATTCCACTAATACGAAGAATATGAAAGTAAATTAAGAGCTGATGAAATGAAATGTGGATCGAACCTTGACATGCAAAGACCGAGAATTTGTGATGTGAGCATTGTCGATGTGACGAGAATCAGAGAGATGCAAGAGAAGAAACAAGACAAGGACTGAAGCAGCATGGACTGAGGTCATTGGTCACACAGCAGAAAACGATCACAAAGGCTAATGATCTGTATGGATTAATGAGACGTAAAAAAGACTTAGTTGGTAGTAGACACTATATAATATGAGCAAATTGACACATAAGTATTTGTAATTTGGAATTAAACCCAAAAAAAAAAAAAACGAAATAAAAAACACAGAATGGTTTGGAGAAGCCAAAGATGAGTCAAAAAGAGTGAAAAAAACAACCAAAAAGAAAAAGACACACAAACCTCGGTGAAGAACGAGTGATTTACTACTTCTTGTCTACACAGCTCATTTGACCAGTCCCCAATACTTACCGACCACCATGGTAAATATTCTATAAAGAAAATGCAATCTAGTTTCGAATTGCATTATTATTATACAATATGTGAAAACTTTAAGCACTTTTTGAAGGGATTATTATAATCACCTTAATGGTTTGGAGGTTGACGATGACTGTTGTCTGCCTCTTTAACGGATTTAAGTTAGAACTACTTTTGGAGCTTTGACACAATCCACGAGACATCATGTCTTCAAAAAGCCATCTTGAATTGCCCAAATCCCGCCTGATTCTAACCAAATAACACACTTGTTAAAGAGCTTCAAGAACCAAGAACCCAACATCTGGACCAAGAATGTTCCCTCACAATGTCTTTCCTCTATTCCAAGAAGGCATGAAACATGCAAATCCAAGCTAAAGAAACCACTTTAGAGTAGACACGAGGAAGCAGTTGATCAATTGATGATAAAATATCTGTTGGATCAGTAACAATACATTCTTTAGTTGAACTTTTTTTTGTTTTGTTACACGTTCCTCAACGTCATGAAATTTGCAAATACAAGCTAAAGAGACCGCTACAGAGTAGACAGGAGGACCCATCTTTAAGGAAGCAGTTGATCAATTGCTGATACCACATAAACACGTGATGTCGACAACAAATTTCTCTTCTCAACTCTGCTTCAAACGGTTGGAAAACGTGAGCCACTGACCCGTTGCTCTTATGGGAAGGCTTGAATTGGTCAATCAAAGGATCAACATCCGTCATGCTGTGTATACTGAGCAGAGTTGGGAATCGCTGTTGTCGCAAACTGAAAATGCTATAGACAACACATATAAGAGTTGCACATTGAGCACAAAACTTGCCAGCAAAGCAAAGATAATGCACATTGAACACAAATATCATTTTTCGTCTTCTTTGATCTACTTGGTGTCCCAGAGATTTGAAGTTCCATAAACAAGATAGGTCTAATAAATTTCAGTTCTTCACCAATTGTTTCTTGTTGTGTAACGCTCCTACTTTGTAATTAAAACGTTTGGTTTTTGGCAAGATTTAAGTTCTCCTTTAATTAATTTTAGTGTACACCTAGATAACATGTTTTTATTGTATTTATACTTCAAAATTTTGGATTCGAAGCTTAAAACATCCCAACCGCACTCTATTTTAGAGTTAACAAATACTCCCTCCGTTCTACAAAGATGAATTTTTTCAACAAAAAAAATTGTTCCACAAAGATAAAATTTTAGTGTTTTCAATGCATTTTTATCATTTAATGCTAATAGATTGTGAATTTCAAAACAATTATTAAAACACTATTGGTTAGATTTTCTTAAAAACTGTTTATTGTGAATTAATACATTTATAATAGAAAATTAATTGTTTTTCTAAATATGTGTGAAAAAACTCAGAAAATTCA
Organism: Arabis hirsuta; assembly: GCA_964056655.1. Taxonomy (NCBI): domain Eukaryota; kingdom Viridiplantae; phylum Streptophyta; class Magnoliopsida; order Brassicales; family Brassicaceae; genus Arabis; species Arabis hirsuta. The sequence continues at coordinate 24,344,529 of OZ053302.1, read as the reverse complement.
TCTTAGTGGAACGGAGGGAATATAGAATAAGAGAAAATTACAAAAATAACACTTTTTATGTGCACATTTGCAAAAATGCTATTTAGAGATGTTCATTTGCAAAAATGACACTAATTATAGATTTTTAAACCCTATATCTTAAAATTATAAATACTAAAAAATGTTTTGACTCATAAACCCACCTTAAACTCTCGTAACTAAACTCTAATAAAACATAATTAACCCAAACATAAATAATATAAAAAAAAATTTGAAAAAATATTATTTTTGTAAAGATTTCAAAATTGTGACATTTTGTAAAATAACACTTGAAAAATGGCAATTTTTTAAAATTGCTAATAGAATAATAGGTTGGAGATTTTCGAAATGCGTAAATGCTTTAAGAATCTACGGAATGTTTGAGAATGTAATTTTTGGAAGATGATACTTAAACGCTTTAGACACACGGATTAACCTTACGCTGGTGGGCCGCCTGCTCAGCCTCAGACAATCGGGTTTTGAAAGGCCAACTCGAGGGACATATTAGAACGGTAACGTAAACCCTTGATCCTTAGTCCGCAGAAACATATATTAGAGATCGAACTTGTGCATATTTTAGCTATATATACCTAAGAACATTTATGGAAAGAGCATTTAGAATCCGAATTCTAGTGGAAATCACGTCAGATATTGCTTGTTTCACATTGCCACAACCAGTGGAAATCTCTTTATAACAACATCTACTGTTCGCTACGATACCTCAAAACAAAACAACAACTATGGTTGGTTGCAATCCCAAAGAAAAAAGAAATAAGGATGCAGTCTAGTCATTTTCCATTTATTTCAGAAAACAAAACGACCAACCAAGAGAGACAAGCAGCTCCTTTGATTAACAAGAACTCACACAGATTCAGATTCAGATTCAGATTCATCATCCAAAAGAAAAACAACACCAACAAGCAGAGCAAAAACTCTAGTCGACCTGTATGTGTCGCACATTCTTACGCTCTTCCTCTTTCATCTTAGGGATCACCACTTTCAACACCCCGTTCTTCATCTCCGCCTTTATCTCATCTGTCTTGTACACTTTCTCCGGTAACTCAATCCTGCTCGTGAACCTCCGTCCATCGCCGGAAACATCTTCTTCCCCCTCCTCCTCTGTTTTCCCTTCTCCTTTTATCACAAGTGTGTTCTGTTCCAGCGCCAGTTTCACGTCCTCCCTGCTCAGCCCTGGCATATCGATCCTCAGGTGCAACGCGTCGTCTTTCTCTTTCACGTCCCAACCACGCCTCACTCCCGAAGCTCCCATTCCACGGGTAGCTGACACCAGAGGGCTTTCGTTGAACTGGTCCATGAAATTCAGCACCTGGTTCAAGCTCCTCGTCGGAGCAAACGGATCGAACATATCTGTTGAATCAACCAATTCATCTTCAGATACTCCGAAACAACAAGAAAAACAAAAAAACAAGCACGATTTATTATTGGAACAACCGAATTGAATGTAACCGTTGGATTTCAATTGCGGATATGTTCAGATCGGAGTCAATCTAAAGCAAATTCGGAAGGAAGAAGCAACAGATTTGGCGATTTTTTTGAAGAAATCGTGGATGAGAGAAAGGAGAAGACGATTGATTACCTGAGAAGAAATCGCCGCCGCGGCGAGAAACCTGTCGGTTTGAGCGATGGCTCCCCTCGACGCCGTCATCGCCGTCCTCATAGCTTCTAACGGCGTTGGTATTGAAGAGGCGAGAAGCAGCCACCGGACGAACGCCGCGAATGGATCGAGGAACGACGGTGGACGAGAGAAGTCTCCTGAGAGCTAGAGAAGATGAAGCCATTCTTGAGACAGAGAATAAGCCTATAGAGCAAGCGAGTGATTGATCAGAGATTTTAATTTTTTCAAGCCTTCGAATGAGGAAAAACGGATAGAGAGAGAGAGGATCATATAGTAAGGAGTAGAAGGTGCTGGAGACGGACAATGGTCGCGTCGCTCTAGAGAAAGCAACTTCTCGATGGTTCTAGAAGTGCGTGGCTACCAAGTTTTTTGTTTACAAAAAAAAATAGCAATGATATTTTCTATACTAGCCCATATAGTTTTTGGGCCCAGATTTGTGAATTATGGTTTTATCTTCGGTTTGTTTTTGTGTAAGATTGAAGATTTGTACCGGTAGAAAACCGAATTAAAGTCGGTTTAGATCGATTTTGGTTCAGATTCTGGAGAAAAAAAGAGATTCAGACGGATCGAGATCATCATCATCGAAGTTGAAGATAGACTGAGGGAAGAACAGAGTCGATCCGGGTGGATCTCCGATCAGGATGATGCTGGATCTGGGTCCGTTCTCTGATGAGAAATTCGATGCGAAACGGTGGGTTAACTCGTCGTGCCAAGCGCGCCACCCACAGGACTCGCTCGAGAAACACCTAGTGGATCTAGAAATGAAGCTGCAGATTGCCTCCGAAGAGATCGGAGCGTCTCTCGAAGAGCAGAGTGGAGGCGCTCTCCTCCGTGTTCCTCGGGCCACTCGCGACGTGTTGCGCCTCCGAGATGATGCGGTGTCTCTGCGTGGTTCAGTTGCTGGAATCCTCCAGAAGCTCAAAAAGGTACGCATTGAGCTGATTCTTTCGATTATGCACTTCTTTTGATTTCGGTTTGGAGACTGAATCTGAGCTTTTGATTGGATCTCTTCTAGCATCATGACTGAACAGTTTTATTTCAGATTAGACCACAAGTTATTATGCATGAATGTGCGATAGCGATGAACTTGTTATACTATTCAGATGATAAATTATGAGAAATGATCGCATTCAACCATAATTCTGTGCATTTTCAATAATTTGGTCCCCTTTCATTTCGATTCGGCAATCTAGTTGATTTCAGTAGAAAGTGTACTATTATGTTTCTTTCTCAGTAGATTTTGGTAATAAGTGTTCTTATCAAATTTGGTACTTGCAGGCAGAGGGTTCTTCAGCAGATTGTATAGCTGCCCTTGCTAGAGTCGACAATGTCAAACAGAGAATGGAGGCAGCCTACAAAACACTACAGGTTAGTATGCATTGTAATTTTGTAAGCCATCATGTGGACACTTGGGTAGATCTGCAATTGATTCTCTTCTTTTTGTTTTGGTAAATGGACAGGATGCTGCTGGGTTAACTCAGTTAAGCTCGACGGTTGAGGATGTTTTTGCTAGTGGCGATCTTCCTCGTGCTGCAGAAACTCTTGCCAGCATGAGAAATTGCTTGTCTGCTGTTGGAGAGGTAGTACTAATATCAGCTTGAGCACTGTAACGGCTATCTTTTATCGTCACCACTCGAGTCCAATTTTGATCAACAGGTTGCAGAATTTGCTAATGTTAGAAAGCAACTAGAAGTGTTGGAGGATAGGCTGGAGGCGATGGTGCAGCCACGTCTTACTGATGCATTAACATATCACAAGGTTGGAATCCATATATCTAGAATACCCAAATAATTCAGGTTGTTTTCGTTGTTGCTACTATTGGACTGAAAACCCTTTCCTCAAATTGGTAGGTTGATGTTGCCCAAGATTTGCGAGGAATTCTCATCCGGATTGGGAGATTCAAGTCTCTGGAGTTGCAATATTCAAAAGTCCGTCTTAAGCCAATAAAACAACTCTGGGAGGATTTTGACACAAAGCAAAGGGCCAACAAGCTTGCTAGTGAGAGAAGTGAAAGCCAAAGGTTGTCTAGCGGTGATGATTTTCAATTGACATCACCTCAGACATCCTTTGCCAGTTGGCTGCCAAGCTTTTATGACGAATTGCTACTCTATCTTGAGCAGGAGTGGAAATGGTAATTATGTACTTTTTCTTTTTAGTAACTATATATATTTACCAGGCCGTTTACAATGTGTCAGACCTTTATACTCAATCCTGTAATTGCTGCTTAAATATTAATCACTATAGTACGTTATCATTTTCATGATTGTTCAGGTGTATGGTTGCCTTCCCTGAAGACTACATGACTCTTGTCCCAAAGCTGTTGGTTGAGACCATGGGAGTACTGGGGGCTAGTTTTGTTTCTCGTCTTAACCTTGCAACAGGAGATGCTGTTCCTGAAACAAAAACACTTTCCAAAGGTTGGATATGATGGCAGTTGTTGTGATGATTAGTTTTTTCTTCTTAATCTTGTCCATTAACCCAGCTGAATTGAAGTTGCGTTTCTTACTTGGTGGTTTTACTCTACTATCCTCATGCTTTGCTAGATATTCTAAGAGGATCAATTTCTTGTGCCTACTTTTTTTGGTTGTTCTTGTTTGGTTTGTTATTTTTGTGCATAATAGCTAATGTGATAGCTCTGTCAATTTGCAAGAGAGGTTTGAAGAAAAGTCGAAATTGTGTATCATAAAACAATCTATTTGTAACCTTTTTTCATTTAATCATGTAGTCACTGCAAATTTGTCTTACATCTTTATTTTCTTTTATCGAGGAGGGTATTGACAATTATGATATGTTTCTTGAGTAGGTGTGATGGATCTATTATCTGGAGACTTGCCCAAGGGTATTAATATTCAGACTAAGCATCTTGAGGCCCTGATTGAACTGCACAACCTAACTGGGTCCTTTGCAAGAAATATTCAGCACCTATTTGCTGAATCTGAACTTAGGGTCTTAATAGATACGCTGAAGGCCGTGTACTCACCTTTTGAATCGTTTAAGCAAAAGTATGTTTTCATGTCTTTTATCCATTTGTAGCGTTTTTGGATTGTCTCATTTTCTTTATAAATTTTTTTGGGGGCATGGTTCTTCAAAGCTGTTTATGACATTAGAATTGATTGTGCTTTTAGGTATGGGAAGATGGAGCGTGCTATTTTGTCCTCTGAGATTGCAGTTGTGGATCTGAGGGGGGCTGTTACTCGTGGTATTGGGGCTCAAGGAATCGAACTCAGCGAAACAGTGCGTAGGATGGAAGAGTCTATTCCACAAGTGATTGTTCTCCTTGAAGCTGCGGTTGAGAGATGTATCGGCTTCACTGGAGGCTCAGAAGCAGACGAGCTGATACTTGCACTAGATGATATAATGTTACAGTATATCTCTATGCTTCAGGAAACACTCAAATCATTGAGAGTTGTGTTTGGAGTGGATGGTACAGGTGATGGAGTTGGCTCAAAGAAAGAGCCAGGCTCAGAGAAAAGGGAGAGCTCGCGCAAGATGGAGTTGAGTTCAAATGAAGAATGGTCCATTGTTCAGGGAGCACTACAAATACTTACTGTAACTGATTGTCTCACAAGCAGGTCTTCCGTCTTTGAAGCCTCTTTGAGAGCCACTCTAGCTAGACTAAACTCCAGCTTGTCTATTTCATTGTTTGGCACAAATTTGGATCAAAACCTATCACATTTGACAAGTGAACAAACGACTGGAGATTTGTCTATGGCTGGACGGGCTTCACTGGATGTGGCAGCTATTCGGTTGGTTGATGTTCCGGAGAAGGCTCACAAACTCTTAAACCTGTTGGAGCAGGTACTGAAAAGCGAAGACTTTGTTTACAAAGATTGTGAATTTATTATACAATGTTCATTTGTTTCATTCTATTTCCCTTGTTTTGTTGCAGTCTAAAGATCCACGGTTCCATGCACTGCCTTTGGCATCTCAGAGAGTCGCTACATTTGCTGACACAGTCAACGAACTTGTCTATGACGTCCTCATATCAAAAGTCAGGCAACGCCTTGGGGATGTATCCCGCCTTCCAATCTGGTCCTCAGTAGAAGAGCAAACTGCCTTTCCTCTACCAAACTTCAGCTCATACCCTCAGTCTTATGTTACAAGTGTTGGAGAGTATCTCCTTACTTTGCCTCAGCAGCTTGAGCCTCTAGCTGAAGGAATCTCAAGCAATGACGATTCAAACAACGAGGATGCCCAATTCTTTGCGACCGAGTGGATGTTCAAGGTAAGTCTAATTTTAGCTTTAGTCAACCTCTAATCGCAGTAGACGAAGACCTTACCCATTGAAATAAATAACAGGTAGCAGAAGGAGCAACGGCTCTGTACATGGAGCAACTGAGAGGAATCCAATACATTTCAGACCGAGGAGCACAACAACTCTCTGTAGATATAGAGTATTTGAGCAATGTGCTCTCGGCTTTGTCCATGCCAGTTCCACCTGTTCTTGCAACTTTTCAGACGTGTTTGGCTACACCAAGAGATGAGCTCAAAGATGTGATGAAATCAGAAGCTGGTAGTGAACTCGATTTCCCTACAGCTAATCTTGTCTGTAAGATGCGTCGGATCAGTTTCGATTAGTCTCGATCTTTCTTTTAATAACCATCGGATGTCCAAATCTAAACGTACTTTGGTGTCTACGAGACTATGCTAACAAATCGGTTCGGCCATCGTCATATTTGTATTACACATTGTGAAAGTTTTGATGCAATATAAAAATTCAAGTCTTACACTTTGTCGTACTTGTTTTTCTTAATAATGCAACGAAACGATACAATTTAATAAAGAATTATGTAAGAAACGTTTTTCCTTCACATGCATTTAATAATTTTTGGATTTGTATGCCACTTAAATCGATTCATTTGTAATATGACATATTTAAATCAATATCGTCTAATGCATATAAAAGTATAATTGATATCCAAATCGATTGAGGGTGTCTTTTCATCTTGGTATTTTATAGTAATATTAACGCGACTTCAATATTTCGATATATGCAACCCATAAAAATTGCTTTCAGGTATAAAAAGTTAGCGTTTCCGTAGACAAATTTTAAATCGAAAAACTCACTACATGCACCACTCATTTCCGAGAAAAATCTATAGTTGGAAATTTCATTAGTTTTTTATATTTAAAATTTTCATAAAATCTGCATTGTTTAACGAAATCCAAAATTCTTTACACAAATCAAAATTTTTTGGAGTTTCATCAATAGTATAAATATCAGTATTTTTGAATAATTTGAAGATAATAGAGTGACGTTTTTTTTTTGTTTTTTATGCTCTAAGTGAATTATAGAAGCAATAGCCATGATTTACAAAATGTCCAGTGGAAAAAGAAAGTTAAAACACCCGTAAGCTTTATGATAAGTACTATTCGTCATGCCCTTATCTAAAGGAAGCTAGGTGAGATGGAAGATGAGCTGTGATGTTGATGTTGAGAAGGAAGAGCACCCGTAAGCTTTTGATGACTCTTCATCTTTATCGTAACATGTTATCTTAACCTATCTAATCTTTCTGTTGAAACAAATGTGTGCATGATGCTACATATTTATTCTAATTTGGTTTCCATGTATTTGGATTTCAACATATTACGGGAAAATGGTCATTTTGGTGTGGAACTTAACTTTGGAGTAACAACAAAATCATCCCAAGCAATGTCTTTCTTGCGTTCCTGATGAACAGATCACGTGGCAACAAAAAAGGCAGAATTCTTTTTCTTCACAGACTGAGCAACGCCTATGAAGATGGAAGATAGATGCTTGGCACCTGTCAATGGGAGGCCAGAAAGGATCAAAACAAGAGTGTTGTTACCATCACGAAAATAACATAAAAGCATGCCATCATCATTGAGAAGAATAACAAAACAAATGTAGCATACTAGTATACTCTGTTGTCTTTGGAATATTGTTCGTTCTGGCATGGCTTTACCTTATCGAATTCTACCCATGTGAACATTCAAAAACCTATATTATCGAACAGGCAAAGAAAATAAGCTCTCTTTTTTATGATGAACATGGATATCAAACTAGAAATTCTAGTAATTACAGGTAAGCAATTACTAATACTACGAAATATTTTCATACCTAGTAAGTTGTAAGAACATACATCTCATCTGTGCCTCGATAATCTTCTCAGCCTTTTCTTCATCATTTAATTGTTTCAGGTTTGGGAAAAGTCTGTTTATGATGTACCTAGAGTATATAATCTCTTTATCCTTTCTTCCATTGATGTTCGAAAGCGTATTCGGCTCCTACATATAGCCTTTATGTTATGGAATTTGCATCAAGTTACAAGAACTTTTAGATACAAGAAAACATATATACCCTAATAGTATGTAAGCAAGCATCGCAATTGCAAAAATTACAACAGTATGGGCACTTTTCCACATGATTTATCCAGTCTTGCTTAGGATACCTGCACATAGTAGTAAAATAATTCAGGATAACCGACTTAATTTAACACTAACACTAGTTTGGCAAAAGATTCATTTGTTCAAGAATATTAATTTGAGTGACTAGACTAATATATGCAACGAATTTGTCTTTGAATACAGTTTGCAACCCGATTAAAAGGGAATCAAACAACTTTATTATCTAAAGATAAAAACTATGCTCAATTTCTGTTCAAAACCGTTTGAACCTTTCGAAGAAGTAAACCAATTCAAAAAACTAAGGATATCAATTGGAGGGTAAAAGCACTAACAAGAAACATAAAAAAATAAATCACCATTTATCAGAGTAAGTTGAACATACCATGTACTTAAGCAAAGAGAGCAATACACGCTTTTGCAGGTATGACACTTAAGAACTTCACTCTTGGTTCTTTTGCACTGATGACATATCAATGATTCAACGACTTCTCGACCTATTAACATCAATTGACACTCTCTCTCACCACATTTTTCTCGAATGGACATAATAATCGGTGGGAATGGTTCATTCTCATTACCAGTTATCACCCTCTCCAAGGTTTCAGTGTTCTCGACCTCACGCTCAAGATTCTACAAATGATTATTTAACAACACATAACATTCATAAGAATGCATTAATAAGTTCACAAACTAAATTTTACCTTTGGATAAAAACTTATAGTTTCATAAAGTAAACCATTTATTCATGATAAAAAATTATACATCAGAGTTATTATCCTACGTTCATACAAATTTATAACTACTTTTATAGGTTCATAAGGTCAATCATACACATTACAATCTACATTCATAAAAACTAAATTGTACTCATATGTTCACAAAATATGATATTTGGAATGACCATATACTAATATGCACCTTTAGACATGTATGCTCGAGATGGAAGTCACCCATGTCAACTGCCTTGTTTTCCTCCTATAGCGACACTGGTTGGCACTAGAAATAAGGATATCAACATAAACACAATTTAATTTATAATACGATACTCATCAATGTTGATTTCCTAGCACATTTAATACATTTAATACCTTTTTTGAGGACTTGCTCTTTCCATCACCATATTCTTTACCAGTTGTCGGAGATGATTCATTCTCATTACCATTACATGTCTGATGGGTTGTAGTGTTTTCGGCCTTCTGCAAACGAAGATTTAATCAAAACATAGCTTCATTAGCATATATTCATACAAATTACATAAAAGCTTAATGCATCGCCTATGCTCATACGATATCTAGACAAATCTCTTTTATATAAAAGGGAAAGATTTTGAGGATTCTTAGGGCCTCCACGTAGGCAAAAATATTCAGAGATATAATCCACCAATAGAAATACAGAATTTAGCTATGTCATCCTCTAATTTTCCATTTTATTAAAAACTTCACGCACAATTGTTGAATAGAAGAAGTCCAATTACGAAACCATAAACTTACCTAAACCAAATGCCCAAAACCAAACCGCTTTGGTTATTTTGAAAAATCGCAATTCTTGATGAATCCGTTATATAATGAAAAGACACAATTCTTGACAAAATGATTATAATGAAAAGATGCAACCATTGATATTGACAAGTGGTTTTATCAAAAAGATTCAACTCTTGCAAATAACCATACAACGATTTTTATCGAAACAACGCAATCCTTAAAAATAACTATAATACGGTTTTTTTGGAAAAAACACAACCTTTAAAAATGAATATGTTTGGGTTGTTTGTATTATAAATTTACTAGTGTATTACCCGCGCCTTGTGCGGGATTTTATTTTGAAATACTGATCTTTAAATAAAATAAAGATCAAAACAAATAAAGAATAATGATCTTTATAAAAATCAAAGAAAAATATTTTATAGAAACTACATGTTAAGGAAACAGTTCATATTCAAAACCCAATATTAATAGAAGATAAAAAACCAAAACCCAATATTAATTGTTTTTTTATAATCTGTCTCAAACCAAACAAAAATACTCGAACAAAAACGTTTTGATCCCACTGTTAGTCCATCTTTTATTATTTTCTCATGAAAAGCAACCATAGTGCCGTTAAAAAGCTTACAAACAAAAATGAAACCGGAAATATAAAAGTCTAGAGTGTTGACAAAAGAAAGAACTCCAGTTTCATAACTTTCTTCAACATCAACCACGAACCTTTAAAGCATATATTTCTTATCGAACATCTCAAACACAGTATTCACATTACCCATCTTCACAATTTCAACCATCAACTCAAACCATTTTCCTGACAAAAAATCAAGCATTTCCTCTATGTTCTTTACGCATCTTAGCGTTTATAATTCTCATTATGCTGCTGCTATTTCACTTTCCTCTCCTATTTTCGCCTCTGCTTTGTCTTGTCGATGTCTCTCGTCATGAACAACCTCTTTGTTCCTAACTTTATGAAATTATAATCATTTGTCGGAGCTATTATCATACTATTAAAATGATAGAATGGTAATTAGCAGAAAAAAACAAATACACGACAAAACTAAAAGACAAAAAAATAATATTCAATGCTAAGGTTAAAACTCTTCCTGATTTCATATAAATCGTCTTTGGTTACATATAAATCTAATATATCATTGAGCTATATAAGAACTTGGCTTAACAATTAAAACATATAAACAAAAAATTTTATTTTCTAATATATAGTCCAATGATGAAGACCGAAAGAAAATCAAAATTTGTCACTACCTCCTATTAGTGTAATAAGCTCTATCACCATTAAGAGAATAACCGTAGGTCTTCAAAAGTGTCATCAGATTCGTTATTAATCCTTACTCTTCATAAGTGCTTTACACATGCAAAAAGCATAATATTATATACTTTGAAACTTTTGAAGATTCCTTACTTCTTTCCGTTAGGCATGATTTAAACTCGATCGGTTTTTTTTTTTTTCAGAGCTGTCTTGTAGGCAAAGCTTTGAAAATACAAGTTATTTTCTATCACCAAGATTTCTGAGAGTTCGAATTGAAGTGAAAAATCAAGATTAATTTGAATTTCTATACAAAAACAGTTAGAATTGAAGCAAATTTTTGGTTTCATCATAAAAGACCTTAAGCTATCTACTCTTACCATGAGTTCCTCAAGGAACTCGACAAAGGTATCGATAATGTTCATGCCATTGCCATTGATTACTAGAGGCCACCTGCAGATAAATCTTAATAAAAAAGAAACCACTTGCGTTTTGATTTCACAGCCGCACCATTCTATTAAACACTACATGCAGAGAAGACTTTTTGACACCATAGCAAAACGTTTCTTTGTGATCAAAATCACTCATGATCTAGGTAATGAATTCCGACGCTCTACTCTTTAGGTTTATTTTTTTCTTTTTTGTACCAATTACGTTTCATCTTGATTTTTCTTATGTCAAACTTATCTATACGACTATACTGTATTTGTTAAAGATGCAACTATTTTGTTACGAAACAATTAAAAAGGATAAAAGACAAGATAAACAAAAATTATGATTTGTATGTACGCGGTGAGCAAGGAGTTTATAATTGTAATGTTTTGTTCGATTTCTAGAAACTTGAAAAAATTATGTTTTGTTTGATTGTCGAAATTTAAATAAGAATAAGAACTTTATATGAAAACATATAATAATCTAAATTGAAATTTATATAATAATAAAAATATTTTACAATTATATTGTTAAAAATACATATATTTGTGGATACAAATCAACTATACCAATTCTTTTATTCTACATATATAAAGCAAAAACTAAACAAATTATAGTACCTTAACACATTCAATTTATCTTAAATAATGTTTAAAAATCAAACGATTAAACAAACTAAAAAATTAGTCAAATTGACTAATAACGTGAGAAACATAAACCGTAACCTTCTTCTTCATCTAGAAGAAAACATAATCTTATCGCCGATCCTCGCCGGATCGGTTAAGTTTCTTGTCAACTCCGGGCTACCATACAAACCCTAACTCCTTTATCTCAATGTTCACTTCGAGAGACGCTCGCGCCCTGCCGATTCCATTAATTTTCTCGACGGAGAATTTTGATCTAGCATTTTTCTTCTCTTTCGTTTCGTGATTCCCAGTGAATCACCTTCTCGTTGATTATTTTCTTTTCATAATCTGAAAGCTAACGACGATGATCTATACGGTGCAGATCTGCAATTCTCTCACAGATCGCAAAAGACCATAATATTTGGATTTAAAATACAAACTAACCCGATGCTTATGATCCCTTCATTATTCTTATACGTTTGCATCAATCCCTAAAAAAATTAAAAAGACTCGTAAGTAAATATTTATATAGACATATTTGCAATGAAAGTTGTATGTATTATCACTCTCGTATCAACCCTAACATAATAGACTACGATAGTTCCTCTAAATTATGTACTCAATACCTAACAAAACAAAAAAGCAATAAAGAAACCATTAGCCATCGTTAATAAGATTAGGTCATAATACAATAGGATACTAATACAAAAAGCTTATCAAAACAACAAAAATAGAGACTATGAAAGCATAAGTAGGAATAAGAAAACGAACATAAAATCGCAGAGTTGAACACATCAAACCTGTAAATAAGAAAACAGACGTAAAAATTTAAAACAATTAAAACGTTATATACCAGAGGTTAAAGAAGCACCAAAATACCAAAACTATAATATTTCAAATATTACTTACGCCTAGAAATCTACAAACCAATTCAGAAGCTTGTTATAATATTTAACTTCATAAAAACAAAAAAGAAATTAGAGAACAAATACCATTAGAAACTTGAATGAACTCTTAACCATGACGATTTGATCTGGCTTAACAAATGCCAAGCACACAAATTCATAATCACAAAATATAATAAAACACCATCGATGAAACCTCAATAACTCGAATTGTGAAGAAAAGACGAAAAGGAATAATATCCTAAGAAGAAACAGTATGAGATTCATGCTCCATATGCATCTGAATTAAAGGGAAAATAAAAGGGTTCAAACCAAAAACACAATGTAAACAAAACTCATCCATTTATTGAAGTTGTGGACCAATTTTGTTGGTTTAAAATCAAAATCAATACCAATAACATAACATATATATAAAAAGCTTCAAAATTTTACACAAAACTCAAATAATACGCGACAAAATATAATAACAAAATTACAAATAATAGCATATGATTATTAGAAGTAATCCAACAAAAGGACGTTGGGAGTAACAAATTTCATACCTGGATTAGTGCTTTACAAATAATAGCATATGATTATTAGAAGTAATCCAACAAAAGGATGTTGGGAGTAACAAATTTTATACCTGGATTAGTGCTCAAATATCTGAGTAAAGAAAAATATAATCGCATCAGTAAACAACAAAACACGGAGAAACGTATGTGCTTGTTACACAGATCATACATAGAAGACGAAAATAACAAACATAACAACGCAAAACAAAGTAAACAAAATACATAAAGTGAGCTAAAGCATAGGTCTCATATTCTTGATATTTATATATATAAATTAAAGATCGTTGCTAGGGTTTTTTGTTTCACCGACATATTTTATGGGCAATGAAATAATTATGGGCCTAATACTAATTATTTTCGATGAGTTTAACATAAGATGCTGAAAATGAAGAGTGGCAAATTTGTAATAATCGAGCGATGGCAAAAATTTGTAAATAGCAATTTCATTAAAGGTAATATCGGCAATCCAACTCTTAAACTCGCTGTAGAGCCGCCACGTACGATTTGCGACTTCTCAACTCAAAATATACGCGACAATATAATAACAAAATTACAAATAATAGCATATGATTATTAGAAGTAATCCAACAAAAGGACGTTGGGAGTAACAAATTTTATACCTGGATTAGTGCTCAAATATCTGAGTAAAGAAAAATAAAATCGCATCAGTAAACAACAAAACACGGAGAAACGTATGTGCTTGTTACACAGATCATACATAGAAGACGAAAATAACAAACATAACAACGCAAAACAAAGTAAACAAAATACATAAAGTGAGCTAAACCCTAGGTCTCACATTCTTGTTATTTATATATAAAAATTAAAGATAGTTGCTAGGTTTTTTGTTTGACCGACATATTTTATGGGCAATGAAATAATTATAGGCCTAATACTAATTATTTTCGATGGGTTTAACATAAGATGTTGAAAACGAAGAGTGGAAAATTCGTAATAATCGAGCGATGACAAGACTTTATAAATAGCAATTTCATTAAGGATAATATCGGCAATCCAACTCTTAAACTCGTTGTAGAGCCGCCACGTAGGATTTGCGACTTCTCATTTATAAGTATAGATTGGGTTTTGAATATTAATTTTTTTATTCACATGTAGTTTTTATAAGAAATTTTTCCTTGATTTTAATATTTTGATTTTAAATCTTTCAAATGAACAATATCCTTTATTTTCTTTAAAGATCATTATCTATAAAAAAATTTATAATTGTAGATGCATATAAGCGTAAACAAAAAAAAGAGAAGAACATACATTATGATTTTGAGACCATAAGCTCGAACTGTAATCATCAACAAAAAAACAAACGACATAATAGATTAGAAAATGAGTAGATTATTAATAAAAATACAAAAATCAAACTAAATTTGAATATACGACGAAGACAAAACAAATTTTAGATGATAACCTGCATTATAATTTCTAATAAAGAATATGTTGCTATTTACATATATGCTTGTATAAATGATATTTTAGTTTTGAAAGGGAGATTGACAACAAAGAGTGGCTTTTTCTTACGACAACTTACTGTATTTAACAGCCACGTTTCTCAGCACGACCCTGAGGACTTAAATTGCATAACAACCAACTTACTGTATTGAGTTTCATCAAGTTCTTCCAATGCCTAATCTTCTTCTACCATAAGGCTTTCTCATGGAAGGTAGTCTTCGTACCTGGAATAGCAAAAACCCTTGTGATATATCCATGTATCACAAAAAATATTAGTTAGAGGATTGAACTGACTAAAGCCAAAATAAAAAAAACGATAGAAATCTGCCTGAAAGCAAATAAAAAACTGCAAAAATCAATAAATCATTCGAATCGCACATTCAGCAATGATTTCCCTCTGCAGTCTTGGTTCTTGTCCAGGTTCCATATTGCAGTTTTTCAGTAGTTTCTTGTCCAGGAAGCAAAGCCTCCAGACAACGTCCCCACCATATCTAGCATTTAATTTTCATGCATGGTCAGATTGGTCCTTATGGTGAGCTCAAACGGCGATACAGGCCCCGTCGGTGAAGCTCCAAAAACACCACCTTCGAACTGAGCTATCCTGCCTTTGGTTTGGTATGTTGCTGTTGTTGCTGCGCCACGAGCCCTTGCTGCTACGTTGGAGGACACGGCTCTGCCTCCACCGCTGTTCCCATCGATGGAGATCTCTTCTCCACTATCCTCTTCATGCCGACTCTCTCATCTATACTTTTGTGGTTCTCATGGCACGTGCGGTGTTGGCTTCTCTTCATCTGGTGATGAAACAGACAGCTCTACCACCACCATTCACCACCGTCGTCTTGTCGGAGCTCACCTCCAACATCGAGTGCGCCATCTCCGCGTCTATGCCCAGTCAACATCGTCTTTTCTCCGAAACCACCGAAGTTTCGGAGAAAAGAGACGAAAGCACGGTGAGGGAGAGAGTGAAATGAATGGTGGTGCGGCAATCGAATCCAAATCCACGGCTATTTCCACCCATGTAACATCGACAAAATTGCAATCGATCGGTGAAGGCTCATCGTCTTCGCCAAATATTTTGAAATTATATTGCACAATTAGCCAAAAATCAAGAAGAATCTCCATAACTAATTAAGTCAATATAACTCTCCGGGTAGGACTTGTCTCCATACAGTACGCGTAGCACAATGCTACTTTCTAAAACAAAAACATATGATACTCATCAAAAGTGTAACTATTCCAAAAACCTAAATTCAATACGACAACGTTATAAATGAGAAAATAGATGTTAGATTCAGTTTATGAGATTTGGTCAAAAACCCTAACACACAACACCAAAACCTCCAAAAAAACGCTGGATTTCATTTAACTTAAAACCGAATAAATCGAAATTGATTTTCAAGATCATAAGTTGATAACTGCAATTATCAACAAAAACAAACGCACAGATCTTGGTTACGATGCCATTAGAAGAGGAGTTTGTTTATAAATAGCCGCTGGTTTTCTTGTGTGAATAAAAAAAAACCATAAGATCAATACTTTCAATAAAAAGAAGAAAAACAAATTGTTCAAACTTATATGATTCTATGGAGAACGGAAAAAAGAACGTACTGGGAGATCTTGCAACACATATATAAAACGATACAAATTGATGAACAAAACTTTAAACCTAATAGTTGTATAACCTTGTTGAAGAATCGAATATGTATGCATAACACAAAACCAAAAGTACCTGAAAAAAACTATAAAAACAAATCCGGAAAAAAAAACCAGAATCGATTAGAATAAAAACCAGCAATAATATAAAATAAAACAACGAACAAAGAACAACTAATATTAAATCTAAATTTTATGAAAAAGAAGTGACAAATATCGATATATATATTTTTATAGAATTAGGGTTTCACAAATAAGAAATTCTTTATGGACCAATAGAAATATCAGATCCAAATCTAATAATTAAATATAATTGATGTAATTCGGTCCAAAAAAATACTCGATGGCAGGGATATAATTTTGAGATTCATTAAAAATATTTTCGGCAAAACAAGTCTTAAACTCGCTCTCGAGACGCCACGAAACTATATGCGACTTCTCGTATAGATGTAATCTAATTACGTACTATTAAACTTTTTTTATTTTCTTTTTGGTTTAGGTGAACATAATTAAATAGTGAACACAGTTATAGACGACGCCCTTTGCCAAATTCGTGGCGAACGAAACCCTAATCATCACTCCTTCTGCTATTTTTGTTCTTCATCCTCCCGAAATTTTCTGACTTTTGATTCTGCAACTTCCTATTCTTTCTCTTGATTCACTTCGATCCCGCCATGGATGCTCAGCGAGCTCTGTTGGACGAACTTATGGGTTCAGGTGAATGGTCGAGGAGCAATCGAGTTTCAGTCTTATCCTCGAAAGCTTCTTTTTTTCTTGCTTTGATGCTAAGAGTTTGTCGAATTTTTGTTTAATCCGCCAATAAAGAAACGAATTTCTCTCGAATTTTGTTTTACAGCTCGTAATCTGACAGACGAAGAGAGAAGAGGTTTTAAGGAGATTAAGTGGGACGATAGAGAGGTCTGTGCATTCTATATGGTTCGATTTTGTCCTCACGACCTCTTCGTCAACACCAAAAGCGATCTTGGTTAGTCACTCTTTTAGCTGCTGATTCGTCTTCAAGTTTTGCTTTTTTTCTTTCTGTTATCTCAGCTTTGTTTTTTGTCCATGGTGTTTGTTCTATTTCAGGAGCATGCTCGAGAATTCATGATCCCAAGTTGAAAGAGAGGTGAGGCTCGGCTGAAATCTTTATTATGTTAATACGATCTCAGTATTTGTAGTGTTTTAAGTATGAATTTACGAATCTGAATCGATTCTGGTGAGATAACTATGCCTCATTTGAATAAGCAAACCATTTAACTGTAATGCTCTGCTCCTAAAAGCACTTTTGTGGCTTCCCTGTTATTGCATTGTATTGGTTATCTTCCATGTTTATGAGGGAAACAAAACAAAATGTTCTCTAATTGTTGCTAGAGGTTAATATTTAGCTGCTTGAGAACGCCTTTTACTCAATGATCTCAATTAGTCTAATTTTTGTGTGTGTTTGGCTTTGCTTATTTCAGCTTCGAGAACTCTCCAAGGCATGATTCCTATGTTCCTAAATTTGAGGCTGAGCTTGTTCAGTTTTGCGAGAAGTTGGTGCGTAATGCTTGTTAATTCCTATTGGTTTTTCATGAGAATCAATTGTTCTCTGTGCTAAGGTTTGGAATTGGTTACAGGTGAATGATCTTGACAGGAAGGTTAGGCGTGGACGAGAACGCCTTGCACAAGAAGTTGAACCTCCTCCACCACCTTCTCTATCTGCAGAAAAGGCTGAACAATTGGCTGTTTTGGAGGAGAAAATTAAGAACCTTCTGGAACAAGTGGAAGCACTTGGTGAAGAAGGCAAAGTGGATGAAGCTGAAGCACTAATGAGGAAGGTACTATTCTATTTAATTGTTTACCATGCTGTTGTGATTTAAAGAAGCTCTGGAAAAAATAAGTTTTCAAGTTTTAACAGTTCTACTAAATCTTGGAATATGGAAATCTGCTTGATTCCTCCATTTCTGCTGTTGCCCTCTATGTGACACCTTTACTATGTTCATAAATCTTGTGCATTGAGCGATTATCTTTTGGCAACTCTGGTCTCTGGTAGGTGGAAGCGCTTAATGCTGAGAAGACAGTGTTGTTACAACGACCAAATGACAAGGTACTAGCGATGGCACAGGAGAAGAAGATGGCACTGTGTGAGGTTTGTGGTTCATTCCTTGTGGCTAATGATGCTGTAGAAAGGACACAGTCTCATGTCACTGGAAAGCAACATGTTGGCTATGGCATGGTCCGGGATTTTCTTGCTGAACAAAAAGTAAGTGTCCGAAACTCTGAATTTATACTGCATGCTTCATGGAAGTTGTTATTCCTTAAAAAATGGGGATACCTATGCCGTTTATATGTTTCAGGCTGCTAAAGATAAAGGAAAGGAAGAAGAAAAGCTAGTCAGAGGAAAAGAAGCAGATGATAAAAGGAAACCGTGGGAAAGGGAGAGCGAGAGTAGGAGGAGTGGTTCGAGTGATAGAGAAAAATACCGCGATCGAGATCGAGACAGAAATGGTGACAGACACAGAGACCGTGGTAGAGACCATAGAAAGCCTTATGATAGGAGATCCAGGAGTGGGAGAGAGGGTCGTGATCGAAGCAGGTCACGATCTCCTCATGGAAGGTCTGGTCACAGAAGGGTGTCGAAAAGCCCCATTCGACAGTACTAGTTTGAGATATCGTGTTGTCTCTTTGTCTTGGGGCCAGGAACTTTGCAAATTAATGAGGTAGACATTGTGACATCCCCCCTGAGTTTCATGATCATGTGTTTTGTTCTTTTGGAGGAACTTCCTTGTTAAAATTTATGGATGAAAATTGTCTTTCTACCCCGTTCACAGCTATTCTAAGAGTTTGAGACATTACCCAATCTGTCTCCATCGGTTATTTGTTAAGATAAGAGGTCAAAGTGTTGAGGTAGGTATAACCATATAACTTTTACATATTTCATTGTACTTGTCGAAGCTTGGGATGCTATCGCTTCCTTTCACTATGTCTTTTGGAATCTGTTTCTTCGAGGAACCTAGATTGATATGTCTTTCTGATTTAAAGACTACAGAATCTGGAATATTGGGCTCGAATGACCGATACTATTTGAGGTAACACACATATGACATAACTCATCCTAGCTAGAAGTTGGGTTCAGTTTTTAGTTTGGATTTTGTTTTCTTTTCTTCGAGTTCCATGTCTGCACTAGGTGTATACGGAGGAAGAATAATAATCTTTGGCATTTCCTGGCATCTTTGCTTGCAAAAGAGCCTTCAATGTACAAGGAATTCCTGCAAATCCAGGACACAGACTGGATGGGTCTGCAGGATGATTTATTTGAATTTGGTAAACTCGCTCCGCTGTTTATGAAATTTTGATAATATTTTCCCAATTTCAAGGCTGGAAGCATGATATAATAAAACCGTAGGTAAGGAATTCTCTGGTGGGAACAAGAACCGTTTTGGTGGTCTGTGTTGAGGTTCCAAGAACAGAGGACAGAACTGTCTTGCGTCTTGTATTGACCTACCACCAAGCTGGAGAGGGCGTTTTTGTAAACCCTAAGCCCCTGACCGTATATAACTTATCTCTTTTCTGATTTCTCTGTTAGGTAGGAGCCCTTTTACGGTCTCTATGATTCTTCTAATAAAACCTCAGCATCTGTTCTGGACCTTCGTTAGGCTTGGAGTTGCAATTTGCAGCTACACATTTGCTTATTGTAAGCTACGTAACTAGGCCGGCCCCGACTGGCCAACCATTGTTAAATTTCAAGTCCCTAATAAGATCACTGCCTAATTGTTTTAAGATGTAAGAGATGTTTAGTTAAATTTACTTTTACCGTTATGTTTTTTTTTTTTTTAACACTGAAAACAGGAATTTTTTTATTAAAACCAAATCGAGAATTGTTCAACAACGGAGGTACTCTTTACAAAGGAGACACCAAAAATAGGAGAGCTTCCTTGACACGATCCGAGGAGCATTCAAAAAGAGTCTTCCTTAAATTCATGTTATGCATGAATACTCTTTACTGCCCAAAATAGTGCCAATAACTCCGATTCAAACCTCGATGAGACTTTAGAATGGGATTGTCGACCGTGGAACTGAGATGATCCTGTGTGATCTCGTAACAACCAAGAAGCACCACCACCGTAGTTTTGAACATCATTGGGTCAACATTGCATTTAAGACATACCTCAAGGAGGCTTACTCCAGCGAACCGAAGGGAAAGCCATGCCGGAACAGAGGAAGTTGTACCGTATTGCTATCTCTATAAATTAGATAGCAATCTGCGCTCCGCAAATTGTAAAACGGAAAGAATCGATAAGTTACTTTAGTTGTTAGTGGGTGCCCAAACGGCACCGTTTAGCAGCGACATACAGTAGTTTGTGTAAGTCAACGGAAGAGAAGACCAATTAGTCTCTTAACTCTCTCGTTTGGTAACAGTTTGGTTAAAAACGCAGAAACAAAGACCAATTAGTCTTAATTCTCAACGTCATAATAAAAAGGACAGAGATCGAGCATCGGAGGAAGAAGAAGAAACCTTTAAGATCGCTCTCGAATCCTTCACATATGGTTCGTGTTTCTTGCCTTCCTTTTGTTTGTTCAATTCGATGTTTTGTTTTTTTTTTGGCTAATTGAAATTCTCCACCGTGGTGGAAATCAGATGTCGGACGGAGGAGCGCCGTCGAGGTACGTGAAGTTGACAAAGGAGCAAGCTCCGGTCGATGAGGTTAATCCCGGCGAACTCAATCAGCCCATTCAGGTTCCTCATGTATGGCTCCTTCTCTCTCCTCTACTACTGGTCTCTTGGATTCGATTTTTCAGAATTGAGAATGTAATTGAACTATGTATGATTTCCGCAAGAGATCTGTCATTCGTGTTCGATTTTGTGTGTCTGTTTCTTTACAATGAGATGATGATCTCCGACTCATGTCTCTGTCAAATCTTCCCAATCCGATCTGTTTGGATCTGTCTGATTCTATGCAAACTTGTCCGCAGCTAGTTGTTCACAAATGCAACGAGTGTGGTCAAGCTTTGCCTGAGAATTTTGAGGCTCCTGCAGATGAGCCATGGACTACCGGAATATTCGGCTGCACTCAGGACATGAACAGCTGTAAGTTTTTATTTGCTTTTTCACCGCATCAAATTTTCTTGAAAGTTCCACAGATCTGTATAAAGCCATCATCAACCGATTGATCTCACTAGCTTCAAGAGCTTAGTTTCACATCTTCAATGTCGAATCTTGGAAAGATAAGTCTGAGACTCATCATGTCTTGCTCTCTTTAACAGTTTGGCAGGGACTCTTTTGCCCAAGTGTTCTATTTGGGCGTGTCTATGAAACTCTGAGTGAAGAGGAAACCTCGTGCACCAAAGCATGTATTTGCCATTCCATTGTAGTAGAAGGCGGCCTTACAGCCGCATCAATAGTTGCTTGTGTTCCCGGTATAGATCCGCATACATCGTTTCTTGTATGGGAAGGCTTGATGTTTGTTTGGTGGATGTGTGGGATATACACTGGAAACGTCAGGCAAACTCTACAGAGGAAATATCATCTCCAGGTAATCATTAAATATCATTTAACTACTCTGCTGTTTAGAACACAGACCGAATGAAATAGCGGCCATAATTTGAAACTTGTTTTGTTTTGTTGATCAAACAGAACTCTCCATGTGACCCATGTCTGGTGCATTGTTGCCTCCACTTTTGTGCGATTTGCCAAGAACACCGTGAGATGAAGAACCGTCTTTCAGACAACTTTGTGATGCCCATGACTGTGGTGAACCCGCCACCGGTTCAAGAGATGAGTGCCTCTTCTGATGACAGACACAACCACAACCCTGTTCCGGTCTCACACCATAGCTCTGATCTCGAGATGCGGCCATTGTAGTAGTCTCAATGTTCCAACAGATTCAAAGGTCTTGTTTTGTTTGTTTTGTATGGACCTCATACCTGCCTTGATGACCCTTTATATGTAACACCGACTTGGTTGTTTAAAACTCGCAATAGATTTGTAGAGTATTGCATTTTTTCATCGTCATATCTATACTATATAAAAGTTAGGCTATAAACTCTTAAAGGCGTCTACATAGAATTTAAATCCACCTATAGTAGCATGTCACGTCAAATATTTAGAATTATGTTAATTTTGTTTTTGTTGATAATAATTGAAAAATAAGACATGATTTCCTTATATTATTAGTTCATAAATCCAAGTAATTTCCAAATTTTTGTGGATTTAATTTTCTATTTCAACTTTAGATTAGGAAATTTTCTTAATTTAAAAGTCTTAAATATTTTTAAAAATGTTACTATTTCAAGTTTACCAAAATTTAGGAAAAGTATTTCTATTTATTAGCTAAGGAAATCTACAACAACTAGGATTAAGAAAATATTAAAAAAGAAATATATATATTAGGAAAAAAGAATTGCGAACAATATGTATATAAAAACAGTATATCACGTACTAAAACCCTAATGCAATAATTGTAACGTCCGTGTTCCAAAAAGTAAATTTTAACCCTAATGCAATAATTGTAACGTCCGTGTTCCAAAAAGTAAATTTTTGGATGAGTGTCCATCGACACAAGGTTAGTGTGTAGATCGACACGGTTGTTTTGACTCAAGAGGAGTCGAGCAGAGAGGGCTGTGTCGATCGACACAATTGGGGTATGTCGATCGACACGGGTTTTCGATTGCCGTCAGTTTGACGTATTGATTGGTCATGCGTCGATCGACACAAGTTGTGTGTGTCGATCGACACAGTGTCGGCAGACGGGCTATTTAAGTCAAAAATCGGATTTTCTGGACAGAAAAACCGATTTTTGAGAAAGAAAGTGAGAGGATTGAGAGGAGAGGTTGTTGGTGTTGTTTCCTTCGTGTTCCTCAATCTTATTAGGCTTGTGGGAGTGTTTGTGAGGTTGTGGAAGCGTGGGAGGATCGTACGGTGAAGGATTTCGGATTTGTTCTTCGTGTTCTTCGTCGGATTCTTATCCTCTTCTATCCGAATTCGAGGTGAGTGCGTGACCATAGGCTTATCTGGGTAAAGAAATTGATAGGATGCGATTGTGTGTTGTTTGGGTCGATTCTCGTATGTTTTTTTTTGGTGGATTTTTGTGCAGACGGTTGTTTTGACTCAAGAGGAGTCGAGCAGAGAGGGCTGTGTCGATCGACACAGTTGGGGTGTGTCGATCGACACGGGTTTTCGATTGCCGTCAGTTTGACGTATTGATTGGTCATGCGTCGATCGACACAAGTTGTGTATGTCGATCGACACAGTGTCGGCCGGGTGTGTCGATCGACACAAGGAGGTTGTGTCGATCGACACGGGTTTTTGATTACCGTTAGTTTGACATATTGAACGTGTTGTTCTCGTTTGGTTGTTGTGTGATGCATTATTGTTTGTTCATCCTGGTATTGTATCTTTTGCTTATGCCTGTGTGTATAGCCTGTAGATGGGATGACCGTCTCACTGGGTATTTATGATAATACTCACGCATCTCTTATAACCATGTGATGCAGGTAAAGACAGTCAGTGATCGTGGAATCATGGACGGGACGAGGGGAATGATCTAGTGGCTCGTTTTCGTGTAATAAGTTAGAATTGCTAGGGTGTTAGCAATTTCAGAACTATGTGTATTACCGAATTGAACTAGTAATTAATAAGTATGGGCTTGTTAAACGATAATTGTAATTGATTGTTTGAATCTTTGTTTCCGCGCTGTTTGTTTATTGGACCGTTGAAAATTATTATTTATGATAATAGTGATCCGGGTCAAAATTTTTTTTTTATTTCACGGGTTTGGTCCTCACAATAATGTTCGATTTGTAACCTTATATTCCTTTACTTAGAAACCTTAGTGGCTAACCCCGTAATTTCTTATATCTATCATACCTATAATGTTCTATTTTTGTTATAGATTTTTTAATAGTCTTTTGATGTTCCTCCCATCATATTTGCAAATTATTTGTTTGTTTTATTTTAATTTGGTATGTTTTGTCTATTGTTGTTTAAACATGACTGGAATTTTGACTCTAATTTTGTGATTTTATATTTTTAAAAGACTAAGCTCCTCCAATGTGGACAAATCAAGAACTGGCGAGCTATGAGCTCTGTGGCCGTGAAAAAACTGTGAAACTGGTGATCCTTAAACGAAAGAGTAAAGATTAATTGGTTCTTTTCGTTTTGAGACTAACATCAGAGTCAGCTAGAGAATTTTTGTAAACACTTTTACACTGGAAAAGTCATAGTACTAATCAAAACGATCATTAGTGGACATCTTCTATAGTCTATACCATCACGGTAAAGAAGAGCTCACGCCTCTACATATGTACTCTTTCTCTGTCACGCCACATTCAAATAAATCGAGGTTTGTACTTTGTATTTACCTAGCTTTTCATCCAATAAACAACATCGACTTCATCTTCTAGGGCTTTAATGTTTGTTTTGACACGGCATTATTTGAGGTCATATAGGTCTCTTGGAGATGTTCAAGCCTAATTACCATGAGTTGATTGTATCTTCTTTTGGATTTGATTGATGGCTTTTGATGGAAAATTGTTTAACATTTGTCTGGGTTTTTAAGACTTGAAGTGTTGTTTTACTTTTGATTAAAAAAAACAGAAAGAAAAAGAACTGTTGTTTTACCTGCACATAAATATATATATAAAAAAATATAAAATGTTAACCATGATTTTAGATTTTCTATCACTTGAAGTCCAGAAGGCTCCTAACGCTGTCAACATAAGATTTAAATCAACCATTCATATGCCATGAAAGCATTTAGAATTAAGTTAATTTTCTTTTTTTGATAAAATTAAGATCATTTTCTCTTTGTTGTTAATAGGAAATTAAGACATAATTTCCTTATTTCATAAACTCAAATTTCCATTTTTGTGGATTTGATTTCCTATTTCAATTTTTAGATACTATAGATTAGGTTTTTTTTTTTAATTTAAGGTCTTAATCATAAAAATGTTTATCTATAATTGGCCAATTACTGACACTTGTGTTATTCTTATTTTTAATAAAAAATAAATTGAAATACAGTGGTATATAGACATATAATTTTTTTTTAAAAAATCAATATTTATAAGCCACATTAGCATTTTCATATATTTTATTAATAGAAATCCACAAATAATTTTCTTTTTTCATAAACTTATAAGTTTTAAAAAAATTCATGATTCATTTTATTGGGATTTTTAACAGCAATTTTAATTTTAAGTTTTATTGCAGTTGTAATTTGTTGATATGTCAAAAGATAACAGTATGTAGATGAACAAGCATATGAAATTATAAATGTGGTAGTTTCGTCGTCGCAAGAGATAAAATAAACGGATTTTTATTAGTAATCTCATTAAATTTATTAATATTTCAAGATATAAGTTTTCTCACATGTATAAAGTTTTTATTTTGTTGTCTAAAACAGTATCTACAAACAAGAAAACTGAACACTTTCATTGCCGAAATAAATAAAATATCCTATCATTAGTAATACTAGTATCACTAGATTTGTTACTATACAATTTTATTAAAATAAATTATCACTAATTCATGGAAAATGTATGAAATTATATTTTTAGTAACTAATAATCACGTCATAACTTGAGATTTATAGTATGAATTAATTAGTCTAAAAATTAACGTTAAAATTTACTGGCATATTCGTTCTTAGTTTTTATAAATATCTAGAACTTAATATATTTTTGCATGGTTGGAAAGAATGAAAAATTGTTTAGGGTGTTACATTGCTTATAATATTTATATGAATACTATTTAAGAATCGAACCGAAAAAGAAATACAACAACAAAATATTTTAAGTTAATTCATAAAAAAAGGCTAAGATACCAAAATAACGAAAAAAATTTAGAGAGAAAAGGGATAAGAGGTTATGTGTGTGACAGGTTTTTGAAGATTATATTACGATTTTTTTTATGTGATTTCATTGTCACTACACCAACAATCTAATGTTTTTTTTATCACTTTATGCCAACCATAAATATTTTTGTAAGTAGACATATTGTAAACTTTTATTTTGTAGAATAGTTTGAGATAATATATTCAAAAGAAGTATAGATGCACTAAAACAAGAAACTAGGTTTTGGTGCCAGAATAATATGAAGTCTTTATGTATACTTTTGATTAAAAAAAATTATGCAATCATAATATTAACATCTAATTAAGATATTTACTTCTAATGATTTTTGTATAATTTTTTTAATTAAATTAATATCTAAAGAAAAATTCAACAAACCATTATTGAGTTAAGTCTGTCAATGTTTTTTCTACCATTTTTAATTTTCTTTTAATTGTACTTTTGCATTCGTTTATGTCAATGTTGCCTATTAAAAAAAATTAAAAAACTACAAAAAATATGAAACTATTTGATAAAACATATGATTCGATACAATGCACTTAAAGTTGGAATAGACATTTTGGTGTTCTATTTTTTTTCCATACTTTTCGCGTTAGTGGTTGAATTGGTATCAAAAGAAGATGTTAGTCCTTAGTTGTATGATATGAAGATAAAATCATACAATAGTATAAAAAAAGAGCTAGATAAATAAATAAAAAATAAAAAATTTAACTTTTAGGTTTTGTGTTTGAACTAAGAGAAATAATATTTTGGTAAGTCTATTTAGAGTTTGTGGAAAATAGGCATTTGGGGATATTCAATGGCTGTCATCTTATGTATTATCAAATTTCAAATAATCGATGAATTTAAGCATTTTTGGAAAAAGAACTATGCATAAATATAGGCAAAAAATATACTGAAATAATATTAAATTTGTTGATAAGGAATGAGTTAAAAGGGTAACCAAACATACATGTCGCCAAAAACTAAATTATTTACTAAATTTCACATGAATAAATTCTAAATTTTAAACAACACAAATACTCAAAGTGAAAGAGATCAATAAATCATTTTATCTATTTTATATTTGACATAAAAAATTTTGTTAGATCCATAAGAAAATCAAAAACTTTCATGATTCAATTTTATTTATACCAAAATAGCAAACAAATCTATAAAACATACCCGGGCGTAGCCCGGGTCAATTTCTAGTCTATACTATATAAAAGCTGAGGCTATAAGCTTTTGAGGGCGTCCACGTAGGATTTATATCAACCAATAGTGTTAGACTACGTCAAATATTCAAATTGAAGAAAGTTTCTTAATCATAAAATAGTGATGTAAATAGGAAATAAATTTATTAGATATGGAAATCTATTACAATTAGGATTCAAAAACATTAAAATGAAATATATCTATTAGGAATTTATAATTTAGAAAGTAGTGTTGTGTTACATTAAATATTCAAATTTGTTATAAACCCATTAGATGGATGCCCATTATACCCATATTCTAGAACCTTCTAGACTTACCTCTTCTCCAAATTGTACTTCCTCCCCAATCTATGTATCCCTATATATACTTTGTTCTTCTTATGGAATAATACACAACACAATTCATTCTCTCTTTCTCTTATTCATAACACGTTATCAGAACGATAGTCTAGCCGTCTGAGCACAAAACCCTAATCACTAAGTAAAACCCTAGCCGCTTGACCTAAGAAAGAATCTTTACTGTTTTCTCGATCTTGGAGCGAGATCTATGCCGAATCATTAACCGATGCCGTTTTCGATCTCCATCGACGGCATCTCCATTAGTAATGTGCCATGTCAAATATTTAGAATTAAGTTAATTTTATTTTTGTTGATAATTGGAAACAAAGACATAATTTTCTTATTTCATTAACATATAACTTCAAGTAATTTCTAAATTTTTGTGGATTTAACTTTCTATTTCAATTTTAGATACTATAGATTAGGAAATTTCGTTATGTCAAAAGTCTTAAATATTAAAAAAAATGTGATTATTTCTAGAGAAAGGAAAATAATCCCAATAGAATAGGTTCTTTAATGAAAATCGAAAACTAACACCCTTGCCATCGACCATGATTTGGGCCACGATTTTTTGTTGATTTTGCTTATTTGGCCACGATTTTTTTTTTATGTAATATTAATGGGCTTGATTGAAATTTTGTGTGTTTAGGCCCTCTAACTAATCTAAATAACTTTTATATTTATTTTATGGATATATTATATGGATATTTGGAAATAATATTTTTGTATCTTTCTTTTATTCCATTTTGTTATTTTTATTTTCTTATAGTTCTATATTCGTTTATATCTATACTACTATTATACTTTTACTAATTTTCCATGTTTTACTCATAACTAAAACCCCAGGTTTTGTGTTGTGTATATATACACGTTCTTTCTTACCTCATTGCACATCGATTTTTTTTTTTAAATATATCTTTAGTTTTGTTGATTTAGTTCTTCTCTCGCTTTTTGTATTTTTTTAAATTGCTTGGAGTTGTTTCTAATGAGTTTCCGACTATTGTTTTTCTTTTCCAGGCGAATCTCTATCTACTCCTTCAAAGGTATGGTTTATACGAAGCATCTGTTATATATTAAATCGTGTTTAGTATATACAATCGTTTTAAAATATATAAGACCTTAAGAGTATATCGACTTACTGTATTGCTTACTTTCGTCTTTTGTTTGTCGTATTTTTTCTTTAACTGTTATATTAGTGTTGCTCATGGTTTTATGTTTTTCTATGAGTTTTCAGTTATTGATTCTTTTTGTCTTCTCTTTGTTACAAGTTATGGTCTCCAAATAATTCGTAATAATATATGGTATATACTAAAACGTGTTTATGTGCCACTATTGTTAATTCGTGTCTATATATTTAAACGATTTCTTATATATAGATGAGTTTTAGAATTTAGTCACGATATCTTCTTACTTTTTATTTTGTATGTTTATTAATTATTCATCGTGATATATCTTTCCTCTTCAAAATCAATATATCTCCTTTTTGTTCGGGTTTTATGTTTTCTTGCTTCTCGGATCTAATTCAATTTGCTTTTTTTTTTTTACCTAGGATGGATGAAAGTTCTTTTGTTTTTTTTTTTAAAAACCACACTACCGTCTTGCTGTTATTTTAAACCTAACTTTGTGATCTTCTTTTGTTTTAGGATACAAAGAAGACAAAGAAAAATAGGAGATCAAAAGCTAAAACTATTAGAAGGTGACTAAAATTATCTATGTTTATAATATTTGTCCTTCAAAGGAAGTACGTTTCTTAATAGATCACGACGGCTCAAGGTTTATTCCAAATATCTAGATTTATCCCACAACGTGATTTCCTTTTATGAGCTCCTCTATTTTTTCCTCATGATTGTGTTTGTTGTTTTGCAGACGTGATTAAAAATATATATGTTTATAATATTTTTCTTTCAAAGGAAGTATGTTTCTTAATAGATCACGACGGTTCATGGTTTATTCCAAATATCGAGGTTTATTCCACAATATGATTTCGTCTTATGAGCTCCTCTTTTTTTTTTCCTCATGATTGTGTTTTTTGTTTTGTAGACCCCATTGTCTTTTTAAGGTATGTGTATTTTGATCTACTCTTATAATATAATTTTATTAAAAATTTTCGTTGTTATTGTCTTGCATATCTTAACGTCTTTTTACAGGTGAAGTTGTTTTGCTTATTGGTCGGTAAGATTGTTCTGTTAATTGGTTCTTTTGTTTTTCATATATTTGTCCATGGTAGTTTTACACTTTTGATATGATCTCATGTGTTTTGTCATTTGCAGATTACATATCTCATGATGATCTCAAAACTAAGGCTCTCATCATCTCTTTCGAGGTAGTGTATTTTAGCTGATCGGTTGCGTTGTCGTTTATATAGTTATATGTTAGCATGTATGTTACTTCTTTGTATTTTATTTTAGGTATACTTCGATATATATGTCTTTGTTGTTTTGACAGATTTCTTATTTTACTTTTAATCTATCGGTTATATTATTGGTTTTGTTTTTGACAAAAAAAAAAAAAATTGTTGGTTTGGTTTTTACCTTTTTAAGAAAATCTTAATAGATTTTTGTAAATCTTATTAATTAGTGACAAAGATGGGTGATCTACTTGAAGAAGAAAAAAGTATCTAGACAAAATCCATATATGTTCACGAATTCCTCTCTTGATATGTTAAGATTTTGTGTTCATAGATTATGGCATACATGTATCCCTAGGAGATGCAGAGAGAATCTGTAATAATCGCGATGAATTACCATATAACATTTACAAATACTATCTTTTTCTATTTATTTATTGGGTTGGATGCGCTTGCTTACCCCTATAGCTTTAATATCTACAAATTTGCATATATGTTGAGATATTTTGTTGTGAGAAATAGCAGTATAATCTCTTCAATAACCATGATATGTTTGGGACTCCATTAGGTATGCATTTTTTTATACTTCTCTGGTTTTGGAAAAAGATTTTTTTTATACCTTTCAAGTGGCATAAAAGGTAGCTACTCCAGATGGTTTTCTCAATTCTGAAGTCGATACAAATAACTTTATAACCATAGTTTATTTCAAACTGCGATATTTACATGTTTATAGAGTTAAGGAAGAAGAGGATACGGAAGAATATCATTAAAGAGTCAACAAATGTACCGTAGAAAGACTACATATTTATATATATGTAATATTGTATTGTTTTACTTTTGTAACATTACGTTATTTTACCAAAGTTATTTCTTAATCAAACTGTAATCAAGAATAAAACACCTAATATCATAAACTGTGTCTTCGTAAGACCAAGATCCATGCATATATACATGTTTATATATTTATTTTGTTATGGTCTCTGTGATGTGTCCTCTAATATTTACTTCTTCATAAAGAAACAATTGTAACCCCTCACATCATAAAGATAATGTTGATCAGAGCTTTCTTCTATAACTTTCTAACAAACTAATGTCTTATGGAGAAGAAAAGGAAAGAAACTCGACAACCACTCCAAGATCATCATCAAGTAGTTGCCCAAAAAGGAAAATATTATTTTTTATAAGATAAATGAGAAGTTTAATTATATTTATAAACAAATATATCACTAATATATAATTTCGTAAAATTAAATATACCCATATACAAATACTAATCTCTATCAATCTTACAATTTTAATTAAGTTTACCATTTGTTTGAATAAAATAGCAACCATATGTTTTTTATTTTTTATTCTCGACCATTTAAATATTTTGGTTAATTTGGACTGATTAACCAATAGAAATTAAATGTATAATTAAATTTAAAATATTATGATATATTCAAAAGAAACATAGATGTACTAAAAGAAGAAACTAGCTTTTGGTGCCACAATAACATTAAGTCTTTATGTATATTTTTGATAAAAATTTATGTGATCATAATATTTATTTAAGATTTTCACTTCTATTGATTTTTGTATATTTTTGTTATTACATTAGTATCTAAAGAAAAATTTAATAAACCATTACTGAGTGAAGTTTGTCAATGTTTTTACCGCCATTGTACTTTTGCATTAGTTTATATCAATGCTACCTATTAAAAAAATTACTAAGCTCAAAAATATATTAAACCAATTGATAAACACATCATCCAACGCAATGCATTTAAAGTTGGAAAATATATTTTGGTGTTTTAATTTTGTTTCGTATACTTTTCGAGTGAGTAGTTGAATTAGTATGAAAAGGATGTTAGTCCTTAACTGTATGATATGAAGATACAAACCCTAAAAAGTCTCAAAATAAATCTTAACATAAATAATAAAAAACAAAAAATTAACTTTTAAAGGTTTTGTGTTTGAACTAAAGAAATTAACATTTTGGTATTTCAAATTCCAAATAATCGATGATTCAATAATTTTTAGAGAAAAAAAAATGCATAAACGTATGCAAAAAAAATATACTGAATTAATATTAAATTTATTGATAAGGAATGAGTTAAAGGGTAACCAAAACTACATGCGCCAACAACTAAATTGTGTATAAATTTCAAATGAATAAATTCTGATTTTTTAAACAACACAAACACTTAAGTGAAAGAGATCAATTTATCATTTTATCTATTTTATATTTGATAAACATATAAATTTTTGTTGGATCCACAAAATCAAAAAATTTCATGATAATATTTTATTTATACTAAAATAGCAAACAAATCTATAAAACATACCCGGACATAGCCCGGGTCATTTTCTAGTTTATACTTATACATGAGAAGTCACGAATCCTAGGTGGCGGCTCCAGAGTGAGTTTAAGAGTTGATATGTCCAAAATACCCTTAAAAACCTATGTTGTTACGCTCATATGCCATTGATTGCGTTGTGGACCACAATTGATGATGGCTTAATAATTGTTTGGTTGTTTGGGCTTCATGTGGGTTCGATTATAAACGTAATTTAGTGGGTTTTCAATGTGGTTTCGATATGTTTTTGGTAATATATATATATTTTTTATGAATTTTTTTTTGTTATTAAATATATATGAAGCCCATCAATAATGGAAACCCTAGCTCTTTATTACATCTATATATATAGGTTGGTCTATGTGTTCATCATCTAAATTGTGCTACGTTTATAGTTTTAGGGTTTGTGTTCTTTTTTTTTCTTTCCGTATACATATTTCATCATGGATAGATCTACTCTTTTTACGAATCTTATTCGTGGTATTCTCTTTTTCAATTACTAATTGTTGTTTTTTCTTTTGGGACAGTAAAACTCCTCACGACGATTTATCATGGTATCTGGTATATTCACAACGATCTATTTTTTGTTTCTATTAGATATTAATAAATTATTAATTAATACTACCTTTTGTTCGGAGTTGTTTTCTTTGGCTTTGTGGTTTATGTAGTATAATATCCAAGAAATTATGGAGTGATTTATATTCTCTATTGTTGTTAACGGTATATTGTTGTTAATTTTTTTTTCCTTTTTTGTTTTATATATCTTACTTAATTTTGATTTGTTTATTAATGCGTACCATTGTTTCATTCCGATTACAGTATTGTGTTTATGTTCGTTTTACACGAACTTCTGTTTGCTTATTCATTGAGATGTTAAATATCCTTATATTACCTTTAATGAAAAAAATAATTTCATCTTCCGAATTTTGTGTTTATTTTATAGGATATATTCGATTGGTTTATTATGATTTTATATAGCCTAGATATATATATATGAATCGAATGAATCACCTAGTAAACCCTAACTTGGTGATATGGTCTCATTGTTTCTTAATTATATATATGTTCTTATTTCTGCTTCTTCTTATTATGATGTACGTTGCTTTTTTTTTATTTCTCTTCTTCTTGATCTTTGTTTGATCATTCTTTTTCTTATTTTTATAGATCCATCGCACGTTTCTTTTTTGTTTGTTTGTTAATTCTTCTTCTTCTTGGCCTTCGTTTGAGTTATTGTTGATTAATCATCGTTTTACTAGCCTTTGATATAAAATTCGTTTGTTTTGTAATGTCTCTAATATGTTTATCGCTAATCTTATACTTTTCATGTTTTTTTCCTCTTTAATTTGTATGTTTTAAAGTTCTTCCGCGTTCTATTCTTCTTTTTGTTTTAGTTTCACCATCTTCTTTAATAATTATTAATGTTATCTATGTAAAACAAATATCTAATTTATTTTCTTATTTTTCAGGTTTAAGGATTTGGTATATTTTCCATCGATCATAGAAAAAGTTTCAGTCGTTGTTACTAATCATGGTTTGTTTAATTTTACAACGTAGCTATCGAGAAGATTGTCATCTGACGGTGGTAGAGGATGAGCAAGATGACAATTCGTTAGTCCTGCGATGGAAGTCAATACACTTAATCGTGACTTTGCAATCCATCATCGTTGATTTCCCAATTCGGGACAAACAATTTTCTGCCGTTAAGACTTATTTATGAGATCTTGAGTCTCTACCTCGCCCGCCTACTACACAAGAATCACCTTTTTATCCTAATATGGTTTCTTTCAATGATCAAAAATACATGCGGTTAGTTTTTCATCCTTTCTTGATATATGATTCAGTTTTTGGTTTACTAATTTCGATGATTGCTGGCTCTTTTTTAAAACTATTTGACACGGGTTATGCAGCAAACCAAGATAGTGAGTATATGTTATAGTAAGGTTCTATTACGTTTTGCTTTATTTAGATAATTTTGACTTTAGAAACAATATTCACAGAAAATACCTGTGACGACCCAACCCGTCAAATAAAAAAAATTTTTTAACCCGGATCACTATTATCATAAATAATGATCCTCAACGGTCAAAATAACAAACAGCGCGGAAACAATGATTCAAACAATTAAATACAATTATCGTTTAACAAGCCCATACTTATTAATTCTAGTTCAATTCGGTAATACACATAGTTCTGAAATTGCTAACACCCTAGCAATTCTAACTTATTACACGAAAACGAGCCACTAGATCATTCCCCTCGTCCCGGCCATGATTCCACGATCACACTTTGTCTTTACCTGCATCACATGGTTATAAGAGATGCGTGAGTATTATCATAAATACTCAGTGGTACGATCATCCCTGACCCGAACGCGGCCAGTATCCTTCGAGATAACACTCGAATCCTCTAACCCGTCCTGCTAAGGCTACACTCTCGCACAAAATTCGCCCAGATTCCCCCGGAGCACCCACGATGCACGCCCCATGGTCCGGATTAGAGCTGCCCGATTGACCGTCCAACAATCAAACAAGAACATGTCTGATCAACCGTTGACCCCGCACTAGACCAAATGATCGTACAACAATCAAACAAGAACATGTACGACCATTGGCGTAACATATGCTACCAAGATTGTCCGACCCGAATTCCAGACTCCAATAATAACCCTAGACTCGACGTACACAACACAAAACCCCTGGTCCTCAGCCAGCACCACTCGCGATCACACCTGATCCCCGAGTTCTACTAGGCTCACACTAGCCTCATTGCACCATCCACATGGATACAATCATGACCAAACCCGGTCAGCACGATTAAAGATCATCACCCGATCTCAATCACCTAACCCCGTCTCACTAAGGTTGACACTCTCATCCAAAAACCCGCCCAAATTTCCCCAGGAAAAATCCACGATGCAACACTCGCTGATCCGGATCAGGGTTGTCCGATAGATCGCGCAACAATCAAACAAGAACATGCCCGACCCACCGTAGACCCAGACCTTGAATCAATTGGTCGCACAACAATCAAACAAGAACATGTACGACCAAAGAGGCTACATATGTTTACTAGGGTCGTCTGAACTAAGGTTCCAAATTCGAGTAACAACCCTAGATTAGACATTCACAAACCACCTGAGATCATTCCCGATCCCTGAAGTTCATCGAATCTCATACTTATAATCACACTACAGGTACTATTGCTCAAACTCATATCTCTATACACCACTCCCACTCGCAGGGTCGTCACCCATCGAGCTCTCGATGTATACCATACCGGCTCTCGGTATGCCCCAGCCCCTCCGCTTCAGGACACACAGTCCATCAGCTCTCGGCTGCAGAGGAAACACACATCCTCTGGAGAGATCGTAATCCCTCAAAGTATATGGAGGAGAATATCACCATCCCCTGGAGCAGTAACATTGTAACGTGCATCATAAGCACCTGTCGACCGATTACTTCCGTGGTTCCTATCACGATATTCTCTAACCCGGAATATCACTCATGACCAATCCCCAGGTCATCTGAAACAACCCAATCGCCAGGGTGTTTCCTACCCCGATATTTCCTAACCCAGAATATCACTCATGACCCATCCCCAGGTCATCTGAAACAACCCAATCGCCAGGGTGTTTCCATCGGAGTTCCCGGAAAAGACAGTCCTAACTTCACATAAGACTTCTGTTCCAGACTCCCCCTAGAAAATAGACAGGTTCTAACTCACATAAAACCTCTATTTTCCAGCGCCATCTAGGGATCTACCCGTCCTAATCCCTTAGGATCCCCCATCCCTAGATACCTAGACAAGCCCTAACTCCCATAGAGCTTCTATCCTAGCCCCTCAAATGACCTCCCCGTCATCACATACGTGACCTAACCCAGTCATCATACTCATAAGAACATCCGTCTCAACCAAAGATAATAAGAAAAACCCCATCTTATTAAATCTCAACAATGTATATCGTTACAACCCAAACGAAAATACATACAACTCATAGCCACAAGCTAATACAACCACTGAAAACCAGAAGACACTCAAGCCTCCGCTTGCTTCTCGAACCACTTCGAGAACTTCGTCTTCATACTTGCCTCTGGTTCCCAAGTCTCCTCCTCAACACCATCACAGTCCCACACGACTCTCACCAATGGTATCCTCTTCCGGCGCAGAACCTTGACTCTCCTCTCGAGAATCCTCACAGGTCTCGCCGCCAACGTCATGTTGGACTGAAGATCCTCCGGAATCCTAGCCAACACCACCTCAGACTCATGTAGACACTTCCGCAGCATCGATACATGAAATACCTTATGAAACGCTCTCATACTCTGAGGTAACTCCAACCGATAAGCCACTGGTCCAACCCACTCCACCACCCGGAACGGACCCATAAACCTCGGACTTAGCTTATTCTCCGAAATGGATCTGTTAGGACCCCTCAACATTGCTGCCTTGAGATACACCAGATCTTCCAGCTCAAACTCCAGCTCTTTCCGTCTCTTATCAGCATAACTCTTCTGCCGATCCTGAGCCTCTCTCATGTTTAGCCTCAAGACACGGATCTTCTCTGTCGTCTCCTGAACAAAATCCGCACCAAACATGCTCCTCTCCCCCCCACTTGAGTCCAGTACAACGGTGTCCTACATGGCCTCCCATACAGAGCCTCATATGGAGCCATCCCAATACTCGCCTGGTGTGAGTTGTTGTACGCAAACTCAACCAGGTTCAGATGATCCGCCCAATGACCACCATAATCCAGCACGCACATCCTCAACAGGTCCTCTAAAGTCTGAATAGTCCTCTCCGACTGCCCATCTGTCTGAGGATGATAAGCCGTGCTCATGTACATCTTAGTGCCCATCTCTGCCTGAAACGCCCTCCAGAACTCAGATGTAAACCTTGGATCCCTGTCTGACACAATACTCGCTGGCACCCCGTGCAGCCTCACTATCTCACGCACATACTTCTTAGCCAACACCACCGTCCCATCGGTCTTTTTGATGGCAAGAAAGTGTGCTGACTTGGTCAGACGATCCACAATCACCCAGATCGCATCATACGTCCGTGACAACGGCAACCCCGTCACGAAGTCCATGGTAATCATATCCCACTTCCACTCCGGAATGGGCAAACTCTGCAACATACCACTCGGAACCTGATGCTCAGCCTTCACCAGCTGACACACGTTGCACGCTGCAACCCAATTAGCTACATCCCTCTTCATCCCGACCCAGTGATAATACCGCTTCAGATCACGATACATCTTGGTTGCCCCCGGATGAATCGATAACATGCTCGCATGAGCCTCACGCAAGATCTCTTGCCTCAGATCCTCATCCTTGGGTACACAAACCCGTCCGTTCACCAGTATCGTCCCATTTGCCGAGACCATATACTCTGAACCAGCAACCCTAGCAGCATCAATCAACATCGGATCCAACTCCTGAGCTGCTCGAATACGACTCAGCAAATCTGCTTGGTTAGCTACCTCTAACCCCAACGGCTCCTGTGAGATCACACACAACCTCAACGTACTAATCTCGCTCACCAGAGCTTCCATATCACGCTCCTGAGCCGAAGCAACCCTCATCCGACTCAACGCATCTGCAACCAGATTAGCCTTACCTGGATGGTATCCGATCTCCAAATCGTAATCCGCTACCAACTCCATCCAGCGCCTCTGTCTCTGGTTCAGCTCCGGCTGAGTGAGGAAATACTTCAAACTCTTATGGTCTGTGAACACCTGGACCTTTCCGCCATAAAGGTAAGATCTCCAAATCTTTAGAGCGAAGATTACCGCAGCCAACTCCAAATCATGGGTAGGGTAGTTGCACTCATGCTTCCTCAACTGCCTCGAAGCATACGCAATAACATTTCCCTGCTGCATCACGACACAACCCAGACCAACACCCGAAGCATCAGTATACACCACATAAGGCTCCCCTGGCTCGGGTAACGCCAACACAGGTGTACATGTCAACATCTCCTTCAGCTTGCTAAAACTCTCCTCGCATGCAGAAGACCACACAAAAGGAACATCCTTCCCTGTCAACTTGGTCATCGACTTAGCCAAACTCGCAAATCCCGCGATGAATCTCCGATAATAACCTGCCAACCCAAGAAAACTCCTGATCTCAGTGGCATTCATCGGTCTAGGCCACCCTCTGATAGCCTCAATCTTAGCCGGATCTACGGAAATTCCGTCTGCAGACACCACATGGCCAAGAAAACTCATCTCCCTCTGCCAGAAATTGCACTTGCTCAACTTGGCAAATAGCTTCTGCTCCCGCAACTTCCCCAAAAATACTCTCAGATGCAACTCATGCTCCTCAGGACTCTTCGAATACACCAAAATATCATCGATAAAGATGATCACAAACACATCCAGATACTCCTGGAATACCCCGTTCATCAACCGCATGAATGCTGCTGGTGCATTCGTCAAACCAAAAGGCATCACCACGAACTCAAAATGCCCATACCTCGTCCTGAAAGCAGTCTTCCTCACATATGCCTCCTCAATCGGAATCTGATGGTACTCCGAAGCCAAGTCGATCTTGGAGAACCAGGTAGCCCCTCGCAACTGATCCAACAACTCATCAATGCGCGGCAGAGGGTACCTGTTCTTCACGGTGACTCGGTTAAGTCCCCGATAATCGATGCACAACCGGAAACTACCATCTTTCTTCTTCACAAACAACACCGGTGCTCCCCACGGTGAAACACTAGGCCGAATAAAACCCTTATCCAACAAATCATCCAGCTGCTTCTTCAGCTCTGCCATCTCTGCTGGAGCCATACGGTAAGGTGCCTTAGATATCGGAGTAGTCCCGGGTTCCAACTCAATAACAAACGAATCCGACCGCGATGGCGGTAATCCCTCCAATGACTGGAACACATCCTGGAAATCCCGAACAACTCGAATATCCCCTACTGCAACCCCTCCAACAGACTCAGGCATCACTATCGTTACCAGATACGCCTCGCAGCCCTTGAGAAGCAACTGTTCGGCCTGTATCGTGGAAATCACAAGACTCCTGGAAGTCGGTCTCACACCCTGATAAACCAACCTCCCTGCCTCTCGCTCAAACACAACTCGCCCTCGGTGGCAATCCAGATGGACCCTATAACGATCCAACCAATCCATACCCAGGATAACATCATGCAGCTCCACCGGACTGATGATCAGATCTGCTGGCATCAACTCTCCTGCCACCAGAACATCCACACCACGAGCCCGTCCGAAAGTAGCCAACGTCCTACCACCAGCAACCTTGACTACTCCCGACTGTTCCCCGGAATCACTCTGGATTCCGCTGTTCTCCGCACACTCCGGCATAATAAAGCTATTCGTAGCTCCCGAATCAAACAACACGTGGGACTCATAACCACCCACAACTAAGGTCCCTGCACAATCCCATGTGCCTCAGAACCCTACCATTCTAGCACAGACTCACAATTTCCCAACAGACAAAAACTCAAACAACCACGAATTTAAAAAGTCAAGTCCGGAAATACCTGTGATCGGTCTGGTGCTAGATCCACCCGCCTCCGCAGACGTAAATACACGCGGTGCTGCTGTAATCTGAGACAACGGCTGCACTGCCAATGGCTGCACTACGGCCACCGCCAACTGCTGCAGCTTCGGACACTTGGGCTTAATATGCCCCGTCTCTCTGTAGTGGTAACACACCCGTGTATCCTGGACCCCGACCCGCACATCTCGAGTCCCGGTCCCGGTCCTCTTCGGACAGCTCGCCACACGATGGGACATATTCCCACACCCGAAGCATCCCGAACCGCCCTGACTGACCCCTGAAGTGCTCTCCCACTTCCTTTTCTGTCCCTGAGCAAGCTTGCCGCCCCTGTCTGAACTCATCTGCTGCTGAGATCTCCTCGGCTGCTACTACTGCACCGGTGGACTAACCACCACAACCTGCTCCCCGAGATCCTCCTCGATCGCAGCAGCCATCTCAACCAGCTCCGCCCTCGTGGCGAACCTACTCGCCCTGCAGCGAGTCCTCAAATCTGGTCGAAATCCTCGCAAGAACCTCCTAACCTGGGCATCCTCGCCCTCCATGCCTCTCCCTGCATGTACCAGGAGTCGACTGAACTCAACATCGAACTCCCTCACTGACCGATCTCCCTGAGTTAGGTCCAGAAACCTAGACTCCAAACGGTCCACTGCCTCCTGCGGAAAATACTTGGCATTGAACTCTGCCAAGAAGTCCTCCCAGACCATCTCGGCCTGCACCCTCCTGGCCTCAACACCTCTCCACCAGAGATGCGCATCACCCTCTAGGTAATGTACCGCCAGATCCACTCTGTATCCCTCTGGACACCTGATGGAGCGAAAGTTACGCTCTAACCTCATCCGCCACCCATCAGCCTCCTCAGGCTTAGCACCGCCCGAGAAAAATGCAGTACCAATCCGCTGCATCTGCTCCATCATCTGCAGATAAGATGGAAGCTCCTCAACCCCAGCCAAACCCGGCTGCTCCCCAGCCATACCCGGCTGCACCCCAGCCAAACCCGGCTGTACCCCAGGAGCATAACCCGGAGCAGGCACCCCTCCTGGTAACCTCTCCAGAATCATCTGTAGTAGACCCGCCAGACGATCATCTCGATCCGGGGCAACGCCTACGGCAGTACCCCCACCAGGGCCCACCGCACCGCCAGCTACATCAGGACCCGCACCAGCCCCTCCAACTCGCACACTGGAACCCGTAGCTGTCACACCCACGGACCCCTCCTGAAACGCCTGCGAGTCAGCTACCCGCTCCTGTGTAGTCTCCTGGGACACCCACGTGGCAGCAGACTCACTCCCAAGTCCTCGCCCACGCCCACGCCCAGAACGACTACCACGACCTCTACGGCCCCCGCGACCTCTGCCTCTAGTCCCCCTAGTCATCACTCTGCACTCAACCACAGAATGCTAAGTACTAGAAAACAGAAATCACAAAACACATACCGTGGAATCTCATTGAAGGCTCGGAAAAATGCAGTACCAATCCGCTGCATCTGCTCCATCATCTGCAGATAAGATGGAAGCTCCTCAACCCCAGCCAAACCCGGCTGCTCCCCAGCCATACCCGGCTGTACCCCAGCCAAACCCGGCTGTACCCCAGGAGCATAACCCGGAGCAGGCACCCCTCCTGGTAACCTCTCCATAATCATATGTAGTAGACCCGCCAGACGATCATCTCGATCCGGGGCAACGCCTACGGCAGTACCCCCACCAGGGCCCACCGCACCGCCAGCTACATCAGGACCCGCACCAGCCCCTCCAGCTCGCACACTGGAACCCGTAGCTGTCACACCCACGGACCCCTCCTGAAACGCCTGCGAGTCAGCTACCCGCTCCTGTGTAGTCTCCTGGGACACCCACGTGGCAGCAGACTCACTCCCAAGTCCTCGCCCACGCCCACGCCCAGCACGACTACCACGACCTCTACGGCCCCCGCGACCTCTGCCTCTAGTCCCCCTAGTCATCACTCTGCACTCAACCGCAGAATGCTAAGTACTAGAAAACAGAAATCACAAAACACATACCGTGGAATCTCATTGAAGGCTCGGAAGGGATGATCTAGGACTCCATACCCACACAGCAATCAATTGACTAACGCACATAATCAATTAACTAGCTAGCCCTAGAACCGCTAGGGCTCTGATACCAAACTGTGACGACCCAACCCGTCAAATAAAAAAAATTTTTTAACCCGGATCACTATTATCATAAATAATGATCCTCAACGGTCAAAATAACAAACAGCGCGGAAACAATGATTCAAACAATCAAATACAATTATCGTTTAACAAGCCCATACTTATTAATTCTAGTTCAA
This sequence comes from Arabis hirsuta, assembly GCA_964056655.1. NCBI lineage: Eukaryota > Viridiplantae > Streptophyta > Magnoliopsida > Brassicales > Brassicaceae > Arabis > Arabis hirsuta. The sequence continues at coordinate 24,302,239 of OZ053302.1, read as the reverse complement.
TTCGGTAATACACATAGTTCTGAAATTGCTAACACCCTAGCAATTCTAACTTATTACACGAAAACGAGCCACTAGATCATTCCCCTCGTCCCGGCCATGATTCCACGATCACACTTTGTCTTTACCTGCATCACATGGTTATAAGAGATGCGTGAGTATTATCATAAATACCCAGTGGTACGATCATCCCATCTACTTGGCTAGATGCACGGGTAAATGGAACATCAAAATACCAACGATCACTCAATCAATACACAACAAATAATATATCAAACTGACGGCAATCAAAAAGTCAACTCAAATAAGGTTGTGTCGCGCGACACAACCCAGGTGTGTCGCGCGACACACCCTGCCAACGCCCCACCGACGTTTTCTCACCCACTCGATCCACTTGCCCACGAAACCCGCAATGCCCTCTGACGTATGCCATGACGTCAGCTGTGTCGCGCGACACATTCCCCTTGTGTCGGGCGACACACTCTTCTTCTCACTAAGTGTCGCGCGACACACACCGTAAAAACACCCTAAAACAAACCAAAACACCTCCAAATCGATCCTACTTCACCCAAAACGATTCTTAGGCTCAAACAACACCTTTTTACTCAAGTATACTCATAAAGAAGCAGTATTCAGCAAGCAAATCAACACCAATTCGCAATCAAACACACAACACACCCATTTACCCGTAAAAAACCATGGTCACGCACTCACCTTGTTTCGGAAGAGAATAACTCGCGACTTACTACACCAAATCACGATCGAAAAACGGTTCTGGAATCTAGACACCGAGGGCTTTCCAACGGTGTATAGTACGTCTCCTGGTTCCAACTGGTTCGACGGAAAATCGTCCCCGAAAACAGCTACTCCGAACGAAAACTGAAGGAAAACTGCAGGAACTACCCAAGTTCAAAGGACCATAACTCAGCGAATACTCAACCAAATTGCAAACGGTTTTCTTCCACATCAAGATCAAAGAGTGAAGAACTTACCTTGAAATTTTCACTCCGATCCACTCCGTAATTGGTAGCCAGTCGTCTCTTCCAAAACCCGAGCAGAAACTTGCCTTCAAAACTTCCACACTCACAAGGATTAACAAGGATCCTTCTCTCCTCCTCTAAATCATCTCCATCTCTGTGTTCTCTCCCTAGAACAACAACAAGCACAGCTCCCCTCTTTATATAGGCAAGTCTCTCGGTTTTCCTTAACCGAAACCGCACCCATTTTGCTTTAAAACCGAACCCGTCGGTTTAGTTGCAACTTGTGTCAAACGACATCCGAACCAAAAATACACATTTTGATTCGCGGACGTTACAATACCAACGAAGAACTTGATTCTGGTGAAGAATGAACTCATCCCAGAAATCGAACAGCATACCCCGCATAGATCACAGTAGGGAGAAAGACCTTCCCTACAAAACACAGACAGAAAATAGTGGAACCACCACAAAGTCCTAACTGTATTTCTTGTGACCCAAGTTATCGAATATACGTGTTTTGATGATCAGTGTTGTTCTCTTTGTTTTATAACTATTTTTAATTGTTGATATCTATAAAAATTGAATATTCTTATTCCTATATGAAGCTTCCTTTTCGTTTCATTAAGAAACAAATCATTAGCTTTCTCTTTTCTCTTTTTTAAACTGCTTCATTGTTTGTTTTTTTTTTTAATCTGGCTCGCTTTTAGAGAATACTAGGTAACTCGCCCGCGTACACGCGGATAACTTATTTGTAATTTTGTTGTCAATTTTACACTTTAAAAATGTAAAATATGTATTTATTTTATTTATTATAGACATTATTGTTGATATTTTTGCTGTTAATTTTTTTGTCAACAATATTGTTTCTCTCAATAATATGAATTTTCGAAAGTTTAGTTTTATCATTTTTTATTATTTCATATACGTAAACGTGTCAATCAAATATGTAATAATTTAATACATTAGAGTGCACAATCTAATATAAAAAGTTGAGATTCCTCTCATAAAAAATTGAATCCTCTATTTGATCATCTTTTTTTTTTAATAATTTTTCACATTGAATTTTAAATAAAAACTGAATTCGACGGCATATCTTTATTTTTACTATTATTGAGTCAAATAAAAATTTGGAATCTGGAGCTCGCGTTTTATTTTTATTTTTAGATGGCATAAGTTTTTTGGTTAAGAGTGATTATAGAGCTCACTAAGAAAATTATGAAGAAAAAATTACTTTTCAAATATGGTTGATGTAATTAAATGAATTATCAATCACAATTATCTTAAAACATATTCATAACAAAATGAATTATCATAACACAATTATCTTCCATAAGAGATTTTCTTGGATTAATTTTTAGGTATCAAATATTCCAAAAACAAAACCGATATTGATTATAAATTATCTTTTTCTAACTATAAAATATATTTTTACATGTTGTAAAATTAATTTTCGATATATGTATATTTTCAGTATGAGGTCTTCTAGATTAATTTCCAAACTTTGAGTTTAGATTATTTTGTTATATTCATGTAATTAAATATTTCACATTCATATAATAAAAAATTATTCTTTATTACTTACTCTATATTAGGTTTCATGAGTTTGTGTTCAATATGTTGTGTTTTTTTTTCTTCTATAACTTTTAGTTTCTTGTATAAAATTTTTTTAATACATTTACGTTTTTGTATTTAATTTTTAAATAAAAATTGTTTTGTTTTATTATATGGAATAAATGAGGATGGCATATCAATGTAATTTAATGGAATTTTGTTACCAAATTAGTTAGGAGTTGTCATGTCATAATTGTCATGTCACAATAAAATTTGTGAGAGTGATTTTGAAAACGACACATCACCTTTTCTAGAGAATCACTTCTCACATAATGTATAAGAGATTATAGTCATCTCTTTCATCACTTCTTCATCATATTCGCGATCGTAATTTCATTTAGGTTATAGATATGTATAATTCTTTTTTATATTTCTATTCATTATTTGTTATGTATAACTTTTTTCCACAGATTGAATCTAATACAATTCTTTTGGCTTGGTGTTATGTGTTCGAGATCGGTTACGTTCATAAACCAGGTTATGCATGTTGCTTTTATTTGTTTGTTGGTTTGAATGTTTGCTTACCGAACAATTGAAACAAAATATTTTTAATGGGCAAATTTTCTCTTTCCTCCTGTCCATCCTTTTGAGGTTTTTCATCGTTTCTCTTGCAATTCATATTCCGATTCGTTGAATTTATGTTGATTTTCTTTCTCTAGCCAATGTTTTCCCCCAATTTTGCTTTTTGATATTTAGATAACAGTCATTTTGCCTTATTTATGTGTTGCTTCTTTATTCTCCATATTTTTTGTTTGTTTTGTTAGTTGAATTACGACTCTGAATTCTACAAAAGCAAATTTGAGTATATTTAGAATAGAAGGGAAGACTTAAAAACTCATATCAAGTTCTTTTACAATTTATTTGTTTATTCACATCGATCTCTCTATGTGTTGTTGTTTATAAAATGATTTTAGTTTTTCTTTAAATTGAAATTTTTTTTTTTAAATAAACAACGAACAAAGGTGAAGGCGAGCGTATTTTACTACCGTTATTTTCTTCTTCACATGAGCTTTTAACAAATCAACATCGATATTTTAAAATCAAATATAGGAAACTCTGAATCTCCGATGGACGAGGTACTCAAAACAAGATCTGTGATGTGAAACTCATTGATGTTCCAATAGCTAATTCGACGTTGTATCATCATTAAGTTGGGTTAGGGCAAGAACAAGGAGGAAGTATGTTTAATAATAAATAATTCCATGGAAGATTTTAACTCTCTAGCTGGTTCGGTGGCTCATCCAACTCATGTAGTTGATCCGGATTGTTTTATGGGTATCCGGGTTATATGGTTGGAAATGGATTTTCGACGATTTGGCCTTTTAGCGGACAAGATGAGTATAGTACTCATTGGCGGATTATTTGGGATTTTGTTGATCCATTCTTGCTTGACTTTGATTTATTTCTTGCTTGATTGATTTAGTTTTTTTTTTTTGTTTACATGGAAATTCTATGGGGAGATCAACGATCGGCCAGAGCATTGGAGGTTCTAGAGAATTTATTAGAAAGGAAACAAGGAGATTCACATTCGTTGAAGAGCTTTGCAAGCAAAATTTTGGAGTAGTCTTTATATATATATTAATAAAATATGAGGGAGATTACGGTTCCAATAAAGTATATGTGAAAGAAGAGATTATGGTAAAAATTTTATGAGTATTTATTGGCTTTGAGAGCAATAGATAAAGTGTACCTTATAGGATATTATATACGTGTGGAAGAACGTTAATCACTGGATGCATGTTGGTCATGTTGAGAAAGATTATCTATGTAATATATATGTTTCTTTTTAGCAACAATCCTGTGTTACTTTTTGTACCCTCAGTGTTGTGTTCGTTACTACGATTCATTGTAACATGTTAGATCATTTTTTTATTATAAGGATGGTCAGGTGCTTTATGATAATTTGACTTTCATCGTGTTTTATTAATGTCTACATAAATTTTGTAGCTTATCCTGTTGGAGCTGATCTAACAAGAATAGAGGCCAACTACTTTGAATGATGTTTTTTTTTAGGAAAAACTTTGATCACAATTTTTTTGCTTTTATCATTTATATTTTGTAGAGAAAACGTCGGAGAGATATATCAAATTGTTTGCTTGGCCAAATAAATTATCATAGTTAAAATTGGTTGTATGTGTTTGAATTTTGATGTGAATTTGGACAATTGGATTACATGTTAGCTAATAACTACAAATTAGGGATTGAATTTACACTTTTCTAATGAATTTATAAATTATTAAGGTTTATCTTGGATTTTTTTTTTGAATATATTTTTATGTATTAATGAATTTTTGTTTTGACTATATGTATAAATTCTAAAAAATATGATTGGAAACTTACTTTTATGAAAACTAAGTACTAATCGAAATCAATTTAAAATAGTTATAGGCCATCATATGATATAATTGTTGATATAAAATTATATAAGAAGGATAAGTGCAACGAGAATATAAAACATCCACGAAAACGAACTGAACACTACATATACGAGCTATATCTCTAGGTGCGCTGAATTGAACCACATTTTTGTTTAGTTTGTTAGGGTTAAGTCTTCTTTAAGATTAAAGGTCCCCAATCTTAGGATTTAGTTTCTTTTAATTTCAAAAAAAATAATTATTTTTGATGAATTTTTAATTTGCTAGAAATATAAATGTTATACGCATAAATTATAAAAATATGATTGAAAACTTACTTTTATGAAAACTAAGGATTAATCTAAATCAATTTAAAATATTTATAGGCCATCATATAATATAAATGCTGGTATATAAATGCTGGTATAAATTTATATGAGAAAGATAAATGCGACGTCAATATAGTTTGTTAGGGTTATGACTGATTTAAGGTTAACGCTCCTCACTTTTAGGGTTTAGTTTCTTTTAATTGGAAAAAAAAATTAATGTATTTTTGAGTATGTTTTTAATTTGTTTTCCTCACATATTGATTTAATGAATTTTTAATTTTCTAAAAATATAAATGGTATATGTACTTCAGATAATTGTTAAATGTAGACATATATACAATAAAAAAGATTAATAATTTATGTAAACATTTAGATTTATGTATTAGAACTTAATATCTTAATTTAATAAAAGTTTAAAACGTGTTTTTGTTAAATGTTTTTTCTATAAACGAGTTTAATATCTTAATTTAATAAGTTTAATTTATATAGAAAAATAGCAAAACTTATTTATATCAAACCCACAGTCATAAGTTTTTTTTATTATAAATCCATGTTTTCATGCATAAATCAAAATCTTATTGCCCACACTAGACGCATACAAACCCTTGATTTGGTAAATGTATAAATTGTTTGAATTATTTTACGTGTATTTGAAAGGGTTTATGCTTATGTAATAAGTAAAGTGTATATGTATAGAGGTTTATTAGAATTTGATAATTTTCTTTGAATTTCAATCTTCTAGGTAAAGGCTATTTTTTATTTTTTTTACAGATCATTATCTACAAATAAAATCCCACCCACGACGCGGATAATACACTAGTTTCTCAAAATTTCTATAGTCAATTCTTCTTTATTCATTACATTTGATTTTTTCATCCACCCACACGGAGCCTAAGTTTTTAAAGAGATGATTAGTAGTATATAACTATATATCGCCAAAAAATATCTAAAATTGAAATATTCGTAGCTTCTTATCCATTTGATTTTACTTAATATTCTTTCTTTTGGATAAATATAAAAATAAAAAATCTTGAAAGATTCGTGAAACGTTTTACATAAGATATCTTATTAAATTTCCTAGTCCCTATTTAAAAATAGCAAAATACTAAACTTTTTCTTATAAGTAACGATAACTACGAAATTAGGTACGCAAAGTCTTTGCCCTTTGCGTTGTCTTCAGATAACACATCAAGATGATCGGAAGAGCTGATGCTCGTTCGATTCCCGACGGTGACTTGCCTTTCTCGACGGCGGAATCACGAATTTATTCTGCATCATTGCCATGTCTACGGAAGAGTTTAGTCGAAGCAGGCGGAGGAAAGAGAGGTATCTTCTACGGCGAAGATGACGTGTCAGACTTGATGTTTAGAGAAGAAGAAGTTGAGCAAGACATGGTCATGAGAGCTTATCGAAGTGACGAAGCTATGAGAACTCTCCAAAATACCAGACAAAGACGAAGAAGGTTCTTTTGTTTTGAATGTTTTGACTTTTTCAGACTTGTTTTCTCTAAAAATCGAAACTAATAATAACCCTAACAAATTTCTTGAATCTCTCTTTACGATGATAAACTGGATCTTGTAAATTCTTTAGTTTTTCTGTTAGCTTTTTAATTTACTCATAGTTTAATCAAAAGCAAAAAAAAAAAATTGTAATGGACGACAAGAGCTTTATTACTATCATACATAACAACAGAGCATTGTAATACATAAGAGTTTTGAACATTGGCTACAAATTTGTCATCAAAAGGCAGATTTTACAACAGAGTAATAATAATGCCCCCAAGTATTAGATATATATAACTAAGACTTTGTTGTCTAATACCAAAGAGTTTTCAGGGGACATACATGAGATACGTTCAATGCATCATCTCTTCTTGAAGAATTTGCTGCCTCTCTTTCCAATTCCGGCACCTTCGAGACTCGATGAGAGATGAGACCTTGTGTCTGGTCTCCACTTCAGTTCTTTGAGAAGAGAGAACAAAGACGAGAGCGCCGCTGAAATTTCGCTATCTTTTATGTTCTTACATGACACTACACTCATGCTCTCAAGCTCTTCCCAGCGTAGAATTACCGACTCTAAACCGCTTGTTGTTAAGATTGAGCATCCTTCCAAAGAAAGATACTTCACCCTCCTGCAAGAAAACAAGAAAGATACCTACAGGTTACTACCTCGGAGAAGCTAAGTGAATCAAAACAAAAAAACTATGTCTCCTCTGCGCTTTAAAGCACACCCATTCGAATAACATCAACCCATGAATAACAATAATTGAAGGGTAACATATGGAAATGATCTAAAGCCAATTACCTGAAAGCCTTGGCCAAGCTGAAAGAATCATCATCCAGTCCCCAGCAATCCTGAATATTAAACTTTTTTGCTCCATCACAGACCTTAAACAATGCTCTCAACCCGTCCTTGTCGTTCAAACAAGATCTCTGGAGTTGCAAACTCTCCAGAGCTGGACAAGATCCCAGCAACTTTTCTGGTCCAGGACTAGGATCTATCTTTCTGCATGACGAAATTCTCAATGTCTTCAACTTGTCAAAGTAGGCAAGCGCAGCTATCCAACCATCATCCATTCTATGGTCACAAATGGTCAGCTCATCAAGCACTTCACAACATTGCCCAATCGCTTTAACCCCATCAAAGCTACCTTCACAACCACTAAGCTCAAGCTTCACTAGTCTCTTACACCCTTGTGCTAAGATGGTTAAACCTATATCGGAAACCGAAGAATTATACAGACCGTCTACGCTAGCAACCAATCTCAAGGCTCTCAGATTCTCACACGCAGCGATGCCACGCAAGAGATTATCACTACATTTGTGCAATTCTAGCTCTCGCAAATCGGAGCAGTCTTCAGCTAAACCAAGTAACCCCAGTTCAGTAGCATTAATCACAACGAGTTTGAGTAAATCGCAACTCCCTCTTCCTAATACCCTAAGCCCTCTATCAATCATTTCACTCTGCAAAAGATTCTCCTCAAGAAAATCCCAATTCGACGAATCGGAAGATATATGAAACGAAATCGACTTGTGACAGACCAAAATACCCGAGTTTCGAGTCGGATTGATACAGGCGGTCCCCAAATCAAGATCCGTGAGCTTGGGGAACCTGGAGAGAAGCTTACCTGACAAGAGAAAATCCCAATCGTAAAGCTTGAGAGTCGTTAGACGTCGTCCCTGGAGAGCCAACCAGCGTTTACAGACGAGAGACAAATCGTCGTTCTGTGATTGTGGAAGCTTTTGGAGGATCTTGAGGAGGAGAGAATCGGACAAGGAGAGTGTCCGGTCGATGTGGGAGAAATCAGGGGTTAGGGATTTGGACCTGGATCTAGGGGACTGAGCCTGGATAACGGCGGAGACTACTTGCTTGAAAGACGTAGCAGGATGGTTGAGCCAAGAGCCGGACCAGCTCGAACGCCGTCTTCTAGTCAGAGGTGAATTGGGGCTCGTCGGCATCTTCTCACGAAACGACATGCTTTTCAATTCAAATCTCAATCGATTCTTCTTCTCTCTCTCTGCTTCTTCTTCTATCGGATTACGAACTGTTCCAACGGATACTTTGAAAGAGATGTTTGAGAAGAGAGAAAGAGAAAGAGAGTTCGAATTTTGTTTTTTGTTTTTGGGTAAACTAAAAAAGAAAGAGGGTTAATGCTTATCACGGTGTGATAGAGTTGACTGGGAAAAGTCAATGAAATAGTAGATAATTAGCGTAAGTGCACATCATGTTGCTTAATTGATTTTGTCTATTTCTCAGATACATACACCCTAATTTCAGGTTTCCCCACTCCGCAAAGAAATTAAAGCATACTCTTTATCTGCCTACGAATGCTCCCATATTTTACAACAGAAAATACCTATTCTACTACTAAGTTACAACAGTTCCTTTTGTAAGTTATTATAACAACCTTCGCTTTCCCCATCTTTTCCCACTGTCTAAACCAACAAGCATCGACGAGGACAGAGCCGCTGATGGACCTTCTACGCCAACTGACTCTGGGATGTCTAGACTCGCTTGCCCAGACGCTACTACTACCGACTGTTCTTCTGCATTCACCTGATGCGTCTCTATCCTAGCTTTCTCGACCTGTAAACAGAGTGTCTTGTTATATAAATGATCTTACTTTTCCCTATACCCCACCACATACATACATAAAGAGACATCATTTGGTCTTTTACTAGTTCAATGTGACTGATAGATCCACGTGCTTCTGCTAGTCTACTCTGCAACTCATCCCATTTCTTCCTCCTGTGTTCTTCGTTCTCCATCTCGCTCCCTTTGTCACCCAACTGCTGATACAGAGCTGCAATAACCAATCAAAATGTTGTGCTCAGTGCTTTGGAGATGCTTTTTTTGTTTTGTTTTTTTAAACTCAATTCTGTTTCCACAAGAAAGCTAACCTGTGAAGATGGATAGAACCCATAACTGAGTTGGGATATCAGAGAGTTTCTTTGCAAGTGTAAGAGAGGAACGCAGGATCTCTCTCGCTTGTACCGTGTCGTGTAAGGAAAGAGCCAGATTTCCCAGGAGTGTCAAATACTGTGAAACCAGCTGCAGGTTACCCATATGACTATGTGCAATCTGCAAACCCTTGGCGAGACGGTTTCTGCATTGATATCATAACATTAGACCACCAGAACATGAACCATATCTTCACATACTACGAATTTAGTGAATATTCTTGACATACTTATTTCTCTTCCTATGAACACAGAGACAAGGCACATCATCCTGCTCTTATACGGTTTTGTATAATCATATTTTTTTTTTGTAGGAGACGAAAATGGTATGGGTCTCAACAGCTTAGACAAGTACCAATGCACAAGTGTATTTACAAAGCAACCTTTGACAAACTGAGAAGCAAGCATATACCTTGCTTCCTGTAGATCTTGTTGCTTCATCAAAAGGAGACCGTAAGCAAAGAGAATACTAGCTTCCTCTCTAACACCAGATAGTGTATTCGTCATTCCATAGAGTGGTCCAATTAAATCAAGTGCCTAAAGACAAATCAGAGGTTTGAAAGCAGTCTTCTTAAGCTCACGGCAATAAAGCAAAGAGAGTATAAACATTCGATTAACTGCAGAGAAATGTCAAACCTTAGATGATGATTCAGCGTCTCCAATAGCAAGGTAAGAAACAGCTGCAAAGGCTTGACACGTGGCTTGCATAGATTTACTCTCTGTCAGCTGAAATTGCATTGCAGACGAGAAATCACCATGGGCAGCAAAAAGGAAAATATGTTGATCAATATAAAAAAGGTACATAGACACCTTATTCTAAACTTAAGCTAATATCTATCATTTACATGAGGTTATAAATTTTACCTTGGTCGCTTCGATACAATGGAAAGCAGCTTCATTGTAGCAACCGACACAATGCGAATATTGGCCCCTGAGCATCTCAATCACACACTCAGAAGCTTGCAAAATTGTTGGAAATCGAGTAAACCAATTTTTCATCTCAACCAGAGCCTGCACAATTGATATGCATTGTTATTGTGTTAGAGAAGGCTAACAGGACCTAATGTGAGGGGAACTAGATCAATTATACAGAAAAAGCTGGTTAACTCGGATAAATATCTATACGACAGTGATGTGGTGAAGGGAGGCAAAAGCAAATATGGGAAAAAGAGCTGATGGTCTACCTCTTCGGCTTCAACATAATCAGACCTTGTAAGTTCCAAAGCCACTCTATTCTCAAGGAACTGCATCTGGAGCATAAGATAAACCCCAGACATCCAGATAGCTGTGTGCCGCAAATCAGTTTCTGCCGAGAGAAGAAAAAAAAAGAGAGAATGAGAGCTTCAAAGTTAAGAATCGTTGCTTCAACTAAGTGTAGTTACAACATAGGAAGTAGGTTAAACCTCTAACTTCGTCAGTAATTCCAAGCTTGATCAGTTCATCTGCATAAACATAGCAAACACACAACATGTCATGCCACGAGATGGAATCCCCTAAGCTTCTTGGTTGTGTCTAAGAAGCAGAATACTGAAGCGACGTGTACTAAGAGAATAAATCACTCATTACACTCACTCAATTCTGAGGGGAATGGGTTACCTGGTGATTTCGGTAAGACAAAAGAAAAAAAAAGGAGATAATCTAGTGCAGCAGAAAAAATGTAGTTGTAGGAAGCAAACAAATAGAAAACAGTAACTTCGAGTGATAAGGATAATAGACCAACCTTGAATGATCTGCAATCCAGACTCGATACGTTTTGAACACTCTTTAAAGAGTCCCTTTGGACGTCCCGATATGACAACCATAAGATGGACCAAGGCATAGATGGCATTTTTTGGTAGCCACTGTCCATCGATTGGAGATGGTGAAAGCAGTAGCATCTCCGTCCATGCACGATCTGCGTTGCCAAAGTATGTGGGCTCCAGAGAGTTACCAGCAGTAGAAGATGGAGACAAAGCGTTTACACGATCTTGAAGCTGAGATTGTCTGGAAGAGAGGGCTGATCTTTCTCTGGAGGGAAGATCATAACGGGAGAGACTGTGATTTAACGAAGCGAGCTCATCCAGAAGCTGCTGAGTCTCCTCCATTTTATGCGAATGAGCATTCATTGCCTGGTCTAAGCGGTCGACATGATGCTGAGCGTTCTTATAATCACAGAGCCTGAGTCGATAGAAAACATGCAACATCTCATTGTAGAAGAACAAACCAGGGCAGCGTTCAGTCTACAAATGACAGGGGAGTTAGCTGACTCGGTACAAACAAAAGCAAGAAGAAGCTAAATGAGCAAAGGCACATACTTTGTCTGAAGAAATGGTTTGCCAGATTTCATCGCATCGCTGAACAGCCTTTTCCACTGAATAATCATCGGTCCATTGCATGATATGAACATGGAGCATAGAAGCTGTGAAGAACATCTGATTGCAGAACAAAAAATTAACAACAAAGATGGTCTGATATGAAACGCAAAAGCAAGAGAAGAATGTACCTGGAGCTCAGGAAAACAAATGTGTGAAGCAGAGAGAAAACCAGACTCGAGAGCGGAGAGAGAAGAAGGGAAATCGGCTTGGATAATGAAGGCGTTAGCGAGCTGAGAGTTGAAATTGCAAGACCAAAGGTGGGCAGAGACATCCTGAGAGACAGAAGAAGAGAGCTCGAGAGCCTTGAGGAGGAGGTTGCGTTGAGGATGGAATGCGGCAAGGAGGTGATAACAGTGGCTGAGCAAGCTATAAGTCCGGAATTTGAGATCAAAGGAGGAAGGAATAGACTTGAGGAGAAGAAGAGAACGCTCGAGATGGGACTTGGCATGGTTGACATTGTGAGAGTAACGGAGAAGAAGAGCAGAGACGCGGACACGAGACTTGACTTCAACAAGAGGAAGGAAAGAGATTTGGCTCTGGCAGATGGCTTCCAAACATTTGATGGATTTCCCAATCTCACCAAGCTTCTCGTGGTGATCTGCTAGTCCCCACAGACCTTCCGCCACTGCAGCACCTTCCATTGTCTGATTGAGAGAGAAACCAAAGATGAAACTTATGATTGAACAAAAACTCTATCATTGAACGATAAAGTTGCGAATTGATCTTAACCCTCAACCCTTTCGAAAGGCACATACCACGTTTTTCGGTGACCTAAGAGTCGGAATTTAAGCAGTGTGACTTGCCCAAAATCCTGGGTTCGAATGGTTTGACTCTCGGGATCGAGCTCGGAGACTGTGGAACACCGCAAAGGCCTGACCTTTCTTCTCTCGGCGATGGAGAAACACCTCTGATCGAAAAGTTCTTTCTCCCCTCGTCAGATCCGACCCGCTACGAAGGTATCCAGACCCGTTGCTTTTGATCATTCATTCCATAGTCGGATCCATATTCAGCCTCCTCTTTTAATAAAAAGAGAAGCATTGAGCGACAATTTTTGCTTGGATGCCAACGCCAAAAATTTTTCAATATTTTTAAATAATTAAAATTCTATAATAATTATTTTTACTATTTTTCTAATCAAACATCATTTTAGCTAAACATTCCTATTATTTCACTAGTCAAACACTTCTACTATCCCACTAACCAAACATAATTAATATCATTAAATTTAAATCCGAAAATATTAATTACAATACTAATTTTAGAGAATTAAGTTTAAATCCAAAATAAATCTTATACTAATTATTTATTAAATAATTAAATTCGCTATATATCAATTTACTTTTTTGTTTAAACTTAATTTTTCAGCTTTTTTTAAATAATCAAATTCTCTATATCTTAAAATTCTATACTAAAAAAATTTCAGCTTTTTTTAATAATTAACCCTATAAAATTAACTCTTATTCTACAATCCAAACACTTCTTCCTCCCACAATCTTTATAACCAAACATGTTTATTTTAATTTACTGTTAATTAAAATATTATCTAATTACACATCATAACTACATTAAATTATTTTTACGATTACTCAGGAGCATAACTGCATTACTAATTTACTATTGTATATAACGAAACTATATGGCGTCTTTAGCAAACAAAATATTTCCTATTCCATATTTCCATAAAATAAAATATATTGATTTATTGACCACTAAGAAACTAACCACAAACAATCTTCAATTGATCTTACAAATGCAACACGCAAATTTAAACAATATAATTTTTGTATCAGATACTAACCAATATTTTCTCAACAAAATTACACTAACTTGCTATAACTACCTTAGATTTTCTACTGGCAATTCTACATATCACGTATTTTGTTAACTATTTCAATACAAAATCTTATCATATTAACTACTCACAAAATTACACACAATTAAGTCTATAAATAGTCAACCTACCTCATCTTTATTCTCATTCTCATCACCAACTCCAAAAACATAGTTTCAAAATTCAAAATACACAATGATCTTTTGATAGGCCACACATTATTCCATTAATTTCAATTTGCAAAATTTGATGTGACAACACAAAAGATCCAGAGTTTTTTTTTTGTTTGAAACTAGATTCAGAGTTTTTGATTGCTACGTTTTATAGTCAATTTTAATTATTTATCAGAGTTACTTCATTAACTGTTAATTTTTATTTTAGATTCACAGGTGAAGTTGGTCCATTTACAATACCTTAATTCATCATTATCTTGATCAAAAACATCAATGATCAGAATAAAACTTTGTGATATAAAGTAAGTTGTCCTTCACTTTAGACTGTATTTTTATAAAAAATAAATTTTAGTTAAACATATTCTAATATGATATGTAAATAAAATCAATGATTTGTTAATGGAGTGTTTTCTGTGGGTAAACACGGTCAACATTTTCAACTTCTTTGGAATAACAGCTCTCATTTGAAGAATTGTAATTTTGAGGTCTAAAACAATTAAAGAATTGAGATGTATGTTCCTTCAATTAGTTTTTCATATTGTAAACCTAATTACTCACAAAATGATCAAAAATCATTTACATATTGTTAATCAGATCAGAGAGCAATTTTATCTATGGATTTCCCTGCATTTCAGATGTGAAATCAATGATTTTCTTCAGCGGTAAGTGGAACATATACAATATTTATTGTTTAAATGTTTGACTAATTAATATCCTCAACTAAAATATATGCATGTCATTTTGTTAATCTACCGAAAACCAAGGGTGAAGACGAATGATGAGTTTTTGTTATTTTTTTTTTATTATTAAATTTCGAATAAGTTTTCTTTTCTAAGGCACAACCAAAAATGTATTTATTTTTGTTATGTTTAATTTTTTTTATATGAATACTAAAGAAATCCAGGGCCTTAAATCTTATTGTTGTGTTGCTCTATATTCTTTTATATATTAAAGAAAACACATTTTTAGATTATTTTCTACAGTCCAAACTCTCAAATTTTCTAAGTTTTTTTATTAATAATTAAATTCCTATCATTATTATTATCTAAATACACTTAATGAAATAATCCCTATAACTAAACATAATTATTTTTAAACTTCTATAGTAAAATAGATTAGAGAACAATTTTGCTTTGTGTTATCACCAAAAAAAAGTTTAACTTTTTTATTTAATTAGTTCGATTTTTAACACTATCATAATTGCCAAACAATTTCTTTTCCAATCAGGATTAGAAAAGAAATTGTTTAAATACGGGTTTAACACTATCATAATTCAGATTTAATAATATCAGTTGCCAATTTTAAAATTAAATTAATCGTTTACAATTAAATCTGTGCACAGCACGGACGCTAACCTAATTTAACTATTTACAGTGGATACATCATATTATAATATTAATAAACGTAAAAATTAATCGAAAAAATAGTTTTCAAAAGAAAGTATAGATGATTATATTTCTCATATATCATCCATTTTCTTCTCTTGCAACAAGAGTTTGGGTATCATGCTGAATCCGAGCTTGAAAGCAAATGAGAGTTTCAAACAAAGTTGGATCGAGTGCATTACGGAAATAATCAAGCTAGGGCTGGACAAAATATCCGTGAGATTCGCTTTGATTTGTTATCCATTTTGATCCCATCCGAAAAATTTGGATATCCGTAACTTCACAAAATAAAGCAAATATTAAAATTTAATATCCGTTTAAAACAAAACAAATCACAAATATTAAGATTTGATAAACGGATATCCGCTCCGCTCCGTAAATATATATATATATATATACAACATTTCATATATGGATTGTATAATAATTATATATGTATGTAAGTTTTATGAATTTTTATTCATTAAATTAATTATTTCAATATTGAAAACTAACAAATTAAGTATAAATTATTATTTTTAAAATAAAAAATGTCATTTTGGGTTATATTTTATATTTCTATTTATTTTTATAAAAATAATTAAAATTGTAACGGAGCGGATCGGATATCCGGCAAAAATCCGGATTTTAGTTCGGATATCCGGTTTGGTGCCGAACGGATACGGATCAGACAAGTGTTGATCTGAACGGAGCGGAGCGGATCATAGATATCCGCTTCGTGCCCACCCCTATAAGCACACGACCTCTCGCACTAAAATCAGACTTTGATGCAACCATCGATACGGAAACAATGAGTACTTTTTTTTTTCTATCAAACAAAGTATATTGAGCTTTGGTCATTTTAATCTTTTTTTTTTATTTTAACTTTGGTCATGTAATTTTCCACCAATACAAAATATCAAAACTATATAACTCATCATCTTCGCAATCGTCCATCAAATACTTTTTCAATTCGGATTCAGGTTGCGCATGTCCTTTACTTTCTTTGTATTTTTTGCACATCAAAGTTATCCAAAAACCTGAACATTAATTTGCTTACCATTGTTGTCATTTCATTTACTCAAAGCCACCAAACTGTCCGGAAAGAACAAAATGTTTTGAAAGGGAATTTTGGAATGAAAGAAAACATTATTAAAGTAATATTACATAGAAACATTATACAAAGAATCTCAAATTATAGAGTGGTTTACTAGAATGACCTTGTCAAGTAAAGATTTGGAGTAAAATGACCTCTATCTTTGAATATTATTAGAATGATCTTGAAATTTTTTTAATTACTGTGTTAACCTTATTTCATTTGAAGACAAAAAATGTATTTACGAAACTGCCATTAATGAAGCCGAAAATTTTTTCCGCCAAAATTAAATAAGTCTATCATTCTGTTACGGTAGACTTATTAAACGTCTGGTAGATTTATTACGGCGTACGCGATGGTAGACTTATTTATAGTTGTGGTAGATTTATAATATGTGGTAGACTTATTCGTAATACTAGTAGACTTAATTTTGGGATCGGTAGACTTATTTGTAGTAGTGGTAGATTTATAAAGTGGTCGGTAAACTTGTTACGGTGCAGGCAGTGGTAGACTTGTTTATAGTAGTGGTAGACTTATTGTAAATAGTGGTAGACTTATTGTAAGTTGTGGTAGGCTTATTGAGTAGTTACGGTAGACTTATGCGTTGTAGTGGTAGACTTATTTATAGTTGTGGTAAATTTATTTTTGAGTGGTAGACTTATTAGTGGTTGTGGTAGATTTATTGTTGTGATTGGTAGACTTATTGATGGTTCGTGCGATGGTAGACTTATTTATAGTTATGGTAGATTTATTTGTGAGTGATAGACTTATTAGTAGTAGTGGTAGACTTATTAATGGTTTGCGCGATGGTAGACTTGTTTATAGTAGTGATAGATTTATAAGATGTGGTAGAGTTATTTGTAGTACTGGTAGACTTAATTTTATGATAGGTAGATTTATTTGTAGTGATGGTAGATTTAATTTTTTGATTGATAGACTTATTGATGTTTAGCGATGGTAGACTTATTTATAGTAGTGGTAGATTTATAATATCTGATAGACTTATATTTAGTGGTGGTAAACTTAATTCTGGTTTCGCTCGATGGTAGACTTGTTTAAAGTTGTGGTAGATTTATTAAATTTGGTAGACTTATTTGTCTTTGTGTAGACTTATTAAATCTTTTCAGAGTTTAACTAGAATGACCTTACTTAATTATAGTTGTGATAGATTTATTTATAATAGTGGTAGATTTATAATATGTGGTAGACTTATTTGTAGTAGTGGTAGACATATAATATTTATTTATAGTAGTGGTAGATTTATTCAATGAAGGACAAAATCGTAATTTACCCTTCATCTTCTCCAACACACTCAAGCTTATGTCAAACCCTAACAATGGCGGCCAACTCATTTTTAGCTCGTTTTTGCTGTGTTTTAATTTGTTTTCAATTGGGTTTAGCCTAAAACTAGTAGATCTAACATCATATATCCATTTTCTAACAAAAAATCAAAAGATTTTGAGTTTTTTTTTCAACTTTTGATTTTTAGTTCAATTTTTACCTAAATCTCGGTGCTTCTGCAGCCTCCCCACCTTCGCTCAGCACGATCCGGTGCTTCCGCAGCCTCCGCGACGGTGGTTTTAAACAAATTTTTTATTTATTGGTTTAAAGAATTTCCAACGTATACATGTGGTGGTAGATTTATTGGGTAGTTATGATAGAATTATAAGTTTTTTTTTTTAGGTTTCAGGATGGCAGTTGCGTAAATAAAATAGATTATTAAAGTTTATTTGTCTTTTATCGAGTTGTGTCAAGTTACTAGATTTGACAATGTCATTCTAATAATTACCATACTTTCCAAAATCATTCTAGTAATTAACTCTAAATTATATATGATACAAAAACTCGAATAGCGCGGAATATTCCCTAGTTGTAACAAAGAGGGAAAATTGCTGTAAATAACCCACAAATTCATTTATATGTGACACCTAAACCCCACATCTTATATTTGCGAAAACTAACCCAAAGGGGTAGTGAAATTACAATTAGACTCCTTATGACCAAAGAAAAAAACGGATGTCCCAGTTACCATTTTACCCTTTACGAAGTCTACATTGTGAAATAGAAGTCGACATACGAAGTCTACATGCGAAGTCCACAAGAGAAGTTTACAAGAGAAGTCTACTAACTGATTATTTACAAAATTTAAATTTATAAATTAACAAAAATTATTTTGATTAAATATTTGTATTCATGATGAAAGTATAAACAATTGTGAAGTATTAAAAATAAAATTTCACAAAATTTCACAAAATTAACCAATAAAGACAAATTAGGTACATTCTATACTTTAGATATTTGTGTAGACTTCCCAGGGAAGTCTACTTACTGATTATTTACAAAATTTAAATTTATAAATTAACAAAAATTATTTTGATTAAATATTTGTATTCATGATGAAAGTATAAACAATTTTGAAGTATTAAAAATAAAATTTAACAAAATTTCACAATTGTAACCAATAAAGACAAATTAGGTACATTCTATACTTTAGATATTTGTGTAGACTTCCTTACCGATTATTTACAAAATTTAAATTTATAAATTAGCAAAAATTATTTTGATTAAATATTTGTATTCATGATGAAAGTATAAACAATTGTGAAGTATTAAAAATAAAATTTCACAAAATTTCACAAAATTAACCAATAAAGACAAATTAGGTTATACATTCATAATGAAATGAATACTAAACCCATATGTTTTGATATTTATGTATCTACATGTTGGTAGTTATTTTTTTTTATATTTATAGTTTCATGAGTTTATGTTGTAATGGCTTAGATTTAGGGATTTATATTTATGAATGTTACATTTGAAGGTATATATGTTATATTTCATCGAAAATAGTTGATGTATATAATCTGTAGACTTCTCCCGGAAGTCTACATTTAGGGTTTAGGGTTTAGGGAATCGTAGACTTCGTTTGTAGACTTCACAGTAAACCGGAAAATTTAACCTAACCGGATGTTTTTTACCTGCCTATATAAACTCAACCCTAATCGTTTTGTTAAAAAACTTTCACTCGCTCTTTTATGGTCGCCTCTCCTCCGTTGCTGCTGATTTTCGAAGGGGTAAGTATTTGTTCTTCATTGATTTATAACTCATCCTCCTTTCTTATATGTATTTTATATATCATGTTCATCTGTTTCTCACTTTTATGGTCTTCTTTATGGTTTGTTGCAGATCTGACTCTTGGAGGTCCTCATCTAGCCGGTAAACTTTATCTGACCCGCCATCTTTCTTTAACATGTCTTTTTGGTTTGTTGCAGATCTGACCCTTTAGGAGGTCCTCATATAGCCGGTAAACTTCGTCGTCCTCATATAGCCGGTAAAATTGACATTTGTTTCTCTCTGACTATTCCAGATCTAAGTCACACCTTTGTCACAATATGTAGTCTACAATGTAGACTTCTTTGGAAGTCTACAATGTAGACTTCTTTGGTTTACATTGTAGACTTCCAAAGAAGTCTACATTGTAGACTTCCAAAGAAGTCTACATTGTAGACTTGTTTTTCAATAGAATAGCACGAAAATGCATATTTATTGAATTATTGTTATATGGTCATTAGGGATGAGTCAATACAGCTACACACAACCGTCAAGTAGTTTCATAAGGAACGAGAGTTCAACTGCTCGACGTCGAGCGGGTAGAACCTCTGGTTTTCCCAACCGCTATTACTGCGGTTTAGTGCCAGTTCTCCAAACATCCACTACTGCCGATAATCCGGGTCGGAGATTCTATGGTTGTCATAACCATGCGGTAATGAATTTTGTAACTATTGTTTGTTTGTTATTGGCGTTTATATATAAATATATAATAGCAAAATCTTTTGTATAGGATGGTTTGTACCATATTTTCAAGTGGTGGGATGAGGCTATAATGGAAGAGGTTGAAGAGATGAAGATGGTGGTCGAACAACAAGCTGATTTATTTCGTTACTTCATAAGTAACGAGAGCCAGGCCCTAAGAGATTGTATTGATAAACCAACGATTCGGCGTTGCATTGAGAAAACAGACATAGAGCTAGCCCAACTGAAGGAGATGATTATTGAGACTCGTTACAGTTGCTTGGAGATGAGGAATGCGATGGTAGCGTGTATAATCCTCGTATGTGTGATCGGTTGTGTTTGTGTTTGCTTGACAAGATTTTAGTTTCTTTTTAATTAAAATACTGCGTTATTAAAAACAATTTTCGACGACCCTCTAATTTTGTATATTCGAGAGGGTTTAAACATGTACTGTATGGATTGGAATGGATGTAACATATTTAGGCTATTTGGTTCTCTTTTTCCCTTTTTTGGGTAGTAACATGCACTCACATTAGGTCGAAATTAAATTAAATTTAAATCAAATTAATAAAATAAATTAAGACGCAAACTCACATAATGGATACAATTTCAAATTAAATACTTATAAAGTTAATTAATTATATACGACACTTTTACTATGCTTAAGAAGTCTACATACGAAGTGTACAGTAGAAGTCTACATGTGAAGTCTACAATTACATAACCGAGGGAAAGATCTGTAGACTTCCCATGTAGACTTCCCATGTAGACTTCCCATGTAGACTTCGTTGATTTACCAAACCCATAAAACCGTTATCGGTTTACTATGACATGTTATAAAATTTTCTTGTAAACCGACGCAACTGTTCAGTTTATCCAACAGTTAGTTAACTGTTCCCTTAACCGTGGGTTAACTGTTCATTTACCCTACATAAATATCTGCTTTTTCTTTATTTTTTACCGACATTCTCCAACCGGGAAAACCATAGCCACCGCTGAGGCGCCACCGTCGTTCCTCTTCTTCACCGAAGGTACTCTCTTCATCTCTTCATCTCTTCTTCTCTTCTTCTATTGTTTCTCTATTCACTTCGTGTTCGTCGTTTCTATCTATCCCGTTTTCGCCTTAGTTAATCTTCATCTTCTCTTCCCAGATCTGGTTCATCTTTGCTGTGGAGTGAAGATGAACCAGATCTGGAAGGGAGATACAGACGAAAACGAAGAGGAAGATAAGTAGGGGAAAGATAGAAACGATGAGAGGGAGAGAAGAGAGATTTCCTTTGTCCATTTGAATGACAAAACTAACTTTATGTGTTTCACTCTCTCATCTAGGTCGGGTTACCGCTTGCTTCGCTACGAAATCAACTTATTCAACTTCTGTCAAAGGTTTGTTTCATTCTCTTTTTGTTTTACCGCTTGATTCGATACGAAATGTTTCCCTTTTTGTTTTACCGCTGGATTCGCTACGAAATCAACTTCTCCGGTAGACTACTGTTGCAGACTTCTCCGGGAGACTACTGTTGTAGACGTCTCATGTAGACTTCTGTTGCAGACTTCTCATGTAGACTTCTGTTCAGACTTCTCATGTAGACTTCTGTCACAGACTTCTCCTGTAGACTTCTCCTTCATTATCCTTCTGTCGCAGCCTTCTCATTCTTATTTAAATTGCAGATTATTGGTGTTTGCCGATGACGTCTCAGAACGAATTCCCGTTAAGGCTTTACACAAAAGACCAGGAACCTCTACCGCAAAAAAGCATAGGTTATTATGCAGGTGACTCAAGGCTGTTCGATGCTATGACAGCAGAAGATGGTCTACGTTCTGATGAATTTAGTGAGATATACCATTCTCCACTAGGTGTGTTCCTTAAGTTCCATTCTCTGAAATTTGGATGGGCATCCAGGCTGGTGCATCACTTGCTTAGTTTTCAGCTTGACCACAAGAAGCCGTATGAGATATGGACTCTCATCAATGCTGAACCGATTAGGTTTTCGCTTTATGAGTTTGAACATATCACTGGTTTAAACTGTGACTATACAGAGAATCTGGAATCTCCGGAAGTTGAGGTTAGCGATGATATGAAAGCATTCTGGGGTCTTCTAGGAGTTGATTTGGAGTCGGGTCCAAATATTAATGACTTGGTAGCAGCTTGTAACCGATGCCAAGATTGGTCTCGGGAGGATCGCATGAGGTTGGGATATCTCTGCATCTTTGCAGGTTATATTGAAGCTCGGAGAGAGACTACATCCACTCCGGTTAAGCTGGCTAGACTAGTTATGGATGAACAAGCTTTTCTGAACTACCCGTGGGGAAGAGTCGCTTTCCTGAATTTGATAAAGTCTGTGAAGGAGAAGGACGTGACGAAAAACTCCTATGTTATTGAGGGTTTTGTTCAAGTTCTCCAAGTTTGGTTGTATTGGGCTCTACCAGATTTTGGGTCTAAGTTTGGTTCGCCTCTACCCAAGTCACCAACTCCACCGCTACTTGCTTACCAAGGATCAAGAGGCCGTAAAAATTTCAAAGAGAATTTGGCGAAACAGGTATTTTCATAACTTTATTGGTGTAGACTTCTAGTACACTTATACTGTGGAATTATTGCGAAGACTGCTACTGTAAATCTCTTCCTGTGTAGATATCTTCCTGTGCAAATCTAATCCTGTGTAGACTTCCTGTGTAGACTTCCTGTGTAGACTTCCTGTATAGACTCCCTGTGTAGACTTCCTGTGTAGACTTCCTCTGTTCACTTCCTGTGTAGCTTCCTGTGTAGAATTCGGATTTCATTTGTAAACTTCTAAAGTGGACTTATCCTGGTTCTAATGAATTGTTATTTCTTTCCTTTTGTAGACCATTGTTGCGAACTTTGTTAGGATGGATACTATCGAAGAGATGAGTCCTCTTTGGGACGGTGATGTGGAAGATGAAATTGTTGACAACATTTTGAATGTATCGTTTGGTAAAGGCTGGAAGTGGAAAAACAGGCACTGGCCAGATATTGGGGTTAACAGCTACAAGCGTCCAGGTATTGAGTCCGATAGCAGGCTCTGGTTTTTCTGTTATTTTTAAAAGTATCTAACATTGTGACTTTTGCAACAGCTGTTGTGAAGGGTGAACCAGTCGCTTATGTGAAGTCTGAATCAGCATGTGTGAAGGCTGACCTTCACACAGACAGCCAAAGTCGGAAAAGGAAGCGGTCTAAGACCGATGATGAAGAAGGAGAGCCGATGTCATTTGTGCTCAAACTACAATCACACTTTGATAAGTGTTTTACGGGCTTGAGAACCATGATGATGGAAGGGTTGTCCAGGTGTGAGATGCAGATTAAAGACCTTGCTGATAAGGTGGATGCTATGGGGAAAGCCATGGTGAAAGGTGGAGTGAACGTGGATGTGCAATATGGAGAGGAAGAGGGAGAGGTAGTGAAAGAGGGAGATGGAGTGAAAGAGGGAAATGGAGAGAAAGAGGGAGAGGGAGAGAAAGGCCATGAGCAGGTGCAGTCCAATGTTGCTGCTCCACTCAATGTTTCTCCTCCACCAAATGTTGCTGCTGAGCATGTCAAAGGTAGTGCTCCTCCTACACCTCCATCACCCGCTGCTGATAAGAAAGGAGATGACGATGCTGTGAAGGACACCGTCAAACAAGTGATTTCTGATGTCCAAGTTAGTAAAAAATCCAAACCCAAACACCAAAAAAAAGTTATTGATAATACACGGAAAAGCGAGAGGCTTAGAGGAAAACTAGTAGAGAAGAAGTAGTATCATCATTTGTTTGATGTTTATTTGTGGATCTTGCTGTTATTCCAAGACTTGTTATTACATTGTTTTGTTTTTTAAGTGGTATGAAAGAACCTTGTGCTTTTTCATTTTTATTTAATTTTAAGTCTACTCAATTTGTAAGTTAATTGACTTTTAAAATGGAATATTGCAGAGTGAATTCGTTAAGGTTAAGGTGGAACGTGCTGAAGTTCAGAGTCAAAGAGTCCATCTTCCATGTGAGCCAAGTGTGGAGATTATTCCAAGGGTAGAACGAAAACCGGATTACATTCCAAATCAACAAGCGAAACAACAAAAGAAGAAGCAGGCTAACCAGATCTTGGCATGGGGCAAGAGTGAAAGGCTAAAGAGGCCTGCTGCAACACAGGTATCTCCTTATGAGCCCGCTGCTGCACAAAAGAAGGTTAGAATCAGAATTCCAACAGGAAGAGGATATGATCCTTTTGCCGTTGTGCAATTCCTGAAGGTTAAGAAAATGGATGATTGGCTCAGAAAACAACCGTAAGTATCTCTCTACTTGTACTACATTCTTTTTAAATTTGTAATAATATCTGAATTGTGGTTATTCTGAATTATGATCATGGACAGCGATTATGGGAAGATACAATCGAGCACAACCTCAGAATGGTTTTGGATTCTTCGGACCGAACGTGATTTTCTCAAAGATTCGGTAAGTAGACTTCATCAGTAGACTTCATATGTAGACTTCATCTGTAGACTTCATATGTAGACTTCATCTGTAGACTTTCATTATTGTTCTGTTTTTTTGTTCTGTCTTTGCTGACCTGGTATCTTACTATGTATTGCAGCACATGGATGCTGCATTAGCTCTACTGAGAGTTCGGCACAACGTTCATCCGGAGTGGTTTAGGAGTGAAAGAGTGTGCTTTGCTGAGTGCATGTTAACCATGATGTGGACTGCCAAGTACAAGGAGGAGTTTCTGCCTTCTTCTGCAAATGCAGATGGTGGTGGTAAACTCCTACCTGCTGGAGCGTTGGATTACCAAAAAGGTGATCTACCATCTTATGGCAGAACAAAGAAGCTCTGGGGTGTTGAAGTTGATGATATATACGTCCCATTGCATATCAAAGGCGATCATTGGGTGGCATTGTGGATAAATATCCCAATGAGACACATTGTTGTGTGGGATAGTATTTACAGTTACACATCTGATGCAGAAATTGCCGAGTTAGTGGAGCCTATATGCGTCATAATGCCTCATGTAATCCGGGATACATGCATGTTGGAGGACAGGTGGAAGCACACATATGAGCCATACACTCATGAGCGGGTTAAAGCCGGAGTACCACAGAACGTACAAAGTGGTGATTGTGGAGTGTACACTTTGAAGTATATCGAACTCCACGATCTTGGGCTTCCATTTAGTTCTTCGAGCTTGTGCGATGCCAACATTCTTGCTATTAGGGAAAAGCTTGCTGCTGAGATATTCGACGAGACGGAAATACGCGGTACTGAATTTCGGGACTATTCCGTCTTGGACCTATATGAATCCTAATATTGGTCCACCGAGGAATATGCTTTTGTAATCCCGCTTAACTTTTAGGATTCTTACTACTAACCTTTTTAGATGTAAGACAAACTCACATCCTTTATTATTTTGCTACTATTGCGGGATGTAACTATTATATTGTATGGCTAATGCCAAAACTCGTAGTGTTGGATGATAATATATTCAGTTATTTGCTTATTTAATTAGCTTTAAAATGATACATTACCAAGTTTTTCTTCCATCAGAAATACATAATAAAAATACTACTTTCAAACAAGATTATCAAGTTTTACACAGAAGCTCATTCAACAAGAAAAATGGAATTATCAACTTCACATCGGCTTCTTCTTCCGTAGACTTCACATGTAGACTTATCTAGTAGACTTCGCCGGTAGACTTCCACCGGGCAGTTGCTGCTAAAGATGGTACTGGGCAGTTGCTGCTGAGCTATTAAGTAACACAATTCGGCTTCGTATGTCCTCCTTGCTTGCACTTTGAACAATTGTATTGATTGTGAAGCTTCCGCGGTTTTGTGGCTTTCATCTTCGCGATTTCTAGCCAAGTTTGCCACCTCGACTTCTTCTTTCTACCAGCACGAGGCCTAACATCGGGAGGGAGACATGACGCTGTTCCACTTCCTTGTAAGGCGTCATTTGCGTGATAAATGTTTTGCGAGTATGCGGCATACAAATAATCCCTCCCATAGGACGGGCAGACAGCAGTAGAGACATGTTGACGAGCCGATGCCAACGCCGCGATAGCATGGGAGCAAGGTATCTTCTCAGTATAAAAGACACCGCAAGAACATTTTTTATTTCCCAAATGAACAAGAGCTTCTCGTGCTCCTCCCTTGACATGAAATTCCCATTCATTGATTTTCTCCACCGTCATTCTGGACGCGTAATCTTCACGAATGGCCAACAAAGTTTCAACTCCTCGGCTGTGGTGTGTTGTTAGACTCAATGCATCTTCTCGCCTTTTAGAAAACCACCTTCCTAACTTCTCCCGGATAAATTCCAAAAGGAATGCTATGGGAAATCCTTTCGCCTTTTTAATTGCTGCATTGATAGATTCGGCAATATTGGTCGTTTTTATGTTGTACCTATCTCCCTCGAAGTGAACACGTGACCATAGCTTCGGGTCTGCTTCCTCCAAATAGACTGCAAGTTCGGGCTTCACGCTACGGATCGAAA
The DNA here is from genome assembly GCA_964056655.1 of Arabis hirsuta. Lineage (NCBI taxonomy): Eukaryota > Viridiplantae > Streptophyta > Magnoliopsida > Brassicales > Brassicaceae > Arabis > Arabis hirsuta. The sequence goes on along the minus strand of OZ053302.1, from coordinate 24,275,427 downwards.
CCATGTATCTGTCATAATCTTCTTCCGTATAGGCATATGCAGCGCCTTTGACCAAGTACATTAGATGTTTCCCCTTATATTTCGTGACAATGTTACATTGAAGATGATAGTAACATATACCACGTGTTGCCCAAGGGAAAACCGTGTCGCACGCCTTCTTAATAGACAAGTGTCTGTCAGAAACTATCACAAGAGGATATTGATCTGAGATACAACCGCGGAGTTTTGTAAAAAACCATTCCCATGAAGCATCATTCTCACTATCAACAATTCCGAAAGCCAAAGGAAATATCTGAAAATTACCGTCTTGTGCGGCTGCCACTAGCAAAACCCCTTCGTATTTACCCGTCAAATGAGTCCCATCCACAACAATCACACGTCTAAGATACTGAAAACCAGTTATGGAGGCTCCGAATGCTATAAATAGATATTTAAATCGATTCATAGCATCAAGCTCAATATCCGTAACTGTTCCGGGGTTGGCTTTCTCGAGTAGGTGCAAATAAGAAGGTAATTTCTCATATCCATCTTCCGCTGTTCCTCTAACCAATTGTTGGGCACACCTCAGCGATCTATATGAAGTAAAATAATCGATATTCATACCAAACATCTTCTTCATTGAGTCTTTGATGTGTTCCGGCGTAATTCCATTGATAATTCCAACGCGGTCAATAAATAACTTTCCAATATATTTGGGAGTAGCATTCCGACGGTGCGAAACTCGGTCCGATAATGATCATGTATGGACTTTCGAGTACTTCGTCACCCAAAATCGGTTTGGTTCATTTGTGACAATCGCTCTGAGCCTCCACTTGCATTCTTTCACAATACAAGTAGCCACGAACATTTTTTTTGATGACTTATACACCTTGAATGCAAATCTTGACTTGATCGCCGTCAGTCGCAATGCTGAGACCAACTCTTCTTTGGTAGCAAAACTCTGTTTGACAAATATATTATCAGACCATGTCATATTTGGTATTGATCCTCCTTGGCCACCAATGAAATCAAATGAGATGTCATCTTCATCCTCATCTTTGACTTTTCCAAATAGACTGTAGTCCTCATCAACAGCATCTTCAGTTTTAATACCATCATCTCCATTCCCATCATCATCCAAATTACCACCAACACCGGCATCCTCATCAACATGCTCATCTTCTTCAGCATCTTCATCCTTGAATTCCCCTTCATTTTCGTCTACACCTTCATCTTCATAGTTGCCGTCATTGTCATCCTCATCCTCATCACTAGCTTTATCCTCGTCGAAGTGACATGAGACACAAATGCGTATAACATGCGTTTTACCTAGCTCGATCAAATTCCGGACTTGTCTATCATATGCAACATGTATAGGCGGTGTATCCGGATCCATCTGTCCCAATATTGACTCGGGTAACGAATAAGTGATCTCCACCAACTCTGTTTTTTTGCCTAACATATATTCATCTTGAACCATTTCAACAAGTTCCGCATGAGTAGAACCATCATGCAAGAAGAACAATCTCCCTCCTCTCTCATTATCAACCGCAAATTGCCATGACGTATCTTCCTTAAACCATTCTCCATAAACAGCCAGAAACTGAACCATTATCTGTGGACAAAGAGACAAAAAAACACATTAGATATCGTTATTGGAAGTCTACAGGAGAAGTCTACATAATATGAGCTACATACCAATCAAACAAGAAAATTAATTTATAAAATATAGACTATACATTTGAATACCAAATTTTTATACATTAAAACACCATAATTTACATGCATTTAGAAAAAACAAAAACCACAAAATTCATTACCAATTAATTATAAAAAATTAATTACTGAAATCGTACATGTAGACTTCCCGTGGACGTCTACATAGTAGACTTCCCGTGGAAGTCTACAAATATGATAATAAAAAAAGAAAATTAAGTTAAAGCGAATCTATCAAACATATACATGTCAAACTTATACACATAAAAACACAATAATTAACACGCATTTACAAAAATTAAAAAGCTCAAAATTCATTACTAATGAACTATAAAAGCACTATTACTGAAAATCAGAATGTAGTCTTCCTTGGGAAGTCTACTTAGGAAGTCTACATGAGAAGTCTACAAATATGAGCTAGATACCAATTAAACAAGAAAATTAATTTATAAATTATATATTATACATTTGCATACAAAATTTTTATACAATTTAACACCAGAATTAACACACATTTAGAAAAAACAAAAACAACAGAATTCATTACTAATTAATTAAAAATAATTAATTACTGAAAATCGAAAATGTAGACTTCCGTGGACGTCTACACAAAAATATCTCCGTAGACTTCGTTTGTAGACTTCGTCTGACGTGGGAGGTTAATTTTGACATTGACTAAAGTTTTGACTTTCGTGTAGACTTCGTTTGTAGACTTCGTCAGACGTGGCAGGTTAGTTTTGACATTGACTTAAGTTTTGACTTTAAAGTAGACTTCGTTTGTAGACTTCGTCTGACGTGGAAGGTTAGTTTTGCAATTGACTTAAGTATGACTTTTGAAAGAAGTCTACAAACGAAGTCTACATAACAAGTAGACTTCGCAAAGAAGTCTACATGGGATGTAGACTTCGTTTGTAGACTTCGTCTGACGTGGCAGGTTAGTTTTGCAATTGACTTAAGGTTTGACTTCAAAGTAGACTTCGTTTGTAGACTTTATCTGACGTGGCAGGTTAGTTTTGACATATTTTCTAAAAAAGAGTTTAGTTTTGGGTTTGACCAAACAATTAATTAAATTAAATAGAAGTCTACAAACGAAGTCTACGTGTGAAGTCTACAAACGAAGTCTACTTTTCCGTGGTCAAATTTCTGAGATTTTAGTCAATGTCAATACTAACCTGCCACGTCAGACGAAGTCTACTTTGAACGTCTTCAAACAAAGTCAAAGTCCAGTCAATTGCAAAACTAACCTGCCATGTCAGACGAAGTCTACTAAAATTTTGTAGACTTCTGCTCTAAAAAGTCAAAGTTTTAGTCAATGTCAAAACTAACCTACTTTATGTAGACTTCGACAGGAAGTCTACAAACGTGTTTTTTTGTTTCCAAATGATAACGTGTAGACTTCCGTGGAAGTCTACATTGAAAATTTTCAAAAAAAGTCAATGTCAAAACTAACCTATCCGTTGACTTGTAGACTTCCATGGAAGTCTACATTCGCAAATGAGATCTGAAAAATCAAAAAATTCAACTAAGTTTACCTTTTTTCGCCGCGAAAGCTCGTTTTTAGCTTCTTCAACCACCTCTAACTTTGAATCTCACTGATAACAAAGAACCCAAGTCCTTGTTATGCAAGAACCATCGAAAATCGGTGTGTTTATAAACGAAATGGTTTGTTGAGAGTTTATTTGATGCAATTCGTGAGGAAAAGGAAGAGAATAGGTAATAAGATGAGATATTGAGCATTTACACTTAAAAAAAAAACGGTTGGGATGCATTTAGAGCTCAAAATCGGTTGTTCATGGTGGTTGGCAAAATTGAACAAGATGGCATTTTCGTAAATATTTTGAGATCTTTTGGTTTTTGTGTATTTTCCAATATTTCCGAAATTAAAAAAAAAAAAAAATTAGAATATAATGGCATTTTCGTGAATAAGTGGTGAGGAGAAAGATAAAAAAGGGAGAAAGTGGCAAAATAAGAGAGAGGAGATATAGGGGTATAGGTTTGACATTGACCACAAATTGTGGGTTATCTGTGCAACTATCCCTAACAAATAAGTGTTTTCACTTTTTTTAGCCTCCACTTAGGTTCATTTGCCACTCATTAATTTTTTTTGTCTTATCAACTGAATCTACCTTTGAGAAAACTGAATCAACTTTGATACCGTTTCATCCTTTTTCCATTTATATGTTATCAAACTCTATCATAGTTGAATTTTTAACTCTGGATGATTTTATATTAACATAAAACATAACATGTACAAAAGTAATGAGTTGTTATGACAAAGGATTACAAGAATTACAAAAGATTATTGTTGTGGTCTAGTTATCTTTATTATTTATCTGCTTTGAAATTGTTAAATGGTTGACAATAAATTTCTTGTTTTCGATAATATTTACCCCATCTTCTATGTATGTGGAAAGAAGATTATTAGTTAGTATATTTTTTAATGCATAATTAGTCCAATACTTATTTCGAACCTATCAAGAAACAAATGTCATTGCAGCTAAGAGCATGTTTATTGCTAACCCTCATTGAGGTTCAATAACAATATTTTAAGATTAAATTTATTAGTTGTTTAAGTATTGACACTCAATTAGATTTTTATGATTTTGGTGTGTTTATTGGTGAACCTCTAAAGATTTTTATGATTTTAGTCTTTGAACAATTATTCAAGCATGGATTGAGAAACAGAAACAGAGAGAGAGAGACTTGACTCAACTGGATCGGATTTCACCGAAGTCGTCACAGACATAGAAGAGACGGTGAAGAGATCGATCACGCCGCCTCGCCTCCATCGCCGTGAGAGAGAGAGAGACAGGTTGAAGAGATCGCCCTTGCTGCGACGAAGAGAAACGCAGGCGAAGAGAAACGCCGGCGAAGAAGAGATCGCGACGCCCTCGGCGAAATCGCCTTTCGCATCTTTTGGAGGAGAGAAAATTGTTTTCCTTCGTGCCTCACTCAAAACACAAGGGTCCAGTAAAACTCCTACACGTGGCCTCTTTGAGCCTGATTAAAAGGTTCTGTATACTGAACCTTTTCAACAAAGTTCAACGAATATTAGCCCAAGTTTATTATATTTTATTGCCAAAAGCCCAATGAACCCTCTAAAGTATCTGCAATAAACTTGGTCTAATGTTTAAAGATGCTTAACACATATAACAATGCGTGAACTTTTGTTTCAACTGATGTGACAGTAGCTGCAATATTACGTTAATTTCATATTACAACACTATTTTGATTATTCAGACATGGGATCTAAGTTATGCCTATACGTTTGTTTGCATTCAACCAAGAGGCACAAAAAAAAACAAATACACTTGCTTGGTACAGATGATACATGGGTTCCTTAATTTATTTCACAAACTACTAATTCATGTATGTTTTCTTTATTTGTTGAGTGAATCGTTGTTAAATATTGGATACCATTTTCATATTATTAAAATACAATTAAAGTGGTAAAATACATACAAAAATGTTATAACTTAAATCCCTAGCAAGGTGGAGCTGAGGCAGAAGAATCTCTTCAGTGTGAGCGACTGCAAAATGTACTGGCAGAGCAGTGGAGAGTATCTCGCTGTCAAGGTTGATCGATACACAAAAACAAAGAAGAGTACGTACTCTGGATTTGAGATTTTCTGTATCAAAGAAAGGGATATTCCCATCGAGGTTCTTGAGCTGGACAACAAGAACGACAAGATCATTGCTTTTGCGTGGGAGCCCAAGGGTCATAGGTTTGCTGTGATTCATGGTGACCAAGCAAGACCTGATGTCAGTTTCTACTCAATGAAGTGTTGAGAATGTCCTGAAATCATTTGTACTTTATTTTTATTATAGTTGAAATGTCGAGGTTAGACAATCGTATCATATTAGGTGGTTATAATGTTTTGCTAGAAACCACTTATAGCTTATGGGCCTGAAAGCCTATTGCTAATATCATACGATCCTACAGGGTCACACACCTAAACAAACTGGATTATTATGTAATTGGGCCTAATTAGATTAGACCAATTAATATTAGGTTTTTTCATATAATTAATATATATATATATATATATATGTATATATTGGAAAAATAAAATAACCCATTAAAATGGTAATTCTTTCTCGTACACACATATTCCTTATGTGATAAGGAATTACTTGATACATAAGTAATTGAGTCTTAATTGCCTTCATGTGATAATGGAAATAATCAATCCTTATAAGAAGGAGAGACATGAGACGTGAAGGAGACAAGAACAAGACAAGAATCAATTCTCTTGTCAGAAAAGAAACCCTAAGAAATAAAAGTTCTTGTGAAGAACGTTTGTGATCGGATCTCAACGGCGCTAGTACCCCGTATCGAATCCAGTTTGAGTGAGTGTGGATACCAGTAGAGGCACGACACTTGGAGTGCTAGGCAACCTCAAATCATTCAAATTCATCTTTCCGCTGCAAGAATATCCATGTATATTCGAAACCATATAACCTAGATCTAATTTAGTGTTTACACGAATCCTGTAAATTAAATTCTAAATTGATATTTATAAATAGTTATAAATTGCCCATGAATTCCAACATGAAGACCGCACAAAACACTGGAAGGGTTTCAAAGCTCGGTACTTTGAAGGCCAAACAAGCCAATGCCCTCTTCTGTCACCGACAGGCAAGTACATAATTCTTGCTGGTTTGCAAGGTTTCAATGGCCCGCTTGAATTTTTCAACGTGGATGAGCTCGAGACAATGGCCACAGCTGAACACTTCATGGCCACGGATATCGAATGGGACCCAACGGGAAGATACTAGAACTAAACCTGTCCATTGGTGGTTTCTCTCTATTCCAATTTTGCAAAAAGTGTATAATGTTCCTTGCATTTTTTATTTCAAAAGGTACGTTGCAACAGCAGTGACATCAGTCCATGAGATGGAGAATGGTTTCAGCATATGGTCTTTCAACGGGAATTTGCTTTACCGGATACTGAAGGATCATTTCTTCAAGGTATGTAACAAAAAAAAAATTGGTCTCTAACTAACATGATCCATGGTGATGTGTTATAAAACAGTGTAATTTTGGATGGTTACAGTTGGCATGGCGCCCAAGACCGCCATCATTCTTGTCTGCAGAGAAGGAAGAAGAGATTGCAAAGAACCTGAAAAAGTATAGTAAGAAGTATGAGGTAGAAGATCAGGACGTGTCGTTGCAGCTGACTGAACAAGACAAAGAGAAGAGGAATGCATTGAATGAAGAATGGGAGAAATGGGTGATGCAGTGGAAGTCTCTGCATGAAGAGGAGAAACTCGAGAGGCAAAATCTTCGGGATGGTGAAGTCAGTGATGAGGAAGAAGAAGATGAGTATGAAGCCAAAGAAGTTGAGTTTGAGGATCTTATTGATGTCACTGAGGAAATCGTCTTTTCCTACTGATTATGCTCAAGAATAAATGCAAGTTTCTCACTTCAGTGTTTTTCTTTTCTTAGGTCTCCTTCGGATCTCTTAGACGTGAAATGATTTTGTTTTCTTATATTCCCTAAATTTTGAAGAGATTTTCAATTTTGGTTCATTGGATATTATGCATCTTATCGACTTCAACTTGCATTTTTTGTTTCTTAATTGCAAACTTGAAAATTTTGTTAGTGATTCAAGAAAGTGATCTGAGTCAGACTCAAAAGAGTTGATTGAGGTCTTCAAGGGGGAGAAAGAAATGCCAATGCTACAACCGGTTAATGTGGACATCAAAAGATTGACATCGAGGATCGGAGACTTCGGTATTCTCTCCAAGAAGTGGTAATAAGGCGGCATATAGAGTAACGAAGGAGATTTTTTCATTTTCGAATTATGTCCCTAAGGTGTACTCTATAGTGCCAAATTGGTGAAAGACAATTATTGAGACGGATAAGCCTGAGTTGTAAGAATCTTTGGTTAATGAATGAGTAGTGTTGAGCTAAAAAAAATTAAAAATAAATAGCCACCAATGAATACCGAATTTCTTATAAATATTTTTTTTGTTTTTGGTTACTATTGATCATAAAAGATCCAACCACTGTTGTGGAACACGACGAACATGCATTTAGGGTGACATTGGCATAGTTGTCTCCATAAAAATTTTACTAGAAATCCATGGAATAAATTTACTTTGCGTTACATGTTCTTTTGGAAAATAAATTACAAGACTATCACCAACCAAAATTGATAAAAGCACCAAAGTTCTATGAAAGATTTTTTTTTCCGACCGTGTGATAAACTTACTTTCTATCGATCAATTATCTAATCAGGTGGTGACAAGTTTACAAACGAAACTTTAATATTAATTAAGTGGGCACAATTCGTAAATCTATCGATTTTAAAATTAAGGATGTACGAGATAAAAAAAATATTTATGAACGAATTTAAACCAGTATTTGTAGACTAATACATAAATTATGTGAACATTTTTCTTTTTTTTGTCAACAGTGAACATTTTTCTATTTTGTGGTTTTAGTTGATGAATTGAGATGGTCACATATTTGTCGATTATCAATTCAAAATATAGTATCTCCAAAACTGAAAATTCAAATCTCTAATCACAAACGTACAAAGATAACCACAAAGAATTTTGAAAATATAAATTGGTTACAATTCTTAAATCACAATGATTATACGGTACATTGAAACGCATACTAGTGATTTTCTTACAGCATATTTTGTCAATTGTCATGAGATCTCTTGTAGATAATAAAGAGAGTAAAGTATTTCATGGAAGAGAAATATGTGATCTTTTAAAATCAAAAGTAGCAATGAATACTGTTATCAATGATATCTTTCATTAGATCAATTGATTTGTAAGTGTTCAAGTGGTCCACGTAAACCGAGAATATAATAAAAATTGCTAATAAACTTGCCTATATAAATCAATGTTTAATTTGATTTTAAATCATTGATTTGAAGCTTAACTTTAAACAAAACCAATGATTTGAAGCTTAACTTTAAACAAAACCTATACTCATAATTTCTGAAGCTTTTGCGGTGGAGGAAGAAAGAATTAGCAATTGAAATATTTCAAACTCCGAATTAGCTATTGAAATATTTCAAACTCCAACTTAATATGAGGGTTTCAGTTTGAAAGCACGTGAGATTACGAAAACTTGAAAGATACGCAAATATAATTATTAATGAATTAGTTTCAAATTCAATATAGCCCACAATTTGTACGAAGAGCGATCGTCTCTCTCCTTGAACAGAGCCCCTTTTCCAAAACCCTAATCAGCCAAATTCAACCCACGAATTTCAATCACCCATGGCAGAGAAAGTTCCAGCAACATCATCTTTCACTCCTCAACCCTAATTTCTCACGGTCGCTCCGTCTTCCCCGTGAAATTCTCGCTTCCGCCTCCGCGGACAAGAAGATAATCCGCAATTACGCTATCAATTTCGACGCGGATTTGATCTCCGATCCCGTACGAGTGTTCACCGGCCACGAGAACAGCATTTCCGTTGTTATCTTCTCTCAGCCGCGAGGTTTATCGCCTCACCGGATTACGCCTTCAATCCTCAATCCAGTATGATTGACTCTGTTTCCTTGGACGAAACTCTTCAGATCTGGGATGCGAAAACCAAAAAGTTCTTCCCGCCGTGGATTTGGGTCTCTCATTGTTTCGATTAGCCACAGTGGCTTGTGCCGCATATGTGATACAGGGAAGGGAGTGGACATTGTGTGAAAACCCTAATCAACGATGAGAATCTTCCTCTTTCCTTCGTTAGATTCTCTCCCAACACGCTGGTGAGTCCTTCTCCTTCCATTGCCTCTCCATCCAATGCTTTTGTAACGCTCGGTGGTAATATCTTGTTGAATATCTTCTTGTTCTATACATGAAGATTTTGGTAGAACGTGCTAACTTAGATTCTTGATTGCGTGTCGAGAGAAAGTTGATGTAGGAGTAGTCATCCAAGCTAAGTTTGCAACATTGTTTTTTGTTCAAGGATACCTCTATGGAATGAGAAAAGGTTGGTAGCTTTAGTACAGTTCCTTATATTTGGTGTCATGTCAAATTGACTTTCATCTGACTTATAGAAAGTTATTTCGAAATGATATACAATAGAATTTCTTTTCGAATAGATGTGATAACTATTCTGGCTTTTCGAAAGTACTTGCTTTTAGGCTGCAATATCTCTTTATTGGTTTACTCATTCATTTGGTTTTTTTTCCTAATGCAGGTTTCTTGCCTTGACATCAAGAGAAGCTGGCTTCACAAACAGATAAGACAATTCAAGCTATTGGATTACACACCAATATTCAGGCACATGCATGCATCTGTGGGAAGAGCGTTGGAGAGGACATCTGGACGCTAGAGCATGGTGTCCATGTTGTGTCTTGGTCACCAGGTCATGTCTATGACATGATAAAAAGGAGAAGTCTATGTCCCAGAGCTATTAAACTTCTGATTCTTGATGAATCATATGAAATGCTGAGCAGATGGTTCAAGGAACAATTCTATGATGTTTACAGATATCTTGCACTCAATCTTCAGGTCTGATTTCACTGCTTTGTTGCTTAACTCAGTTTTTTTTCTTCCTGTTATTGCATTTGCGTTCTTAGAATCTTATTTGATGGATTGGCTGCTTATACTCTGTAGAATTTTAATTTGTTAAAGGACCTTTTAGCCCACTGTTGAGTTGCTTGAATGTTCCATGTGGTTATTAGGTTTGAATATTAATTGTATTATGACTAGCTGAATTCCATTATATAATATTTCTAACCTAATAACCTATGATGATAGGTTTGCCTGGTTTCTGCAACTCTTCCTCACAAGATTTTGGAGATGAAATCCAAGCCTATGAACGAACCAGTGAAGTTTCTTTTGAAGCGTGATGTGTTGACTCTTAAAAGTACGCTTTTTCCTCTGCATCTGTACGCTTGTTGATGTTTTCTTTTTTGCAGCTGGGTGTCTATATATCTCTGACTAACGTTTGTGGAAATCCTATTAGGGAATTTAACAATTTTTTTGTTGCTCTTGAGGAGTGGAAATTTGACACTCTGTGATCCTTATAAACTTATAATTTGTCGGAGCTGAATTAGGGGTTGTTTGGTTCATTTCGCGTGGGATAAAGTTCAATTTCAAATCTTTAATTTTTGTGAAGGCTTGCATGTTTGATCGTAATTTCTTAAGGGCTTTGATTGTTAGATATTGTTACTCTCTGAATGTTATCTTGACTACGGATTGTCTTAGATTGCATTTCAAGCAATATGCACATAGAATTATGGTCTCCTGCACTCTCATCTACGATGGTGTCATTATACATTATTGATCATCGTTGTGAGTAGGAATATTAAGTTTCTTGTTACACTAGATTCTACTATTTTAGCTTTTGTGGTCCTTTGCTTTCAGAGTTCAGTAATAAAGGTGTTTTTCTACATTGCAGGTGCCTCTTTATTAAAAATCCCCAGTTAATACCAAGCAAAGGATGCTGATAACATGTACGATGTAGATGATGAAACAGAAGAGTTAGGCGAAGAGTTTTGTGGGGACAGATTTATCAGATCACTCTGTGAGTATGCCTATAAGAAGGCTAATGTAAATTGGTTTCTGCATTTTTTAAATGCATGTATTGAATGTATAGCTAAAATTGGTTCATAAGTCTTTTTGTTTGTTTGCAACTTGTGTGGGTTCTTTGATTTCAGAATAATAAAATAACTGATCAACCCCGGAAAGGGAAAAACATCCAGGGGATTCCGTGGGACAAGCTTAGTATTACGAGAGAGAAATTCAGACAAACTACACAGAACAGTACAATGATAAAAATGTACCTGATTCTGCAGAATCCTCAGGGAAAGTAAGTCTTCCATTTTTCTGACCCTTAAGCTGTTGTTTACTTGTTTCACTTATATTGGTTTCAACTGTTACATATCATTTTCTTGATGACTACAGGATTGCATGGCTATCAAATCAATTATCCTTCATTTCCAGGTTCTCATCGAACCATAGCTATTTTTTTCATTGAAAGTTCTTTTTGTTAACTCATTCTGTATTGTCATGTGTTTGATTCTCCATCATTTTAATTTTGAAAGTCGTTTTCCAATGAAAGGTTTGTTTTTCCAGTAAAGTTTCCATCAATATTAAATGCAATCTTTAGAGAAAGTAAAATCACCGCGCCACATTCATTTTCTAGCTTTTCCCAATTTCTCCTTTGTTGCAGAACTGAAAGATATGATAAATCTGGAAATACTTGATCTGAGATAGATAGCTATTTGAATGGCTCTCTTCTGGGGCAAGGTATCAGTTTTAAAGTATTTTGGTCATTTATATATGTAAATCAACATTTAACATTCACAGTATCTCTAGATCTGCATGGATTATGTAGAGATAATCAACATCAAGCCTTCACATGTAGATATTTGTCCTTGCTTAGACATTGATGAAAAATACAGATATAGTTTTATACCATCTAACATTTCTTTTATTTTTTTTATATGTGACACAGAGCATAAGCTCAAAGCTCTGGATCTAAGTGATAATAAGTTTTTTGGCTCACTAGAAGCGCGAGGTAAGTAACAGTACAGTTTGTTTCGTTATGGTTGTATCCATCTCAATCTCATTTTCAATTCTGTTAATGAAGCAGGTCAATAGGATTCTCACTTGTTCTAACCTCATTCAACTTAATCTTACCCACATGTTCAATAGGATCATTAAGTAGCAATTATTCTGAGACAGTGAAAGCACTATTATCTCCCCATATTCTAGAAGACAATTGCTTTAGGATTGTATGTTATGTATCTTTCTTGCAGCAGCAATTCTATTCATGGTGCGTTGCAGTATGCAACTCATTATGACTTCTGTATGTATCAATTGGCAACATTCACTTGTTAGTTGGTACTAGCCAATAGCGTGTAGATGTTTTTACTTTATATATTGGCGTACTATATTCAATAGGTTTTTTATCTATATGTTTGGCGCATTTTATTTAATAGGAATAGTCCTTTCTTGTTAGTCATTCAAAGGACATCTAATTATCGTTTTCTTTGTATTGTAGTTGAGGAGTTTGACACCTGGATCTGCTTTCAGGGAATTAATCAACTTTTTGTTGTTGCTGTGTTCTGCTACAAAACGAAAGGTAATCTTGGAGCTTCTTAATTTAAGAAACTGAATCTGCTGTTTATTTGTTGTATGTGATCTAGTATCTCATTTTGTTAAAACTAAGCTTTTAGGACTACTATCTTAACTTGATTTGGCCTCTTTTGATGAGCTCGTTTGTTTGGTTTTTTTGGTTCCAGAAGTTAATGTTGATGCTGACTTGGGCTTTTGAATCAAGGTACATTTTATTGTCTTCGTCGTCTTTTTATTTTATGTTAAATTGATTTTCTTGATTTGCTTCCGCTACTAACCCAAAGAGATCAAAAAACAGACACTCAATTCATAGTGCTCTGCTAGATTCTTTTTGGGGATATTGTCCCGTCGAGTTTGGACCCGATAGAAGCTTAAACCATTACCCTAGCAAAATTATGAATTGCTAGGGGATGGAAAGTATGACCGTGAGTGAAACTTTGTCTTTAGACATAGACTATCGTACGAGAATACCGACCTTTTATGACCTACGACTTAAAAAAAAAGTCTTAGCTATGTCCGATTTCGGTCGGTTTTTGACAAATGTACCATTGGCTTGACCCAAATATTCAGATATGAGAATTCCAACCGAATATTGAGAAATGTACCCACGACTTGATCCATATATTCAGACAATAAAAGTCTGACCGGATTTCGACAAATGTACCCTCGGCTTGATCCAAATATTCAAATAAGAGAATTCCGCCCGGATTTTGACATATGTACCCACGACTTGACTCAAATATTCATACAAGAGATTTCCGGCCGGATTTCGACAAATGTACCCACGGCTTGACTCAGATAGTTAGATAAGAGAATTTCGGTCGGATTTCGACAAATGTACCCATGGCTTGACTCAAATATTCAAACAATCGAATTCCGGCCGGATTTCGACAAATGTACCCTCGGCTTGACTTAGGGAATTCCATCCGGATTTCAACACATGTACCCACGGCTTGACTTAGATATTCAGACAAGAGAATTCCGGCCGGATTTCGACAAATGTACCCACGGCTTGACCTAAATATTCAAAAATGAGAATTCCGGCCGAATTTCGACAAATGTACCAACAGCTTAGCCTATATATTTAGACAAGAGAATTCCGGCCGGATTTCGACTTATGTACCCAAGGCTTGACTCAGATATTCATACAAGAGAATTCTGGCCGGATTTCAAGATATATTCCCACGGCTTGACTCTGATATTCAGACAAGAGAATTCCGGTCGAATTTCGACAAATGTACCCTCGGCTTGACTCAGATATTCAAACAAGAGAATTTCGGCCGGATTTCGACAAATGTACCCACAGCTTGACTCAGATATTCAGACAAGAGAATTTCGGTCGGATTTCGACAAATGTACCCACAGCTTGACTCAGATATTTAGACAAGAGAATTCCGGCCAGATTTTGACAAATGCACCCTCGGCTTGACCCAAATATGCAATCAAGAGAATTCCGGCGGATTTCGACATATGTACCCACGGTTGACCCAAGTATTCAAACATGAGAATTTCGGCCAAATTTTGACAAATATACCCACGGTTTGACCCATATATTCAGACAATAAAAGTCTGACCGGATTTCGACAAATGTACTCTCGGCTTGACCCAAATATTCAAACAAGAGAATTCCTGCCGGATTTCGACATATGTACCCACAATTTGACTCAGATATTCAGAAAAGAAAATTTCGGCCGGATTTCGACATATGTACCCACGACTTGACTAAGATAGATAAGAGAATTTCGACCGGATTTCGACAAATGTACCCATGGCTTGACTCATATATTCAAACAAGAGAATTTTGGCCGGATTTCGACAAATGTACCCTCGACTTGATCCAAACATTCAAAGAAGAGAATTCTGGCCGGATTTCAACATATGTACCCACGGCTTGACTCAGTTTGTCAGACAAGAGAATTCCGGCCGGATTTCGACAAATGTACCCTCGGCTTGATCCAAACATTCAAAGAAGAGAAATCCGGCCGAATTTCAACATATGTACCCACGGCTTGACTCAGTTTTTGTCAGACAAGAGAATTCTGGCCGGATTTCGACAAATGTACCCACGGCTTGACTCATATAGTAAGAGAAGAGAATTCCGGCCGGAGTTCGACATATGTACCTACTACTTGACTCAAATAGTCAGACAAAAGAATTCCAGCCGGATTTCGACAAATGTACCCACGACTTGACTCAGATAGCCAGACAAGAGAATTTCGGCTGGATTTTGACAAATGTGCCCAACTCAGGTAGTCAGAAAAGAGAATTCGGGCCAGATTTTGACAAATGCACCCACGGTTTGACTCAGATATTCAGACAAGAGAATTTCAGCCGGTTTTCGACAAATGTACCCATGGCTTGACTCGTATATTCAAACAAAAGAATTTCGGTCGGATTTCGACAAATGTACCCTCGGCTTGATCCAAACATTGAAAGAAGAGAATTCTGGCCAGATTTCAACATATGTACCCACGGCTTGACTCAGTTTGTCAGACAAGAGAATTCCGGCCAGATTTCGACAAATGTACCCACGGCTTGACCCAAATATTCAAACATGAGAATTTCGGTCGAATTTCGACAAATGTACCCACAGCTTGACCCATATATTCAGACAAAATAATTCCAGTCGGATTGCGGCAAATGTACCCACGGCTTGACTCTGATATTCAAACAAGAGAATATCGGCCGGATTTCGACAAATGTACCCTCGGCTTGACCCAAATACTCAAACATGTCGAAATCCGGCCAGATTTCGACATATGTACCCACGACTTCACTCAGATATTCAGACAAAAGAATGCCGGCCAGATTTCGAGATATATACCCACGACTTGACTTAGATATTCAGACAAGAGAATTTCGGCCAGATTTCGACAAACGTACCCACGGCTTGACCCAGATAGTCAGACAAGAGAATTCTAGATGGATTTTGATAAATGTACCCACGGCTTGACCCAAATATTCATACAAGAGAATTCCGGCCGAATTTCAACAAATGTATCCACGGCTTGACCCAGATAGTCAGACAAGAGAATTCCGGCCGGATTTCGACAAATGTACCCACGACTTGACCCAAATATTATGACATGAGAATTCGGGCCGGATTTCGACTTATGTACCCACAGCTTAATTCAGATATTCAGACAAGAGAATTCCGGTCGGATTTCGACAACTGTACCCACGGCTTAATTAAGATATTTAGACAAGATAATACCGGCTGGATTTCGACATATGTATCCACGGCTTGACTCACATATTCAAACAAGAGAATTCCAGCCGGATTTCGATAAATGTACCCTCGGCTTGACTTAGGTATTCAGATAAGAGAATTCCATATGGATTTCAATATATGTACCCACGGCTTGACTCAGATACACAGACAAGAAAATTCCGGCCAGATTTAGACAAATGTACCCACGTCTTAACCTAAATATTTACACATGAGAATTTCAGCCGGATTTCGACAAATGTACCCACGGCTTGACTCAGATATGCAGACAAGAGAATTCCAGCCGGATTTTGACAACTGTACCCACGACTTGACTTAGATATCTAGACAAGATAATATTGGCCGGATTACGACATATGTATCCACAGCTTGACTCAGATATTCAGACAAGAGAATTCCGGCCGGATTTCACCGACTGTACCCACGGCTTGACTCAGATATTTAGACAGATAATATCGGCTGGATTTCGACATATGTACCCACGGCTTGACTCACATATTCAAACAAGAGAATTCCAGCCGGATTTCGATAAATGTACCCTCGGCTTGACTTAGGTATTCAGATAAGAGAATTCCATATGGATTTCAATATACGTACCCACGGCTTGACTCAGATACTTAGACAAGAAAATTTCGGCCAGATTTCGAGAAATGTACCCACGGCTTGATCCAAATATTCAGACATGAGAATTCCGGCTGGATTTCGACAAATGTACCCACGGCTTGACTCAGATATGCAGACAAGAGAATTCCAGCCGGATTTTGACAACTATACCCACGGCTTGACTTAGATATCTGTGTCAAGATAATATCGGCCGGATTACGACATATGTACACACAGCTTGACTCAGATATTCAGACAAGAGAATTCCGGCCGGATTTCAACAACTGTACCCACGGCTTGACTCAGATATTAAGACAAGAGAATTCCAGCCTGATTTCGAGATATGTACCCACGGCTTGGCCTAAATATTCAAACAAGAGAATTTTTGCTAGATTTCGACAAATATACCCTCGGCTTGACTAAAATTTTCAAACAAGATAATGCCGGTCGAATTTTGACATATGTATCCACGGCTTGACATAAGTATTCATACAGGAGAATTACGGTCGAATTTTGATATATGTACCCACGGCTTGATTCATATAATCCGGCAAGAGGATTCCACCTGGATTTCGACAAATGTACCCACGGCTTCACTAAGATATTCAGACAAGAGAATTTCGGCCGGATTTCGAATATGTACTCTCGACTTGACCCAAATATTAAATCAAGATAATGCCAACCGGATTTTGACATATGTACCTATGGTTTGACTCAGGTATTTAGACGAGAATTTTGGCTGTATTTCGACATATGTACCTACGGCTTTACTCACATATTCAAACAAAAAAATTCCGGACGAATTTCGACAATTGTACCATCGGCTTGACTCAGGTATTCAGATAAGTGAATTCCATATGGATTTCAAAATATGTACCCACGGCTTGACTTAGATATTCAGACAAGAAATTTTCGGCCGGATTTCGATAAATGTACCCACGGCTTAACCCAAATATTCAGACATGAGAATTCTGGCCGAATTTTGAAAAATGTATCCACAGCTTGACCTATATATTCAGACAATAAAAGTCCAGCCGGATTTCGACAAATGTACCCACGACTTGACCCAAATATTCAAACAAGAGAATTCCGGCCAAATTTCGACATATGTACCCACGGTTTTACTAAGATATTCTGATAAGAGAATTCCGGCCGGATTTCGCATATGTACCCTCGGTTTGACTCAAATATTAAGACGAGAAATCCGGCCATATTTCGACATTTGTACCCACGGCTTGACTTAAATATTCAAACAAGAGAATTCCGGCCGGATATCGACAAATATACCCTCGGCTTGACCCAAATATTCAAACAAGATAATGCCGGCCGGATTTTAACATATGTACTTACGACTTGACTCAAGTATTCAGACAAGAGAATTGCGGCCGAATTTCGATATATGTACCCACGGCTTGACTCAGATAGTTAGACAAGAGAATTCCGGCTGGATTTCGACAAATGTACCCACGGCTTGACTCTGATATTCAGACAAGAGAATTTCGCTGGATTTCGACATATGAACCTATGGCTTGACTCAGGTATTCAAATAAAAGAATTCCTGCCGGATTTCGAAATTTGTATCCACGGCTTGACTCAGATATTTAGACAAGAGAATTTCGCCCAGATTTCGACATATGTACCAACGGCTTTAATTAGATATTCAGACAAGAGAATTTCGGCCAAATTTTGTATATTTTCCCTCGGCTTGACTCAAATATTCAGACAAAAAAATTTCAGCCGGATTTCGACATTTGTACCCCCGGCTTGACCTAAATATTCAAAAAAGAGAATTTCGGTCGGATTTCGACAAATGTACCATCGGCGTGACCCAAATATTAAAACAAGATAATGCCGGCCGGATTTTGACATATGTATCCACGGCTTGACTCAGGTATACAGACAAGAGAATTATGGTCGAATTTCGACATATGTACCCACGGCTTTACTCAGATATTCAGATAAGATAATTCCGGCCAGATTTTGACATATGTACCCTCGGCTTGACCAAATATTCAAACAATTGAATTCTGGCCGGATTTCGACATATGTACCCATAGTTTGACTTAGGTTTTCAGATAAGAGAATTCCGGCCGAATTTCGACATATGTACCAAAGGCTTGATTCAGATTTTCACACAAGAGAATTCTGGACGAATTTCGACATATGTACCCTCAGCTTGACTCATATATTCAGAGAAGAGAATTCCAGCCAAATTTCAACATATGTATCCACGGCTTGACTCAGATATTCAGACAAGAGAATTCCGGCCGGATTTTGACATATGTACCTTCGGCTTAACCCAAGTATTCAAACAAGAGAATTCCGGCTAGATTTGGACATATGTACCCACAGCTTGACTTATATATTCAGACAATAGAAGTCCAATCGGATTTTGATAAATTTACCCTCGATTTGACCCAAATATTCAAAAAAGAGACATCTGGCAGGATTTTTATAAATTACTCACGGCTTGACAAAAATATTCAGACAAGAGAATTCTGACCAGGTTTCAGCAAATGTACCCTCGGCTTGACCCAAATATTTAGACAAAAGAATTCTAGCCAAGTTTTGGCATATGTACCCATGGCTTGACTCAAATATTCGAACAAGAGAATTCTGACCGAACATCAAGAAATGTATCCACGGTTTGACCCATATATTCAGACAATAGAATTTCGGACAAAATTCGACGTATTTATCCCTGACTCGACTCATATATTTGGACTAGAGAATTTTGGCTAGTTTTCGATATATGTTCCATTGGCTTAACCCAAATATTCAAACTAGAGAATTCTGACTTGATTTCGACATATATACCCCCGAGTTGACATATATTCAGACAAGAGAATTCCATCCGGATTTCAATATATGTACCCTCGGCTTGACCCAAACATTCAAACAAGAGAATTCCGGCCGGATTTCAACATATGTACCCACAACTTGACTCAAATACTCAGACAAAAGAATTATGGCCAGATTTTAGCAAACGTACCCTCGGCTTGATCCAAATATATAGACAAAAGAATTTTAGCCTGATTTTGGGATATGTACCCACTTCTTGTCCTAGATATTCAACCAAGAGAATTCCGACCGAATTTCAAGAAATATACCCATGGCATGACCCATATATTCAGACAAGAGAATTTTGGGCGAATTTTGACATGTGTACCCTCGGTTTACTCATATATTTGGACGAGAGAATTTTGGCTGGTTTTTTACATATGTACCCACGGCTTGTCCCAAATATTATGACAAGAGAATTTCGGCCAAATTTTGACAAATGTACCCCCACCAGCTTGACTCAATTATTCAGACATGAGAATTCTGGCCAAATTTTGACAAATGTACCCACAACTTGATCCAAATATTCAGACATGAGAATTCTTGCCAAATTTTGACAAATGTACCCACAAATTGACCTATATATTGAGACAATAGAAGTCTAACCAAATTTCGACAAATGTACCCTCGACTTGACCCAAATATTCAAAAAAGAGAATTTTGGCTGGATTTCGACAAATGTACCCACGACTTGACAAAAATATTCAGACAAGAGAATTTTGCCAGATTTCAGCAAATGTACCCTTGGCTTGACCCAAATATTTGGACGAGAATTCCGACTGATTTTTGACAAATGTACACACGGGTTGACCCAAATATTATGACAAGAGAACTCTGAATGGATTTCGACAAATGTACTCACAGCTTGATCCATATATTCGTAAAAGAGAACTCTTATCAGATTTCGACAAGTGTACTTTCGGCTTGATTCAAATATTCAAACAAGTGAATTCCGGTCGGATTTCGACATATGTACCTACGAATATTTAGACGAGAGAATTTCGGACGAATATTTAGACAAAAGAATTCTGGACGAATATCGATATATGTACCCCGACTTAACTTATATATTTGGACAAGAGAATTTTGGCCGGTTTTTTACAAATATACACTCAGCTTGACCTAAATATTAAGACATAAGAATTCCAATAGAATTTCAATAAATGTACTCTTGGATTCATCCAAATATTCATACATGAGAATTTTAGCCAAATTTTGACAAATGTACCCACGACTTGACCTATATATTCAGACAATAAAAGTCCAAGTGGATTTCGACAAGTGTACACTCGGCTTGACCCAAATATTAAAAATATAGAATTCTGGTGGGATTTCGACAAACGTACCCGTATCTTGAAAAAATATTCAGACAAGAAAATTCTGGCCAGATTTCAGCAAATGTACCGTTGGCTTGACCCAAATATTTGGACGAGAATTCTGACCGATTTTCGACAAATGTACACACGGTTTGACCCATATATTATGGCAAGAGAACTGCGGGTGGATTTCAACTAATGTACCCACTACTTGACTTTGATTTTAATACAAGAGAATTCCGGCCAATTTTCGATAAATGTACCCACGGCTTTACCTAAACTTTTGGTAAAGTGAATTCTTGCTGGAATTCGACATATGTACCCACGGCGTGACCTAGATATATAGACAAGTGAATTTTGGCTAGTTTTTGACAAATGTACCCATAGCTTGTCCCAAATATTTAGCCAAAAAAACTCTGGCCGAATTTCGACAAATGTACCCACTGCTTTACCTATATATTCGTTTAAGAGAATTCCAGCGGAATTTTGACAAATATATCCATGACTTGACACATATATTAAGCAAAAAGAATTCTAACCGGTTTTCGACAAATATATCCACGGCTTGGCCCACATATTCGGAAAAGAGAATTTCAGCCATTTTTCATCAATGGACCTATAGGTTGCCCTAGAGTTTTGGACCTATAGGTTGCCCTAGAGTTTTGGACAGGAGAATTTTGGCTGGATTTAGACACATGTACCCACGACTTTTATCTAAATATTTACACTAGAGAATTGCAACTAGATTTTGATATATGGACTCATGACTTGACCCAGATATTCGGAGAAAAATAAAAAATAGTGAACTCTATTTTCTCCCCTACTCAACTCTAAATTACAAATTGCTATTGTTTGCTCTATGGATAGAAGAAAAAGTGGTAGACTGTTACTCCCTCTAATTCATATTAGTTATCATTTTAGGCTTAAATTTTTTCATATTACTTGTCGTTTAGTATTTTCGATGCACATTTATGGTGGATTTTTTCATTTTTATCTCTATTTTTAAGTTTATTAACTACGAATATCAAATAAAACATGGGTTAATTAGCTTAATATTTGTTTTGGGCTACATAATTAGGAAACTAACTACTGCATACTGAAATTTATGTATGTAGGAGAGAGAAAAATAATAGATAAAAATACCCCTGCGAAAATTAATAAGTAATATAGTTCACTATTCAATCATTTGTATATTGATATGTCCTAGATTTTACCACTTTTACTTTATATTTTACTATGTTTTCATTGCATTTATATACGGTTTTATACCTTTAACGGTAGTTTTCTTGTATTTGTAGTTTTAAAGTCTTAACAGGAAAAAAGAGCAAAAAGAGCCAAAAGAGGTGTAAACCAAGCTACAGCAATTTTCACAAGCCAAAGACACTACCAATATCAAAGAATTCACAAGATACAACATTTCTACCAACTTGGACAAAATGTATACGTTAGAAGTTTAGCAATAAACGAAGGAGCAAATCAACTTGGAATTAGATGAAACTTGGTAGACAGATAGATCTTTGAGTTAACTTCACAGCAGAGTTTGAATCATCTCAATTGGAGCTGTGAGAAGAAACATACACCGGAATTACTAAAGACACGTTAAGCTGCCTTAGAAACGAAGCAAGTGTTGAATCGACTCAAACACTGGACCGCCTCATGGACCGTTGTTCCAGACCGATGCCAGCACAAATCAAGGCACTTTGGGCCTAATACCGGTCGTGTTCTTTGGCCGACATTGTCAACCGACTTTGGAGAAACTTTTGACGTAAAAGACCGTTTTGCCCTAAAATGAACCCTAGAAAACCTTAGACTTATATATACTTGTTTTTAGCCTTTTGTTAGGGATATGCCAAAACAATAGAGTAGTTTTTATCATAAGGAGCAGCCACCACGAGTTCTCTTGGTGTTCTTCATTAGCTTTGGATTTTAGAGCACTTGGTGGATGATCTCGCTTTATATCTCGATATAGAGAAGAATCCTTTACCTTTACTCTTTAATTCAAATTTATTTATCATGAATTCATCATTTATCTATTGTCTTTCGTGCATCATGTCCGAGTAAATTCACTAGTTAGGGTTTAGAGTTTTCAATGAGTTTCATAATTCGATATTTGATTGATGATTGTTTAGGGAATACATAAAAATCTTCATCTTTACTTATACTCTATGCATGATTGCTTTACCGCGCATGTAATAATCTATTTTTAGGTTTATATACTCTCTAAATGCTTGTTATATTGCCTGAACTAGTATTTGATGAGCTAAGCGTATTAACAATTTGAAAGGTTAATTAAGGAGTTTAGTGAATTTTATCTGAACTTGAACTTTATGCATATTTTCATCTTGTAATAACTATACGACAGTTGAGTCTATTAGGATGCTAAAATATAGAGATCCGAGCCACGACAGTGGGAAGATCTTACCTTCGTGTTTTGTGTTCTAGACATATCATAATTTTTAATTCCCTAAAATCAATTGATCTTTATTGTTGCATGATTATCTGCGAAATATCCTAGTCCTAACGCTTTTCTCTCATTGATTTTTCATCTTATTTACATTCGTTGCTTGCTTATATTTCCAATCACAAAAACGACAAACATATTTCAATCTAGCTTAGTTTTATTACTAAAAAAAGTCTTTATGGATACGATCTCTTACTATACTAACTATTTATGATAGAGCATTGAATCATAAAAATGGTTACATATGTAGTTCACTATGTACCTCGAATTTCAATAGTTAGCTATATAGAGCATTGAATCATAGGACAAAAATAGAATTCCATATGGCAAAAATTTTAGATATCTAATTTTGTTTTAATTAAAGTTAGTCTCTTAATTATGTCTTAAGAGACTAATATATGGCCTAATTTCCCATAAACCATTGTACTCCTTTTTTTTGTCAACAAAACATTGTACTCCCTCCATTTCAAAATGTAAATTGTTTTAGTTAAAAACTCGGATATTAAGAAACTAATTTTCTACTAAAAAATATCATTTGTATATTTAATAAAAATAATTTGACCAATCACACAAAAGACTACAAAATTCTAGTGGTTACACAATATTCAATAAAATTAAAAAGTACCTAAGATTGTCAAAACAACTTACATTTTAAAACAAAAAACCTACAAAACAGCTTATATTTTGAAACGGAAAGAGTATTAGTTAGGGCTAAAACAGAAAATTATACTCCTTCCGTTTTAAAATATAAGATCTTTTGGTTAAAAGCGCGGAGATTAAAAAATTATTTTTCTTTAATAAAACATCTTATATTCTGACCAATTATGAATAAAACAGCAGAATAATATTGGTTACACAATATTCAGTAAAGTAAATAGTATCTAGTATTGTCAAAATATCTTATATTTTGAAATAAAAAAAACTCCAAAATATCTTATATATTGAAACAGAGGGAGTATTGTTTTCTTAATTTTTGTAAAAATATCTAGAATGATATCTAAATTAAAACCGATGAAATATATTTTAGAAACTAGATGTTTACTATTTTTTTATTCTATTTTTTTTTAAAATAAAAAAATACATTAGAGATAGTCTTAGGACAACAAAAATGTTCCTTGTCAAATAAGTCAAATGGCTATATTCTTAATTTATATTATGATTTGCTTATTAAACTAGATTTTCTTATTACATTAGACAATAGAAATTCTATAAATTAATATTCGATAAATTAATAAATTCCATAAACTAATAAATTTTCGTACCATTGCTAAATATAACACAATTTGATATGATAATAAAATAATAGTTGTTATGAAAACCTATGTAAATATGTGTTATCCATAATATCATAAATTTACATCTTACATATAAACAAATTGTTATATTTATATATGATTTTAATGTTGTTTATTATTTTCTTGAAACTATAATTTTTATAATTCAATTATTATTAAATGTAATAAACACAAATAAAAATAAAAATAAAAATAAAAATAAAAACTAATGTAAAACAAAATATAGTTTGATATTAATTAACAAATTTCAAGTGAAAGACAAATTTTAAGATTATAAAATAATTTATTTTCTTTACATAACAACTCTATAAATTAACAAAATATTCAAATCCTAATATTATTAATTTATAGAGTTTTACTTTATATTGTATTTCAAACTTTATTGGTTTTCACTTTCAAGTACTAAACCATAATATTACACTGGAAAGTAATTTTAAAACAACAATTTTCTAATAAGTTTAGCTCCAGATTAAATTGATAAACATTTTAATTATGGGTAATCTTCTAATAACCGATACTACCATGTTTAAACCAAGCAAGATATAACTTTTAGAAGAATTTTTTAAAATACCACATTTTGAAGTTTTGTTTCCAAATATACCATCAAAACTTTTGTTTTCCAAACATAGCACCAAAATTTTTGGTTTTTCAAAAATATTACAACCAATAAAGTTACTTTTGAGGGTTAAGAATTTAAATTTTTTGGTCTGGGATAACTATTTTAGATTTAGGATATAGTTTTTGAATTTAGGGATTGGTTTTTAGGTTTTGGATATAGTTTTGAAGGTTCAAAGTTTAATTTTAATTTTGTGGTACTTTTGAAAAACCAAAAATTTTGGTGATAATTTTAGTAATCAAAACTTTTGATGGTATGTTTAGAAACAAAACTTCAAAATGTGATATTTTTGAGAATTGCGCTTATTTTTATTTCTATTTTACTAAAAAAAATTGTACTAAAATCTAGATTAATCTCAATATTTATGAAGAATTGAATATTTTTCAATTTAAACATTTATATTGAACAATCATAAATACTTACTTTTCATGAGTTTATTCAGAAAAAAAACTTGTACGGTTAAAACTGATGGTCAAAATTTTAGCAGTTGGGTCAACTGATTTATATAAATGAAGTAGAAATCCCTAACCAAAACTCTTAGATACCGAATACAATTAACCATTTATGGCGGTTTAAAAAAATTCGAAATAGAGAAAACTAAATTAAAAAAAAAAGTTTTTAACTTTAAAGTGAGAATCATCCATGTAAATGATATCATTAAGAAAACGAAATATATCATAAAGATTTTACAATATGAACATATAACGATTAATCTCAACTAGCATTGGTCAATCTAATATCTAAAATACAATAGCCAAATTTTTAACCAAAACGTATAACGAGTCGATTGTGTTTTAAAACATTTTCTACCTAAAGAAAAAAGAGTATTGCATCAAAACTGATTTAGATGTACATCTCTAAGACGCAGGCATTCATAGCTAATAATATTCATATACTATATACTTTAGACAAGGTTTCATTAAAAACAATAGGCAAACGAAATAAGGTGGAATCAAAGTTTCTGATTTTGCCAACAATCAAAGTCCTAAAACCAAAAAGACAATCAAATTCAGCATATTATTTGTTTTTATTGGACTAAATTCTTTATATATGATTAATTATTATATCGTTATTATGTGAATTGCGTTAGAATTAGATTCAAGTAAACAAAAAACTAAAAAAAAAATTTCAAAAAATATCATTTTTCAAGTGTCACTTTATAAAAATGCCACACTTTTAAAATTTTTACAAAAATGCTACTTTTTCAAAAAAAAAATTATATTATTTATATTTGGGTTAATTATATTCTATTATGATTTAGTTACGAGGATTTATGGGGGTTTAAGGGTAAAAAAAATTTTTTAATGTTTAGAATTTTAAGATATATGGTTTAAAAATCTATAATTAGGCATTTTTGCATATGAACACCCGTAAATGGTATTTTTGCAACTGTGTACATAAAAATTGGTATTTTTTTCAATTTTTCCAAACTAGAAAAATGGTAATATATCAGCGGCATTAATAATGCTTATGACAAATGGATTTAATGTGAATGAAATCTGAAAGAGCAAAAATGGTAATTCGTTCGACCAAAAACAAAAAAACATGTGATATACTCCACACGTGTATATGTATTTCACCTGCATGATAGAATATTGTACATTTTTTTTACGCACGTGTGATAGTAGAGTTGGTCCCCACTCTAGTAGCCAATAAACGGAGTGATAACCCCTCTCCGCACGTGTACCACAAGCAATGCACAGAGCAGGTATTCACTACGGCTGATTCCATTCTCCTGCATATTTTATCACCGTTAAAATTGTCAAGAGTTTCAAATAATACACGTGTCGTTCATCTATCATTTCAGTGGTTTCCCAATATTTTGTAGACGATCACAGAGGAACCCAATTGCGCAAGGAACACAGTTAGAAACAGTTTGAGGGCAAATATGTCAATCCTGCCAACTTGCAGAGCAGGAAAACTGTCACGTGACTTGCACACGCACTTGAGGCGCACACACTCTCTCTCTCCTCCATATATAAAACCCAAATACTGTACAGATTTTAATTAAATAAAAGCAACATTTCAAACCCTTTTTTTTTTTTTTTTGCTCCCTTTTATCCTTCGTCTTCCTCAGAATCTCTCTGCAGCAGAAAAAAAGATTTTCTAGTAAGAAAAAAAATTGTTCGAATTTTCTGGGTTTATGTTTACGTATTTCTGATTTCTCTCTTTTGATTCGCGATTTCTAAGTTTTTTCGATGCTTTAATTTTTTTATTTCACTCAAATATCTTCCATTCGCCTTCATGTTCACTGGATCAGATTTGATAATTTCCGTTGCTTTTTTTTGTTTGCCCATTACGATTAAAGGTGGAAAGGAGGTGAATAAGATCATCGGGAGCAAGAAAAATCATGATTGTAAGCTTTCTCTCTCTGTAATTAATTAACCCAAAACAAAAACGATTTTCTCTCTGAGATTTTTTTTTTTTTTGCTTTCTCTCTCTCTCTCATGACGAAACAAATAAAATCATCATCATTGCTCGAGTGATGGTTGATTCGGTTTCCTGTGTGTCTCCCACGCGCGTACCAGAGAGCGCGTGTGTTAATTCCCCCAGAGTCGGCTCTTTTTCAAATATATATATATATACTGTAGTATTATTCGCCATTTTCCTTAACAAATCTCCATTTCGATTCGCCACACACAGCTTTTTCTTTTACCCAGAAGAGAAAACTGAATCTCTTCTTCTGCAGGGAACGATGTTCTCGAAAAGGAATCCGATCAGAGAAATTTCCGCCACCGTGAAAAACTCTCTGCCGTCACGGAGTGTCAACGGTAAACTGAAAGCGATAGTTTCTCGTTTTGGTCTTCTCGCTTTCTCCTCTAATTTTCCGTTGTTTTCTCTCTCTCTGATTTTCTTACAGTTGCAGTCGCGCACATAAGAGTCGGATCTTATTACGAAATCGATCACTCGATTCTCCCTCAGAGATCGCCGGAGCAACTTAAATCGATCAGAGTCGTCACGGTATCAATGGATTCTCTGCTTTTTTGTTTGTCCGATTAACTGGAGTTGGATGTCGTTTTTTTCTTATGGGGTTTTCGTTTTGCAGGTGAGCAAAATCACGGGAAGCGACGTGACTCTCCGATACCCAAGCATGTACTCACTCCGATCGTATTTCAATCGCGGCGGTGGCAACAGGGTTAACCGGAATAAACCGGAGAAGAGGAGCGGTGGTCTTCTTCCCGTTTTGGACGAGAGCCATGTGATGGCATCGGAGATAGCTGGAGATTTGCTTTACAGAAGAATCGTACCTCATGAAGTTTCTATGAATAGAAATTCGTGGAGTTTTTGGGTTTCTGCTTCTTCTCGCAGGAACAATTTTCCAGCAAGGGAAATGGTTTCTAAACCAGCGTACAACACTAGACTCTGTCGCCCTGCTTCACCGGTGGGAAAGTGTTGGTCTGAGCTGAGATCGGGAGGAATGATTAAGTGGGGGAAGAGAATGCGC
This sequence comes from Arabis hirsuta, assembly GCA_964056655.1. Classification (NCBI taxonomy): domain Eukaryota; kingdom Viridiplantae; phylum Streptophyta; class Magnoliopsida; order Brassicales; family Brassicaceae; genus Arabis; species Arabis hirsuta. Next base: position 24,246,876 of record OZ053302.1, on the reverse strand, counting down.
GTGCAGTACCAGAGCCGGCCTATTGACACTAAGAAGAATAAGGAAGGAGCGGACAATTCTAGAGTGAAGGAGGAAGATGACGAAGACCAGGACTGCAAAGAGGAGATGGAGGAAGATGACGATGATGATGATGGGAATGAAACAGAAGGCACTAAACAAATTGCAAACGAGAAAACTGATGGCAGCCGTAAGAGAAAGCTGATTGAATACAGGACTGGGAGACTCGCTGAGGAAGCTAAGGTATCTGATCAGAAGAAGGAAAATAAGATTCTTGTTTATAAGAGGAAATCACCTAAGAAATTCATTGACAGATGGTGTGTTGAGAGGTAAAGTGCATATTTAACCAAATTGATGATCTCTGTATTTGGATTTGCCATTGATTCATCTGATTTCATGGTTAATTTTGGAAATTGAAGGTACAAGCTAGCTGAGAAGAACATGTTAAAAGTGATGAAGGAGAGAAATGCAGTGTTTGGCAACTCCATCCTCAGGTCAGAGTTGAGGTCAGAAGCGAGGAAGCTGATTGGTGACACGGGTCTATTGGATCATCTGCTTAAGCACATGGCTGGCAAGGTGGCTCCTGGAGGTCAAGACAGGTTCAGGAGAAAACACAATGCAGATGGGGCAATGGAGTATTGGCTGGAGAGTTCTGATTTGATCCACATAAGGAAAGAAGCAGGAGTCGAAGACCCTTATTGGACACCTCCTCCTGGTTGGAAGCTTGGTGATAATCCTACTCAAGATCCTGTCTGCGCTGGAGAAATCCGTGAGATCAGAGAAGGATTAGCTAGCCTGAAAAGGTAGAAAACTAACTTATTTGGTAATTGGTTATATGATCACTTGTCTTTTAGTGTCTTATGTATGGCAATGTAACTCATGTCTGTCTTGGTCTTGAGAAGAGAGATGGAGAAACTCACCTCAAAGAAAGAGGAGGAGGAGCTTGCTATTGTGACTACACCTGTTTCTTGTGTCACTAGCCAGAATGGTAATCTGATGACTCCAGCAAAGGTAATTATGATCCATAAAAACTAATTGATCTCTATCCTTGTGATACTGTTTGATGCTAACATCTCTGATGCTTCGTGTCAGGAAATCTACACCGATCTGCTGAAGAAGAAATCCAAAATTGAGGACCAGCTAGTGATAATTGCAGAGACCTTGCATCAAATGGAGGTAAGAAATATCGTCAGATTGAGATTTGAACTCACACACAGTTTTCTTGCTAGTTCTAGCTAAACTATTACGTAAATGTAAAAGCTTCTTTAAATTTTGCTATGATTGGCAACGGTAAGTAGTCAGAAAAGGTATATAGCAAATAGCAAGAAAACTCCCTTGGAAAATAGCAGTGAATGCCACGTAAAATGGGTCCATATGGTGTATGAGATACCACTTTGGTGAATGAATGAATAATGATGATAAATTTGTGTTTTTTATGAATGCAAATGCAGGAAGACATGGGATGGCTTCAGAAAACAGTAGACGAGAACTGTCCTAGAAAGGCAGACTCAACAGAGAAGCCTTTGCTGCTGCTAGAGGATTCACCAGTAGAAGGAGAAGTGAACAAGGAAAACCAAATCAGAGAGTCACCTCAAAAAGGCAAGAAAGATGATCAAAGAGAACAACGATCACCACTTACACTAATAAGCAAAACTGGTTTTAGAATCTGTAGGCCAGTGGGGAGTTTCTCATGGCCCAAAACGCATGCTCTTGCTGCTGCTGCTGCTGCTACTGTCTTGTCAAGCAGTCATGCTGAGTTTGCTTCTTTGCCAAGTTACAGACCGTCTCCTTCTTCGCCTCTTTGTCGTCCGGTCAAGCCACTTGCAGCTAAGCGACCTCTCGGCTTGCCTTTTCCCTTGGCAGAACCTCCCACAAATCTCTTCCACCTTTAAAGCTCTCACTGGAAACTGGTTCTTACTTCCCCTACAAGTAAGCTGAGGTATTTACAAATATCACTTATTATTAAATTTTAAACTAAAGAGCAAAAAAAAAAAACTATTCTTATGGGAAATAATTGGCAATTTTGATATTCTTCCTCCTTAATTTAGGGATTTATGTCTCTGGTTAAGTATATATATAGAGAGAGATGAGTTGAATCGGGCTATCAGACTGGGATCAGATTTTGTATTACTGAACAATTTCTATAATGATACAGTTATATATAGTTAATTCAATCATTCGTAGCGCTTTTGATTTTGAAATGCATTTTTAATACAAAATTGAGTTTGAGAAACTTGTATCACTATCATGCGGATTTGCTATGTCCCATTGTTCTGTATAAATAATACTATTATGCAAACGCTAACATATGAAACTAGAGAATGGTGTGGTAGTTAAATTGGTCGGGTCCGGTTCATGGGTATTACGGGCCTCTTCGATTCAGCCGTGATGGATCATAGATTTGACTTGCTGGTTAAAAGCTTCTCTCGCTACCTCAACTTCTGTCATAATCAAACTCTCTTCATCTCTCTCTCGTGTTCTTGGGCTGCTTCTTTCTACTAGATCCTACCAGAGTCATTTAGCCGAATGACTCATACTGGGCCTGACTCCTTCATGGCCCATACAAGAACTCGGGTTTAAACTGAACATAGTCCCACATCATAAATTTATGAGTTTCCAAGAAATTCTCGAAATTTGTTCAAATGGGTATCCATTATTGAACCACTTGAAATTTCATTCCACGTCACGACAAAAAAAAAAAAAAAAAGAAATTTCATTCCACGTCATTTCTACTATAGTAATAGTACGCGATGTTACAGTATGTGCCTTGACAAAAGATTATAATGAAGTTGGTAAAAGATTACTAAGCCAATAGTCTAAAGATGATGATAAACGATATAAATGGTTGCTAGCATGCAATCTAAAGAGTTACAACATCTCTGTGGAATGAAAAACCATCCTAAAAGCCTGAACATCACCTTCGGTAAGTCAATGTCCTGAGCAATGAGCCGAGCCTGCCTATACTGTCTGTTAGACTCCAATCTAGTCCACACACACATCTCCATCTTTCTTCCTAAAAATCGTCCACGTTACACTTAAGCCAATCTTCAACATATTTACAAATTGCTTCCATTTTTGTCCACAAATATCTTACAAATATAGTTGTTCTTCAATTGGAACAAATATTAGAACCTACAACTTAATGGTCATGCATTATGGTTAATGCAGTTGGCAAGTAGTTTTATTTTCAAAGATTTCCAATGTTCAATTTATGATCAGGTAGGTGTATATATCATATATCAACAACAATTAAGTAAACTGTAACGAATTTTATTTTTAATATATCTAAATTTTAAAATAGTTAGTGATGGTACCAGATTTAGCACCCATCATTAAGACCCGACCCAAATTTGAATCTACTCGGATCTCCACTTAGTACTGGGTTTTGATGGTTTATCCGGCCTAACAAACAGACTCGGCTCAAGCCCATGGCGGTCGGCCGACCTAGTAACCCCAACAAAAAAGAAAAAGATGAACATGAAGAATGAAAAATCACTTAAAATTAGGAAATTTACTACTATTTTTCTAGGGTTGATTTGACCAACTTAAACTTGTATAAATATGCAATGTATTTCTCTAGAAAAGGGATCCAACTCTAAATCGATATACAAATTTCTTACAAGCATTTACATTGTTGCGTTTATTATTGAATCTTTTATTTTGAAAAGCTAGTTCCTTAATCATCTAGTGACGATCTGAATAGGTTATGCGATTCAGATTCACCTGTTAGTAATGTTATTTGCCAAATTTCCACTCTTAAATGTGGTTGGCCTATCTAAAAAAAAATTTAGCCACTTGTAATTTTTTGTTTCAACTTGTAAGTTTCATATATATAGTATCATGTACCCGAATCAATTAGAGAAAAAAATAAAAATAAATCATAGTTATGTAGAAATAGTCACAATCTCTAGTCAATCACTTGTGCCCGAAGAAATTTGACGAAACGGGTTACAAAAAATGGCCACCACATCATCATCATGTCCCAAGACCGTATATTAGAAATTTGGTCCGTTTCATACATACTGGAATGCCGTCGAGTGCATTAATTAGGCTTATTTGATTACACATATATATATATATATATATTAAAAACCAAATTAATGCTTTCCATATTTTTCAAATATTCTCTCCATTTCTAAAAAATTGATCTAAAACAAAGGAACTTTACCATTTTAATTAACACATGATTCATACATATATACCTGCATATATAACAGTGATTGTTATACTAATCTTCACATAAATTTTGTTACAACAAAGCAAACCTAGCATGTATTCTTGTCTTAGTGTGCTTTAGAAGAGATTGTGCTTTGCACTTTAATTCAAGTCTTGCTTGAGAGAAATGTGTTTATCACATGAGTTGTCTCGGCTGAGAAAGATTACGAACTCGCGGGTGATCAAATTGCCTATGTCAGAAGATTAAAGGTTTTCTAGAGGAAATCTAGATAGCTAAAAAGATAATTAACTCTTTTTGTTTTGTTTTTCCAAATCTGCTGTAAGAGAAGAAATAATTAACGCTGAAGTGTCTTGCTCTTGTGTGATGCAACTCATTTTTATATATTTCATCTGTTCCATTATATAAGATATTCTACCTAAAAACGCGTAGTTTAAAAATTATTTATATTTTTATTTTTATTTTGTTTTTTTACATTAAAACACCATTTAACATTTAATTAAAACCAAATCAACCAATAAAAAAAATACTGCAGAATATAAATAGTCATAATGCATTAAATTTTGCTTTATAGTATGGAACAAAATTAAAAACTTCAAACATCTTTATATTTTGGGAGAGAGAGTACTTGATATAGCTAAATTTAATTCTTACATGCGTGTTCATTTTTTCATCAATGTTTTCAATTCTCGCAACCAATAAATTCAAAATTAACACTATATTAATGACAACTTTGTGAAAAGATACATACAGAAAATAATTTAGATAAGTGATCACAAAAAATTGGTGGTTAAAAGCAACTTTACTCATCATAAACTCTTGAATTCTATCTAAAAAAACGATAACAAATTTACCTATCAACTCACTGAACTATAAAATTATAAAAATATATTTTGGTAAATAATATTCTTGTACACGTACGTGGAGATCCATCTAATCTAACCTATATAATTTTTCAGTGTGAAGAGAAAAGAGAGGTAATTTGACGACCACACAAGAGAAATAGTTATAAAAACAAAGAGAGGGAGAGAGAAATGGCAAGCACATCAGAAATGATAGAAATAATTTGTTTAAGCTTCTCGAGAATGAGGACTTCCTAGTTTCCTGTAGAGCCGGAACGGAGCAGACCAGCAAGCTGTATGTGTTTGACCTTCTTATTTAATTACTATTGGAATTAAATTTAAACTAATTAAATTTAAACTAATTAAATTTAAACTAATTTAATATTTCAGTTTATGTGTCAAGGGGACAAATAAACAAAGTTTTCATTGCTTAAAGACTTTGGATCATATAATAACTACGCTTTACTTAATATTGATAATATACATAAGAAACTATGATTAAATATTAGTAGTGTTATGTGTGTTTTGAAAACTGATTTAAATGGTCTTTAAGGTGCTTGGCCACCACTCATTATTATTATATAACGTCATTTTTTTTTTTTGGCATAAGACTAATTTAGATAGATTCATCAAATTGTTAATCACTTCGTAAAACCTAAACATTATTCCCTTCCTATTAAGAGCAAGTATTTAGTCTCCTTATATGTTTTAATTTAATTAGCTTCAAATTATGACATGTCTTTCAATAAAAGATCACATGGCTATAAGTTATTTAAATTATTGAATTAATATTAAATATGTAATTATCAAATAAGTTATTTGAACCGTAATTATGTATGGCAACGTCTGAAATACTATTATGAATCTTATAACTATTAAAATGCGTTGTTTTTGTTTCAATCTTAAAAGAAGAAGCCGGTTAACTTGGTTCAAAATTTCTAAGTAACAATATTGAAATTAAACTATTTGAGAACAGAATATGCGTTGATTATAATCAATCTTAAAGTCATATATCAAACTCCGGTTCTGAATTTTGTATCAACTTCCAGTTTTCAATCTTTTGATTAGCTAACTTGGTTTTGTATCAAATTCTGGTTAGGCTAAGTTTTCTTATCTATTTAGAATATCTAAATACCCAAATGTATATCTATAATTCTTTACGTGTATGTTTAGCAAAAAAAAAAATCTTAACGTGTATTATCCAATTAGTGAAGTGTAACTACACTTTAGGATTGGTTTTAGTATAGATTTAGAACATACTCAACATATACTTTAGTTGTTTTGTCGAATCAATTGATTTAGTTATTATTTTGTAAATTCTGATTTTGTAACACAAATTTTTTACAAAACAAAAAAAATTCACTGCAGCGCCAGTTTATATATATATATATATATATATATATATATATATATATTTTTTTTTTTTTTTACTCACTGTTTTATTTGAACCAATTACTCAAATGCAATTACAAATTTTTAGTCTTATGCTATATAGTATATCTTCAACCCAAATAAAAAAATATGCTATATAGTTTTTTTGAAAAAACCACCCTTACACTACAAGAAAACAAATGTTTCGCGACTACAGAATTAGTTGCAAAACAGTCGCAAATTAAGGTTTTGCGACTAATTAACGACTAAAATGGAGAGAAGCTAATATTTGGTCGTTAAATCCAACAGTCGCTTATTAGTCGCTATTTTGCGACTAATAAGAGACTAAATACGTGGAGACGCTAAAACAGTCGCACATTGGTCGCATTATTTAGCTACTCAATTGCGACTGTGTTACGACTAAATAGCGACTAATGTAATTAGTCGCATGGCAGTCGCTATAGTTAAAGTCGCTAAATAGTCGCATAATATTTAGTCGCTAAATAGTCGCTAAATAGTCGCAATATGTAGAAGTATCTAAATAGTCGCGAAATAGTCGCAAGATTTTGGTTTGATTGAACTGTACAATTTCATATAATTATTGATGTTTTGGTTTTCAACATTGTTTTGTAATAATGAAATTTAGAATTTAAAATTTAAAAAAGTTATATATAACATAAATTAGATTGAAAGTCTTACATAAACATCAAAAGAACAAAGGAAATTGCAAACCTAATATCCAAACAACAAAATACAATTTCCAAACAAAATATTTAAGTTATGAGTTTGAAATGATAAATAAACTAAGGAGAAGAGGGATTTAGACGAGATTGTTCCTCACAGAAGTCAAGGAATGCAAGGTCAGTTTTGCGGAGATATTGTTCAATCATGGTGAAGTGTTTCTTCGATGATGCATGTTGAGATTGCTGAGTGTCAGGGCGCTCTTTAAGGAGCTCACGTTGGGCTTGCTCAGCTCCAAGGCGCTCTTCAAGGCGTGAGTTGTGAGTGGATTGTGCTTGAATTTGGCGCTGAGCTTCTTCAAGCTGTTGTTGGAGAGAGTTATAAGTTGAGGAAGATGTATCAGAGAACTTGCGCTTGCCTTTGACAAATGACTCCGTGAGACTTCCAATACCATATGGACGGCCTCTTGCATCGAGGACTGATGACTGGGAAATCAAAAAAATATATAAAATCATTTGCACAATAACAAACAAAAGAGAGTTTTGTCATCTAATAACAGAACCGCATAAAAAGAAGAGCTTATCAGAAGCAGCAGACTAAGCCTATATAAGACTTAAAGAAGAAGCAACTAAATCAATATAAGAACTTGCAAACTCGCCAAATCAAGATATAAGAGAAATAAGCAAGTGAGATGCATCAAAAGAATGAAAACGCAAAAGGTTAATAAAGAAAGATCAGATGCATAACCTGAAAAAAGAGTTCGTTGCACTCGGTTGTGCTTAGCTCTGGAGATCGGGAAGTTCCATCTGAAATTTCTGGGCCTATCTCGGCCAGCTTTGCTTGTAGGGGTCGGAGAGGTATGTGGTTGAGGGGTATGACCTGCAGACACTACAAAAGAAGAACTCAAAATTGCAAAGAAGAACCCTAAATTGCAAAGAGTTTCCAGATAAAGTTAAGAGCTTTCGAATTCAGACATGGAATATTATCCTCGAAAGTCTTGGTTTTTTTTCTTCTTCAGGGAAACGATAGTTGAGAAGAAGGGGTGTTTTAACAAATAATGAGCAAGTGCAGGTCTTTATCGAGAAGAGACATAAACAATCTAAAAAGTGAAAACAGAGAGTAGTAGGAGTAGTTGGGTTTCCCATTGTCAATGTTTTAATTTCCAAATTGAAAACAGTGAAGAAGACAATTGAAAGATTGAGAAAAATATGGAAAAGAAAAGTTGTTTCGTTTTCTCAAGAACAGTGAGATTTTGTGTGCAAATTAGTGGGTGTATATTTTTAGTTGAAACAAAAGTCGACAAAAGTTTGTAGTTTGGTCAAAACTTTTCCCAAAACAAAAGTCGACAATCTCTTATCATCACTTTCCATCAAGAAAAAAAAAGAAATTCACGAAAATAATCAACACAAAAAACCTAAATCCAAACAAGACATGATTCGAAGATGACAAGAAAGAAATTAGGGGTTTTATTCTAAAGGAGTAGAGGAGGGACCTTGAGGTGTGGTGGAGGGACCTGGAGGTGAGTTCGCAGTTTGGAAGAGGTGGTTTGGCGGTGGAAAGTGGCGGACGTGGAGTTGAGTCTGGTGGAGATTGAGAGGCGGTGGCAGAGAGGTCTCCGGCGCCGGAGTGAAACTATACTGTTGGGATAGCGGTGAGGTCTGCGGCGTCATCGGCGTAGTGGCTACTCGTGGTCCTCCTTTTCCTCTTCTTGCAACTTTCTTCCTTCTTCCACGATTCGTCATCGGCCGAGCCCAAATGTTTAATCTTCTTCCTCAAATCTCTCTCCCGATCAAACTAAAACTTGTTTCTTTACTAATCAAGAACGAATTTTCTAGAAAAATTCAAAGTTGAAGAAAACTGTAAAATTAGGGTTTGGCGGCGTGAGGAAGATGAAGTTACATCACACGTTTTGATAAAAGTCAAAAGTGAATTTGGGCTATTGGACTATTTAAAAGGCCCATACGGATTTTTGTTGCACTTTTTAAAGTTTAATTTAGTTATAATTAATAGTGGTAATTTTGTTTATTCTATTTTGTTTTCCCGCATATGTTTTTATTTTTTTTCCCATTTCTGTAAAAGAAAATTACGTATGAATTTTTAATGTTGATGTTATATATATAAAATATTTAATAATAAAATATTTAATAAAATATTAAATTGTATTACAAAACATTTTTAACTTAATTTATAAAAACTAATTAACACTAAGCATGTCAAACGGGTTAGTCCGGCCCGGCCCGATCCAAAACCCGTAAAGCCCGCATATATATAAACCCGGCCCGGCCCGAATAATATTCGGACCTATATTTCAAAACCCGGCCCGGCTCGAGCAGAGTTACAGGGCTTTATGAGCTTTTCCGTATTTATATTTAAAATAACAATATAATTTAAAAAAATATTATTTCCAAAATAAATTCCGATTTTTTTGGGCTTATATTTTTAGGCCCGAGCCCGGTATTTTTAAGGGCTGGGACGGGCTGGGCTTCGGGGTTTGACCCTAATTGACATGCCTAATTAACATAATAAAGATTGTTAATAAGTTAATTAACATGTTTGTTATACAAAATACATTATACAGACTTTGTTTCTTCCATGCAAATTGGACAAGCCAATTTTCCATGGGTGCTCCATCCTGATAACATGCTATACGCCGGAAAGTCCCTATACCTAGTTTGGGGTGAATAAAACGTGGGTTTTGTTTGCGACTAAATAGCGACTATTTAGCAACTCACCGTTTTTGGTCGCTATATAGTCGCTAATGTTGCGACTATTTTGCGACTGAAGTTTTGCGACTCCGATTTAGTCGCTAATTGGTCGCGTAATAGCAACCAACCGACTTTGATCGCTATTTAGTCGCTACGTTGCGACTATTTTGCGACTGCTACGTTGCGACTACGTTATAGTCGCTAAATAGTCGCTATTTAGCGACTAATTAGCAGCGAAAATATTTTAGTCGCTAAGGTGCGACTATTTCGCGACTGCTGTTCTATAGTCGCAAATGAGTCGCAAATTAGTCATAATTTAGTCGCTAAATTTAGCGACTACTTCTTTAGTCGTAAAACGCAGTCGCAAAATACCTGTTTTCTTGTAGTGTTATGTCGAGGACTGGAGAGGAAATTATGTGTGATAAATTATAATATTTTCAATGTAATGCTACAAAAATTAGTGTCCATTAGATAAAGTTATTCTAGATACCAAAATTAACGTGATTTGCTAAAAAATTTCATGGCCGCACACGGTGCGGAACGATCACCTAGTTTCATTGTAAATACTAATATTTACATTTTTAGAAGAAAAGAAAATCTTTTAGTTTTATCAAATAGAAGTCAGATGATCATTAGGCCTAGCGATAGGTTTATGTGCATAAATGATATGCTACATTTTCGGATTGCAACTATTTCAGTTTTATTGTGCACATTTGATTTTTCTTTTCTTATCAATTTTATGATTATATTGTGTTTATCTTTACATAAAAAATGTGAGTCATCCAAAGTAAAATACCATTCATTACTAATATTATATCCAATGTTTTTAAATCTGGACTGGACCGCAAACTAAATTAAATCGTGAACCTATTACATATTTGGGTTAGATTAACTTGAAATCCAGATAGAGTTAAACGGTTATATAACTGGGTCGAACCGATAAAAATCAGAAACCGAGGACCCAATTGAATCACACTATGTTTAATTATTTTGTTCCTTAACAAAATTTCCCTTTTTAGTTTTTGGTTAATTTTTTTTTTTTGTTACAGTAGGGTTTATAAAGCTAATGAAGTTTACACTTCTTAGAGTTACATTTCTCTTTTTATTTTTTCTTCTAGATGACTAAATCACCAGAAATACTAGAATTGATTGGTTTTCAATTTTTAAAGTGTTTTTAATTATTTGATATTCGGATATCATATTCATAAACATAAATAAAAAAGAGTATAAGCCTATAAGGTCAAAAGTTGATATACTAACATTTTCAAAATATCATGAAATCCGATTGAACTCGCTCAACCTATGATCCAAAAATTTATCTGATTCCATCGCCAGTCCGGTTTTAAAATTGTTGTTTAGATCCTATAAGACTTCTATAGTTTGGTATTCCTTAAAACTTTTTGCAGTTGCGTCGTTTTAATTAGGGTTAGAAAAGGTAACTTACTAGTTACATGTTCTAGGGTGATGGATTCTCATTTTCTTACGCAATTGTTTCTAACCATTTGTTATATCATAACTTTTAAGCATTTTAGCGATAAATAATCCCGCTGAAATGGACGAATAAGAATCTCGAGTTTTTTTTTTTAATTCTTCACATCTCTCTCTTTACGACCAAATATATTGAAATGTAGAAATAGTTAGAATAAAAGAAGATGGTAGTTGGTTTTGATTATTGCAACGACGACAAAGATTAATTAGCATCTAGAATTCAACCAAAATATATAAGAACTGTATAGTGGAATAATATTATAAACTTCTGAAAAAAGAATTTATATACCACCTGATTAACCAGCTACATCTACACACACCTATATATATATATATATATACATACGAATAGAACCTATTAATTTGGAGCACCAAACGAAACTAAGTTGTATTCCAAACACAAAAAAGTGCAACATTCATAATCATAAATCATAATCATCATTTAGGGGTAATTAATGTCTGTGGAACTTCCGGTGTTTGACATTTCAAAGCCTCTAAGCGAGTCATCGCTGACGTCACTACAAGATGCGTGTAAGGAGTGGGGTTTCTTCTACGTTACCAACCATGGCGTCTCCAGCGATATGTACCAGAAACTACGACGTTTCTCCGGCGGAGTGTTCGGGCTCCGAGATGAGGAGAAGATGAAGATGTGTGCCTCTAATTACACTCCTCGTTTCATTGCATCTCCTTTCTTCGAAAGCCTCCGTGTCTCCGGTCCCGATTTCTACGCTTCGGCCAAATCTTCCGTTAATGCCTTTTCCGATCAAGCTAAGGATGACGAGTTCAGGTACATACATGTATAATACTACTATTTATGTGTATTTATATATATATATATATATATATATATAATGATATGCTTGTTGACATTTTCTTTGGCAACCCCCAAAACAATGTCATTTAATTAATGGGTTGAATTAAATGCCTTCACATACTTTGAAACTTAGAAACCAGTTTAAGCTCCAGCCCTCTCAAATACAATATTAATTAAGTTAAACCAATCACTCATTAATTTGGTTTTTCTATTTTTACATCATTTGGGCATAATAGCATTTTTGATGTAACTAATCCATCATATTATACGAGATTTTATGATATGTTAAAGTCGAATTATTTTTCCAACACCTCATGTTTATTTGAGAAATTTGTTTTTTTTTTTAAACGTCTAGATTTATTATTATTCAATTACAAATTATGAGAACTGTTACATCGACGATTCTACAACAAATAAGTCTTCCGCATTGATCCACGCCAAACGATTATATCTTGTCCCACGCTGAAGATCTCTTGTAAGCTTGTCTTCATTTATCTGCATCAATATCAATAAATCGCATTTTCTGAGGTTCGAACCCCAGATCTCCTGGTGTATAAATATTAATGAACCCTTAACCGAACATTTGGGCCAAGGGGGCTTCCACCAAAAAACTTGTTTTGAAAGGCTAAATAGATATAGTTGGCTTAAAATAAAGTTTTATGACAATAATATAAGGGAATTAAAAAGAAAAACAAATCTGATTCCAACTACATTGACATATCACTCTTTATTTCACAAGTGCGCATAGCATAATTGCATTGCATGCACTCATCTTTTTTTGTTTTTTAATGTGTATTTCTGATACATAAATTAAGTAAAACAAAAGTGAAAGTTAGGGTGATATGTTGTGATGCTTTTTTAACAATTTCAATCTGGTTTAATTTTGTGCACCGGTCCTATTAAGGTTTGTTCAAAATCACTTGAGATTCTTAAGATTTCAAGACCGGTCCAACTTGAATTTATTAAACTTGGTTCTATTTAATTAAATCAGGTTAAAGTAGACAGACCAAAGTTTTTTCCAGTACGTAAAAGATAATGTCCTCCACAGATAACATTCCAATCGAAAGTAATATATATAGTGATCTTACAAATCTTGTTTTTGTTTTTGTTTTTGTTTTGCAAAGCGAGTTGATGAAAGAATATGGAGAAAAGATGACAGAACTGTGTGAGAAGATAATGAAAGCAATCCTGTCTAGCTTCGGTGACGATCTTCATCACAAATATTACGAATCCGAGTTTGGAAACTGCCATGGCTACTTCAGGATCAACAACTACACAATCCCTTTGAAAGAAGATGATCACAAAGAAGAAGATGATTTGATCGAAGGGCTGGGAATGCACACCGACATGAGCTGCATTACGATCGTTGATCAAGACGACATCGGTGGACTTCAGGTCAGGTCAAGAGACGGGATTGGTCTCATGGACATAATCCCTAAAGACAACGCCCTCGTCGTCAACGTCGGAGATCTATTGCACGCTTGGACCAATGGACGGCTCAGATCGTCCCAGCACAGAGTTGTCTTGAAACGACGTGGTTTCGCTGGTAGCAGATTCTCCCTCGCTTTCTTCTGGTGCTTCGACGATGGGAAAGTCGTCTTTGCCCCTGATGTGGTCGTGGGAGGTTGCGAAGGTGCGAGGGTATTTCGGTCATTTACGTGTGGGGATTATCTGAGGTTTAGAGAGAGTAACGTGAGAGGGAAGTTCGAGAAGGTTGGCTACACGGTCGAAGACTTTGCACGAATTGAAGACCGTCATTAATAATTTTCATTTTTTTTTCCTTATAAATAAGTGACACATTAATCATTTAATACACTATAATTACTGTAGAGAGAAAAGAAGAATTTTTGTTTTCACTATTGGCGTTTAATTTGGTTTGTGAAAAAAGTAATAAAGTAATGAGAAATTTGCTAAATTGATTCGGTTTGAATTAGTGTTTTGTAAATTAATCTTGACTTCGACTTCTCTGCCGGCTTCTCCGTTTCCGCTCTCGACTTCGGCTAGTGAAGCCTTTCTCTCTCTCGCTCGACTTCGGTTTTGGTTCAAATTAAAATTATTTTTAGTCATATATAATATATAGGTTTTCTATTATATTAAAAAAAAAATGTATTTTTTCCAAAAATACTTAAAAAAATCAAAAATGTTATTGACGAAAAAATATACGGTTTTGGAAAATAAATATCGAATAAAACATCTTTTGGAAAATAAATAACTAATGGTCTAGAGGATTTAAACTACTTTTGGTAGGATAGACTTTCTACCATTTGGTAGAAGATAGAGAAAAATGTGGATAGAAGGGGTAGAATATGTATTCTGCGTATCGTAGAAGATAGAGTCATTGATAGAAATAGCATTCTGCAACTGGTAATACTGAAGCAAAATGGTGGAATGTGCAATCTGCGATATGTAGAACTTGTGCAGTTAGTAGAATACTTCCTCCTACCATTCGTAGAATGATACAAATTCGCAGAACACCTAATCTACTAGTAGATTCGACCATGGTAGAAGAAAAAATAAATAATTTTCTGTCATAATTTTTTTTCGAAAAAAATATAAACATGAATCTATATGCCTTGTACATTACTATTTTCTATATTCCTGATTTTATAAAATTATAAAAACTATTTTTTTTTATTTTCAAATATTAATCAAAGGGTAATATAGGAAAAAGTTGGTAAAAAATGACAAAGGTTATTTTGCAAAACACTAATTCAATGTGAGTCAATTTACCTGAATTCTCTAAAGTAAAGGTATATCACGTAAAAAAATCAACAATTACGGTAGTAGCATGAGATCTAAAGCGACTAATCCTTTCGCTAGCGAGGCTTAATAAGGTTGATCCCGTTTATATATAGATGATTTGCCTTTGCAAATGGTACCAATTTCAATATAGTTTTTATGCTAATGAAATTCAACTGATTACTTCTCCTGCAAAAATAGATTTATTTTTTAAGAAAAATTAAATGAAGGATTAGGAGTATTGAGGCAGACCACAAAGTTATTGTGACCTAACTTAGCATTTGTTTTGGTTATTGAAAGTTTTTTAGCATTATATATGAGACCTAACTTAGCCCATGTCATACATTCATCTACACCACTACATAATACATTATTTATTTTCTTTGAGTAAACACTTTTATTTTATTATTTTGTTTGATTTTTTTAAGTGATAACCAAATGGGATAACCTGATCATTAATCAGAATTTCTTCTACATTACCAAGTACACATTAATGTAAGGGAAAATATCTAAAAATAACCTATAATTTGATTTTAAATGCAAAAGTATACCATTTATCTCATGTTTGACAAAAGTAATTCAATGGATGTAATAAAATTACAATTACATCCTTTATGACCAAAGAAAAAACGGATGCCACAATTACTGTTCTACCCTTCTGAGAAGTCTACTAATAGAGTAGACTTCAATTGAAGTTTACTTTTGAAGTCTACTTTAGATATTTTGTAGACTTCTGGAAGTCTACTTACTAATTATATATGAAATTTAAATTTATAAATTAACAAAATTAGTTTGATTAAACATTTGTATTCATGACCAAAGTATAAATAGTTGTGAAGTATAAAAATTAAAATTTCACAAATTAAAGAAACAAAAATAAATTAAGGGTTAAATACCATAATAGTATACTTCAATTGAAGTCTACTTATTAATTACATATGAAATTTAAATTTATAAATTAACAAAAATTATTATGATTAAAATTTTGTATTCATGACCATACTATAAGAAATTGTGAAGTATAAAAAATAAAAGTTCACAAAATTTCACAAATTAGAAAAACAAAGATAAATTAGGTTACATATTCATAATGAAATGAAAATTAAACATATGTTTTGATATTGATGTAGTGACATGTTGGTAGTTATTTTTGTTTGATATTTAGAGTTTCATGAGTTTATGTTGTAATGACTTAGATTGAGTGATTTATATTTATGGATTTAGGGTTTAAAGTAAATAACTTTTTATTATAGTTTAGGGTTTGATGGTTTAAGGTTTTATGGTTTAGGGTTTTGTGGATGGTAAATTTAGAGGTATGTTTATGATTTTATGGATGTTAATTGGAAGTATTTAGGTTATATTTGGAGTTAGAAATATAAGCAATAGTTTGATATCATAAGTTGGAAACATGTTTTTACGTTTAGGGTTAAATTTAGAGTTTATATTTTTTATATTTAAAATGTTAAATTTGAATAAAAGTGTTAATTTGTGAATATATTAAATTTTTTGAATATTTGATATAAGTTTTTATTTAGGATTTTGAATAATCCATCAAAATAATTGATCTACGTTTTCGGAAGTCTACATTTAGGGTTTAGAGTTTAAGGATTTGTAGACTCATTTGAAGTCTGCTAAATCGAAAATTTTAATACCTACGTATATAAACCAAATTTACTCAAGATAAACCTAATTCTGTAGAAAGTGACCCTCAATTGTTTCTCTCTCTAAAACGGCGATCAAACCCTCTCGCCTCTCTCCACCTTCGTGATCTAGCATAAGTCTCCGGCGAATCTACACCGCATCTATTTCGAACCAGCATAAGTCTCCGGCGAGTCTTAATCTGACGAGCCGTCGTCTCCTCTCCACCCAACCGCAGTAGATCTAGGTTTCTTTTCTTCTAAAAGCCCTCTGGATCTGCTCGAGTCTCAGCCTTGTTAGATCCGTTGTCCAGGGGACCAGCGGAGTTCATGGAGCATCATTGCACTCCGTCTCAGTATCCACCGGCCACACAACCGCAACGCGCTCATCGCCTCCACTTTCCGATTCAGAACCATCAACCACCTCCTCCTGTTCAAAATCCTCAGCCTCTTTCCCCGCCAGAGATGCAGCAAGGCTCGAGTTCGAGTATTCTGTTATTGGGA
Source organism: Arabis hirsuta (assembly GCA_964056655.1). NCBI lineage: Eukaryota > Viridiplantae > Streptophyta > Magnoliopsida > Brassicales > Brassicaceae > Arabis > Arabis hirsuta. The sequence goes on along the minus strand of OZ053302.1, from coordinate 24,229,924 downwards.
CTCTTGGATTTCGTACTATTCACCGAGTAAGCTATGAGATAATTTTGTTTTTGTTATATGTATTTGGCTTCATTATTCTCAATTCATCTGATCTTGTTATAATCTAATACTTTCTTCTGCAGGATGGGATATGGCTCCATATATTGAGGCAATTGATTTTCAATAATATTTTGCTGTAAGCTAATGGTGCTCATGTCTCTCTCTCTCTCTCTCTTAGGTATGAAGCAACCGCAGGTAAAGAAACGGTATGTGATGGTCGTTGGGTTTAATACATTTGGATTATCATTTGTTTGCTATCTTTAAAACTTGATTCTTTTATTTCAAAACTTTCGAGAGATATTAACTGAATCACAACTGTAGGTAATATCATATAAACTAAATCAAACTGTAAAATTTTATAACTAGCAAATTCCATGTTGCAGTTTATCAAGATTAATATATGGGAAAAGGGAAAAAGCTGTCACATCAGATTTATACATCGAAAGAATCCACACAGAGAAGCTTATGCTCAGGTTTCTAAACCAATCCTTTTTCCTTATGACTTGTTTTGCTATATAACTATATCATTTGATTTCTCATATTGGTTTTGAATTCACACATACAAACAGGAGAGTTTCAGGGAAGAAGGAATCCGAAAGGAACTTATACTTGAAACATTTCAAGAGCATTCCAATGGCTGATATGGAAATAGTACTTGTTAGCATTCGTTAACCAACATTTTAAGGTCAAAATGTATCTTTACTAACTATCAGATCTATTCCCCAAAACTCGAAACCAGTGGTTTATTGTTTGGTATTTCTTTGATGATTTCTTTACAAATTTTTCAGATTCTTTTGGATTTTACTTGCTAAATCCCCTCCATCAACCGTAAATAGCCATGACGTATCTCCATAAACAACAATCTACATAAACAACGAGAAACTGAACAATTATCTGTGGAAAAAGGCAAATAAAAACATATTAGCTATCGTAAATGCAGATTACTAAAGAAGTCTATACATATGAGCTATATACCAATCAAACAAGAAAATTAATTTATCAAATATATATTATACATATACATATCAAATTTTCAAACATACAAATAGCATAATTAACACACATTTAGAAAAAACAAAAACCACAAAATACATTACTAATGAGTTATAAATGTATTATTAGTGAAATAATAAATGTAGACTACAAAAGAAGTCTACTTTGAGTTATAAATGTATTATTAGTGAAATAATAAATGTAGACTACAAAAGAGAAGTAGACTGCGGATCTGCTAATCAAACAAAAAAATTAAGTTTAAGATTATCTATTACACATACATGTCAAACTTATACAAATAAAAACACCATAATTAACACGTATTTAGAAAAACAAAAACCTCAAAATTCATTACTAATAAACTATAAATGCATTATTAGTGGAATAATAAATGTAGACTACAAAAGAAGTCTACAGAATGCAGGCTTCTTCAGAAGTTTACATATATGAGCTAGATACCAATCAAACAAGAAAATTAATTTATAAAACATATATTATACATATACATATCAAGATTTTACACAGAAAATAGCATAATTAACATGCATTTAGAAAAAACAAAAACCACAAAATTCATTACTAATGAATTATTAGTGAAATCGCAAATGTAGACTACAAAAGAAGTCTACCTAGTGTAGACTTCGTGTGTAAACTTCGTTTGACCTGTCGGGTTAGTTTTGCAATTGAGGCATATTCACGTAGACTTCTTTTGCAGTCTACACAACAATTTGGGTTAATTTTGCAATTGACCAAAATTTTGACTTTATAAGTAGAGACTTCATTTTCAGTCTACAAAGTATTTAGGTTAGTTTTGCAATTGACCATAGTTTGACTTTTTATAGTAGACTTCTTTTGCAGTCTACACAAATACGCGGAAAATCGTTTTCTAAGGTTGACTTCTTTTGCAGTCTACAATCAAGAGTATACTTCGTTTGTAGACTTCGTCTGATGTGTTGGGTTAGATTTGCAATTGACTAAAGTTTGACTTTCGAAGTAGACTGGAAAAGAAGTCTACTCTTAAAAAAGAGGTTAGTTTTGTGTTTGACCAAAATCGAGTTGGCTGGTGAGATTACCTCTCCGATTCAAAATCGAAGTACAATCGGAGAGGTAATCTCACCAAAAATATCTTTGAACAATAATTGATACATTACTAAACACTGTGAGTCATGAATCTTGTACGATTCAGATCACACCAAAAGATAAAGAATCGGAAACGAAAAATAATCAGAGCGAGGTCGCTGATAAGATTTATTAATCTAGGAAGAACCATTAATCGAGTTTCATGGTTCTCAAGATGAACAAGTTGACTCAGTGAAAATGTAACGTAAAAATGGCTAAGTAAGAAAGAAACAAGTTTATTGCGTATATTGCTAGAGAGTTCTAGATCCCCTTTCTCCCTAGTCTTATTTCGTATATATACGTCTTACAAGATGCGAGAATCGTGTTCTCACATTACAATCTCATTCAATTCTCTTAAGTCCTAGTTGACTTAGACGTTACAAGATTTGAATGTAGAACGAACTTCTTATCTTTTCATCTCGTGGTCCTCGCTGACCTCGCGGACCTCTCCGATCGAGGGCCCAATTGTACTTCGCCAACTCGCAGCCCATGTTTGGGACCTCGTGACTAAGATGAACACCGGTTCCGAGCTTCGCTAACCAATTGGGCCATTATTCCCTTGTTTACGAGTTGGACTCTCTTTAGTGAAAGTTGGCTATCTCTGGAAGTGGGTTCCAGGTTGTTGGGTTAAATCTTTTTATACCGAACCCAAGTTCCGGGTTACTAGGTAAAATCTCTTTATACCGAACCCGGATCCCGGATTGCTGGGTTAAATCTGTTTATACCGAACCCGATGCCAACAGTTTGAATCATTTAATGCGAGATCCGATACTCCACTATTCATGACTTGAATTTGTAATAAACGTTCTTCGGAAATCAAATATTTTCTGAGTTGCGAGTATAGAAAACTTGAGATAATTATCTCTTTAATCTCCTTACTTCAAAAACTCAAAATATCTTGGCTAGCACGATTCCCCAAGGGGGTGCAGTTTTCGAGAGACTATAAATCACAATAAAAATAGCAACTCTTCATCTGTCACACGATCACTCCTTCCTCTCCACTCAAGGTAATTCCGTCCCACTCAACTCTTTTTTTTTTTAAAAGTCTCTCCATTGTTCTTATTGGTTTGGTTGGGTTCATCTTGTTCTTCTTGAATCTTATCAAAATGGGGTTGATTTCATTCGAATCTATGATAAAATTTCTTTTTAGCGTATGGCTTGATTTTTCGGATCTAACCATGCCTCCCATCTCACTTTTATTTGGTGTTCTTCATTGTTCTTGAGCGTTCTTCAATTTGTTTTTTTTTTGAATTTCTATTTTTACATTTTCTTGTGGAATCCGCGGCTTGTGTTTCGAGGTAGTGTGTGCTTTTTCCTTTCTCTTGTTTCATTCGAAATTCTTGAGCTAGAATGTTCGATCTTGGGACCGTGGGTTCTCGTCGTCGGCTCGAGTTCCTCGACTTAAAAAATTTCACCTAGCGATCCGAGATTTGCTCGAATCGAAGTCCCGACCCTTGGTACGAAGACCCCTTCCCGCAATTCGGCCAATCGCGATCTCTCCGAGTCCTTGTTCTCGCATCTCGCCGTCATCCGATATATTGAGACCACGACAACGTGATTTTTTGAGGCTTTGAGTCCGTATTTCTTTGGACCTCGCTAACCTCGTATCTCGGGGCCAAGTCTTGTTTCTCATTCTGACAATCTCATGGAGAAATTCGGACCTTTCCTCTCGAGCCTTGTGGAGGCTAAGGACTTGACCGCTGTTCATACCAACTGTGGAATACCGACAGAGGTTGAGCTCATTCTTCCTGCGGCTGGTGAATCTCCCGAACTTGTTATACCCGGGTTTTGTTGTGGTTATGAAGTTTACTTCAAGGAGTGTGGGTTTTGTTTTATGATTTCGGAGATTCTCACCCACTTGATGAACGAGCTCGGTGTAGCGCTTTCTCAATTGTGTCCGAACTTCATTAGGGAAGTCGTTGGAATGCAAATTTTAGCCGAGGAGCACGGGTTGCCACTTGGCATTCCCACCTTAGCTCGCATATGCATGATTCGTAAGAGTTCCAGACGCAAAGGCAACTTCTATATCGCGGTGAACGAGGAACGTCGTGTTTTATGTGACCGTCCTCCTAAGGACAAAAATGGCTAAAGCGTTTCTTTTTCTTTTCCGTTAACGATTTTTCCTTTGGGAACCTTACTTCTCTTGTCAAAACTGCTTGGTTCTCTCGCATTGGTACAACTAGGATCACGACTTTGCTTTCTCCAGATTGTTTTTGAATGCCAACTCTTGGTCGTTTTTTATATTTTTTGCAGCACCTTTGCCGAAGGTTCCGGATATGCTCGAGGTCGATATCTTTATAGACTTTCTACGTCTTAGGGATACATCTTAAGTAACAAGACATGTTCTTAATAAGGCATTGTCTTTGTTTTTTTTGTAGGCTACCCATCTCGCCAATAAAGGAAGATGTCGCTAAGTTACCGTCAGGAAGGCAAAGCCAATGAACTAGCTGCGACAACTAAACCAGTGGTTCAACCAGAGACCTTGGAAGCTCATGTTTAATCCGAGGAGCAGCAGCTCACCCTTGCTGGGACCTCGAGGTCACCTGGAAAACTGCTTCACTAGTCCAAGGAAAGTCCGTGGAGATTCCCACTCTCCCCAAGGGTCAGCAACTTGCTGCGGTGACTATCCCTCCGCGTACAGCTTCTGCGATCCCAGCCTTACCCGTAACATCGTCCCCTCTTGCATGAGCTGCCGAAAGTTCCCGCTCTCGGCGTCGTCCTCAAGTGTTCCATTGCATTTGGGTGACAGAGACAATGTTCGGCTTTTCCAACGTGCTAAGGGTGGCAAGAGGAAGGCTCCGGACAATGGATCCGGATCCCTAGGTGAATCCCGATCCCTAGGTAGATAAAAAAATTGAGGTATTATAAAGATTTTGAGTATAAATCCAATTACTTGATCACTGAGGGTACTGCTTCCGCAACTCACTTGTTTAGGCACTTCAAGAAACCAAGATGCTCGCTCCCTCCGCTGAAAGATCTTATCGCGGAGGATCGTGTCAACTTTGAAGAGTTCGCATACTGCAACTCCTAGGTTCCTCATCGCCCCTTCTTGACTCGGTTTTAAAATGTGTCGAATTGTGTTAACTGTTTTTGCACAATCTGTAAGTACGCCTTCATTCGTTCGTTTTTGGCTTCGTACTCTCCGAAAAATTGGTTCGCAACTAATTGATAGTCGATGAAAACGTACAATTCTTTGACTCCAATCCCGTAGGGTAACCTCATTCCGACGATTAGAGCTTCGTACTCGACTTTATTATTGGAGGCGTTAAAGACCAATCTAAAAGACTGCTCGATTGCTTCCCTAGTTGGAGAGATTAGGCGGATTCCGATTCCAGAACCTTGCTTTGATGAGGAACCATCGACGTAGAGTGCCCACTTAGTTCCTGGGGGCGGACTGCCAAAACTCTCAATTGTGAGTTCTACGAGAAAGTCAGCAAGAACTTGTGAATTTGCACTCGTCTTAATACGGTACTCGATATCATACTCGCTTAGTTTGATTGTCCATTTCACTAAACGACCGGACTGGCTTGGACTATGTAGAATTGTCCTTAGTGGTTCCCTTGTCATCACGATGACTAAATGTGATTGAAAATAAGGACGGAGCTTGCGAGCCGAAGTGACTACAGCGAGAGCTAACTTCTCCATCACGGGATAACGCATTTCTGGGTCGATTAAACTTTTGCTTATGTAGAAAATAAGTTTTTGTTCGTTCCTATCTTCTTGAACTAGGACTCCGCTCACTGCCCCCGGTGACACCGCGATATAAAGGAACAAGGGTTCTCCTGGGGTAGATTTCGACAAGATCGGTGGAGAGGCTAAATATTATTTTAACTGTTTAAAAGCCTCTTCGCACTTATTGTCCCAATGGAATTTTTTATTTCTTTTGAGGAGTTGGAAAAATGGAAGACACTTATCAGTGGAACGCGAAATAAATCGATTCAAAGCGACAATTCGTCCCGCTAAATGTTGCATTTTCCGGGTCGATGTGGGAGATTGCATGGTCAAGAGTGCCTTGATCTGGTTCAGGTTTGCTTCAATACCCCTTTTTCGTTACCAAGTATCCGAGAAGTTCTCCGGAGGTTACAGCAAATGTACATTGGTGGGGTTTAGCTTCATTCCAAACTTATTGAGAATTCAGAAACAGTCTTTTAAATGTGCAGCATGCTCTCCGACGACCGTTGACTTAACCAACATGTCATCAACATAGACTTCCATCATCTTTCCTATTTGTTCTGAGAACATCCTATTCACCAGCCTTTGGTAAGTGGCTCCGGCGTTTTGCAGCCCGAAAGGCATTACCTCGTAACAGTAGATTCTGCGATCCGTAATGAATGATGTTTTGTCTTGGTCAACGGGATGCATTCGTATTTGATTATATTCCGAAAATGCATCCATGAATGACAAGAGCTTCTTTTCCGCCATTGCCTCAACAAGTCTGTCGATGTGGGGAAGAGGAAAGCTATCTTTTGGACATGCTTTGTTTAAGTATGTGAAATCAACACAAACTCTCCATTTTCCATTCTTTTTCTTGACAACCACTAGGTTAGCTAACCAGTCGGGATACTTCACGTAGCGAATAAAGCCGTTTTTGAGCAAACGCTCGACTTCATCGTTAACGGCTTTGGGTTTTTCAAGGCCCAACTTGCGACGTTTATGTTTTACCAGCTTCATAGTCGGATCAATGTTTAGCTCGTATGATATAACGTCTATTGTTGGGAAAATAAATTCAATTCTTGGTAGATCTTGGTTAGTGATGGTTACAATATGGGACTTGGCTCTACACTATTTAGGCCAGGTCTAATCAGTTGATGACATGCTATTACCTGACAATCCGTCATCTATGTCAGGTAAAACGAGGTAATGATTTGTCATAACCAAGTCAGATATTGCCAATACATCATCTATGTCAGGTAAAGCGGGTCCTAACTTGCCTTTACTTGACAATACATCATCTACGTCAAGTAAAGCGAGGTTATAACTTGCCTTTACTGACAATACATCATCTACGTCAAGAAAAGCGAGGTCATAACTTGCCTTTACCTGACAATACTTCATATATGTATGGTCAAACGAGGTCTTAACTTGCTGATACGCAAGGTAAAGTCAGGTCAAAACCTGCTAATACCTGACTACACGTTGTCTTTGACGTGCTAAACGAGGTAATAATCTGCTATTACGTGGCAATACATCAGGTATGTCATGTAAAATGGAGAAATGACTTGTCAATAACAAGTAGGACATCGTTACTATGCTATTTTCAAGTCATGAACGCCGTTACGACATCGTTATTACGTTGTTATCAGGTCGTGAACGCCGTTACGACGTCGTTACAAGGCTAGTTAAGTTATATGATATAAAATAAATACAAGTCTATTAAGATAACTTCGCATGGACTTGGCGGTGGGAAGTACAACGAGGTCTATCATTATCTTGACTTCATAATATGAAGAGGTAAAAGATTCAAGAATCCCAATTATTAAAGAGATAATCTTTACGCCAGGTCTCATCCTAATCCGAAAAGGATTTGATCAAGTCTTGTAAATAGAAACATCCTAGAGAATAGGAGATCATCAGAAAAAAGCAGAAAAAACTCGAAGATCTTCATCTTCACAGCATCCTTGAGATAACAACCATACATCTAGCCTTATTTTCTGCGTCCAACGAAGTTCTTTATAACGCTTTATACCTCTAGACGTTGTAATACTATTCGGCTACAAGCCTACTTCGTTGATTAATAAAACTATACCTTTCTTTATCATTCCGTAGATCTGTATACTTGCGAACCTGGTTAAAGTTTGACGAAACATCTATCCCGATGCCCGGCATGTCTTTAGAGGACCAAGCGAAATAGTTTATGTTTTCTTTCAAGAAGGCAATCAGTTCTTGTTTTATTTCTTCGTTAAGATCGACCCCAATGCTGACGCAGCGGTCTGGGTTATCCTCGTCAATACATACTTGAATAATCTAATCGCTAGATGGACTAGTCATTAAAATAGTCTTCGGCTTTTTCTTGCTCAACACATGAACTCGGGTCCACGTGTTCATGACTTAGTTTCTGCGAGGTCGCCAAGCTATCTTGCTGACTTGAAAAGTCAGAGCAGGCGAGCGTTCCTACCAAGGGGAACCTCGTTGCTGTTCTAATTGCTATTGCAACTTGAGCTTATATCCGCTTATGTAACATATACGAAAATCTTTTTGGCTACCATGAACCACTCCGACCCCATTAGGAGTTGGAAACTTAACACATTGATGGTATGTTGAAGGAATCGCCTTCATCGCGTAAATCCATGGAGTTCCTAAAATCACGTTGTATGTTGTTGGTGGATCAACGACGGTAAAATCGATCATCTTAAGCACTCCGGCCGCCGATATAGGAAGTCGTATAGTTCCAACTGACATCTCGATCATACCGTTAAATCCGGTTAACGGAGTGGGAATTCCTTCAACTTACGACTTGCTTATTCCCATCCGAACCAGAGTATCGAGAAATATTAAGTCAACAGAACTTCCCATATTAACAAGGATTCGCGAAACTTCGCAGTTTGCACCAATGTCGAATTTGATAACCAACACGTCATTGTGAGGCTGGTTAAGTCCTACTGTATCTTTCTCAGAAAATGATACTTCCATCTCGGACTCAGGTGCAAAACGGGTCTTTTCGAACTTGGCTTTTCGTTGGTGGTTTTTAATGGATGTTACCGTATCACGATAAAACTTAGATCCACCCATAATAAAATCAATTCTTTTATTTTGAGTTGGTTTTGGTGAATCAACCTTTTCATGTGATCTTCCCCTTTTTGCGGAAGGAGCATCCCCGCGATAGTTTTGATCGTCACTAATTAACTCTTGCTTCAAACTTTCTATGATAAGTCCAGCGTCCGTAAGTTCTCCTGATGCAAATTTCGCGGCGAGAATTTTAAAATTTAAAGCAATCTTACGTGGCGTGTCCTTTGCACAAGTGGATCTCACAAAACGAGTTCTGAAATAACCCAACCCGTTTTTTTTTTAAACAGTTCAACATTGGACCCGAATTAACATTTCCATAAATGCTAATCCTCAATACCCAATCAAGACAAACCAATCCAGCGGAATAACAAAACCATTCAATAGTCAATAATTATCAAATAACCAACAGCAATTCAACAATTCCAAGTTCACAATCCAGCAACTTAACAAGTATAGCAAAAGCATAAAATACCAAATTGAGACACTAGATCATCTCCTCTTCCTTGCCTTGATTCCACGATCACACTTTCTCTTTACCTGCATCACATGGTTATAAGAGATACGTGAGTATTATCACAAATACTCAGTGATGCGGTCATCCCATCTACTTGGCTATACACACATGCCTAAGCAAAAGATACAATACCAGGATGAACAATCAACACGCATAGCATAACAATCACACGAGAAACAATCAATACGTCAAACTGATGGTAATCAAAATTGTGTGTCGATATCCTGCACATAAACTGTCAACAAACACATCCAATAACACGAAATCATCCATATCAACAAGAATCAATCATCAAATCATCACACAAACGCATTGGGATCCATTCCTTTACCCAGATAAGCAATGGTCACGTACTCACCTTAGGAAAAACGGTTATAACACGTGAATCAAAATTCAGATTAAACCGAACTTGGTGGCTCTGGAAAGCTAAGACTCGGGGCTTTCCATGATACCTAGATCGTCTTCTGGGTCTTTACAGAATGACGCAAAAACAGCCCGCAAGTTCGTTGCTTGGAAATTGGAAACAGGATCGAAAACTTGTTCCGAAAACTAGACAGAGAGAGCTTTCCACAGATTGGCGGATCGTCTCCAAAGTCCTTCTGGTTCGACGAGAATCCTCCCTCGAAATGGACTGATCGCAGACCCAAAACCTAGAAGTTTCGTTCCAATCCGATCCGATCTACCCAGCCGTTCGTCTCCCCTTCTAAAATCGGACATAACTGTTTTTCTCTCAAGAAAGTCACTTCTCTCACAATTCTCTCAAGCTCTTCTGATTTTTGGCCAAAAAAGCCACAAAACGCGATCTCCACGCTTATATAATGGAACCTAGAGTTCTCTAAACCGATCGCCAAACCAAACAATCAAAAACCGAACTAGACGATTCAATTTCAACTTCGTCGATCGACGGACAACACTTCTGTCGATCGATGAAACACTTAGAACCTGACTCCTCCCGAGTCCTAACACGTGTGTCGATCGACACACACACACTGTGTCGATCGACACACCACCAAAAATACACATTTTGGTTCATGGGCGTTATAATTCTCCCCAACTAACACGGATTCGACCTCGAACCACACAACACCGTCCGTGCTAAGGCTAACACTCCCGTCCGAAACCCGACCAGCTTCACCCGAAAACACCCCAGAATGCAACGTTTTCTGGTCCAGACCAAGCCTGTCCGATTGATCGGGCAACAATCAAACAAGAACATGCCCGACCAACCGTAGACCCAGAGTTGAACCAATTGATCGTGCAACAATCAAACAAGAACATGCACGACCAAGACGCTACATAAGTTACCCGGGTCATCTGAACCGAGGTTCCCAAACACAAGTAAAATCCCTAGACTAGACACCAATCACATCAACACTCCTGACCCTCTTGGCCAACACCACCTATGATCCTTCCCGATCCCCGAAGCTCATCCAGTCTCATACTCATAATCACATCACAGACGCTATGCTAATACTCATATACATATACACCCCTCACACTCTCAGGGTCGTCACCCTAGAGCTCTCGGTGTATAACATACCCCTCCCACGTTCAGGATCCCCGTCCATCAGGCTATCGGTATGCTCCATGTCCCTCTCACTCTCGGGACACACAGTCCGTCAAGTTATCGGCATGCATGAGACCTCACTTGTCACCTGGAGAGAACCTCACATGTCCCCTCGAGATATATGCAGGAAACCTCACTTGTTCCCTGGAGAGAACCTCACCTGTCCCCTCAAGTATACCCAGGAAACTTCACTTGTTCCCTGGTACACCTTCTATAACGTGCCTCATAAGTACCTGTCGACCAAAATCACTTCTCGTGGTCCTCATGACATCCCCTCACCTTGAATGTCATCACATCCATGACTATAATCACTACGTCATCCGAAACAACCCAACCACCATGGGTGTTTTCACAGAGTCCCTGAAAAAGACAGTTCTAACTCACATAAAACTTCTTTTCCAGACTTTCCAAGCACCATGTAGAGAACAGACAGGTCCTAACTCCCATAGAACCTCTATTCCTAGATACACCTAGAACATGGACAAGCTCTAACTCACATAGAACTTCCATTTCTAGCCCTCACATACACACATGACCCACCAGTCATAAAATATGAGAACTCACATCTTATAAACACATTTAATAAGAAATCCCCATCTTATTAAATCATCAAAATGTATAATCGTTACACACTAAACGAAAACTACATCAAACATAGCCACATGCTATCACAAACTGAAAACCAGAAAAGAAGGACAACTCAAGCAACCACTTGCTTCTCGAACCACTTCGAGAACTTTGCCTTCATCTTCGCTTCCGGTTCCCAAGTCTCCTCCTCGATACCGTTGCAGAGCCACACGACTCTCACCAATGGTATCCTCTTCCGGCGCAGGACTTGACTCTCCTCTCGAGAATCCTGACAAGTCTCGCCTCCAACGTTATGTTGGGCTGAAGATCCTTCGGGATCCTAGCCAACACCTCCTCAGACTCATGCAGACACTTCCGCAGCATCGAAACATGGAAGACTTTATGAAAAGCCTTCATACTCTGAGGTAACTCCAACCGATAAGCTATTGGTCCAACCCGTTCCACAACCTTGAACGGACCCATAAACCTCGGACTTAGCTTATTCTCTAAAATGAATATGTTAGGACCCCTCAACATCGCAGCCTTGAGATACACCATATCTCCTAGCTCAACTCCAGCTCTTTCATTCTTTTATAAGCATAACTCTTCTACCGATCCTGAGCCTCCTTCATGTTCTGCTTCAAGACACGGATCTTCTCCGTCGTCTCCTGAACAAAATCTGCACCAAACATGTTCCTCTCCCCCACTTGAGTCCAGCATAATGGTGTCCGACATGGCCTCCCATACAGAGCCTCATATGAAGCCAACCCAATACTTACCTGATAGCTGTTGTTATACGCAAACTCTACCAGGTTCAGATGATCCACCCAGTGACCACCATAGTCCAACACAGACATCCTCAGCAAATCCTCCAATGTCTAAATCGTCCTCTTAGACTGCCCATCCGCCTGAGGATGAAAAGCTGTACTCATATTCACCTTAGTGCCCATCTTAGCATGAAATGCTCTCCAGAACTCTGAAGCAAACCTCGGATCTCTGTCTGACACAATACTCGCTGGTACCCGGTGCAGCCTCACAATCTCACACACATACTTCTTAGCCAACACTACCGCTCCATCGGTCTTCTTGATGTGCTGACTTGGTCAGACGATCCACAATCACCCAGATAGCATCATAAGTTCGCGACACAGGCAACCCTGTCACAAAGTCCATGGTAATCATGTTCCACTTCCACTCCGGAATAGGCAAACTCTGCAACTACCCGCTCGGAACCTAATGCTCAGCCTTCACCAGCTGACACACGTTGCACGCTACAACCCAACTAGCGACATCCTTCTTCACCCCGACCCAGTGATAATACCGTTTCAGATCCCGATACATTTTAATCGCTCCCGGATGAATCGATAACACGCTCGAATGAGCCTCTCTCAGAAACTCCTGCCTCAGACTCTCATCCTTGGGTACACAAACCCTCCCGTTCACCAGTATCGTCCCATTCGCCGAGACATGATACTTTGAAGCTGCAACTCGAGAAGCATCAATCAGACCCTGATCCTTCTCCTGAACCGCCCGAATCCAGCTCAATAAATCAGCCTGGTTAATCGCCTCTAACCCCAGTGGCTCCTGTGAGATAACACACAGCCTCAATGTGCTAATCTCGCTCACCAACTCCTCCATATTATGCTCCTGAGCCGAAGCAACCCTCTTCTGACTCAACGCATCTGCAACCAGATTAGCCTTACCCAGATGGTACCCAATCTCCAGATCATAATCCGCTACCAACTCCATACAGCGTCTCTGTCTCTGGTTCAGCTCTAGCTGAGTGAAGAAGTACTTCAGACTCTTGTGGTCTGTGAACACCTATACCTTCCCTCCATAAAGATAAGATCGCCAAATCTTTGGAGCGAAAATCACCGCAGCCAACTCCAAATCATGGGTAAGGTAGTTGCACTCATGCTTCCTCAACTGTCTCAAAGCATACGCAATTACCTTCCCCTGCTGCATCAGGACACAACCCAAACCAACACCAGATGCATCCGTATACACCACGTAAGGCTTGTCCGGATCTGGCAACGCAAACACTGGTGTACTAGTCAGCATCTTCTTTAGTTTCCCGAAACTTTCCTCGCAAGCTGAAGACCACACAAAAGCCATCCCTGTCAACTTCGTCATCGCCTGCGCCATACTCGCAAAACTCTTGATGAATCTCCGATAATATCCTGCTAAACCGAGAAATTCCTTATATCCGTGGCGTTCCTCGGTCTAGGCCACCCTCTGGTAGCCTCAATCTTAGCCGCATCCGTAGAAACTCCCTCTGTAGACACCACATGGCCAAGAAAACCCATCTCCCGCTGCCAGAAACTGCACTTGCTCAACTTCGCTTACAGCTTCTGCTCCTGCAACTTCTCCAGAACCGCCCTCAGATGAACCTCATGCTCCTCAAGACTCCTCGAATACACCAGAATATCATCAATGAAGATGATTGCAAATTCATCGATAACTCATAGAACACCCCGTTCATCAACCTCATGAACGCTGCTGGCGCATTTATCAACCCAAAAGGCATCACCAGGAACTCATAATGCCCATACCTCATCCCCGACGACAATCCATATGAATCCTGTACCGATCCAACCAATACATCTCTATAATGACTTCGTATAGTTCCACCGGACTAATAATCAAATCTGCTGGCATCAACTCTCCTGCCACCAGAATATTCACGCCCCGAACCCGTCCGAAAGTAGCCAAAGACTTCCCTCCGGAAACTCTAACTACTCCCGACTGCTCACCGGAATCGCTCCGGATACCGCTGCTCTCCACACACTCCGGAGTAATGAAGCAATTCGTTGCTCCAGAATCAAATAAAACATGAGACTCACACCCACCCACTACTAAGGTCCCTGCACAATTCCCATGTGCCTAAGAACCTTAACATTCTATCCCGAGACTTATCTTTCTTAGGACCGCTCGCCAACCTGTGAATCATGCTCCCACACCCAAAGCATCCCTAACCACCCTGAACCCTCTGACTCGGACCCAAAGTGCTTTTCCACTTCTTCTTCTGTCCTTGCGCAGGCCTATCGCCATTGCTCGGACCTACCTGCTACTGCGACCGCCACTGCTGAATAGGCAGACTAACCACCACCACCTACTCCCTCAGGTTCTCCTCAATCGCCGCAGCAATCTCAAATCAGCTTGAAGTCCGCTCAAGAACCTCCTCACCTGGGCTTACACGCCCAATGCCTCCACCCGCATGAACCAGAAGTCAACCGAAATTTGCGTCGAACTCCCTCACTGACCGGTCACCCAAGGTCAACTCCAAAAGCCTCAACTCTATCCGATCCACCAGCTCCTGCGGAAAGAACTTGGCATTAGACTCTGCCAAAAAGTCATCTCAGGCCATCTCTGCATGCACCTTCCTGGCCACAACACCTCTCCACCAGAGATGCGCCTCGCCATCCCGATAATGCACTGCCAGGTCTACTCGGTATAGAGAAGAACTACTCATCCCTTCGAGAGAACTACTCATCTCTCAGTTAAGTACTAGGTAACTACTCATACCCAAGTACAATGCAATACCATCCACTACGGTCTCAACCACCACTATAGATCAACTCACATGATCTCTAAGGTCTGCATCTAGTCCTATGCACATAGCCACGTCTCAGACATTGATTACTCTCAACTCTCAACTCATAACTCATAACCACACCACTCCCACTCTCAGGATCACATCCTTTGAGCTATCAGTGCACCATACCACTCACACTCTCAGAACACACCGTCCATTGAGCTAGCAGTATACAGGGAAAATCCTCATCTCCACCAGAGAAGTACTCATCTCGTAGTATTACTAAGGGAAATCCTCATCCCCAGTAACACCCGCAGGGAAATCCTCATCCCATCGAGAAAAATACTCCTCTCTCAGTATTATTAAGAGAAATCCTCATCCCTCAGTAACACTCAGGGAAATCCTCATCCCTCCTGGAGAAATCATCATCTCCAAATGAGTTATTCTGGAAAATTCTCATTCCCTAGAGAAATCAATTCTTAACGCCTATAGCATCTCTGACTAGAACTACCTCACTTGGTCTCCAAATTATAAGGAATACGGATCTTCTGCATGTGCTCCGTCCTCCCAAGATAAGATGGAAGCTCATCCGCAACCGCAACCCGCGGCTGCACCCCAGTCCATCCCGGCTGCACACCAGCCACACCTGGCTGCACACCAACCACACTAGGCTCCACACCAGGAGCCTGACCCTGAGCCGGTACCCCTCCCGGTAACGACTCCAGAATCATCTGTAGCAGACCCACCAAACGATCTCACGATCCTAGGCAACACCTACGGCAACACCCCCACCTGAGCCCACCGCACCGCCCGCTACTCCGGGACCCTCACTAGTCCCACTAGTCCTCACACTGGTACTCGCAGTGGCCACACCCACGGATCTCTCCGGATACGTCTGCGAATCAGCCACCTGCTCCTGCGTGGTCTCCTGGACAACACTCGCGGTAGCAGACTCACTCACAAGTCAGCGCCCGTATCCATGTCCACGACCACCATGGCCTCCCCGGCCTCCAAGACCTCTAGCCATCACACTCTGCCCTACCAATAGCAGAAACTCTAGTACATCTAATCATTTCTCTTCACTACCAGAAGTAGAAACTAAGAATACTAGAAGCTAGACTAGTCAAACAACACATACCGTGGAATCTCATTGAATGCTCGGAGAAGATGATCTAGGACTCCAAACCCACACAACAATCAATCGACTAACTCACATAATCAATCAATTAAGTGCACCCGCCCTAGAACCGCTAGGGCTCTTATACCAAATTGAAACAATCCAACCCATTTTTTTTTAAACAATACAACATTGGACCCGAATTAACATTCCCATAAATGCTAATCCTCAATATCCAATCAAAACAAACCAATCCAGCGGAATAACAAAACCAGTCAATAGTCAATAATTATCAAATAACCAACATCAATTCAACCATTCCAAGTTCACAATCGAGTAACTTAACAAGTCTAGCAAAAGCATAAAACACCAAATTGAGACACTAGATCATCTCCTCCTCCTTATCTTGATTCCACGATCACACTTTCTCTTTACATGCATCACATGGTTATAAGAGATGCGTGAGTATTCTCACAAATACTCAGTGATGTTGTCATCCAATCTACTTGGCTATACACATATGCCTAAGCAAAAGATACAATATCAGGATGAACAATCAACACGCATAACACAACAATCACACGAGAAACAATCAATACGTCAAACTGATGGTAATCAAAATTGTGTGTCGATCTCCTGCACAGAAACCGTCACCAAATACATCCAATAACACGAAATTATCCATATCAACAAGAATCAATCATCAAATCATAACACAAATGCATTGGGATCCATTCTTTTACCCTGATAAGTCATGGTCACGCACTCACCTTAGGAAAAACGGTTATAACACGCGTTTCAAAATTCAGATTAAACCGAACTCGATGGCTATGGAAAGCTAAGACTCGGGGTTTTCCAATGATATCTAGATTATCTTCTGGATCCTTACAGAACGACGGGAAAACAGTCCTCAAGTTCGTTTCTCGGAAATCAGAAACCGGATCGAAAACCTGTTCAGAAAACTAGACAGAGAGAGCTTTCCACAGATAGGCGGATCGTCTCCTAAGTCCTTCTGGTTCGAATCAATCATCAAATCATAACACAAATGCATTGGGATCCATTCCTTTACCCAGATAAGTCATGGTCACACACTCACCTTAGGAAAAACGGTTATAACACGCGTTTCAAAATTCAGATTAAACCGAACTCGATGGCTATGGAAAGCTAAGACTCGGGGTTTTCCAATGATATCTATATCATCTTCTGGATCCTTACAGAACGACGGAAAAACAGCCCGCAAGTTCGTTTCTCGGAAATCGAAAACTGGATCGAAAACCTGTTCAGAAAACTAGACAGAGAGAGCTTTCCACAGATAGGCGGATCGTCTCCTAAGTCCTTCTGGTTCGATGAGAATCCTCCCTCGAAATGGACTGATCGCAAACCCAAAACGTAGAAGTTTCGCTCCAATCCGATGCGATCTACCTAGTCGTTCGTCTACCTTTCTAAAATCGGACATAACTGTTTTTCTCTCAAGAAAGTCACTTCTCTCACAATTCTCTCTAACTCTTATGATTTTCGGCCAAAAGAGCCACAAAACGCGACCTCCACGCTTATATAACGGAACCCTAGGGTTCTCTAAACCGATCGCCAAACCGAGCGATCAAAAACCGAACTAGACAGTTCAATTTCAACTTGCGTCGATCGACGCACAACACTTGTGTCGATCGACGCAACACTCAGAACCCGACTCCTCGCGAGTCCAAACACGTGTGTCGATCAACACACACACTGTGTCGATCGACGCACCACCAAAAATACACATTTTGGTTCACGGACGTTACAAGTTCTCATCTCGGCCCATGGTTCTCGGCCATGACCCAGATGATTTTTTTTTTGTCAGAATCGCGAGTTAAGGCATATGTGTGGTGTCCGCCACCATAGTTTCGAGAGTCTTTGTTGTCTCTCTTTTCGAATTTTTTTGGATTTGCAGATGTCTCCTGAACCGACTTATGAGTTTTGAACTTTTTACCCAGAACAACCTTTTCTTCCTCTGTGTCGATCCAGTTCGTGGGACGATGAAGCGCATCTTCTATCTTATCCGCCTTATGGATTGTCAAATCGAAGCGGAATTTTGAATCGTGCCATAGACCATTCTTCAAAGCTTCAACGCAGTGGGATCATCGACTCCGGCTATTCTAGCCTTCACCTTTTTAAAACGCTCAATGAAACTGCGCAAGAGTTCGTTTGCTCCTTGTGACAGATTCCATAGATTGACAGTGGATGTTCTTTTATTCATGAAGATCGAATAGTGTTTAAGGAATGTCGTTGACAGTTGGTTGAAATCGTCAATGGACCCTTCCTCTATCCGCGAAAACCACTCCAAGGCGGAGCCTTCGAGGTTTCCTGCAAAAAGTTGGTAAAAGCCAATATTTTTTTCGTCCTCATGGGAATGAGCACGAGCCACCGATGCGGAATGCGGCCATAAAAGACTTTGGATCCGAGTTTCCTTCATATGTTGGAAGTCTTAGTTTTCCTGTATCCCGGATCCGCGCGTTAGCAATTCTTGGATGAACGGAGTTCTCTCCGTTGCCTCAATGACGCAAACTGTCTTTGGAGCTGCGCTAGACACTCTGTGAATCTTGGAGGTTACAGCTAGGAGTCCTGCGTTGGTTCTCTCGAGATCCTTCCGCAGGCTCTCGAACTCGAACCCACCTCGCCCAACTGGAATTCCTCCAGAAAGAGTATGCCACCTATCTGAATAAAGTAATAATTTTATTCAGAATATATATAAAATACATAAACAAAGTAATAATTTTATATCTTCGGTTAGGTTTCGAAAATTATAGTTCGTGACGTATACAATTTATGTATTATTCAGATTATTATATAATTCGGTTCATAGTCGAATTGGTGAAGTTTGATTTGGTTGGATTTATGCAGTTTTCCTAGTTATAGGTGATACATATTCCTAAACAAAATAATTTTAAATCCGAATATATACAAGCAAGTTTTGAATTTCGTTTGAGTATATTCATTTCATGAGCGCACAACTCAGGTATTATTCTAGTCATATATATGCCATATAGTAAGAGCGATATATAAAAAGAAGTGAATTTGACGATACTTTATATAGATAACCCTTACTTGCTAACAAATCATTAAATCCGTCATTTCTTATTTGTATTCAACCTTGCTTTCATGCAAATTGTGTGCGTGGGTAGAATTTTTTTGGCTAAACTTCCAAATGACACAGTGTATGACAAAACCTGATGTTTCCGACAACCGTTATGAAATATCAACATTGTGATACTAAAGTTTCCATATCATAGTTATTTTGAAAAATATTTACTTCGATATTTTGCAATGTATATAGCAAGCCGAAATCACAACAACTAGAATTCAGAATAAGTTCCTTATGAATCTCTTTAGAGAATAAAATTAACGAAGCCTCTTCCACAAACGTTTCATTCTAACTTTATTCATTTTTCTCTTGTAATAGTAAGTGACCTCCACGGCCAAATCCATCTCAGCGATCATCACAATTTTTCCAAACTCGTCCATGGTTGTTTAAGGTGTCACTCAGTCATTATCAAACATATAATCCAATGGGAATTATCCAAGTCGAATCCAATAGTAATCAACGGAGACAAAATCTCTAAGATATTCTTCCTTGTATTTATCTTGTAGTGGTTTCTCCAATGCTCAAACATCCTAGTGATAAATAGAATTCCATATTCAATTCGAGATTAACATTAACTAACGATTTCAATAACTTTCCAAATGTTCAAGCACTGTGACTCACCTTGGACCCCGAAGATTTTGAATAAGGATGCCATAAATTTGTCAGAACATATGTTTTCAGATTTTCATTTGATATTCTATTGTAGGTAATTCATAAGAAAATTATTTTTTTCAATGTCTTTGATGAGTATCTAATTTTACCTCAGGGTCGAAGTAATACTTAAGGATCGAATCCACTAGAGACTGGTAGGGCAATGAAGGTTTTTGGAAGAGAATTAAGTTAGGATGCAATATGGGGGTTCTGATGATGTGATTAAATAAATGTCGAAAGTAAATCAATGCAAAAAAACGTTGGGTTGCAAGGAAATCTCAAGGTTCATGGAGCAATTTATTCAGGAACTAATAACACATATATAGTACAAACTAGTCGTAAATTAACTATAGTATTCTCATATCAATGATTAAACATGTTTAAAAATCTAATTATTTCGGGTTATGAAAGTGAAAAGGGAAACAAGCCGCAGAAGTTGATACAAAACTCATCCAATGTAAATCTAGCAAAAGGGGATTAATTCACTTAATAATATAGTCACCTGGCTTTCGCAAAGAATACTAATATATCAAACAACCTAGATACTCGACTCTCGCAAAGTAACAAGATGGATAAATATGCATAAAAGAGATCAAGATTCGATATGTTAACCTAACCTTTAATACGACTCTCGCAGTGATAAAGTTCAAGCTCGTCTATAGTAGTTCCAATCAATCAATCACAATTCCTTACACGACTCTCGCAATGATATTGGTTCAAGTTCTTAAGATTGATCTAGATTCAATTACAAGTTGGTTCAAATGAGTATGAGATGCAAGCATAGATGAAGACTCTACTAAATTCCTAAGCATGAAATATATTTATTTATCGATCCATGAATAGTTCCCTTTGAAAACCCCTTAAACCCGACAATTAAACTACTCAATCACAGAAGTAAAGACATAACAAGAGTAGAGTGAAAAGATAAAATTAATAAAGAGGGTTTAGAAAGCTTCTCTATGTTGATACAAAGGTTGGAGGATTTCTCCCTTGAAGATCAATGGTTAAAAACCCTAAAACTAAAGAGTTCGAGCCAAAGGCTCTCCCTTAAAGAAAAAGTGTAACTATGGTGGTGGCTATGAAGGTGGTGCTGATTTTCGTGGTCTCCTTCTGTTTAAATAGGTGAGGAAGTCGGCTAGGTATATCCCCAAGAGATTTAGGGATATTCATAAAAAATTTGGAAATCTGCCTGTTTTCTATATATTGAGCGTATCTTCAGATCGCACCGTTGGGTGTGAAGCTGAGATCCTTGTCTATCTCGTGGCAAACTTTTAGCTCGATCCAACGGTGGAAACATCTTCATATAAGGCGAAACATCTGACGGACAGAATCTGTCTTTTCTTTAAAAAGTTTGTTTCTCCTACTTTTCGGCTTAAAACCCACGAAAATACTAGAAATAGCAATTAAATACCAAAACATAGCAAATTATTTATTAATTAAAAACTCAATTAAAACATAGTAAAAATCGGTAAAATATGGTGTATATCAATCTTCATCGGTGACAAGAATTAAATGTTTAAACTCTGAATTGTATAGTGTATAATATCAAACGGAGATAGGAACACGTCCTCATTATTCCGAGGCTTTTACTCAATAAATCAAACAACCCGAGATACCAAAATATCTCTCATCTTTAGCGCCAATAAACCAAACTCGAAAACAAATCATTGAATGAGACAAAGTCCAATAGTGACAAATTTTGTGTTGGAACTCTTTTTTGACCATTTTAAAGTGGAGCTTCCGGTGAAAACGTTCATAGGAACGACCAGATTTTTGGCGCATTGAAATGGTAGCCACAAGCACTATAACGTAGTGTACTTATTTTTCAAAAATTATAGTTGATTTGAATGAAAACAATAGAGATCCAAAGTGGTGCTTTCGGGTTGTTTCAACTTTCAACTAACACCATTTTGTTAACCCCAACATGTGTTACCCAATTAGAATTTTTACCCCATAGCTAGATAAAACAAAAATGGGTTAGACAAAAGACGATTTGGAACAAAAATAAAAGAAAAAACATGAAAACTTTTAGGAGACGATCAAAGGAAAGAGGGCATACAACTGAAATAGAATTCAAGAAATAGAGATTATAGACTTATAGTTGAGATACATATTGACAAGAAATCCATACTATTTATTTCTTATTTTCTTAACCGAAGATTCTCGCAAAATCATTTATTTGTTCATATATTAGATAAAAATGATTTATTGAATTAAGATTATATTCATCACATTATATATATAGATGGGAAAATGTTTTTTCTTTGATTTAAAATGTTGACGTGCTATCAAGATAAATATTTTGTGTTTGTATATTGGTGGACTTTGGGCTTTATTTATGTGTGGGCTTCACACTTTATATATTCTACATAGAAATGTGAATATATATATTATATATAGATTTACCCTAAACCTATGTTTATCTATTCTTAATGGCCGCCTTTTATTATGGGTTCCTGCAAACACTAGTTATCGCAAAAAGTCTTTGTCAGAGTTTTTAACATTGAAGTTTCTTAAACCTATTCATTGTGAGTATTTCTCTCTTAAATGAGATAATACTTTTTACTATCTAGATTTAGTTCCTTTCACAAATTTGGAATATCGTTACATAATTTTTTCCAAAATTTGGAATATCGTTAAGTCATTTTTTTCTAAAATTTATTTTGGATGTATGCGACATAGAGGTGGGACGGATCCGGATATCCTGAAATTTCAGAGTATCCGAATCTAGATCTGGACCCGTGAAATCCGTGGCCTCCGAATATCCGGATTGTAGATATCCAACCAAAATCAAGATACCCGTGGATATCCAGATCCGAATCCGAAATTAATATTAAAAATATTTAAAATAATTAATAAATAAATAAAAATAACTTTTTAAAAATTATTAGTTAAAATTTTGAATGATATTTTTCATCATAAATATAATATATTATAAAAGAACTAAAATCAATAAATCAATAAATATATACATATAAAATAGCTTAATATATATAAAATATATATGGTTTTAATATATTTATTGCGTCTGAATCCGGATCCAGATATCCGTACCGTAAAATTTTGTTATCCGGATCCAGATCCTTTTTTCACGGATTATAGATTTTACTATCGTTATCTGGATCTGGGCTCCCCGGATATCCTAATTTTGGGAGCGGATCCGAAAAGATAACGGATCGGATCTCGGATCCCGGATAATAATTCTACCCCTATTACGATTTTCTATGAAATTTAATCTTTCTAAAAGGATATGTTATCTACTTAGCTCCTATGTAAGTTTTAGTATTGTAATTAGTGTGTGTTGAGTTAGCAAATTTGATATGCTTATGAGAGTTTGATGCACTGTTTCTAGTAGTGTCCTTGTTTTCCACCATTTTCAATACTTTTTTTTGTTTTCTCACTAGTCACATTTCAATACTCTCTCCACACTTTTTGTTGGAACCTTTTTTCTACGAAAATTTTTAAAAAATGCCACTTTTCAAGTGTCACTTTACAAAAATACCGCATTTTTAAAATCTTTACAAAAATGTCACTTTTTCAAAATTATTTTTTCTTTATATTATTTATTTTTGGGTTAACTATGTTCTACTAGGGTTTAGTTATGAGGGTTTACGGGGGTTTAGGGGTCAAAACATTTTTTTGTGTTTTTAAAAATCTATAATTAGTGGTATTTTTGCAAATGAACACCCCTAAGTGGTATTTTTGCTAATGTGCACATAAAAAGTGGCATTTTTACAATTTCCTCTTTTTTAATATATATATATATATACATTACAACATTAAATTTAAATTTTAATATGATTTTTTTAAAAAAATCTTAATATGTTTTTGCTATTTTTTGTTCATTTCATGTCCAATGCTTTTTGAAATTTCTTTTATTTATACTACATCTTACAGTCTTCCCTCTTTATGAGAATAGTTTTAAATTTAATCTTTTATATGTTCTTTATTTCGTCAAATACAATAATTTCATTATCGAAGAAAAATAATTTCTTAATATATCTCTAAAAATTTAATACGAATTTAACATATTATTTTCTAAAAAAAAAGATATATCTATATATATTATTTTATTTTTATAAAAAATATGTTAAATTTGTAATGAATTTTCTCTTTAAAATAGATTTAAAACGTCGAATTTGAACTTTGAACTTTTGTGTTGTGTTATTCGTAATGTAACACATGCATTTCTAGATTAATAATATCCACAATCAGTAACTTTTAAAAATAATCTCAAATGTTTTCATATATACGATGAAACTAGTTCCATCACAATTAAGCACATTTTTAATCTATCTTAATTAGAAAAGAAAATGAAGATTATCAATACTTCAAATTTGTATTTTATTTTTGTTTTGCAATATCTAAATTTATGCAATATGCATAGGTATTGAATCTAAGATTTAATCATAATCAATTAAATCAAGGCATGAGTCGTTGTCTTTTTGTTTGTTTAAGTTTATTTTGTGGTTTGCTTATTTTTATTTATTTATATGTTTTGACTGGAAAAACATATTCCAATTTTTTTAAAATGAGAAAAACTATTAAAATCGAAGTAGGAAAAATACATGATTTATATGTTTTCTTTTGTATGAATATTTCATCCCACATCAACCAATAAAATTGTAAATCAATTAGAGTTTGAAAATTCTCATAAGAAATTTTAAATATCGGTAACCAAATATACATTAATTTAAAATATCCATTAACAATTTTTATCAGTATTCATCTAATTGTTGACAATTAAATCAAGGGACAATTACAAAAATGCCATTTTTTGTGTGCACATTTGCAAAAATACCACTTAAGGGTGTCTATTTACAAAAATGCCACTAATTATAGATTTATAAAGCCTATATCTTAAAATTCTAAACCCTAAAATATGTTTTGACACCTAAAACGCCCTAAACACTCAAAACTAAATCCTAATAGAACATAATTAACCCAAACATAAATAATGTACGGAAAAAATAATTTCGAAAAAGTGGCATTTTTGTAAAGTGACATTTGAAAAGTGCATTTTTTGAAATTTCTCTTAAATCAAATTTTTCACAGCTAAAAAAATTATATGTTTATAGTTACTATTATCAAAACATTATTAAAAATGTTAATTTCTATCAAGTTCATTCTAGATTTATTTCATTCTTATTAAAATTATATATAAATTCATCTAATTGTTGATAAATATTAAATCAAAATTTCACAACTAAAAAGGTTATATTTTTGTAATTACTATTATTAATACACTACTAAAAAGTTAAAGTTCTATCAAGTACATTATAGATTTATTTCATTTATAATATATATATATATATATATATCATTAGCTTATCAGTTTTATTAATTTTGATTTATTATGCGTCAAAGCTACATCTAAAATATGTAAATATAGATTAAATTAACATTTTTATTTTTTTTCATCTTAGATAGTTTTTAGTATATAAAAAAATTGTATTATTTAGGTGGACACTCTAGATGGAGAGAGTCCTCCTTAATTATATAGATTGGACTCGCGCAACACGCGAGTTTGGTTTCTTTTGATTTTCTTGTGTTATTTTCTTATATTTTGTATCTATTACATTCATTGACACATTCTAACATCATATGTTCAAGTATTAATCTCGGTATGAAATTTTTTTTTTTAAAATAAATCTTTCGATTTGGCATTTGATTTTAAATAAATATTTTTTAGGTTTTGAGAACTTATTATTTTATTTTTTTTATTGCATGATAGATCCATCCAATCTTCAAACATATTCTAATTATAATCGTGCAACACACATATCAATATATTTACTTTTTCCATTTTTCATAACACACCAATATATTTATAGAAAATTAATTTATAGATAATCTAAATTTTATTTTACGTTTTCTTAAAACTAAAAAGGTTTTTTTTTCTAGATTTTTTGGGTTAAAAGCATTCATTCAAATATGACCTTATTAAATATGTATTTTTCTTGGATCATGGTGTAGAACTGGGTACATTTTTACATAAATATCATATATCATTTCCTGCCTATTTTGGTGTAAAATTCATGAATAATGTGACCATTAATTTTTTACTTTATATGTATAAAAATTATGGTATTACAACGTTTCAATTTTTTTCTTTTATACTTCCGAAAAACTCAAATATAACATTTAAATAAAATCATAGATTTCAGGTTTCACTTATTTTCTCATCTTTATTGAGATTGTTCAGTGAAACCTTATGTCTTATTTCTCTTGAAACCTTCAACTTTCTAACAATCGGTTGCTACTCAATTACGATGATTCAACAATTAACATCATTTAATCTTCTTCTTTTTTTTTTTTTTTATCGCATTTTGTTTATTTATATTTTTATTCGTCGCTATTAAATTCATAATATTTTGATTACTTCATAATGAACTACAATATAAATGAAATATATTCATTATTGTAAACTTTATTTAGAACATAAAATACTCAAATAATCCTAAAATATGGTTCGTGTGATACATGATTTTTATAATTTTATTAAACAATGAAAAATTTTGATTTAACCATTTACAATTTTATGCTACTTTTAATCATTCACTTACTTATTTTTAGTAGAATATAACTCATGCGATGCCCTTTTTTGCACCAATTTATATCTCTTATATCTTTAAAATAATGGTAATATAACACTTTCAAGTTTTCTTTCATAGTTCCATAAAATTCAAATATAATATTATGAAGAAAATCGTATATTCCAAATTTTCATCTTATTATATCATCTTCAGTGAGATGGTTCAATACCCTTGTAACGCCCGTGAACCAAAATGTGTATTTTGGTGGTGCGTCGATCGACACAGTGTGTGTGTCGATCGACACACGTGTTTGGACTCGCGATGAGTCGGATTCTGGGTGTTGCGTTGATCGACACAAGTGTTGTGCGTCGATCGACGCATGTTGAAATTGAACCGTCTGGTTCGGTTTTTGATCGGTCGGTTTGGCGATCGGTTTAGGAAACCCTAGGGTTCCATTATATAAGCGTGGAGATCGCGTTTGTGGCTCTTTTGGCCGAAAACTAGAAGAGTTAGAGAGAATTGTGAGAGAAGTGACTTTCTTGAGAGAAAAACAGTTCTGTCCGATTTTAGAAGGGGAGATGAACGGCTGGGTAGATCGGATCGGATTGGAGCGAAACTTCTAGGATAAGTTTTCCACTCTCGTATCTAGTTTTGGACGAAATCGGTTTGTCATTTGGATCAGTATTCAGAGAGTTATCGTCGTTTTACTAAGAGTTGTTTCTGTAGTTTTGGGTCTGCGATCAGTCTATTTCGAGGGAGGATTCTCGTCCAACGAGAACGATTTAGGAGACGATCCGCCTATCTATGGAAAGCTCTCTCTGTCTAGTTTTCCGAACAGGTTTTCAATCCTGGTTATGATGTAATCTCCGTTCTCTGTGTTCTTTCTATATCAACGTTTAAATATCCCTGTTTCCTATTTCCTGTTTCGAATTCCGAGCAATGAACTTGCGGGTAGTTTTTTCCGTCATTCTGTAAGGACCCAGAAGACGATCTAGGTATCATTGGAAAGCCCCGTGTCTTAGCTTTCCAGAGCCACCGAGTTCGGTTTAATCTGAAATTTGAAATGCATGTTATAACCGTTTTTCCTAAGGTGAGTGCGTGACCATGGTTTATCTGGCTAAAGGAATTGATGGAATATGATTGTTTGCTATTGTTTGGATTGGATTCTGTATGTTTTGTTGATGGATTCGTGCAGGAGATCGATAAATCGCTTTGGATTCGAGCCATGAGAGGATAGGCTCGATCCTCACGATCTGCAGCAACGCGTCGATCAACACAATTGATTTGCTTCTGAGTTTTGGCTAAGAAGTATGTGCGTGAGATTGTGAGGCTGCACGGTATGCCAGCGAGTATTGTGTCAGACAGGGAGCCGAGATTTGTTTCTGAGTTTTGGGGAGCATTTCAGGCTGAGATGGGCACTAAGGTGCATATGAGTACAGCATATCATCCGCAGACTGATGGGCAGTCTGAGAGGACGATTCAGACTCTTGAAGATTTACTAAGGATGTGTGTGCTGGATTACGGTGGTCATTGGGCATATCACTTGAACCTGGTTGAGTTTGCGTATAACAATAGTTACCAGGCGAGTATTGGGATGACTCCATACGAGGCTCTGTGTGGAAGGTCGTGTCGTACACCATTATGATGGACTCTAGTGGGGGAGAGGAGCATGTTTGGTACAGATTTTGTTCAGAAGACGACGGAGAAGATTCGTGTCTTGAGGTTGAACATGAAGGAGGCTCAGGATCGGCAGAAGAGTTATGCTGATAAGAGGAGGAATGAGCTGGAGTTTGAGCTGGGAGATCTGGTGTATCTCAAGGTAGCGATGTTGAGGGGTCCTAGCAGATCCATTTCAGAGAATAAGCTAAGTCCGAGGTTTATGGGTCCGTTCAAGGTTGTGGAATGGGTTGGACCAGTAGCATATCGGTTGGAGTTACCTCAGAGTATGAAGGTTTTTTCATAAAGTCTTCCATGTTTCGATGCTGCGGAAGTGTCTGCATGAGTCTGAGGAGGTGTTGGCTAGGATCCCGAAGGATCTTCAGCCCAACATGATGTTGGAGGCGAGACCTGTCAGGATTCTCGAGAGGAGAGTCAAGTCCTGCGCCGGAAGAGGATACCATTGGTGAGAGTCGTGTGGGTCTGCAATGGTATCGAGGAGGAGACTTGGGAACCGGAAGCGAAGATGAAGGCAAAGTTCTCGAAGTGGTTCGAGAAGCAAGTGGTTGCTTGAGTTGTCTTTCTTTTCTGGTTTTCAATTTGTGATAGCATGTGGCTATGTTTGATATAGTTTTCGTTTAGTGTGTAACGATTATACATTTTGATGATTTAATAAGATGGGTTTTTCTTATTAAATGTGTTTATAAGATGTGAGTTCTTATATTTTATGACTGGTGGGTCATGTGTGTATGTGAAGGCTAGAAATGGAAGTTCTATGTGAGTTAGAGCTTGTCCATGTTCAAGGTGTATCTAGGAATGGAGGTTCTATGGGAGTTATGACTTGTCTGTTCTCTAGATGGTGCTGGGAAATAGAGGCCTTATGTGAGTTAGGATCTGTTTATTTTCTAGGGAGAGTCTGGAAAAGAGGTTTTATGTGAGTTGGAACTGTCTTTTCCAGGGACTCTGTGGAAACACTCATGGTGGTTGGGTTGTTTCGGATGACCTAGTTATTGGTCATGGATGTGATGATATTCCAGGTGAGGGGATGTCATGAGGACCACGAGAAGTGATTCTGGTCGACAAGTCCTTATGAGGCACATTACAGAAGGTGCACCAGGGAACAAGTGAGGTATCCTGGGTATACTTGAGGGGACAGGTGAGGTTCTCTGCAGGGAACAAGTGAGGTTTCCTGCATATATCTCGAGGGGACATGTGAGGCTCTCTCCAGGGGACAAGTGAGGTCTCATGCATGCCGATAACTCGACGGATTGTGTGTCCCGAGAGTGAGAGGGGCATGGAGCATACCGATAGCCTGATGGACGGTGATCTTGGAGGTGCGAGGGGTATGTTATACATTGAGAGCTCTAGGGTGACGACCTTGAGAGTGTGAGGGGTGCATATGTATATGAGTATGAGCATAGCGTCTGTGATGTGATTATGAGTATGAGACTGGATGAGTTTCGGGGATTGGGAAGGATCTCAGGTGGTGCTGGCCGGGTAGGGTCAGGAGTGTTGATGTGGTTGGTGTCTAGTCTAGGGATTTTACTTGTGTTTGGAAACCTCGGTTCAGATGACCCTGGTAACTTATGTAGCGTTGCATGTTCTTGTTTGATTGTTGCACGATCAATTGGTTCAACTCTGGGTCTACGGTTGGTCGGGCATGTTCATGTTTGATTGTTGTGCGATCAATCGGGCAAGCCTGGTATAGACCAGAAAACGTTGTATTCTGGTATGTTTTTGGGTGAAGCTGGTCGGGTTTCGGACGGGAGTGTTTGCCTTAGCAGGGACGGTGTTGTGTGATTCGAGGTCGAATCCGTGTTAGTGGAGGAGAATTGTAACGCCCGTGAACCAAAATATGTATTTTTGGTGGTGCGTCGATCGACACACGTGTTTGGACTCGCGAGGAGTCGGGTTCTAGGTGTTGCATCGATCGACACAAGTGTTGTGCGTCGATCGACGCAAGTTGAAATTGAACCGTCTGGTTCGGTTTTTGATCGCTCGGTTTGGTGATCGGTTTGGGGAACCCTAGGGTTCCATTATATAAGCGTGGAGATCGCGTTTTGTGGCTCTTTTGGCCGAAAATCAGAAGAGTTAGAGATAATTGTGAGAGAAGTGACTTTCTTGAGAGAAAAACAGTTCTGTCCGATTTTAGAAGAGGAGACGAACGGCTGGATAGATCGGATCGGATTGGAGCAAAACTTCTAGGTTTTGGGTCTGCGATCAGTCCATTTCGAGGGAGGATTCTCGTCGAACCAGAATGACTTAGGAGACGATCCGCCAATCTAGGGAAAGCTCTCTCTGTCTAGTTTTTCGAACAGGTTTTCGATCCTGGTTCCGATGTAATCTCCGTTCTTTGTGTTGTTTCTATGTCAACGTGTCGTTCATGTTTTCTGAGACTGGAATTTCCTGTTTCCAGTTCCGAGCAACGAACTTGCGGGCTGTTTTCCCGTCGTTCTGTGAGGATCTAGAAGACGATCTAGGTATCATTGGAAAGCCCCGAGTCTTAGCTTTCCACAGCCACCGAGTTCGGTTTAATCTGAAATTTAAAACGCGTGTTATAACTGTTTTTCCTAAGGTGAGTGCGTGACCATGGTTTATCTGGGTAAAGGAATTGATGTAATATGATTGTTTGTTGTTGTTTGGATTGGATTCTGTGTGTTTTGTTGATAGATTCGTGCAGGAAATCGATGAATCGCTTTGGATTCGAGCCATGAGAGGGTAGGCTCGATCCTCACGATCTGCAACAACGCGTCGATCGACACAATTGCTTTGCGTCGATCGACACAAGTGCGTCATGTCGATCGACACCAGGGTGGTGTGTCGATCGACGTTGTTGCAGTGCATCGATCGACACCTAGTGGTTGTGTCGATCGGTGCAAGTCTTCTGGACTGATTCATGTTGTTTGTTCGTGCATGTATTGTTGTTTGCTCATCCTGGTATTGTATCTTTTGCTTATACATGTGTGTATAACCAAGTAGATGAGATGATTGTCTCACTGAGTATTATCAGTATTTGTGATAATACTCACGCATCTCGTTTTGCCATGTGATACAGGTAAAGAGAAAATGTGATCGTGGAATTGTGGCTGGGAAGAGAGGATGATCTAGCGGCTCGATTGTTTGCTAGCTATTGTATTAGAATGGCTAGGTTGTTGGATTGTCGTTAGATTGGTTATTGGATATTGAAATGATTGGTTTATTGTATTAACTGCTTTTGTTCCGCTGTCTTAATGTGATTGAATTGATTGGATTGTTGAGAGTTAGCATTTATGGAAATGCTAATTCGAATCCAATGTTAAAAAAAAACGGGTTGGGTTGTTTCAACCCTTTTAATGAAATAATATATATTCTTAACAATCGTTTGACACTCGTATTATCTAGGTTTTTTTTTTATATCGTTTATATTTTTATTCATTTATTCTTATATATCTATTCTTTTTACATAATTTCAATTTCCATATTTTCATTTTTTGAAATTTAATTTATAAACTTTTATCATTATCATAAGCTCATAATAAAATATATTTATTGTTGTAGTTTTATATTTAGAACAATAAAATACTCAAATAATTTATATGTACTAGTTTTAGTTATTTATTGACTTATTTTTTGTTTTTTATTTAATTACAAATTTTAGTAGCTATATGTAACAATAAATATATATAAACATGTATTAAATGAAACTTATAATTAAAATTAATTGTAAAAAAATGTTTTGCCTATGTGGACACTTTAGATGGAGAGAAAACTTTGCTATTATATATATAGATTCTAATTTTTTTTTAAATGAACATTTAAATTTTATTTACACCAAACTTCTCATATACTTTTCTATTTAAAAAAAAACTATATTCGCTATGGTACAATGCCGATTTTTTATATATATTTGTTTAGGGATTTTTTGGTATGGGGATCCAATCACTTGAAGCAAGTATCAAGTACAGTTTACAAAATACGTAATGACCGAAAAACTCGATTATATGGTTCTTCCGACGACTACTCTTCGAAACTCAAGTCAGAAAGGAACGAGCAAAAAAGTGAAAAGAAAAGAGACCAACAGTTTTAACGTGGAGAGTTAAGAAAGGAGTCGGTAAACGAGGAAATGATGGAGGAAAAGCGACATTGGGCCGAATAAGAGATGATCCTTGGTGGATCAGAAGATCGTTTTGTGGAACATTAGCCACTTGCTTTTACATGTGTACATACATAAGCCGAATGATATGTAACTTTTTGATCGAAGACTTAATTTAAAGCTATTTAAAATAGTTTATAATTTGCGCTTAAAAAGAAAATTTATACATAGCCCGAGTTTCACATACAAAAACTCGGGCACCACGCAGTTTTTTCCATGTATAGTAACTAGCTACATGTACGTCTGACAACTTAGTTCCAAATCAAGATCATTCCTGGTAGTATGGCCACACCCACCCAGAATGGGGGAAGGTTACATGTGGTTTTACCCATTAAGTTACTTGGACCGACCTAATGGATCAACTACACAAATGATGGTAAGCGATTAATGTAAATTAGATACACATGCATAGCGCTGCAAGTTTCGTCTAAGCTACAACAATTATTTATCCATTTTTCTGTTATTCGAGTTTGCGTGTTAGACTCAAGCAACGAAAGAGCATCCTTTAGAGGGATATTTAAAATTTTAAGAACTAAACACCCGGATGAAGTTTGAGTCGCCAACATAATCTCTTCCCTTTTGCTTCCTCAAACATTAATCATGGTCAATTTAATCTGAGTCCAAAAATTTGAAGAGTTGTAAAAATAATTGAATAGAAAAAGTTTTCTATTTATCTTTTCAAGTGGACAAATATATACTCTAAAATGAAAAAAATAGAAAAATAATTTTTACTCGAGAAAAATTACTTTATTTCTGACTGGAGAAAAGGGAGCAGAATTTTTCTACCCATTTCTTTTCTTCTATCTATGTCATCCGATCACACCCTTACTAGTAAATGATGTTAGAATTGGACAAATGTCTAAGATACTCCAATCTGTGTCTACTTCTTTCTGGCGTACTCCTCTATTGTCTGGAATACTCATGTTTGGTACAACTAGTTGTACCATGATTTAACTTGGGTATTATTATTTAGTACAACTAGTTATACCAAGTAATACCATGGTACAACTAGGTATTACTTAGTACAACTACAAGGAAATTGTACAATTAGATATTATTTGGTACAACAATAAAGATATGGTACAACTATGTTTTTTGGTACAACTAAAATAAAATTTATACACGGTACAACTAGAGTTTCCCAGGTCAACATGAACTTATGGCACATTCATTCATTAGAATTCATCAACATGAGTGTTGGACATTTTGTAATGTATGAAAGGTTGATTTTTTTCTCTACTCTCTCTCTTTTCTCTCTCTAGAAAAAAGCTCTCTCGAACAAACAACTTCTGATTGTGGATCTGTGTTTCCGGTTCGGATTGTGTATATACCTTTTGTTTTTTTTCGTTTTTTAGCGGTTTAGAACTGTATTTTCCGTTTAGTTGATCTTTTTCTGACTTCGGTCGGATCTACGGTTTTCCGACTTAGATCAGATTAAATAACCTCCTCCTCGGCTATGTTGTATTGGTGAAGAAGATCTGGCGTTGGTGACTCCGAAGTACTCTCCCCTTTTCAAGTACCTATCATTCCTGGCTGGGAGATTGACTCTCCCCTAAATCTCCAAAAGTGCCTTAATGAAAGGCAATAGTGATGTGGTCATGGTTAGTGACGGTTGGTGGTGAGTAGTTTTCTTGTTGATCAATGTTGGATCTGTTTCTTCCGAGGAGTGTCAAGTGGAATTTAAGGAGAAAGGATCGAATCTGAGCAATCTGCGTTGCTTTTGCTGGGTTCGTGGGTCTGAGGAGACTCTGCAACGGCGGAGGTAGGTCGACCACAATTTCCTTCCGGCGATCTTCTGCTTTACACGTGTTTTAGCATTTTAATTCGTTTTCTCATTTCTGTAAATGGGCCAACGACTGGGCTTAATGTTTAAGATTGCTGGACCTCTTTGATTTTCAGTTGTATGTTGCCCTATGGACTTTTAATGAAATGCCTTTGACGCCCAAAAAAAAGAAAAAAGAAAAGAATAGGTTACTTTTCCTAATCTAATTGTCAAAATTAAAGAGTTATGAATGAGACCGATTGGCAAAATAAATTAAAGAGTCTTACTTAGGTCGGGCCCAACAATGCAATTAATTAGCCAATCAGATAGATCTTTTGTTCTTACTAAGCCAAAATCGAATTCTTTTTTTCTGGAAATTTTAATCTTAGAAAGCTGAAGCAATATCGAGATTTTGGTTTCGGTCGAGCAAAATGGAGGAAGGGCATGAGGAATCTGGTTTAGACGAACGGAGTCGCGACGGTGGATTTTCTGTTGCGAGCGAGTGTTTTTTCTTGGATCATGTTGGAGAAGTTCTGCTTTCTCGGAATCCAGATGGGTTGTCTTGGAAATGTTTGGATTCTTCAGATTGTGTAAGATTTGTCGATAATGGCATTTGGAAATGTCTGATTCTCCTCGGACGACTCTTTTTGTGCATTAATTGTACTGTTGTATCTTAACAGGAGGGAACGACTTGTTTGGGAATTAGAAATTCAGAGAATTTCGAAACTGAGATCAAATTCTCTGATATTTATGCTGTGGACTTTGCTAACTTTGGCTTGGTTCATAGTCCAAAGTCAGGACTTGTACATGCCAAAGAATGTTTCAGGGAGCGCTTGTTGAATACTCAAGAGGTTTTTTTTTTTTTTGCTCCCTCACACTTCTCCTATCGTTTTTGTTGTTTTTCTTCTAGTGATTACAGTGTAATGGGTTTGGTTTGTTGTAGATGCATCGGTTCACTGTGCACGGACTGCAAAAATCACCAAAGGAGCCTTGTCTTTGGAAACTTGCCGCATTCACTTTTGGCCATATGGACTTGCAGACGTGCCAGAGTTGGATGGATCATTTGAATTACTTTTTGATCAAGGAAGTCGAAAGACCAAGAAATCTCCTTGTAAATCTTATTCTGTCAGGTTCTAGTACTTTGTTGCTCCTGTTTGTATGAATGATTTGATAAGATTGATTGCCATTTCTTTAGGTATTCGTCCATCCAAAAAGTGGCAAAGGAAATGGCTCCAAGGTCTGGGAAACTGTTTCCAAGATTTTCATTCGTGCTAAAGTTAATACAAAGGTCTGCTTTTAATTTCAACACTAGCTGAATGACCGACCATTAGTAATTATTTTGTGAGAGTTGTTATAGGGTATTCTTTGATGGCAAAAGGCACATGGATTTTTTTTCTCAGAGCACTGATTTGATTTTGTGCTAGAGTAGAGCATTTAGGGACCAAATATTATTTGTCATGTAATGTTCTTCTTTCTCGTTTATCAAGGTCAATAGTTATTGGTTGATTATTCTCTGGTCATTATTTGCAGCGAATGGGCGCACATAAAGTGTTTTAGTAGTTTTTGCAATATGACTTCCACATTATTTTCCTTTTGAGATGTTGTTTCGCCGTTTTTTGGCCAAATGAGACTTTATTTGTCTACATAGTTTCTTGTGATACTATAGCTTTCATAGAGAAAACACACGAGTTTTTTCTCACTGTCCATGCTAAGGTCCTTAGTTTGATATTCTTGCTTTACCATTTAAATCAGGTGATTGTAACAGAACGAGCAGGACATGCATTTGATGTAATGGCATCTATCCAAAACAACGAGCTCCATTCATATGATGGCATCATAGCCGTTGTAAGTTGTAGACCTCTTTTTCTATGTTTTGTTGACCCCAAGTACTTGGTTTGACAATGATTCGGTCAGTGAATTTGTGAAATATTTTCGTAAAGTGACATAACCTTTAATTCATAACATTTATGATTCAAGTTATGGATTAGTGAAAGTTGATGAAGCTTCTCCACTCCTGATATTTATTGTCACATTTTCTTCCTCATAGTGCTACTTGTGGCCTTGTGGATCATATATCTGCTTTGCATGATATGCTTGTCATTACTTTTATAACTTGAAAAATCAACCTATGTTCAGGGTGGGGATGGCTTCTTCAATGAAATTATTAATGGATATCTTTTGTCGAGACTTAAAGTCCCTCTTCCACCAAGTCCTTCAGATTCCTTCGGTTCTGTTCAAAGTAGAGGTAGCTCCTCAGTTCCAGAATCAGAAGATGCAGTTCATGAAACTGACCAGAAGGAACACTATCCTCTTCTTCCTGATTCAGTCCAAGAGGGCATGAATTTCAGTATGTATTTGATCACTTTTATCTCATCTTTGTTCAAGCGCTGGGACTGTTAACTGGCTGTAATCTCTGGGTGTTACTCTTTACCTACAGGGACAGTCAATGGCTCATGCGAAGGTTTGTGGATTTTGTTCTCTACAACACATTCCATTTCATTGCCTGCTTCCATTAGTCAGGTTTCCCCTTTCTTATTTAACCCTTTCTTTTCTGTTTGTCTTGCTCGTTTTTGTTGACAATTTCGCAGGAATTCAAGATCCTGATCATCCATTCAGTGGTGAAAGGCCTAGATTCGGCCTCATCCCGGCAGGTTCAACTGATGCAATAGTCATATGGTAGGGAATTTTTCATCATCATTTATTCATAGTCATCTTTCCACTAGCAAAGATTTTCCTGCGTCATAAATGGTTAGATGTTTCACTTGTTTAAGCAATAAGCTGTAGTTGATTACCAAATAAGGAACAACTGCATATGCATTTCCAATCTGTCTAATTTCTATTTTTTTGCTCCATACAATTTTTGAAAGAATTTATGTATCTCATAAATTCTGATAATATTAAGGTTTTAAACTACTGATTATGCTCTCGTATTACAGCACTACAGGAGCTCGTGATCCTATAACATCTGCACTGCATATCATTCTTGGTAGAAAGCTCTTCCTTGATGCAATGCAGGTTGTGCGATGGAAAGCGGCATCAACCTCGACAATTGAACCTTTTATTCGTTATGCAGCCTCATTTGCTGGGTAATGACTAAACCTCTTTAGTGAGATGTTTTACATTCTGTATGTCATGAAGCTCTAATTTTGATCCTTCACTTACATGCCCGAAGTCTTAACTTTTTCTTCTTCTAAGTGGCATTCTCGTTTGTCTAATAAATCATCTCAACATATTTAACCATTGCTGCCTGTGATATGAAAATTGGTAGCTCCGATCTCTAACAGAGATTTTGTACAATTGATTAGTTCAGATACGGGTTTTATGGTGATGTCATTTCAGAAAGTGAAAAATATCGGTGGATGGGTCCCAAACGCTACGATTATGTTGGAACTAAAGTATTCTTGAAGCACAGGTATTTTCCTAACATATTTACGAATTTGTGCTAAACATAAATGGAGTTTGCGATTAATGATCTAAGTTATTTTTTCTTCCAAGCGAAGCAGTGTTGTTTGAGTTGTTGGTTTATATGTTACTGGCAGATCATATGAGGCAGAGGTAATGTTTGAAGAAGCTGAACCAGAGAACGCCAAAACTTCTTCTCCACACAAGCGGAGTAAGACGTGGCCATTTCGAAATACCCCAAAATCAGAGAAAATACTATGTCGTGCAAAATGCAGCATTTGTAACTGTAAGGCGGAAGGGAATATTGTACGCACGACACCTGACTCGTTTCCCGAAAAAATAAGATGGTGCAGAACGAAAGGACGGTTCCTGAGTATAGGTGCTGCAGTGATGTCGAACCGAAATGAAAGAGCACCTGATGGTCTTGTCGTGGATGCACACCTTTCAGACGGTTTCCTTCACCTCATACTCATTAAAGATTGTTCTCGTCCCAAGTACTTATGGTAATGTCTAGTTTTTTTTTCTTTCTATTGTCATTCATTTTATGAGTGAGGCCTATATTATATATCAAAGAATTTAATGGTTACAGGCACCTCACTGAGCTTGCGAAAAAAGGCGGGGAACCTTTGAACTTCGAGTTTGTGGAGTATCATAAGGTTTGGTAACATTTTGCTTTCCAAATCTTCATAATT
Organism: Arabis hirsuta; assembly: GCA_964056655.1. NCBI lineage: Eukaryota > Viridiplantae > Streptophyta > Magnoliopsida > Brassicales > Brassicaceae > Arabis > Arabis hirsuta. The sequence continues at coordinate 24,191,795 of OZ053302.1, read as the reverse complement.
TGGTTGGGTAATGTCTGTTTCTGACCTTCTCTACTCAAATATATTGGGAATATGCAGACACGAGCTTTCACATTTACTTCGATTGGGGAAGAGAGTGTGTGGAACTTGGATGGAGAGATCTTTGAGGCTCACCATTTATCGGCTCAAGTCTTGCGTGGTCTTATACCTCTGTTCGCATCTGGTCCTGAGGTATAAATAACAATAATGCCTGTATATGTGATTTAAGCTTTGTGCATAATGACACAGTGAAAAGCTATATGAGAATGGAGACCAGAAAAGTATAATAATTGAACATGGCAATAGTGTTATGATATATCCAAAGAAATTCAATATGTAACGTTCCCAGTTTTACCTTTTGATCTCATTACTTAGGTTGTAGAAAAGGATAGAGAATTATTTGAGACTATTTGCAAAAGAGAATTTGCCCAAAGTATTTGAGTATACACGAAAATACAGGCTGGGTGCTGTCTTCTGAGTTTGAACCTCAAACCAAATCTTCAGTTCTGCCTTAAGGTTACAGAGTTACAGTATCCAGAGAAACCCGAGATAGTCTTTTAAACAGATTCTCGTTTCAAGTTTTTTTTTTTTTTTTGGGTAAAATCTCATTTCAAGTTCCTCAGATAAACTTAAAAATCCTTGGAAAAAGATTTTGTGAGAGAATCAAAAATTAAAATAAAATTTGTGGTTGTATCCAATTAAAGAAAATTAAATTTGAAAAGTGACTAATGCTGGAAAGATTCATAGAGCTGACAAAATTAGAAAAAGGGAAACTACAGTCTTATATAAAAATATAAAATTTTCACTATTATGAAAATATCATTTTATCTTTTTAAAAAATTAACCAATATTTTGTAAGAACAATAATATATAATTTGTTTTATTTTTGAACTTTATTAGGGGGTTTAATTTATCAAAAGAACAAAACTCAGATATCGTAAAATGATGTAAGCATTTAAAGAATGTTTATCCAAATGATCAGATATAGAACTATATATGGAAAGACTCTACAGCCCTTTGTTTCAAAACGTTGATTAACAATATCAAGTTTTCTAGTCTATCTTCTTCTTTAAAAAAAATTGATTCGAGGAGAAGTAATTACAATTTTGCAAAGTTGGTTGATAGATTGGACACTAGAAGGTTATTAGATTGGATAAAGTTGTGTATTCAACTATATATATTATGTGAAAACATACAAGTTGTGTATAACAACATATGGACTTCTTAAAGGGTTTGACATTGCATATGTTTTTTTTTTAAAAGGAAGAACTGTTTTTGTCTCTTTTTAGTGTATTTCTAGATGCATTTTCTCAACTCTTCATTTATACAAATGATCGATTAACACTTTCTTAATATATCATTGACTGAAAAAAATAACGGATTGTGTTAAAAAAATAAAATATAGACTACTCAATCACTTTGACACAAACCCATATTATAAGGTAAGTGACGAAAAGACGTGAGGACAAGATAGATCATGCGAACAACTAAGGGCAATCAAATAATTATTTATAACATCATATATTATGATATTTTACTATTTTATAGATTTAATTCGTAAACTAACATCAAAAACTAACATCATGTAGTGAAAAAATGAAAAAAAAAAAAATTCCATTAACATATAGGGAGAATTAGAAAACACTCCAATTTTAAATCGTAAATAGTAAAATCTTGTTTGTTGCATTAAACATGCAACTAGTAAAAAAAAATAAAAAATTAGTCTTCCGAAAATTTTAAAGTGTTCATCTTTTTTTTTTTTTAGGAGTTGACGGTGCACATATTTTTAGTGCACATACAATCTAACACAAATACACAATACCTTATATATTGACGTAAGTTATGTATAAGTGTAAACACACATGAGGCTCAGCTATCTTTTGTTTGTGCATGTATCTCACCCACATCTTTTTTTTTTTCTCACCCACAATTTAATAAGTAACGAGAGACAAATTTAACAATACTAACAATAAAATGTATGCAACTAAGTGAGAATTTGTTTTTAAAAAAAATATAAAATCATATGATCCTTTTCTCTGGTAAAATGTTAAGAAATCATATGATCCACGGTTTTGTTTAATAAACAAAATCTTGATAATATCACTGAAAGGGCTCGTGATTCATGAAGATTTATTTATAATTGATGATACATAAATTTTGATGCTATATACAATAAGTTCATATAAGTTCATATGAGTTCTACTGGTAATGAAATGGTACATATTCTTTATCGTACGAAATCCTATATACATATTTATTGAGTAGACACGTCATTTAATTTAATCAATAAAAATATTTTAAATAATACTATATGCTATGGTGGAAATTTCAACAGGTTTTCATTAATTTCATAACATAAATTTATTAATACATATTTTACATATTTAAATCCGACTAAATATAATATTATTCTTCTTTTTTCCTTTATGATAACAAGCTTTTTATTATTATATTTATACAAATATTATCTATTGTATATATATATATATGCATTTATATTAGTAAAATATACAAATGCTTAACTATGATATAGTGTATGATACATATTTAATCACACATACAAATATTTATACATTTTATTATTCGGAAACCTATAATGGTTTCGTTTATAAAATCGGACAAATTCATAGAAATCTAAAATTTATCTGATTTATTGTATGGTCTATAATTTACACGAATCTGAAGAAAAATATTGAAACAAATAACATTTGCATATATGTTTTGATTAATTTTACACATAATAATGGTATTAACATATGTTTGAATCAAAATATTCAATTTTATTACATTTATGAAAAATACATATCCTTTTATACGTTTATAGTTATTAATAATCATATGATTTTTCATACATATTTAAATATTAAAAATTATATACTCTATCTGTATTAGATTAGATGATCTTTTAGAGAAACTTTTTTTTTTCAAATTAGATAATTTTTTCAGATTTCAATATAAAATTAAATGTATTTTTATTTAATTTGACTATATATATTGTGCAGATTGATTTTCTATTGGTAAATGATTTTTTTAATTTAAAAAAACTAAAGAATTTAAAGTTTTCTTAATTTGTGTGATAAATCCTTAAAAATCATCTATGTACAGAGGAAGTATATATTAAAAGTGATTAGTCAGTTTATTTTACTTATTTAGTGCCGCGCTTGAGCACGGATCAAAATCTAATGACAATATAACTAAAATCGATAAAACAATATTTAGTTTCCAAAACAGACATTTTCCAAATCTAAAAAACATTAGCTAGCAAATTGTCCCTTCGTAAGATTGTTGAGTAATGCATAATTTTTTTTTAATAAAAGTACCTCGTTCAAAATAATATAAATTTACTCTTTTTTTTGGTCGGGATATAAATTTACTCTACAAAAAAAAAATATAAACACGATTAAATTATGAGTTAAATTATTGTAGGAATTAAAAAATTGTGGGAAAAGTTGACCAAAAAAAAAAATTTGTGAGAAAAATAATTATTTGATAACTAATTCAAAACCCCTCTAATGAAGGAAAACTCTTGCGTGAGGAAGAGAGTAGTAAATTACAAGAGTGATCCTTAGTTGTCTGATTGTCTCATTATTTTATAGTAATAATTTTAAGAAATTCCATAAGATTTTTGTGATTACTATTCAAAGAAGTTGATTGTCTCTGAAATTAGGAGCACGAACGTGGCTGCTCTTTGCGTTTGGCTCTGTGAGAATACAAGATTCCCTTTGCATTGCTGCTTCGACTTCAAGATTTCAAATTGAGAGGGAAAGAGAAAACTTTCTTGTTATGCCACGACTTCTCTCGTTGGGTCTGAGCTTAAAGCTACATCTTTAATTTTATTTCTCAGGTACGTCATATTTTGTGCTTTTCTTGTTTATCAGAGATTATGATCATGCGTTGCTTGATGGGTTTCATGTTTCCACGCTTTTGTGATGATAAAGTTCAAATTTTTATGGGTTAAAAACTGTCTTCTGAAAATGATTGAGAGTTGATAATAATAGACTTGAAAAATTCCTCTCCAGTTGCATTGTGATGTCTAGAAAATTTGAATTTTGAGAGCTTCGATTATGAATATCAAAGCATCTCTTGATCGATGCTTTCTCTGTTTGAAATGAAGATCTTGTTTAAAAACGTATATTCTTTCTTAGTCAGCAATGTGATTACCAATTTGTATAGTTGCCTCGTTTTGGTTTGGCTCAAGGATCTTGATTTCAATTGTGAATCCTCAAATGGCTTTTGTGTCTCTCATTTGGTTAAGCAGCGATGAGTAGAACCGTTGCAGACCATCTTGTGCAGAGCTGGCCCTGACATTTTTAGAGGCTCCAAGCAGCTTAGGAAAATTTGGCAAAATTAAGAATAATAAATGGACCGTTTTTTCAAAAATATAGTTGTGGACCACAAGCCGGTGGTGGCCGCCGGCCAGTCTCTTAGAAGGGCCGGCTCTGATGTTGCTTCTCCTTCTCAATCGCTGACCATTGCAATAGCTATTAGTGGGAGCAGCAAAAGCAAGAATGTAGTTAAGTGGGCACTCAAAAAGTTTGGTTCTGAGAAAAATGTCGTTTTCAAGCTGATTCACATCCATCCAAAGATCACTACTGTACCGACACCAGGTATGTTCCAAAGATTTCTTCTCTACTTGAGGCTTTAATTTGAGAGCCTGATACCGGTTACGGTTTCCTTCCTTAGCGGGAAACATAGTCTCTGTCTCCGAGGCGCCAGAGGATGTGGCGGCTACTTATAGACTACATGTGATGGAGGAGACGAAAGAAACTCTTCTTAAACCTTTCAAGAAGATGTGCGAGCGGAAAAAGGTTTTTTTTTCCTCTTTGTTGTCTTTCTTGGACTTGTTTTATCAGATATCTTTAGCGATCAAGATACATGATGAAACTCGTTTTGAATCTTCTTAACAAAGGTTGCAGTAGAACTTCTAGTGCTCGAATCAAATAGTGTCGCAGTGGCGATAACTAGAGAGGTTAACCAGAATATGATCAGCAGGCTTGTCATTGGACGCTCATCTCATAGTGGCTTGTACAGGTACGGCTTGAAACATGATCTTTCCGGTTTGATTATCTGATTTCACGGAGTTATCTCTATGAATATTTGTGTTGAGACAATTGTAGGAACCATGATGTTACCGCACAGATAGCAGGCTACGTGTCAAACCTTTGCACAGTCTATGTTGTCTCAAAAGGAGTCTATATTCTTCCTAAAGAGAATTTGTCATCAGACACGGAGAGGAATGAAAATTTAAGAGATACTGGTAGTGAGAGGACTGATTCCTCCAGCTGTTCTTCTGCTTCAGGACCTAGCTCAGGTTTTTAAGCTGAAACTTATGTATGTATGATTCTGAATTGAGTCTAATTTTTCTTTCCTTTTGTTTTGTACATTCTTTAGATGCAATGTCAAATGCACTCAAATCCAACTCTCTGTCCAATAAGAGATTGCAACATCTCCCGACAATAGTAAGAGGGGTTTCTGTTCGTATGGAAACTAGTTCTGGTGACTCAGACGAAACTAGAAGTATGTCCTCCGATGCTGCAGAGGAAATAAGCAAGAGAAGTAGCCCTGAAACTTCGCGTACTGGTTCTTGGAATCCTCGGTACAGAGATTTCGATGAGAGACAATACGCTACGAGTTCTATTTCTAGCAACCGTGAATACGTAAATAATGTTACTCGAGGCCAAGATTATTTCACAGACAACCATGTAAAATTAAGTTGTATGCCTCTAGTGAAATGGGAATGAAAGCTGTTTTCATTGGTTTCAGGTAAATCTAGACTCTGAGATTACAAAGTTGAGGGCTGAACTTAGAGATGCTCAAGAAATGTATGCAGTGGCTCAAGTAGAAACCTTGGCTGCTTCTCGAAAGGTCGGCTTTGATATAATCTCTAGACAACTTGTATTTGATGAAATCTTCTTTAGCTATCGATTTGCGTGTCAAAAAAATCTGTCTCCTTTGTGGTTTCAGCTAAATGAGCTTAAGTTTGAAAAGCTAACGCTGAAGGAGCAAGAAACACAGACGTTTGAGCAGAAGAGAAGGGAAGAGAGAGAAGCTGCACAGAGAAGAGAAGCCGAGATGAAAGCAATCCATGAGGTGAAGGAGAAGCTTGAAGAAAGCTATCTTGTGACTCCTAAGCTGCAATACCAAGAGTTCACTTGGGAAGAAATCATTACCGCAACTTCATCATTCTCTGAAGATCTAAAGATCGGAACGGGAGCTTACGGGGCTGTTTACAAATGCAATCTGCATCATACAATCGCTGCTGTCAAAGTTTTGCATTCTGCTGAGAATAATCTATCCAAGCAATTCGATCAAGAGGTACGCAACCAAAACTTGTTCTTGTTCGAAAGTTTTCTCCTCTAAAGACAAGAGAAAGCTGACATTATTCTCCTGGCGTCAATCTCTCTTAGCTCGAAATCTTGAGCAAGATCAGCCACCCTCACTTGGTTCTTCTTCTAGGAGCATGCCCTGAGCACGGTGCTCTAGTTTATGAGTACATGGAAAACGGTAGCCTGGAAGATAGACTGTTCCAAGTCAACAATAGCCAACCAATCCCGTGGTTTGTGCGCTTCAGAATCGCTTGGGAAGTGGCATCAGCGCTCGTTTTCCTCCACAAATCAAAACCGACACCAATCATTCACCGCGATCTTAAACCCGCCAATATCTTACTTGATCACAACTTTGTAAGCAAAGTAGGAGATGTAGGTCTCTCCACAATGATCCAAGTCGACCCATTGGCAACCAAATTCACAATGTACAAACAGACTAGCCCCGTGGGAACGTTATGCTACATCGATCCCGAATATCAACGAACCGGAATGATATCTCCAAAATCAGACGTCTATGCTTTAGGAATGATCATTCTGCAGCTTCTTACCGCTCAGCCGGCAATAGCACTGACATATACAGTAGAAGTAGCAATGGAGAACAACGACGACGATGAGTTAATACAAATTCTTGATAAAAAAGCGGGTAACTGGCCAATGGAAGAAACCCGGAAATTAGCCGCTTTAGCCCTCTATTGTACAGAGCTCCGTGCTAAAGACAGGCCTGATTTGGAAAATCAGATTCTTCCAGCATTGGAGAGTTTGAAGAAAGTAGCTGATAAAGCAAGAAGCTCGCTTTCCGCTGCGCCGAGAAAACCTCCAAGCCATTTCATCTGCCCATTACTTAAGGTAATAACTTGTTCATTACGTCATCTGTTTACTTTGCAAGAGAAGTTAGGTTCGTTTGTTTAGAGAAGAATGTTTTCATGTTATGTTTGCAGGATGTGATGAAGGAGCCATGCGTTGCGGCTGATGGGTACACTTACGACCGGCGTGCCATAGAGAAGTGGATGGAGGACCACCGGACCTCGCCGGTGACTAATTCGCCTTTGCAAAACATGAACCTTTTACCCGATCACACTCTTTATGCAGCCATTGTCGAATGGAGACGTAGAAATCAGTGAGGGGCACAAAGAAAACCACGCTCCGTTTTGGTGCCTCTATCTGAAACTGCGTAGCGTTTTCAGTCTAGATAAACCGGCGTAATTTTCTCACAGCCTTTCCTTTGCTGTTTTTTGTTTGTTTGTTGCTTTTCTTTGTATGTTTGTGTCTTTTGTAACTCGTTTATCTTTCTTTCCTTGTCTTTTGGGGGATTAGTGTGTTACCCAAGAACGGTATTTGTAGGAGTGAGTTTTTTTTTTTGGGTTGAAATGTATAAGCCTACGTGTATAAGCCTAAATTTCATACCATTTTATCAATGATGATGCATAAATCGTTTCAATTCTGAATATAAATGATGCGTAAATCGTTTCAATTCTGAATCAGATTAGTCTTTCGTAAACTCGTGTGTTCGTTTAGTTCACTGCAAATTAAATATGAAAATGTGTGTGTGAAAAGTGTCAAAAAAATATTTTTTTTAGAATTGATTCCATATTGCACTATAACATTATTGACCCAAAAAAAAAAACATGATTAATCTACTATAACCAAATGAAAGTGATGAATTTATGTAAAGGGAATCACAATATTTTTTTTGTTTTTATATAAAAATGCATGACGGAGTTCGGATCTGGACCTTAATTTATCCTACGGTTCAGAACGAGCCTTTGATAATATCTTATAACATAACGTAAATAATTCTTTCCACCGGGACTTGAACTGAGAGCGCAATAGAACCAACCCTTGCGCTTAACCACTAGCACATTACATCTGGTGGTACAAAATCTGTTTTTTATAGATTATTTATTTTTGTTTGTTATAGTTATATTTGTAACATATACATCATGTATAACAAAATCGCTTTTCGAAAACGTAAAATTGTGCGTTGAATGGTATGCATCTTTTCATGATTTTATATTTTTAAAACGTGATTCCATCGATCACATTTTACAAAGAATGACGTGAAAAATAACCAATTATTTTTCTATTCATTCTACATGTTTTTAAGTTATAACTAACTTTGAGAAACATACAATTATTAATATAGCTTTTGACGTTTCAACTATTCAGCTGTTTTACAAGTCATTCTAACTTTATTCAGTTATAAAAAATTTCGTTATATCTAACACACGTCAAGTTTGGTAAAATCTTATTGATGTTGATTTTTAAAACGTTAGTTAGTAAATCATTCAGCACCTAAATTTGTAGTTTCTTGTAGTTATTATGCGAAAAATTGTTAAAATGTTTCTCGTATCGAGTAATTCGACTATTCGTTTGGACTACGGGTCAAATCCTTTAAAACGGCAACATTATGTTGTCATCGTTCATCTATCCTAAAAATGATTGAATGAGTCGTTATATTTTTCTCTTGTCCGAGAAGTAACCATAAAAAAAAAAAAACATATATAGATAAGATTAAGCACCTTAAAACAAGCGAATGAGACTTCTGGCCAAAAGTGGGATACACAAGTTTTAATCACAACACGGATTTACAATAATTAATTAGCTTATATTAGAATTAGATATTGGTTTGATTGGTTTAATGTAATTTAATCTCGGTTGTGAGCCGGAGACTGGTTAACTAGTTAGCCTATATAACCAGATTATGTAACAAACTTTGTTCATTAATGAGAATAACGATTTCTTCTAATACGCTATCAGAGCTCTTGAGCTGAAACTCAAGAAATTCCGATCTTCTTACTTCGATTTTTGACATTGATTCTTCGGAAATTTCTTTGTTCTTCCGATTAATTTTTTCTTCTTCACGGATTCACCATTTTTTTTAGCTCGATTTTGGCTATTCCACCAATTTTTGGGACTCAATGGTGACTCTCTGTAAATCGCGACGTGTTGCTCGTCCTTCAGCTACGAAATCGACAAATCCAGCCACTTCTGCTGTGAATCGACCTATTACGGCGACTCCAGTGATTTTTTCTCCGACTCTGGCGGTTCCGGTGCTTATTCCTTCAACAAATGGTCCCGATCCACTTCTCATGCCGTCGTTTGTGGTTTCGAATCCTCTTCCACGATCTTTTTCACAAGAAGCTTTCGATTTCGAAGGGATTTAGTACTCACCTTATTTCTTGACTAGTGGTGATAATCCATGTACTTCTCCTATCTCTGAAGTTCTTGACGGAAACAACTATAATACATGGATTCTTGCCATTACGATAGCTTTAGACACTAAGAACAAGCTGGCTTTTGTTGATGGAACTCTACCAAGACCACACGAATCGCATCCTCACTATCGTATATGGTCTAGATGCAATAGTATGGTCAAGTTTTTGATCTTCAATTCGGTAACAAAAGCAATCTATGGTAGTATTCTTCACTTCAATGATGCTTCTGAGATATGGAAGGACTCAATGACACGATTTCACATCACGAATCTGCCACGGTCTTATCAACTCACACATCAGATATGGTCTCTCCAACAAGGTTCCACAGATTTATCAACATATTACACCAAACTGAAAACTCTGTGGGATGACCTTGATGGAGCATATGCTGTGAGAACTTGTCAGCATTGTGATTGTTACAAGGCCAATGCTACCAAGGCATAACACACTCGATTCATTAAGTTTTTGGCTGGTTTAAATGATTCATACAGCAATGCTCGGAGTCAAATCATCATAAAGAAAACTATACCAGATCTTGCAGGTGTTTATCATCTCATGGACCAAGATCAAAGTCAAAGGAACATTAATCCGCTTCAAAATGCCTCAGCATTTCATGTCTCATCTGATTCTGTGCAAGGCTCTCTTAATGCTGCTTACACTAATTAGAAGCAAACTAGACCTATGTGCTCTCATTGTGGCTTCTCTAGTCATACGGTGGACAACTGCTACAAAGTCCATGGATACCCTCTTGGATTCAAGCATAAGTCAAAGTTTCAACCTGACAGAACAGCATTTCAGCCTAAGCAAACCTCTTCTCTCAAACCAGTGGTTGCTCAGATATCTCTTAATGATTCTACCAATGCTAATAATGTTGTTACAGGTCTGAACCATAACACTCTCTCTAAAGATTATATACAAGGAGTCATAGCATACTTCAACAGTAGTGGCTTCTACTTCTGGATGATCTATTACTACACTACCTGGTATGGCTTTTTTCATCCTCCACACTATGTTTTGTTGGGATTTTATGAGCAGCTGGTAGTGTATTGTCTTCTCAGTCCTGGATTATTGATAGTGGAGCTACACATCATGTATGTCATGATAAAAGGCTATTTGTCAATATGTTGACTACTCTGGATAAGTCTGTTTCTTTGCCTAATGGAATGGGTATTAGAAATGTTGGTTCTAGAACAATCAGATTAAATGAATCCCTTGTCCTGCATAAGATCCTGTATATACCAGATTTTCGCCTCAACCTTCTAAGTGTAAGTTAACTTACCAAGGATTTGGGTTATAGAGTGGTTTTTGATGAACCCTCTTGTATGATACATGATCATATCAAGGGATTGATGATTGGTCATGATGAACAAGTCTCCAATCTATATGTGCTCGACGCTACATCTCTTGGAATTTCAACTACACAACAGTCTGAGTTTTCTACTAATGTTGTTGTTGATTCTACTTTGTGGTACAATAGATTAGGACACCCTTACAAAGGATAGATTCAATTAGCGGATGTACTTGGAATTAAACAAAGGAATAAAGGATCATTTCATTGTGATATTTGCCCTTTAGCTAAACAAAAGCATCTTCCTTTTCATTCCAAGAATAATATGTCTGATACAGTGTTTGATCTGTTACACATTGACATTTGGGGACCTTTCTCAGTTGCTACAACTGAAGGATATAGGTATTTCCTCATAATTGTTGATGATCACACTCGTGTGACTTGGATTTACTTACTCAGGAACAAGTCTGAAGTATTGACTGTCTTTCCAAACTTCTTGAAGATGATTGAGACTAAGTATAAGGCTATTGTCAAAGGTGTACGTTCTGATAATGCGTCTGAACTGAAGTTTGTTGATTTGTTCAGAGCCAAAGGCATCACAGCTTTTCACTCGTGTCCAGAGACACCAGAACAGAACTCAGTGGTTGAAAGAAAGCACCAACACATCTTGAATATGGCTCGAGCTCTCATGTTCCAGTCTCATGTACCCATGGAGTTTTGGGGTGATTGTGTGCTTTCTGCAGTCTTCTTGATCAACCGGCTACCAACACCTTTACTCAAAGATATGTCTCCTTTTCAGCTTCTTCATTCTGCAAAGCCTGACTATTCTAGTATTCGTGTCTTTGGAAGTTTATGTTACAGCTCAACATCATCTAAAAATAGACATAAATTTCAACCAAGGTCAAAAGCATGTATCTTTCTTGGTTATCATGCAGGCTACAAAGGGTATAAAGTGATGGATTTGACACAAATGCCATTCACATCACCAAGAATGTTGTATTCTATGAAGACAGATTTCCTTTTAAAGACGGTGCATCTATTCCTTCTGATTGTTTCACTCTAGATCAATCTATTAATGTGAATGACTCTGTTGATCTTCCTTCTAGTCCTATACTTGTGAGTGATAATTCTCCGTTACTTAATATCACTCCTACAGTTGTGACTTCTCAAGAAGATTCTTCTCCAGTGACTGATTCATATGAACATAAAAGGTCTTCTAAGCCATTAGCTTATCTTCAGGATTATTATTGCAACTTGACTACTGCTGATATTTCTTATCAATCATCTTCTTTCATGTCCTATGCTAAGCTGTCTGAAGAGTACAAAGCTTATGTATGTGCTTTAACTAAGCATCCTGAGCCTAGCTCTTTCAAACAAGCTATGCAATTTGAAGAATGGATTAAAGCTATGAATGAGGAGTTGGTTGCTTTAGAGAATAACCAGACTTGGTTGATATGTTCACTTCCAGAAGGTAAACACGCCATTGGGTGTAAATGAGTCTACAAGATAAAATTACTTTCTGATGGTGCTTTGGAAAGGTACAAGGCTCATTTAGTCGCTAAAGATTACACTCAAAAGGAAGGCATTGATTTTGTAGACTCCTTTTCTCCAGTTGCTAAGATGACTACAGTCAAGACTCTTATCTATGTTGCTGCTGCTAAAGGTTGGAGTCTTACTCAATTGGACATTTCCAATGCGTTTTTGAATGGTGAATTTGATGAAGAGATCTACATGTCTTTGCCTCCAGGATTTACTCCCAAAGATGGTGAAGTCTTGCCTCCTAATCCAGTGTGCAAGCTAAATAAGTCTTTGTATGGCTTAAAACAAGCATCGTGTCAATGGTTCCTTAAGTTCAGTTCAACCCTACTCTCTCTTGCTTTTCAATAATCTAAATCTGACCATACTTTGTTTATAAAGAATGCAGATGACAAGTATTTGGCAGTGTTAGTATATGTTGACGATATTTTGATTGCTACTAACTGTGATGATGCAGTCACACAACTGAAACAAGACCTTCAACATGCTTTCAAACTATGAGACTTGGGAGAACTCAAATATTTCCTTGGCTTAGAAGTGGCTCGCTCTCAATCAGGTATCTCTGTTTGCCAAAGGAAATACACATTGGAATTGCTAAAAGAAATATGATAGCTTGCAAACCTTGTAGTATCCCTATGGATCCTAGCATTAAGCTGTGTATGGATAGTGATGAACCTTTTCTGGAGAATCCGGCTATTTATAGGAAACTGGTGGGAAAATTGATGTATTTGACCATTACCAGACCTGATATAACATTCTCTGTGAACAAGTTAGTTAGTATGCTTCTTCTCCAAAGGATTCACACTTGCAGGTTGCTTACAAGGTTTTGCATTACTTAAAGGGCACAATTGGTTTGGGACTCTTCTATTCAGCTGATTCAGATTTACTTCTCAAAGGTTTCATTGATGCTGATTGGTCTTCATGTGCAGATAATCGCCGTTCCACCTCTGGTTTTTGTATGTTCCTTGGTAATTCCCTCATCTCTTGGAAGTCCAAGAAACAAGAGGTTGTGTCTCATTCATCTGCAGAATCTGAGTACAGGGCTATGGAATTTGCCAGTCATGAAGTTGCCTGGTTAGTCAAGCTTCTCAAAGAGTTCTTAGCTCCTCAAACTCAAGTTGTGGCCTTCTATTGTGATTCACAGGCTGCTAACATATAGCAAATAACCCTGTTTTTCACGAGAGAACCAAGCACATGGAAAATGATTGCCATATTGTTCGTGATCGTATTCGGAATGGTTTGATTCGAACAATGCACGTCACAACTCATCACCAACTCGCGGATGTCTTCACCAAAGCATTGTATCCGACTCAGTTCCAGTCGCTTATTGGCAAGATGTCTCTTATTTCTATATACTCGCCATCTTGAGGGAGAGTATTAGAATTAGATGTTGGTTTGATTGGTTTAATGTAATTTAACTCGGTAGTGAATCGGAGACTGGTTAACTGGTTAGCCTATATAACTAGATTATGTAACAATTTGTTCATTAATGAGAATAACGATTTCTTCTAATACCTTATACTAACACGATATTGGTTAAATAACTTAAAACTATTTCACAATTAATTCTCATTAACAGTGAGTTGAATTCACGCGTAACTTTCCTGTTCATTAGTATAGAATTTTATTAAATTTGGATTTAATTAGGATCTTATCCAAATTTTAAAAGGGATTCTGAATTTCACTTTATAGAATCAGTGGAAATGAAAATTTCATCTCATTGAATGTAATCTTGGATAATTATAAGGAAATTTGCAGGTCAAATGATTCTTTTTTCTTTTACATTCCACAACCACGATACCATTTGAATACATAGGAAATGATAAGAAAATATATTAACTTTACACGTACATTTTTTTGTTAATGATACATTAATCACTAGACCAAATCGATCTTGAAAATCAATTAAATAATTGTAAGACTAAAATCACATTAAAAACTTTCGTTGTCAATTCTTTTAGTTTTAAAAAAAAAAAGAAAAAACTTATGGTTTTGTGAAGGATGTGGAAATACTACGTCAAGTGTAATTGAATTACGCCATTAAAGGACGGTTGGACCCCACTGTATATTCGGATCGACCCAATTGGATTTTAATTATGTTAGGTCCGAACCCGAAAACGAACAGATTCTTTTCTTTTCAATTGTGAAAAATTAAATAATGTTAAATATTTGGCGTTTAAAACACGTCACCGACCACTCCCGTCTTAGCCATTTTTCTCCGGTTGCCTCTAAAAGGAAACATCAACAACATCGTTCCGATTTATCTCCATTGAAATCAAAATCCAAGCTTTTCTTCTTCCGTACGATATTCCATTATTCCTATTTTCAATCTCTCCTTCCTTTCGATATTCTATTTTGTCTTTGATTCTTTTATATTCCTTCTTCAACATCTCAAATAAACCCTTTTTTAAATTCAGGTTTCGATTCTTAAAAGACCCAAATTTCGGTTTTTTTTTTCTTTGATTGATTCGATTTCCGGTGATATGAGGATTTATGTGATTTTCCTGGTGCTTTTCTTGTTCTCCTCCGCGTTTTCCGACGAGACTTCCGACTCGTACCTGTTGCCGAGGCCGTTGGTTCTCGAGTACTCGTCGGAAATCGTGACCCGGCCCAAGAAAGCCGATGAGGAAGAAGTCAATTTGCATTGCACGAGCTGGAGATTCGCGGCGGAGACCAACAATCTCGCGCCGTGGAAAACAATTCCGGTGGAATGCGCCGATTACGTCAAGGACTACGTGTTGGGTAAAGGTTACGTCACCGATCTGGAGAGAGTCTCTGAGGAGGCTTCCGTCTTCGCAAGCAGCGTCGAATTCTCCGGCGATGGTAAAGATATTTGGATTTTCGATATCGATGAAACTCTCTTGTCCAATCTTCCCTATTACATTGACCATGGCTTTGGGTACAATCCCTTTCTTTTCAATTTCATTCTCAAACGAAATTAATTTGATGCTTGGGAATTTGATTATATAGCAAAATGTGATTTTGATGATGATGATTGGGAATTGTGCAGGCTTGAGCTCTTTGATCACTCTGAATTCGATAAGTGGGTAGAGAAAGGTGTGGCACCAGCGATAGCACCAAGCTTGAAGCTTTACCAAAGAGTTATAGATTTGGGGTATAAAGTTTTCTTGCTTACAGGGAGGAAAGAGAGCCACAGGCTTATCACTGTTGAAAACCTTATCAATGCTGGTTTCCAGAATTGGGACAAGCTTATTCTCAGGTATAAACCATACTCATACAAACAAATTTAGGTCATGTGATGAGTTTGTTTGTTATGCAATGTATTGATGCTTGTGGAGTCATATAGAGGTTTGATCTCTGGAGATAGTTTTAGAAGGCATCATCATCACCATCATCAGTTTTGAACATCCTTTGCATTATTGTGTTGGCATTGCAATCTTTTTGGGTATACTCTTAGACCTTTCTTTCTTTGGCCTTGTATGTAATGCGCAGATCTGCGCACGAACAGCACAAAATGGCGACACTATACAAATCTGAGAAGAGGGATGAGATGGTGAAAGAGGGATATAGAATTAGAGGCAATTCAGGTGATCAGTGGAGTGATTTGTTGGGTTCCTCCATGTCTCAACGATCCTTCAAACTTGCAAATCCAATGTATTATATCCCCTGAAGAGTGAAGAGTGAAGACCAAGGGAGTATTATTTCACAACTGCCTAAAACATTTTCTAAATCTTATAGACCATAGACTTACCAGAGCAATCAAAAGTGTTTTTTAAAGTTCGATTGCCTCCGCTTGTAAACTCTCAAGCAATTAAATGTACTAATGACTGAGCATTCTCTGTTTCAATGATCAGAGTTGTTTGCTAATGTACCAATAAGATATTGAGTAGACAGTAATCTGATTCGTGTGTCTACTTCTTAAGCCTATCCAAAAACGAGACCTACGTCATATAAGAGGTAGATAACACTCCTAAAGATAAAGACAATTGATCCGTAACACTAGAGATCAATGATTTATGTTTTATACTCATTCTGTTCTATGAAGATTGACGTTTTGGCTTTTTTTTCACACAAATTAAGAAAAAATTAGATGTAAATTATTAATGCATTACTTTTTAATCTTAACTATTTTTCAACACATATTAACCAATAGTAATTCAGAATTTAAATACTTTTAATTAATGTTTTTTGAAGGTTGCAGAAAGTATCATTTAATAATCTAAAACATCAATCTTAATGGAACAAGAAAAAAACTCAAAACATCAATCTTCATGGAATGGAGGGAGTATTAACTAGGATTCGGACTCCCGGCAAAATCGTTGGAAGTGAAAATGTATTAAAATGATTGTAAGTGAAAATGTACGAAAACAAAAAGTGATGATATAGAGAGTGAACATCTAACACATTTGTATAATTGTTATGGTTGATTTCTTGTAACACTAAATGATTATTACTAATTAAGTATATAGTAATCCAATTGTGATTGAAGACTTTTTTTCACAATAGTATTCAGTTTTTGGTGCATGATGTACAATCCCACCGCACTTCTTACCAAGCAAAAAAGGTATGTTTCATGAATTTACCACAAAAGATTGCATCTCTATAAACTGTAGCAAACGAGCACTACGAATGGAACTCGATATAAAATAGAAAAATTAGAAAAAGTGAATCTATATATAGAAAATCAAATAATGGACTTAAGTTAATATAGAAGCAAACAATCACTGTCTAGAATCCGAGAAAAATATATTACAATAGAAACTTTATAAATTAATAATTTCGAAACTATAATATTTTATTAATCTATTATATAATTAGGCACTTTTCTCTCCATCTAGAGTGTCCACATAAGCAAAAATGTTTCTTAATGTATTTAAGTTTTAAAATAGTCATTTACTACACACTAAATCATATTTTTTATTTTTTATAACCAATAAAAAATTAAATTAGATTAAAAAACGTTAAGACTAAATAAAATGAATGAAAATGAAAATTAATAAATACAAGACTACACATGATTATAGTAGTAATGATAATATAAATTTTGTTTTACCAAAGTTATATATTACACATATAAAAAAACCTAAAATGTGTGTATGAATTTTATATATGAATTTTGTTTTACCAAAGTTATATATTACACATATAAAAAAACCTAAAATGTGTGTATGGATTTTATAATTAAAAAATTATTAAAAATCAACTGACGTAATAAAATGTTAAAGAAAAAAATCTTTACATTATTTTTAAAAGTTATATGTTCCATGAAATATGAAAAGTTTCTTCTTACTAAAAAGTTTGTAGTTAGGAAAAAAAAAACTTACATTCAACCATACATTAGGAAGACAAACGTTTAAGAAATCGTATTTTAAAATCTCAACTATTTTTCTACAATGAACAAAAACCAAAATATATATAAACTTACCAGACGAAGATAAATGACAAAAAAATACTTAAAACTATTTTAAAAGAAACTATAGGTCTCTTAAACTCTGACTAGCAAAATTTTAACTCAAATTTGAAGAAGGAAACCTACACCTTATTGATGAAGAGATAAATTTTTCCATTCATCGATTGAAAAGAATGTAAATAACAAGCAAAAAGATGTTCTCCAGTATATTCTATACGCCACATTACTAAATAAATTGTGAAGTGCTAAATATAATATAATAACAAAGAGACATTGTGAAGACATATAGAAACCAACTATGATTGATAATTCATATTACTATAAAGATAAATTAGAAAATGACTGATAAATTTTATTTGCAAATTCGTTATCGATTATTTAGATAACATGATTTATCTAATGGCCTAATATATGTACATAACAAAGTGTTAAACAAATACATTTTAAATGATAACTTTGATATTTTCATGCATCTTTAAAACTAATTCAAAACATTTATTGATTTGATTTCAAATCCAATATTATTTTCTATATCAAAGATTTAATTGTTTTTATCATAACATAAATACTAAATCTATATATAAATAATTATTAAATTGAATAAAAGTATAACAAAATCTCGCGCGAATGCGCGGGTCATATTCTAGTTTATAGAAATAAGAAACTTTCCATAATCTTCTAAATTTATTTTTACTTAAATTGTTTTATTTATATTAAATTATTTTGTTTGTATTTATTACATCTAATAATGATTGAATTATATATAAAAAAACTCAGTTCTAAAAAAAACATCAAACAACACTAAAATCATATATAAATACATTTTAGATGTGTATATATAAAATTTTATGTACCAAATATTAATTTATTATTGGGACCATATATTTACATAAGATTTTTATTATATTTATTATCTTATTATTTTATCGAATTGTGTTATATTTTGCACTGGCCCAACTCGGGATCGACAAAATTTATTGATTTATAGAGTTTATTATTTATCGATTATTAATTTATAGATTTTCTAATGTACTTACCTACAAGGCCAGCTCTAGGGGTGTGCAAGGAGTGCACTTGCACATGATCCATTTATATATATATATATATATATATATAAATTTAGGTGAAATTTGTTTTTTCTGAAATTTTTTTCGTATATGCAATTAGGACCCGAGTTTTTTTTTTCTTTGGTCCCTCCCAAACTTTGGACCGGATCTGCTTACCTATAATGGGGTTGAACATATAACAAGTAGTAGATAGAGGGGGCGGTGGCGGCAACGAAAATGCAGTGGCTATGAGAAGATATTTTACAATCAATAATTTGAATTGCACTAATCTGAAAAAGAAAACCCACAAGTTTTTTTTATTATTATTTTGATAAATCTCAAGCCAATGGAGGAGCTCATGGGATGTGCACCCCATGGATAAACTCTCTTTCCGGGTATGTAAATGAGCCGAAAGCAAGAGCGAATATCTATGTTGGTGTCCAAGGCAATGTGTTTTAGTTTCGCATAACAGGTGGATCGAACTTGAAACGCGTTAGGTTATTTGTTATCTTCACACATGGACCCATTACAAGACTTCTCGATGAACTTTAGCCAAAAAAAAGTATGCTGAGGAACTTCTCGATGGATCTCGCTAGATCCGCCACAGTTAATCCTTGCAACTAATTCCAAGTTTGTGTCCTCTTACTTGGTAATGGAATTGCGAGAAGATATTTTCAACTATAAATTGATATTGAAATGTTAAAAAATATAAAACTAACAATTAACAAACTACTTATTTAGCAAAGACTAAAAACTAAAGCGCCAAAGAGAAGGTTTATATAGCACATAACAAACTTAATGTGGACCGGTCCACCAAAATCCGCAAACAAAAAAAACCACTGTGCTGCGGAGTAATCCAAATTAACAGTACTAGGCATATTTCGTATTTCGTAATGAATTTGTCTTTGAAGTCATGAGTTCAAATATGTATATATATAAAAAATGTTGAGAAATTTTGAGACTTATGAAGTGTCACTTTTCAAAAATGCTATATTTTCAAAATCTTTGAAAAAATGTCACTTTTTCAAAATTATCTATTTATTATAGTCAGGCTCGGCCCATTGGTTTTATGGGCTCTGTGCAAAAAAAAAATTTTTGGTAGTTATATAGTATATATTAAAATTTTAGAGCTTTTTATGAATTTTACAAAAATATAGGACCATTTTTACTAATTTTACAACAATTTATAGATTTTTTACAAAAAAAATTAACTAATATTATGGGTCCCATGGTGGGACCCTGTGTAGAAGCACTGCTTACACTCCATTAGAGTCGGGCCTGATTATATTACTTATGTTTTGATTAACTATTTTGTATTAGGGTTTAGTTTTAAAGATTTAAAAGTTTTTAGGGCTCAAGATATTTGTTAGGATTTAGAATTTCAAAATTTAAGCTTTTAAAATCTATAATTAGTGACATTTTTACAAATGGACAACTCATTATGATATTTTTGCAAATGACACCAAAAATAATATTTTTATAATTGTCCCTAAAATGTTATAATCAGCAGTTTTATACGATTTGCAATAGAGTTGAAGACTATTCCATTTTGACTTGTGTTGCATTTTTGAAACGTTGTGGATAAATTCGCAAAATTTTGTTGCAAACATGAAACAACCCAAAACACTTTTGTTTTCTTCCTAAAACCCAACACTTGATAAACATACCAAAAAACAATACAAATCCCAAATAAATAAGAAACATGTATCAGCACTACTCTGAACAACAAACGTCGAAGATGAGCCAATGTACACATTTTATCAATGTTTTTAAAATCGGACCGGACCGGCGGTCGAACCGGGTTAAATCGTGAACCGGAAGCTTATCCGGGTTGGGTTAACATTGAAACCCGGACAGAGTTGAACCGGTTATTAAACAGGGTCGAACCATAAAAAAACCAGAAACCGCCAAGCCAATTGACCCACGTTAAACCGGCGGTCGAACCGGGTTAAACCGTGAACCGGGAGCTTATCCGGGTTGGGTTAACATTGAAACCCGGACAGAGTTGAACCGGTTATTAAACAGGGTCGAACCATAAAAAAACCAGAAACCGCCGAGCCAATTGACCCACGTTAAACCGGGTTTAGTTATTTTTAGAAGAAAAAAAAAGGTTTTAAAAACCCAAACACGAAACGTTTCACTGCTATCACTTTTTTTTTCCAACTTTTCTTCGAGTATCTTCTAGTGTCTTCTACAAGAGAGAGTTTGAGGTATGTATTTCAAAAATTCATAGATTTGTTTTTATAATTGTTTGATCAAATCACCAAATTAGAAATCGTATGTGTTCAACAAAGCGTAGATCTTGTTTTCTGTTTTGTTATTTATTTAGGTTTTCAAATTTGTTTTTTTTTTTTTTGCAGTGTATTCAACAATGGAAGAGAATGATGATTCAGGAGTCCCACTTTCACCTGATACAAACACAGAGTATCAATTACCTTCACAACACTCTGTTCGTCAAAAACAAGATTTGGCGTGGAAACATGTTACTCAAACTTTAGATTCAAAGGGAAAGAGCATCCTTACTTGTGACTTTTGTGGTAAGATAAACAATGGAGGTGGAATCAACCGGATGAAACAACACTTGGCTGGAGTGAAAGGGAATACAAATGGATGCAAGAAGGTTCCTCCAGAAATTCAATTTGTTATGAGAAAATCATTGAAAGAAAATGAGGATAAAGTGAAAAAGAAAAGCGGAGTGAATCTTAATATGCAATTTCATGATGTAGATGATGACCAAGATTCTCCTCAAGATGGTCGAAAAAGAAAGGTTAGTACTGATATAAACTCATACTTCAAAAGGGGCTTAGAAGATCAAACGCAACCTACCTTAAAATCATGTCTCCAAAGCAAGGAAAAGATTCATGATACTGATATGGCAATTGCATTATTTTTCTATGATGTATGCATGCCCATGAATGCAGTGAACTCCAGGTTTTATCAGCCTATGATAAGCAAAATTGCAAGCATGGGTCATGGTTACCTTGGGCCTTCATACCATGCTTTACGTGTTGGTTTACTACGTGATGTTAAACTGCAAGTTTCTTTAATTATCGAGTCTTTTAGGAGTACATGGGCTAATACTGGTTGTACTTTGATGGGTGATGGATAGAAAGATAGAAGGCAAAGACCGTTAATCAATATTTTGGTCTATTGTCCTAAAGGGATAACTTTCATCAAATCAGTTGATGCTTCAGGGATATATACAAATGCAGAGAATTTGTGTAACTTATTTGCTGAAGTTGTGGAGATGATTGGCCCCAAAAACGTGGTCCATATGGTAACAGATAATGCACCTAACTACAAAGCTGCTGGAGCTAAACTTGTAGAAATATATCCTGCTATATATTGGTCACCGTGTGCAGCCCACTGTATTAATTTGATATTGGAAGATGTGGGAGAGCTACCTGAGGTGGAGAATTTAACCGTTTCTGCCTCAAAGATAACTGTGTTTGTTTATAACCATAAGCATATCTTGAACTGGTTAAGAAATAGACCAGATTGGAGAGAGATAATTCGTCTCGGGGATACTCGTTTTGCTACAAATTTCATAGCTTTGCAGAGTTTACACACACATAAGGATATCTTGCAGAGTATGGTTGTTAGTGACGAGTTCAGAAAGATATCAAGATCTGAGAAAGCAAAACGTGTGAAACAACTTATCTTTGATGAAGAATTTTGGAATGGATGCTTTATGATTGTGCAGATTATGACTCCTTTGATTCGTTTGTTGCGAATTTGTGATGCTGATGAGAAACCATCTTTGCCTTATGTATATGAAGGGATGTATAGGGCACGAGCAGGTATCAAGAATATATTCAAGAAAGATAAAGCTCTTTACACGAATATCATTGATAATAGGTGGGATAAGATGTTGTGTCGTGATTTTTATGCTGCAGCTTATTTTTTGAATCCAGCTTTTTTGTATGATAAAGATACCTTTTGTGGTAAGCCTGAGATTCAAAGGGGAATGTTAAATCTGATTGAAAAGCTACATGATGGTTCAAGTCAAACAAAAATGGTATCTACCATTGGCTGCTATAGAGACCGAGAACATGGTTTTTCTAGAGAAATGGCATTTACATGTAGCAAAACTACTAGACCAGGTAAGTATTGGAAATATAATATGGTTTTCCTCAGTTTTGTAAGATGTTTAATTACTAAATATATCTCTTTTTCATGTATTTGTAGATGAATGGTGGAAACTATTTGGTTGTGATATTCCTGATTTGCAAAAGCTTGCAACCCCGAATACTAAGCCGTTAGCTTCTTCATCCGGATGTGAACGAAATTGGACTGTGTTCGAACGCATTCACACCAAGAGGAGAAATAGGTTGGAGCATCAAAGGCTCAATGATCTTGTTTTTGTTCATTATAACTTGCGTTTACAAACAGGTTAGTTATGTGTGGAATCAATGATGGATGCATGTTTTTATTTGTATTTACTAATATATGATTTGTTATTTTGATGTGTAGATCAAAGGCAAATAGATCATACGATCCTGTTGACTACGAATCAATTGATAAAACTGAGTTTTGGATAGTGGAAGAAGAAGGAGAGCTTGATTTCTCTGAGCTAGAAGATATACTTCTTGAGGAATATCCCAAAGATGGTGAAGAACACATTCATCGTATAGTATAACAATATTAATTTTAGTTTTCAAATTATAACAAGTTAAATAATAGTCTAATACATATATATTATCTTCTTAAGGTGATGAAGTTATGGACTTTGGACAATGAAGACTAAACGTGCTATTGCTACTCTATCTATCTTAATGCTATTTTGTTATTGCTTCTAAAAGCTATTTCATCTATGAAGTTTTATCGAATCTGCTACTAAAATATTTTTGGGTACCAAATGTGCTACCACCACTTTGTGATGTATGTCTTATTTTGTTATCCATAACGTTTGTAATCATTAAAATATTTTGTTTGATATCAAATATCATAGTCATAGACATGGATATAAAAAAAGAGTACTAGACTAAACATTTCTATACTATTATTTTTTAAAATATCATCGAACCAGGTTAAACTCGGTCCGATCATATTAACCCATGACCCAAGAGCTTCTCCGGTTCGGTCATCGGTCCGGTTTTAAAAACATTGCATTTTATAAAAAAGAGGGACAGTTCATGCATAAATATGCTACTCTCTCTTTTTAAACACCAAAAGTTAAAAATGAGACCCAAAACTCTTCATCTCTCTCATCTCTTTTTTAATGTCTACTTTTTTTCTCTATTTTAAATAATGGTTTCTTGGTCTTCAAATTTGGAGCTGTTCGAGAAAGATATTACAGTTGTTCATGGTTCGGGCGTCAAGAAGGCCATGGTTCCACAGTTTCACCATAAACATTCTCCAGCACCTACAAAAGCACTCACCTTTATCAACAAAACCACTTTCTTCCTGAAACACTTGGAAAACAAATAGAGGACATGAGTGTTAAATTACCAAATCAATTGCGGAGTTCGAACCATGATGGGTCCATGCAACCTTGAGAACGCCTCACATGCCCATGGAATGTGACCATCTGCTAGTACTCTGCAAAGGTTCGAAAACTAGTGTCAAGGTAATGCTTATCATGAATGGAAGAAGATGTTCACTTTCTAATGTTCACTTTTTATAACCAAAAGAAAGCGTGCACGAATATTAACAACTTAACACATGGTACTCTTAATTTGTTTACTATAAGACTCGACATCAAATGTACTGGAAAGTGATAAGACATACCGCTGCTTCCTCACAAACGAGTTCCACATGTGCATCATCTGCTTCTCATCCTTAGTCACATCAACGAAATCATCGAGCATCTGAAAGCAAGAAGCGTTCCACACAGTTAAAGGAAGAAAAGTTTAATTATTCACTGAACACTAGTGGAGAATCAGACAAATTATGTTAGGACGGAGAACGAAAACACTTTGTTTTTCTAACAAGTGTTATATAAGCACATTGATCTGGTTCTTCCATATCGGACCATGAGGCTTGCTCACATATTTCCTGTTGATATATCTACCATACAATTTTATAACAATGTCGCTCCTATAGAACGTTTTCCCATGCCTTAAATAATCCTTTCCTTTTCACATAAAGCATATATCTACCACCCTACTGAACTTTATCTATCACATCAGAGTTAAATGAGAGTAAGCTAAAGTGCTAAAATTTTTACATTAAAAAAACATACCCTTCTATCTTCAAAATCTGCCACATCATCATCAACTTCGTCTTCACTATCTCGGTCAGAAAGTACTTGTTCTAGAGCCATGGGCTGGGATAGTACACATAGTAAAATCCCAATCAATTGCAATCTTCATCAGCAAGTAAGTTTTAGAAGAAATAGATCACCTGAGCTCGATGAGAGTGGAAGAACTGTCTCTTCTGAAGGAGGCTACGGCTGGAGGAGAAAACAAATTGAAAAACTCAACTCACATAATTCGGGATGAGCAAGATACTTGTGAAACAACTAGGACAGAAACTTCAAAGCATGAACCATATGTAGTTAAATGAAAATCCAAGAAGAGGTGTATAGAACGAAAACAAAATACTCGAGCATACTTCCTCAAGTCCGACCGTTCTATAGATAGCTTCCTCGTTTTAGCAAACTGCAACATCGTACTTCCAGCTATTGACTGCACATAATCTGGATCACCGCAAGCTTGCGCATCTGCAGGACTTGTGGCAGGAGGAACTCTTTGACCAGACTCAGGACCCCCAATTCTTTCGTAATGCTTTGCAGGTGGTATTCGGCTCCTCTCGCTTCTGACAGAATGAGCATCTGAAAATAAATATAAAAAGATGTGTCAGCAAATCCAATGTCCTCAAATGCCCATAAGAAAGTAAATTACTAGTATATATAGAACTAAGACAGGCTCTCAGCGCAAGAGAAGCCAATACAACAAATCCCAGTAACTTTTCATTTCAATCAAATACATACCATCAGTCTTATCTAGCACCTCGCAACCTAATCCAAGATGATGCCCCTGCCTTGAGCTCCGTACCTGACTCTTTTGCCTCCTACGTCTGAATTTCTTTGAACTGTCATATTATAGAATTTTTATGGTCTGGAAGACTGACAGTCAAATGCTAGTAAGATAAGTAAGGCAGCATAATAGGCCAGATAACTTACGAGAAAAAGAATGTTTGCTGCTTTGGGTCAACATCATCCTCATTAATCTGAGAAGAACTTTTCATATGAACATTTGCATTTTGAAAATTGTGCTAAGAATAATCATCAAATTGGAAAAACAATGAAGACGTAGAATATATTATAGCACCAACTACTTCAAAAAGGTTTGACACTCCTATATAATCCAAGACTTTATTCTACAGTTCGGCTTTGATGGCCACAAAAGTTAAGGGCTACAGCGATGTCAGTATGATTTTATTCTCTTCGCATCATTAAGGACAATAACAAAGATCATAGTGTGGCAACAACGAAACATTCCAATTCTCCTATTTCACCATTTACAAGTCAACAACTCAATGTTGATATTAGTTTGGACGAAATTGAAATTGCATCAGCCTAAAAAGATCTGCCGCAGAGAATCTAATGATCATAAATCGAATAAACAAGATGCTCTAACCTCACACATCATTGTCTCAGTCTTGAGAGACACATTTACAGCCTGATATTCTTCAGTTACCTAAAAACCAAGTGGAGCAGATTAGTGGCACCCATAAATAAATAATGAGCAATAGCTAACTGGATTTTGAAGTTACAAACCCAAAACTCGAAATTGAAGAGATCATGGGTTGATGGCAAGTGATATCTCAGGCCCTGCAACATGAATGGAAACAAAAGAAAAAATTACATCACTACAAAGACTAGTCACTACAGCTGTATCTTTGAATGAGAGGTATGAACGGGAATGGAAATGAAAGTCCACCTTGAAACTGGCACATTTTACTAAGCAGAATGGACAAGAAAAGTCTTCAGTTACTGCAAGACACATAGCAAATAGAATCCAAAATGTAATTTACAACGTGATGAGATGATATATATATGGCTATGAAACAGGTTTAGCGAAATAGATGATATATATATATAAAGTTATGAAACAGGTAGGGATAATACTAAATTACCTTCAGTTCTCTGCAATTTGTTGTTATAGTATCTGTAATTGAAAACTACATTCCGTGTTCTTAACCTATGCAATGAATGTGGCAGAATGGTTTAGAGTCAACATGAAGAGATGGACATTATAAGTTGTAGGTAACATTAACAACTAGTACACTTCCCATAAAAAGAGGTACAGCCACAATTCAAGAATTCTGACAACTATAGATTACGGGAGATAGCAGACAGGTCAATAGAGTTTACATAATTACAAACAGTCATAATGAGATGAGACAAGAAAGCTGAAAGCGCAGAAAAGGGATTGTAGACTAAAATAAAGATTACCTGATAATTTGCAACAACGAAGAGGAAGAGATGTCATTATATGAAAATGAGCTATAAGGAGATTTCTCCGTTGCCCCAACCTCTTCTGCAGATATGGTGACTTGCACTTGCTGCGGCGAGTTCTTCAAGAAAGAAGTATATGAATTATAAGATACTAGTAAATAATATTTTCAGAATAACGGATGGAAGTACAGCAAAGTGTGCAAAGTTACCGAGGTGAGGGGATTGCTGGGAACCTGAATCGAGACACACTTTTCCTCACGCATAGACTTTAGCTTCAACAAAGGACAAGTCATACCAGTAAAATATCTATTTAACTGATCAAGGTTGTAAACTAAAAGCAGAAATAAAAAATTACGCTAGCAATTGCTTCCAATTTACTTCTTCAACTTACATGAAAGAAGTTCAATACAGAGATCTCATTTCACTATAGGGACAAAGAGTCATAAAACAAGGGGAAGAGTATAACCTACCTAAAGAGTCTATTAAAACAAACGATTTAGGCAATAGTCTTTACCTTTATGAAGCAAGGTTGCATTTCAACAAGAGAGACTGAGTCAACTCTCTGTCCCAAGTCCATGTTTGGAGATTTCTGCCACGATGCATAGAGCGATTGCAGAGGTATTTTGCTCCATAGGCAATGTCCTCCTATATTTCCTGCCAGGAAAAAATCTCATGACTATAGAGATAAAGAAGAAAGAGACTTTCAGGAACTCTCATAACTGAAATCAAAGCATCCCTGGATCATTTTGTTAATAGGTAAGACTAAGGTTTCTCCCTACTATGAAATGGAAAATATGATATGTCCAAATAGATACACCCACTTTTCAAATAGTATATCAATAGAAGAAATGGAAATATACCTGAATGAATTTTGCCTGAATCAATGCCAAATTGAGAATTTTGCGCACCCGCTGCAAGAAAGAAAATAATATTATCACTTTATCTGAATACTACATATACGAATGTCTTCAAATAATTTTGTACACCAGTCAATTCTAATCACCAAAGCTGATAAATAAGATAGCGAGTGATCCTGATTTTGCCTCCAACGCGAGTCTATTCATATCAGGGAGAACAAAGTTGGCTTGGGCTTGACTAACTCCATCAACCCCAAGGACACCAGTTAGGATGCACGCTCGACTGAACCTATATACTGCAGAATACTATAATTTGAGAATTTCAAAAAACAAATGTTAGTAAGTTACAAACAACATCAGATAAAGATTAATTCTGTCTGAAGCTCAAACACCTACCTCGGCGACAGGCTTAGGGGAAACAAGTCTTGCCAACAAAATATACAGAGGGAACAGTTTTTGAGTTTGTACCCCAGCATCTATAGTGCCCGAAAGGAACACATTCATTTGTATTCTGCACCACAGTAAGATGTTGATTACTATCCACCAGCATCATTAGTGCCGGAAAGGAACACATTCAGTCTCAAAAACATCTTCACAAAAACTTAGAAAGCATTCAGGTGCGGAGTGAATTATTGATGTATAGTCTAATAATTACACAAAACTAATGGAGATTCGGACAAAAAAAATACCTCCTTTTATATTTTGCCTCAATCTTATAATGCAAACATCGCTGAAGAAACAAGGGCTACACGGGAGAGACAAGAGAAATGGTTAGGATGGACTGCATATCAAGATTACACATGCTTCCTAACACTAGACGATGTCAACTAAAATTAAACTGCCGTGGGAACTTTCTATGTCAAAACTAAACTAATAATTGTGATTTAACCATTCTCTGCAGAAAGGTAACAGTAAAATAAACTCATACATTCCTAATAGCACGCCGCTGAAGAATATTGTAGAGTTCTACAGGCTTGCAATACGCTGCGAGGCTCTCTTCAGCAGCAATCTCCTCCTCTTCGGAAATACGCACACGGGAGTCTTCATGGCACATCTGCTCTGTGCTTCTTGAACAACTGCGTTTCATTATGAACTATTGTCAACTACAGCTTACTGCCAACTATTGTACCCAAGGGTCCATAAGCATACTCATATAATAGAGACTGTCTAAATTCCAAAATGGGTAGACATTATAGAAAATTTGGGGGAAGATACATTCTTCAAAGATGAAAAAGCCTTAAGCTTTTAAGTCAAATGGGCGGAATTAGTAAAGTGAAAGAGAACATACGAAGAGGTTTCACGAGTGACGAGAGGAATGCCTGGCATTCTCGCTACGAGATCCTAGAGTACAATACCATAGCCAGTATCAGCACCGACACCATCAGAGATTACAAAACGCTTCAGCTCAAACCTGCGAAATCGTAAAGAAGGAGAAGGAGAAGGAGAAGAGGGTCATTCGTCAAAATTTCACAGCAGCAAGCATCAAAAGCAGAAAGCGGTTCAAAGCGATTAGCAGAAAACGTATAGTGTGAATCTGAACAGTGACCTTGAAAATCGAGAAAGAAAAGAACCAATCGAAATGATCCAGAATCTCCGGATTGATGAGCTAGTAGGTAAGAAAATCTTCGAACTGGGTATCCAGAGGAAGAGCAGATTCAACAATTGACAGAGATGAAGAATTGAAGGAGAAGGAGAAGATTAGAATGGAGATGGAACAGTTAACCCCAAGAACCAAAAAAAAACCCTAATTTTGAGAAATTATCTTCGCACGAATACGGAGTGAACGGGGACTATGACAGCTTGAGAAGAGCGCTTTGGAACAATAAAGCAAAATATTGTAGATTAATTCAGAGACTGTAATTACTCTCTTTTTTTTCCTGAATCTCACCAACTATCTTTGTTACTATATAGATAAATAATTAGAAAGCTGCGGAATTTTTATTTTAAATTTTATAAAATAAATTTAGCTTTGTAAATTTGATGTTGATTATGTTTTGAGATTATATCATAATTTTCTCAAAAATAAATTATATAACTAAGCATAGTATATATTTTTACCAAATTAATTTTTTCTACACTTTTGGATAGAAAATAATATGCAATGTATATAGAAGATATTCAAATTTTATTGTCAACAACAATAAAATCATTAAACCTTTAGGGAATCTATCCTAATTCCTAACAATTAGTTTTTTTGACTTATCATATTCTCCTTTAATCTTCACTTTCACTAATGTGCTTTCTCAAAACTTTTTTGCGTTCTTAAGCTTTGATATTCTTTTCACTCTATGCAAACTCCACATCATAATTCTTTGGATTTGTTTCACTTGGGGATTTCCTTCAAGAAAATATACAAATACAAAAAAATCTCTGATCAACAATACTATATGATTGAACTTAAATCCGTCTATATTAATTTGTCTATAAAATAGGGCAATAAACAGCAATGATCCCCATGGAACGACATTGTTTCTTGAAGGCAGTGGGTTCGTGATTGTCGATATGGTTGTATTCTTAAAGTATAATTTCTCCGTCCAATTCCCTCCAAGGATTGCTGCTGGTGATGAAAATGGTTTTATATCTATGGTGGATGTAGAATATGCATGGTTACCTACCAAGTGTATTAGATGTGGACAATTGGGGCACAAAGTCAAAACGTTGCTTACAATCTGTAATGGCAAAGGATTCGGCTGATGACAATCTTATTGCTATCCATGCCCTGTTGATGCAACACATTCTACTCCAGTTCCTGCTACAAGTATTGAGGTCCCTACTCTTAACCTTGCTACAAATATAGAGGTCCCGTCTCCTAACCTTGTTGTGCCAGCTGTCATAATCGATAAGGTTCAAGCTAAAACTACTCTTGTGACTGAAAATGTCAGCAATACATTGGCACAATCATTTGTGCTTCCAACTAACACCACACTTGATGCTATTGAGTCTCTATTTCCGGAGACAGTCTCCACTCCTATTCATGTTGCTGATATTGTCGATGACAAAGTCTCTCCTCATTCTGCTCAAAGCATGCTATGCACAGGTCCTCGTCCATCAAAGACCTTGGTTCCAACAGGTTTGCCTCTTTGGTTTCTGTTGATAATGAAGACGAAATTCAGGTTTCATAAGATTATTGTGAACCGATGGATCTTTTGACACCATTGGGTAAAAGAATCCTAAGAAAAAAGACCGGTTAAACCATCAACAAAGGCTAAAGAGATGCAAATGCATTTCGAATCGGCCCCACGTGGAAATCGTGGTCGAGGAAGAGGTGGCCGTGGCTAAAATGACTTTCAGAGCAAACATTTAGTTAAATCGAAGCGGAAGATTCGATTTATTATCTAGTTTCAATTGTTGTCACTTTATCTTTACACTTGTTGTAATCTACTTTAAAAACTACATGATTTCGGTCATGGTTGTAAGCGTTTTATTAATAAATATTATATTAAAAAAAAAAAAATTCTCCCTCCAAATAACAACTTGAAAAAAACAGATATACAGTAAAAACAGAGAAAGATATCTTGTCATTGTAAGAATGTAAGGTATACAATCTGATGAACCTTTTTTGAAATTCTCTTTTGTTGTGAATATGGCATTAAGACGATAGATGGTTATCCTAAGCCGCCTATTTTTTGTTTTTATTTTCCCCCAAATTCACGAAGGTCTCTCATTCTATTAAAGAGGCAAATGCCATAAACTCACAAACCAAACTGGTTGTCGTACACGTCTAAACCAATACACTCATTGAATTGATTCCTCCCATACTTAATTTTCTAATTTCATCTTAATAACAACTTACACTTTGTTGATCCATATACTTGTTGAATAGAAAACTTCAATTAGTGTAATTCCTTCAAGAGAGTAATCCCTTTTCTTTAACACGAAACTTTTAGTATATCTTAAAGGAGAGATCAAAATATTTCAATCTACAGAAGATAAAGATAAAATGATCCGTAATAAATAAAATTTAGTACCACATTTTGTTTCATTAGCTTAGTTTTATATAGGATTATTGAATTATATTCCTTAAATATGATAGTTAAGAAATCAAGTCAAGTAATCCAAGAGTTTGTAAACCTCTTATGCGCTTTCTGCGGTTACTTGAGGAGGGAGGCATGAACTTAAATGGTGATTATCTATCTCTTGTTCATTGGTTGTGACTGCAACTTTGCATATTAAAAATTTACATTTTTCTTCTATTAAAAAGAGAAGAGATATAAACAAAAAACAAATGTATTCATATTTCTGGATAAATATGTACAAATTACAATTCTTCTCTATAGTATCTTGAAAATGATAAAAATCCCTAAAAAGCTACAAAAGTAAGCAGAGAAGGTATAAGACGTGAAGTTGGGTTTATAACAGAGAAAGCTTACTTTCCTACTCACTAAACAACACTGAAACTTGCTTCCTACTGCATGAAAGCTACTGGAGCGAGATAGAAGGCCTTCCATTCTCAAAACTTCACTGTCAATACACAAACTCAGAGAAACAATTAGTTTTATACAACATCTGAAATCATAGACATAAAATACCCCAAAACATATATGATTCTAAAGATTAAAACTTTTAAAGAGAACACAAACGCTACGAAAGTATAATTTTGGTCATAAACAATAAAGTCAAACGATCTCTCAAAATCTCAGTTGAAGGTAGCTAAATGAAACTGAAAAGTTAATTGCTACTCAAATAAATCGCTCAAGCTAAAACGAAAGCCCCAAGTATATACTGTGGACGGCAGCGGAGGAGATGGGTTTCAGTGAAAACAAATGGCTAAAATCCTCCTCTTCTTTTGTGATGTTCTTTATCATCTCTGCCTTATCCATCGCCACCAGATTCTCCATCACCATCGGATCCACTGATTGTTAATCCTAATTTTCTCATAATCAAAAATTACTCGGCTTTGGATTCATTAGACACGTAAGATTCTTTATGAACATATTTTTTTGGAAAAGATACAGATTGAAGCAGAATTATATAAATGGCTAGAGAAGTATTCGGATCGAGCTTTTGATGTCGCTTTGATCTTCGGAGGATTATTAAGATTTCTAGGAATCTGATATTCTTGCTTTTGGGAATTTGAAAGAGAGAGATATCGTTAATCGAACTTTGATTTTTTTTTTCTTTTTCCAATTCTCAAATCTGATGTGTCAAAAGAAGAAGTGATGATGACGGTAAACCAACTACCGTATCTTATATAATATTTTAAGGTTTTCTCGAAACTAAAGTCATGAGAAACTGCCATGTGTCATCTAAGTTTTTGATATTTGACTTTTTAATTTATTTATACAAAATAAAAATTAAATGTCTTTTAATAACTTTATCAATTAGTTTTAACAATTTAATAGGTAATTCTTATGTAAATTAGTTCCAACAAATTATATTTAAGTGTCTTGTGCATATTTATATAATTCTTATGTAAATTTATGTATATAAAATATATATTTTATTTACCACATTAAACAGTATACTATACAAAAAACGTTTAAAATTCAAAACTTTGGCTTTTATAAAGGTAACTATGATTTTAAAACAAAAAATCACAAAAGATAAATTTTAATAAAAAAACATAACTGAACAAAAAAAAATGATGATGTGAGATATTTAAAGAATTACTAAAGTCTGATTTGAGAAATTTAGACTTTTAATGTTTTGTTAAATGTTTTCATAGTTTTCAAAGCCAATTTACCAATCACTCTTTAATGAAATTAAAAAAGTTGTGTTGGACAAAATAACTCTCCTAACCAAGATTCTCGAAAGAAAGCCTTACTTCACCACAAATTGTAAATCCAGAAAAACAAAATCACTTTACCAATAAATCGATGTAAAAGTAAAAATCACAGCAAATCGACATATAAAGTGAGATATAAATACAATCAAGCATCAATTATTCTCTCTTTATGATTCAAAGTTCTAATGAAATAAACAGAAATATGTATTTAAACATTTCCGTTAAGGATATGCAGAAATATACTATAATTTTCTGATCAATAGATTTTTACAATCGTTTTTTAGAAAAATGTAGTGAATATAGATAAAAAGTACAAATTAAGGATTGTGCCAACAAAGATGTTTTCGTATGTTTTAATGGTCTTTGATCTTTTTCTCATATAATATTATATATGTTCAATAATTTGGTATAAATGTTTAGTTTTCTAACTTAGATAATTATTTATTATAAACGTCAAATTTATATGATATTAAATACAAAATAATCAATACATTATAAAGTATTACGTATTTTATCATGTTAATTTTAAACCCCACGCAACGCGTCGGCAATCACTAGTTAGATATATGATTAAGTTATTACGAATATGACATAGGATCCATCCAGTTGGGTTACTAATGAGTAATGACCGTTGTCATATTAATCGCGGCCTAAGAGCACGAGTAATGGTGATACAATGTGGGTATCATTAAATATAAAATTATTAAAATTTGAGTTAAAAGAAGAAAGAGAGTGTTTTTGGTTGAAATAGTGGGGTGTATTGAAATATAAAATTAATAAAATTTGAGTAAAGAGAAGAGATAGTTGATATTTTTGGAGAGAGGGTATCAATTAGTTGATACTTTTGATATTTTTGAAGAGAGAAAGAGAGAGTGTATCAAATGTTTTTAATAATTTTATATTTAAAGAGAATATAAAATTAATAAAAGTTGAGTAAAAGGATGAAAGAGAAGGTATAAAGTTGAGTAAAAGGAAGAGAAAGTGTGTTTTAATTATTTGTTTATTCAACTGATACCGCATCGGTATCACCGATGCGGATGCTCTAAGTGATTCTGATTTTGTACGGTTTAGAGGTTTACGACATAAAATATAATATTAAAGAATAAATTATAACACATTTTAAAAAATTTTGTGAAAATATCATTTTTCAAAATTAATTATTCACTATATTATTTATATTTGGGTTAATTATGTTGTATTAGAATTTGGTTTTGAGAGTAGGGTTTAAAATTTTAAGATCTAAATTTTATAATTAGTGGTATTTTTGCAAATAAACACCCATTGTACTATTTTTGAAAAATGGTACACCAAAAGTAACATTTTTACAATTATCCCTCTAGAGACATTTATAAATTTATACAAAAGTATTATATTACATACGAAATTTATACAAAAGCATTTACTAAAAAAATAAAAATATTAAATCGTAAACAAGAACATTTATCTAATTTATATCAAACAACATATGAACGTTTATAACCATGTATATGGAGATAAAGGCTATAAATTTAAATCTTTATAGTTAAAAAATGAATAAATATATTGAAATAGAAAAAAAAAAAATAATAATTGAATAACGATTATGTAGGATCTCTCTTAAGCGTTTATGATCATTTAAAACCGCTTAATAATAAAAATATATAATTTAACATGTATAAGATAACCACCATGGTCTAAGTGGTTATCTAGATATCGTTTGAGTATCTAGCGTTTCAATAGGAATCTAGACGACCGCCTAAACTGTAACGCCCTGACCGCCGTCAAACTATCCGTTTGCAGGGGAAATCCTCATTCCCTCGAGAGAAATCCTCATCTCTCAATAACATACAGGGGAAATTCTCATCCCTTCAGGAGAAATCCTGATCTCCCAATGGGTCCACGACCACTCTCGGCCCATGGGCCTATCCCTCTTCGACGGTCGGTGCGTTAGTCCGGGAGGCTAGAAATACTTGTTTTACTGACCCTGCAAATCACCACGTGATCTTTCCCCGTGTTTTGTCCTCACTCACACGGTACTTGAAATAACTTCCCAGTAGGTCATCCATCCTTAAATTGCTCCAGTCCAAGCACGCTTAACTCTGAAGTTCTCTCTAGATGTGTGACGGAAAAGATAAGTGCACTTTGGTGATATAGGTAGCCAAATCAATTCTCTTAAACCTCTCTGCATGCACCACATATTTCCAGAAACTGGGATGTTACAATCACCCCCACTAACTGATTGCAACGTCTTCGTTGCGTACCAGGATCGTTACCCCGACAGTGTGACTCACACACTCGCCAGGGTTCGCTCTGATACCAATTGTAACGCCCCGACCGCCGTCGAGCTAACTCTCGACCCGTGGGCCCATCCCTCTTCGACGGTCGGTGCGATAATCCGGGAGGCTAGGAAGACTTGTTTTACTGACCCTGCAAATCACCACGTGATCTTTCCCCGTGTTTTGTCCTCACTCACACGGTACTGGGAATAACTTCCTAGTAGGTCACACATCCTTAAATTGCTCATGTCCAAACACGCTTAACTCTGGAGTTCTCTCTAAATGTGTGACGGAAAAGATAAGTGCACTTTGGTGATATAGTTAGCCAAATCAATTCTCTTAAACCTCTCCGCATGCACCACATATATCCAGAAACTGGGATGTTATATAAACCGCTTTTTAGAACATTACTAATGACTAGGATTAAATTTGGTTAATAATGGTAAAAGAATACTAATAAGTATATCAAAAATCGAAGTACTCGATATGAAAATTGAAGATTTATCTTACAAAACTAAGAAATGGGTTAATTTATATTCAAATGGATTCATATACAAATACTAGGGATTGTCCACGCGTTGCATGGTTTTAAAAATTTTTAAAATAAATATTGTATAATATGCAATAATATCTAACTTATTGACAAATTGTGTATTTAATATTATATAAATTTGATGTTTACAGTAAATAATTACCTAGATTAAAATATTAAACACTTGTAGCAAATTATTGGACATATGCAATGTCATATGAAAAAAAAATAGACCTTTTATAAAACTACAACATATAGAAGACATCTTTTTTGGCACAAGTCTCTAACTTGTATGTCTTCATCAATATTCACTGCGATTTCCTAGAAAATGATTTATTGTCTTTTTTCTTGCATCAAACACATTTATAAAAAAATTATTGGTTAGAGAAGTTGTAATATGATTTTGATTTACCCTGACATATGCATCATTTCAACAAATATGTTGGAATGTATCTTTGTGTTTATTTCAATGGAACTTTGGATCGTATTGAGAGAATAATTGATATTTTATTGTATTTTTGTCTTATTCTCTTTATCGTTTTGCTATTATTTTTTTTATCTTTAATATCGATTCATTGGTGAAATGATTATGTTTTTCTAGATTCACAGTTTAATAATCTTAAAAATCTTAAAATCATATCTTAATTTTTTCGCAACATTTGTTTTTGTTTATGTTCATGTTAGACTTCTTTTTATCAAAACTTCTCTTTTGTGACTTTTTAGAAAACAAAATCACAATTACCTATGTAAAAATAAAAGTCTTAAGCATTTTTTGTATATTATATTATTGGATTTAACAAATAAAATAACTATTTTTCAAACCATTAAAAATTCACAATAACATATATATATCTCCTTTATATAAAAGCAGAAGAAATTCTCTCCTCTAAGGGATGCCACGTAGGTCAAAATAATGCTCAATATAATCAACCAATCATTTAGCCATGTCACCTGCCTTTGTAACGTCAAAACGCACGGCTAAGGCTTCATTTCTTAATACACACGAATGTTGAAATCATCAAAGCCCATCACAAAAGCCCAAAAGAGGAAGCCCATGGTTCGACCACACCTTAGGCCAATGTTCACCCATCATCGTTTCTTCTTCACAACCGTAACCTAAATCTCTTCGCCTTCCTGAAATTCCCAGTTCTGATCCAACGCTGGTTTGTCATAAAAAGACGTCTCACTTCCCCTCAGATCACAACTTCCTCATCGATTCGCTCATAAACTCCAGCACCCTTCACCTCCTCATACTGTAAACGCTTGTGAATTGAAGTCTGCAACAATAATGGCTCCACCATCAACCTCACCTCCCACTCTTCTATATATAGCATCAGGTTCACCCACAGTACGGCCCTTACACCGTTTTACACCGCTTCTCATTCTAAAACAAACAACGCCGTCGCCCAAATCCAAACCCACATGTCCTTCAACGAAGTTCAATCGGGTTTATGCGACAAGGATTTGGTATTCCGGCTCATTCACTTCTGGGAGGCTCGAAACCCAACCAAGGGTGGCCTCCTCATCGGCCTCGAGCTACTTTTCATTGACGAACAGGTATGGTGCAGTTTCTTCCATGTTTCCCCAATCATAACTATAACAAAGTCCCCTAACTGATCAGATACTTCTCCAGGGAATTGCTATTCAAGGTTTCATTTCTCCTAACCGCATCTTCCGGTACGAGCCACTCCTTAAGCGAAACTCCATCTACAGGCTCACCAACTTCTACGCTACGGACAACAAACTCATCTTCAGAGTTACAGACCACAAGTTCACCCTCTGCTTCACTGACCTCACTGCTTTGACCGAGCTCCAGCAAACACCGTACTCTATAGACTCCCAGAGATTCAGGTTCCAATCATTCCTAGAATTGGAAGCAAAGGCGGACAGGAGAGGAGATCTATATGGTTAGTTCCTAAACTAGAAGTAGCAATATGCGCAGCTTACGAATGTTAGTAAGGCATGAAATTCCAAAGGCTTTACTTTGTTAGTTTCTTAAGTTTCTATCCGCTAAATATGAGGAGTTTTCGAATTTAGATCGCTTTAATTTGTTAGTTTCCCAAGTTTCTCTCCTCTATGTTTTTAATGTGTTTCAAATATTGAAATAGGAAGCTTTATTGTAATTCCAACGGTCGAATAAATGGGGGTTATTTTGATTGAGTTGTACAAATTAATATGATAGCAGAAGGTCAAAGTGATATATGATACAATATATTCACATACGCTTGCTTAGTGGTAAAGTAGTGAGTGTGGTTCGGTTTAATACAATACGCATAATATCTACCTTTACGAAGCTGATTCCATGTGTATCTCAAATCAAGTTATATATGATAGTATTTTAAACATCTAAATCTGCAGATATCGTCGGTCATCTAAAACTCATCAACGGTCAAAACCTCCACCAACCTCCTGTTCTAAACAACAATCCAGAAAACCGTAATGGACAGAAAGATCGAGTCTCAGTCCACCTCCAGCTTCGAGAGTAAGCAATTTCTCAATTCCTCACCATTGCTCCTTCTGATATTCGTATCTTAACACACTCTTCATATTCCCCTTACACAGAGGCCCCATTGTGAACGTTTACCTTTGGGACAATGCTGCATCGGAGTTCATCATGAAGTTTCAGGCAATCCCCACGACCCCTACCGTGCTTCTGGTCACAACCGTGAACCCTAAGAGAATTGGAGGTCAGCATACCCTTCTCGCATATCCATCACCATCCTACTATTTATGTAACTCACTAATTTCTGGTACTCACCATCGGGAGTTAGCTTCACCTCTATGTCTCCTTCAAGAGTCTTTTTTGACTCCGAAGTTGTTCCAACTAGGGAATACCTAACCTGGTTTGTCACGCAGACCTACAACCCTATTTTCAGTTCTAACAGAAACATTATATCAGGCATACCAACATGTTTTACCCTCAAACGTGTTCCAGGCTTGGCGACAGTGCAACCAGCTTAGTCAGTATCAACACATCCCAAGTCACAAAGGTGGAAACCCTCACCATTGCCGAGATTCTCCAATTCCTAAAACACGAACCATCCCAGGTGGCGACCTTCCATTGCGTGGCTACAATTGCTGATGTGTTAGGTGACTCTGGTTGGTATTACATCTCTTGCACTGGATGCAACAAAAAAGTGATCCGGGGAGCTACATCTTTGGTGTGCAACATATGCAAAAACCAAAACGCTATTGGAGTGGTTAAGTAAGGGCTCTTACTATCCATTCACCATAAGCAACCAAATAACAATCTCATATATGCATTTCTCACCCACAGGTACCGAGTGGAAATATCGGCCCACGACTACAATGACACAACCACCTTTATGCTCCTCGATGATGCCGCAACCAAACTCTTCGGGCGCAGCTCCACTGATATAGTCGATAACTCCCACCAGGTTATTCTGAAATAAAAATTCTTCTACACTTATAAGCCGCAAACATATACATATTTAATGTCAACGTTGCAGGGTAATGGAGATATGGGTCCTGGCAATGAATACACAGTCCCCCAATGTCTGCTTGATTCTATAGGCCAAACCCATAAGTTCGAGGTGAAAGTAACCCCGTGCGACTTCCGCGCCACCAGAAAGACACTCTCAATCATGAAGGTTGTAGAAGAAACAGAACAACCTATCAGGATATTTTCAAAGAAAAGGCTGAGGACAATATGCCAGGCACTCATCCAGCGATTACAGTGGAAGGGAAGACATACGTGCCCAACATGAAGCCTACTACAGCCGCCAAACAAAGCAGTGCAACTGGGCTTGAGGAAATCATGAACGTCACCTCTGAGGCAACCAAATTAACCAAGAATACCAACAACGCTGCGGTTAATGCTGGAGTGACAAAACCCAAACGCCCACGCCGCAACCCTTAGCCACCTAATCCTCCACATCTGAGAAGGAATTAATAATTACTTTGCATTTTCTAATTATAGTTTAAACTTGCCTTCGACTCTCTTATCCTTTCTCTCCATTTTCAGTTTCTAGACGCTTTATTTATGGTTATTTTGATCAATGAGAAGCTTATCAGTTTATTATGCTGTCGACATGTTTTCTTTAAAATTAAGTCCATGGTGATGAAAAATAAATTCGTAGATCATTATGCTTCTTCCTGTATATTGGAATAAGTTTTGTCATTCGAAATTAGTTAATTATCTTTTTTTGTTCATTCGGTTAAATTTACATGAGTAGCAGATAGTGGGTAAGGCAGTGATGGCATGTGCACCTGAGCTTCTTTCAGACTCCCACAAACCTTCGGGTAAATACAAGGTCATGGTGGTTGAGGAACACGCAAAGCCTGCATTTTTCAAAATGCAACAAATGCATCAGAAGCCTCAAAGACATTTTACTGGTCTTATCAATTGGAAGCAATATCTTCACTCATTTCAAATAATGTTGAGCTGAAGAGTTACTATGACAAAAAAACACTGCAAGTTTAGATTTTGTGCGTAGTTTTGCAACGGCTAAGAAGATGATAAATATATTCACCCACTCTTATGGGAATCTTCAACATTTTACTAAAGGTGATTTCTATCAGAAAATATATTGTTCTCCAATTAAATACACTCATATAAATTGTCCAAAAAGGTTTAGGTCGTCACTCAGAGAATTACAAACATTACGTCTCCAACACTCTCAGAAATCTAAAATTTAAATTACCAAATCTCTCCAAATATTCACATTAAAAGACTAATTAAACAAAATTCCGACGAAGCGCACATCCATTATAAGATACTACCTAACAAATTCGAAAAAGTATTTCCAAACAAAAACATTTGACATTGGAAAAATAATAATCAACAAAACAACGCTGTCCTCATCTCACCTTTGCAAAATACATCTTCTCCATTCTTCATTGTTGTAGCAGCCATATTACCGACACCATCAAATCGAAGAGTAGGTATATCACTCTTACCAACGTATTTTTTTACATCCATGATTAAGAGTAGAAACCAATTTAACCTTCCTGCTTACCATGTCTTCATCCATGTCTCCACCAAACAAGCAACAATGGTTCACATCTAAATATAACAAAGCCTCAACCAATATTAAAGCCTTCCTCAAGCCATGCGTAAGCCAATGCATTCCCAACACACAGGCAATGGAGGTATGAGCTGTCATGGTTAGATAAAAGAAACCTCGAACACAAAAACAAATCTTACTATCATTTACAATATCTCCTTCAGCCGAGACTCCAGAGCCACGCAGAAGAGGACGCCCCCTTGGATCTCGAAACAAATCACACATCCAACAGACAGGTATGTCACTCACTCTTTAGGATCACAGAATAGACAAAAAAAGTATGCAGCTCAGAATAAATTAACAACCATCTTAAAATAACAGCCTTACATTTATTCTCCCCATCTGAGTTCAATAGTCTTAAAGTTTAATTTTCTAAGCTAACATTTAATTTCCCTGTTCCCAAACCTCATGTTGAAAAAAATATACAATTAGCAAAAATAGTTACTGTGTATATTAAAATGACTCACACCTCTACATTGCCTCAACGCAAATGTAATTTAGGTAAACTCACAAGAATATGTGAGGGTCCACCATCAGCGTCAAACCTATATGACTGTAAGTCCCTCCAAACTATATGAGATCCTCTTATTACAATGGGAACGCTTACTCCCCAGCTTCTGAAAAAAAAAAGATCACTAACATAGATGCTTTACCCACAGGTGGATGCGATATATGCTCTCTTCACGGTACAAAGTTAAGGACATACACATATACAAATCTTTAGATTAAGGAGGTATACTAACCAACCAATATAACTGCCTCTACAGTACGACGAAAAAATGCTCGTGCGATGAGAAAAGCAATCATGCTATCTAAACGAGTATCACGAGGCAGTAAAGGTAAACGGCCAGAAATGATGAAACTGACTTCCTGTTTAGACTCTCACTCACTCACGATCTCGCTCACTTATATTCACACAGCAATCACTCCTACACAAACGCGGCTAAAGACCAACACCCAAAAGAAGACTACAAGAGGTACACAAAAATGAATATATTATATAACAGCATAATATCAAACAAAAATATATAATATACACATCTTGCGTTCCCTACATCTTCCAATATACTTCCATGAAAGCAAGCGCGAAATCCAAATTAGTAAAAATACATTACCTTATAGGGACATAAGTGCCTACACTAATATATAAATTTATATGTCTCATGCCTTACCCTGCAGCTTCGACCTCAAAAACTTAAGAAAATCGACTTACAAACTGCAGATTTTGTTCTGCCTTACTTTGGTCTTCGGAAAGCACAGGAAGAGATCAGAGAACCGGTGCTCTAACATTCACAATATGCTGCAACCAAGGACAGATTAAATTGCCTCCAGTGAAACAACCGCCTGCTGTTCTCAAAGAGCTCCTACATTGTTCATGGTTTAGAGACCTCATTCGAGTGTTCAACGCAGCTTTGTCATTCACATCCATCGGTGCACAAATAGACTACAACGTCGTGCATGCACCAGGCCCTTTCACATTCAGAATACATGGTCAAAACTATCACCGTATCGGCTCGCTTCTACCTAGGCAAGGTCAACCACCAAAATTTCTCCAACTATACATTTTCGACACGGCAAACGAAGTTATCAATCGTATCAAAGCGCTAACGAGAGATGGAGGAGATGGGAGAGTTGATGAAGGAACTCTCACTCGTCTAATTGAGATGTTGGATTCACACAACTGCTTAGCCAGAATTTTTTGCAGGGCTTGGGACCTATACGAATCACACAGTGGCGAAGAATTTACCATCAGATTGGTCGCCTAGAAAGGAAAAGGAAAACAGTATGATATACCAGAGACTAACGAGGTCGCCGGCCTTATTGTTGGCGATAGTTCAACTACCATTGGTCACAGGGATGTCATACTACAACTGCAATCAAGCCATCTGCAAGAAATCAGAGATGACCACCCGCTATTCATGAGTCTACAGTACCCATTACTGTTCCCATATGGTGAATATGGTTTCCACACAGAAATACCTCTGATAGTACCTGAAGGAAGCTCAAGGAAAAGAGCTTTTCTAAGTATAAGACAGTATTACGCATATCAACTCCACACCCGCTTAAATGAAGGAATGACAATCATAAAGGGAGGTCGATTGCTACATCAATATGTCGTAGACGCGTATACAGTCATTGAACAAGAAAGATTGCGATGGGCAAAAAACAACCAAGATCAATTGCGAGCTGACCTATACACTAATGTATGTGATGCAGTTGGAAAGGGAGATACAAATGCCAAAAAACTTGGTAAAAGATTTATCTTACCACCAAGC
The DNA here is from genome assembly GCA_964056655.1 of Arabis hirsuta. Taxonomy (NCBI): domain Eukaryota; kingdom Viridiplantae; phylum Streptophyta; class Magnoliopsida; order Brassicales; family Brassicaceae; genus Arabis; species Arabis hirsuta. Next base: position 24,147,940 of record OZ053302.1, on the reverse strand, counting down.
TTTACTGGAGGCCCATGTTATTTGATTGAAAAGTACCATGACGCTATGGCAATATGTAGAGAATATGGGAATCCAGATTTGTTTATCACAATGACAGCTAATCCAAACTGGCAAGAAATCAAAGATCACCAAGCAGCCTATGGTGGTGGATCTCCAAATGACAGACCCGATATTGAGTGCCGCGTCTTCAAAATGAAGCTAGACCAAATGCTTGAGGATTTCAAAAAAGGAACCTTCTTCAAACCTTACATTGCAGGTATGTTATAAATTCCCAGACTACAATCTATGCATAGTCCAAAATCAACTAAATCTACAATGCAAATGGTTCAGAACATACGTAATCAACATGACCAAACCTACACAACAACAAAATTTAAATGTTCTAAACTTGCTTTTGCAGTTCTCCACAGAATAGAGTTCCAAAAGAGAGGCCTACCACATGCACATATACTACTTTGGTTTGGACATACAATAACAACGCCAACCCCTAAAGAGGTGGATGCAGTCATATCCGCTGAACTACCTTCTCAAACAGCAGATCCTCAAGGGTTTGAGCTTGTCATAAAACACATGATGCATGGTCCATGTGGATTAGACAGACCAAGATCACCCTGCATGCAAAATCAAGTGTGTTCCAAAAAATACCCCTGGCCTTACAATGATCATACATCAATCGACAAATCAGGCTACATATCATATCGACGTCGTAAAGATGACAAAGCTTTTATCGTAAAGGAGGGTACAATACTGGATAATCAATTTGTTATCCCACATCACCTTCCTCTTCTTAAAAAATACGAAGCACACATCAATGTCGAGTGGTGCAACAGAACAGGTGCCGTCAAGTACCTATTCAAATACATTTCTAAAGGGGTTGATAAGGCAACAATAGCCATTAAGAAGGGAAATACTGATTGTCCTACCGGAGAACGGACCAGTGAGCAAAAGGTGCAACGAAATGAAATTCAAGAATATCTTGATTGTCGTTATCTATCAGCATGTGAAGCTATGTGGAGGATTTTTGGCTTCCACATACACAAGCGAAAACCCTCAGTCAAAAAGTTAACCATCAATTTGCCTGGCCAACAAAACATAACCTACAAAGACAATGATCATTTGGACCGTGTCTTGTGCAGAATGGGAATCGAGAAGACTATGTTCATACAATGGATGGTATTATGTCAGATATCAGAGAAGGCTCGGGAATTGACTTACGTGGAGATACCAAACTGGTTTGTTTGGGACAAAGGTCTGAAGATATGGACAGAAAGGAAAACCGAGCTTTCAATTGGCAGACTTGTTGCCATACACCCCTCATCAGGAGATCTCTACTACCTCAGGATACTACTCAATGTGGTCACAGGACCCAGGAGTTTCGAAGAAATCAGAACATTCAAAGATCGTATATATCCAGATTTTAAATCGGCATGCTACGCTCGAGGTTTATTGGACAACGATGCTGAATGGCATGCGATAATGCAAGAAACAAACATGTGGGCTATGCCTTCTCAGTTACGCCATATGTTTGCTACATTGCTAATATATTGTGAGGTTGGAAATCCCCAAGAGCTTTGGAAACGATGCTGGAAATCATTAAGCGAGGATATCCTTTACAAAAAAAGGAATACTTTCAATCATCAGCAATTGGAGTTGACTGAGCCTGAGCTAGAACAATACACGTTGGTTGAAGTGGAGAAGATCATGCATAACCATGACTGCTCTTTAACCGAGTTTAAGGGAATGCCCCAACCAGATCCAATCCTCCTAAAAGACCTGCGAAAAAGTTTGTGGGAACAAGAGTTGCAGTATGATGTTGGAAAATAAAAAAATAACCATGACAACCTTTTCAATCAAATGAACACAGACCAAAGAACCATCTATGATGCGGTAATGGAATCAATCAAAAATGGTTGCGGAAAACTGTTCTTTGTCTACGGACCAGGTGGTACAGGAAAAACTTTCCTCTACAAGGCAATAATCTCCAAGCTACGATCTGTCAAGCGCATAGTTTTACCAGTCGCTTCTTCAGGGATCGCGGCACTCTTACTACCGGGTGGTAGAATAGCACATTCAAGATTCAACATTCCGTTCACATTAACAGAAGAATCAATTTGCCATATCAAGCCTGGGACTATGGTTGCAGAATTAATTGCAAAAACAGATCTAATCATATGGGATGAAGCCCCAATGGCACACCGTCACGCTTTCGAAGCAGTAGATAAGACATTGAAAGACTTGATGTCGGCAGACAATCCAGCCGCTAAAGAACAACCTTTTGGTGGGAAGACGGTGCTTCTAGGAGGAGATTTCAGGCAAATACTACCAGTTATACCACAAGGCACGCGAGCGGACATAGTTCTAGCATCAATCAGTCAATCATATTTATGGGACTCTTGCAACAAGTACGTCCTAACCAAAAATATGCGGCTAGATCAATCAGACACGGATTTTGCTAATTGGGTACTACAAGTTGGGGACGGGGACGCACCAACAACAGAAACAGATAACGAGAATGCTGATAATGGTCAAATGGTAGTTGTTGATGAGCGTTTCTTAATGAGGCCCAGTGGTAATCCTTTCAAACAAATTGGCAAAGCAATTTATGGAAATCATGCTAATTCATCAATCAACAAAGACTACTTCACCGAGCGAGCTATACTTACTCCCCGGAATGAAACTGTCAATGAGATTAACGCATACATGTTGTCCAATGTAGACGGGGAGTCCAAAGAGTTCTTAAGCTCCGACAGTTTTGGGAAAACAGATACCAAATCCACAGAAAATGCTACACTGTATGCAGTGGAGTATCTTAACTCTTTGGAGTTCCCAGGGTTGCCGAGCCACAAGATATGCTTAAAAGTAGGGGTCCCAATAATGCTACTCATGAACATCAACCAAAAGAAAGGACTGTGCAACGGTACTAGACTTATCGTAACTTATCTAGGAGAGAGAGTTATTGAGGGGAAAATACTCACTGGAACACATGCTGGTAACCAGGTCTTGCTGCACCAGAATTATTTTATCACCAGAAGACACAAAACACCCGTTCACCCTATGTAGACGACAATTCCCCATAAGATTATGCTATGCGATGACAATCAACAAGAGTCAAGGTCAGAGCTTAAATTTTGTTCTCCTTTACTTACCGAAGCCAGTGTTCACTCATGGACAACTGTACGCCGCTATATCAAGAGTAACTTCAAAAGAGGGACTAATGATCCTACAAGGAGAAGAAAACGGTGAAGAAGCAGTTAAAAATATCGTCTACCCAGAAATTGACAAGGACCTAATGGATTAGAAAGGTTAGTCTGCTGTACCACTACAATTAGACAACACAACGTACTTCACATGTATACAGTTAAATAAAACACACTAACCAACAATGTCTATTTCGCAGCTATGCAAAGCAGAACCTACAAACTATGCAAAGCAGTACCTACAAACAAAAAGAGATCATAGGTTCTACTAAATTGGTAAGCTCTCACATGAGTATGTTATCCCTGAATCACGTTGTCTAACAATGTTCAATTTCATAACACTACATATTGTAATTCAATTTTCTCGACCATTTAATTACTTTATACACAAAGATTTTTAACCGGCATTAGACACAAGAGGACACACTCAATCTGCTTTTGGATTACGCCCATCTATGAGGCGATTACAACCAATCAAGTAATAATGAACCTCCAAATTAAATAATTTTCATGCACAACCATTCAGTTCTCCCAAGGTTTCTTAATCCTACCCAGATGAATTCCAAACACAAACAAGGAACACCAATAAAAAGGAACATCCAACCTATATTTCAAATACTCTAACTCCTTCACCAACCCGAACGCTCCTCTTTCTCCGTCCCCTTTCGCTGACGCCAAACCTGTCCCCTAAATCCCGACAATCATATTCTACCCCCTTCTCTCTTTTCGTTTTCTACTCTCTTCTTTCCCTACGGTAATATGTATATACCAGTTATAAAAAGCAAACAAAATTGAAACAAAACCCACTAAACCCAGTTAAGAAAATGATGATATACCAAATTTTATACTAACACAATCACACAGAAAAGTCGATTAAACGCACCGACTGACCTACCTCACAATAATTGACAAGAACAACGACAAAAGCAAAAAAAAAAAAAAAAAGGGTCCAATATAGCCACCGAGGCCCAATCAACAAACTCACGCAAACCAATAACGTATGTTTAGTCCCAAATAAATATTTACAAAATAGCAACTCACATATAACAAAAAAAAACCACATAATCGGAGCCCAACAAGTAGGCCCATTTTATAAACCCTTATTCTTTTCCCCAAAATCTCCATCATAATACGATCGATTACTCTTTCCGATTCTGAAAAAACAACAGTCCTTCCCATTTCCTGGTCTTAATAACTCTCCACATATCTCATTCAATAAAATAATTACACTAATTCATGACCATTACATCCACTTATCACCTCACCAAAACCATTTTTGAACGTCTGCCAAGCCAAAAGACACATACATCATGAGTGGTTATAAATACAAAAATATCCATCGCAAAAATATACAGCAAATGAAACAAAACCAAAAACAATGGCAACTCCAAACACCATAACACACTCTTTCTCATATCAAATTCATGAACCTAACACAAACCCCCGTAGTCAAATCCACCTACGAATCAAAAGGCCGCGCACACAACAAACTGATATCGTTGTAACCACGCCGTACGGAAGAAACGGGGCACGCCCACCTCTTCAAACGTTATGGCTTACCATCGAAGATCTCCTAACTTACCACGCAATAGAGCCGTCTGTCGCCCAAAGAATGACTACAAACTTTCTCAATTTCCTCGACACCGCCCACACAACAAATGTAAGTCAAAGAGGAACCACATTTACTTTCTACTTAAATATTACCGACTACAACTTCAATGCAGTAGCTAGGGTAGACACGGATCTCCTCATATTCGATCTAGAAGATGCCCAAAGACCTCCAACGCCAGAGGAGGAGACATCTGAATGCCCAATCTGCTTACAAACATTCTTCGGAAGAAACGATATCAACAATCTGGAATGCAACCACACTTTCCACCATCACTGTATTGTCGCTTGGCTATATAGAAGAAATAATTGTCCAATATGTAGGGCAACATAGCTTCACAATATGCTCGCTAATATAGGCACTACACTTCTTTGATAAAAATTTTTTCGGCATAATGTTGCAATTCCTACATAATTTGTTTCCTAAATTCTAATCGATTTTTTTCGTAATTTTACTACTATGTTTAAAGAAAGGTTACATATATACAAACTTTACGACCAAACACATGTCAGCATACCAGCTTCTCTCGTACCCTGAATGTAAAATTACTTGCCATTCTACATTACAATTCGACATATCAGTCTATACTACGCTCTTGCATCTTCCTCCAATAAACATTAAATGACAATGACACCGGAAAGCCAGCAGGGAAAAAAGTCACGGGAAAATAAGATACTAATCAAAACCTTCATCATTAAAAAGAACTTACAAAAGCATAACATATTAAAAAAAAAACAGTTAAAACAAACTTATATTCAGAAAAACGAACCCAATACATCAATTGAAACCAACCCGGTACCCAGAAAAAATCAAATGGATGATTTATCTAAGTCAAAGTGAATGCATACGTCGTATTTGTGAAAGCCTCAAGTAGGATGTGTTATAGCATTCATGGTAGTGCAGTTAGTCAATAATTCTATACGGACCATATTTCTATTAAATTGTTTTTAAAAACATTCATAACACAAACTTCAATACAACAACAGATAACGCAGTCCCTGAAGAAAACAACAAAGGAACGTCTCTAAAAAGTTTGGCACCATGACGACAACAAATCAAAACAGACAAATAATTCATAATAAAACCATATCGAACCAAATATAAAATGTTCAACAAATATACAAATACTAATGTTCATTTCCGCGGAAAACATAAACACCAAAAAGGCCATTTAAATCGAATAAGTATTACCAAAACGGACCAACACGTAATGCAAACGGGCTCAACTTAAAGAAACAAATAAACCAAAAAAACAATAATGAAACAGAGAGCCCAACCCAAACCAAATAACAAGTTTCACGCCCTATGGCCATTACAAATAATGAACACGATTTTCAAAACAAAAGAATCTATATTTTAAACGTAAAAATTATAAGTAAATATATGAACATTACATTCAATCCACATAAAATCAATTCATATTTAATACAGATGCTCCACTTTACAACACAATCTTAGAAAATACAAAGAAAAAAAAAGATTCACATATTAATTCTATACCCTTTATTAATAACTACACGATAATTATAAATTCACAAATGATTTCAAATATTTTAAAACATCCAATTATACAATATCAGAATAATCTTTATAAACAACATTAGCTATACCATTTTCAAATCACATTTAATATTTCTTCCTCGACCTCAAAAACAAAACAAAAAAAACCCTACTCTACCTTCATCACAAAAATGTTCCAGCAGTGGATGAAGATGAACACAATTGCTGGGAGGTCACAAAATAAATCACAAAAAGAAACTCAACCACCCGAGAAAGGGTTTCTCACTTATCGGCGTAAACAAGGTGACAAAACCATTCCACCTACAAGGAATACAAAGCAGGGAAATGGTTTCGCCGTACCACATATCAATGTCGAAAGGTGTTCTCAAACTGAAGCAATCAAGTACCTATTCAAGTATATCAACAACGGAATTGATAACGCTGCAATTGTTGTCGAGAAAACATCTTCTGATCAACAACCATAGATGTTATCTAAATAGATTACTTGGGGATAGATAACTTCAACTTAATCACCCCGGTTTCAAATTCCAAAAATTACTTTCCCTTTTAGATGTTCCGTTTTAATAATAATTTAAATTACACCCCTTTTCTTCTTCCGTAATTCTCAAACAAAAAAAGAACGTTATAGTTCAAGTGCAGAATTAATTATTAACTGGACATCTCGAGTTTTAATATATTTATCTTGTTATAACAAGCTCTCCCTCTATACATTGTCTTCCCTTTCAAATCTCATCAAAATTTGTACTATCAACCGAGAAATTTAAACATGTAAAACAAAACTTTAATTCAATTCAAATACATTTTTGGCAACCTGCACAAAGATAGTAATTCAAAAATTCCATATCAAGTTAATAACAATCACTACTTCACCGCTAAACAAGCATATGTGAATGTATTACATCATATACATCTTCCAGACCGTAATATCTTACTAATTTACACAATCTATTACCAAATCCGCGCTACGCGCGGAGAATCCCCTAGTTTAATATTAAAATTAGCCATTAAATTGTTGGAATTAATTGTCAAGTTATTAACATAAAATTTTCATTTTTCTTTTCAATAGATCATTCAAATGCCAAAGGCCAAAAGAATGAGTGCCACAAGGCAGCCTCTCATAACTTTGGTTTTGAAGAACTTTAAAATATTATATAAGCTTGACAAATTGTGTATTTAATATTACATATATTTGATGTTAATAGTAAATAATTATCTAGATTAGAAGATTAAACACTTGAAGCAAATTATTGGGCATATACAATGTTATATGAAAAAAGAAATAGACCTTTCATAAAACTACATCATATAGAAAACATCTTCTTTGATACAAGTCTCTAACTTTATGTCTTCATCAATATTCACTACGATTCCCTAAAAAATAATTTATTGTCCTTTTTCTTGCAACAAACACATTTATAAAAAAAATTATTGATCAGAGAAGTTGTAATATGATTTTGATTTACCTAGACATATGCATCATCTCAACAAAGATGTGAAAATGTATCTTTGTGTTTATTTCAATGGAACTTAGAATCGTATTGAGAGAATAATTGATGATTTATTATATTTTTGTTTTATTCTCTTTATCGTTTACTATGATTTTTTTTTATCTTTAACATCTATTCATTGGTGAAGTGATTCTGTTTTTCTAAATTCACAATTTGTGGTGGATTAAGGTTTCTTCAAGAGTCTTGGATAGAAGTGTTATGTCCGTTTATATCCAATTATGTGATAATGTGGCTGGAAATTGGCGGAAAAATCATTGACGATTTGGGATTAGATATTTTGAAAGAAACTAAAGGATTATATATTAGTTTGAAGAGAAGACGAAGATGAAGATCGCAAAAAAAAAAAAAAAAATCTCTGATTTAATTAAAAATTAAATTTTGTAATTGATCTAATTAGGTTGGATAAAAATTGAATCTGGATGGATAAGAAGTGGTTGGATCAGTAATTAAAAAGAATTTGTCTGATCTTTTTTGTCATTTACGTAAGTTTTGACTTAAAAAAAAAAACGGAGTATAACCTCAGAAGCCCCAAACTTCACATTTTTATTCCAAAAGACCCCCCCAATCTTAAAACTGATTTTTGTTTTGATTTTTTTTTAATTAAAAATCGGTTAAATACTCAATAACCCTTAATGAATCAGCATATTTACCAACCCAACCAGACATATCTACCCGAACCCGTTGGATCCAAGCAAAAATCGGATCTTACTGCAAAATAAAAAAAAAACGGAAAAAAAATCAGTCCGCCATTTCTTCCTTTTCTTTCGCGATTTCATCTCTTCTCTTCATCTCTCTTTGCGAAAAATCTGTGAACCAAACCGTCTCCCGTTTTCTTCTTTCGACTGCATCACCGTCAGTTAAAGGTGAGCGTCTCAATCTTCTTGAGTTTCAGAAATTGGTTTTGATTTCGATTTCGAATGGGTTTGGATATCCAATTGGGTTTTGGTTGCAAGAAGGGGTTTTTGATTTCTAATCGGGTTTTGATTTGTATATATGTTATCGATTTGAAATTAGGGTTTGAAGAAAAATCAATTTGGGGTTTTGATTTGTAGTGTGGTTTTGAGGTTTGTTGGATTTTGATATGAAGAAATGAGACAATATAGGTCCAGAAATGTATGGGTTCGAGTTTGAAACTAGGGTTCTAAGTAAAACTGATTTTCATTTTGATATGTAATGTCGAATTTGGAAGGAATGGTTTTAGGATTTGATATGAATTGGGAAAAGATGTGAATTGTGAATTGTCTTTTTTGATTATGAATTGTGTCTGATTTGTCTTGTTTTGAATTGTCTTGTTTCCGCTGTGTATTCCGTGTATAATTGTGAATTGTCTTGTTTTGCTTCTAATGGTCCGTTTTGGGTTTTGATATGAATTGAGAAAAGATGTTTTGTGTCTGTTTTGATTATGGTGTTGTTTGTTGTTGTGGATTTTGCAGAAATGGGTCCTAAGATGAGGGGAGGACGTTGTAAAAGGATCCCTTCAAAAGAAGGGACTTCAACTTCAAAGGAGCTGACTTCAAAGGATCCGACTTCAAACACGTCAAGTAGTAGGGATCCAACTGAAGTAGCTCATGCGCAATCTGAAATTGAAGAATACATTACGGTTTCGGAGGTATGTGATTCAAGATTGGGGTTGTAACGCCCGTGATCCAAAAATAGGATTTTTGGTAGGGTGTCGATCGACGCAGCAGGTGTGTGTCGATCGACACGGGTGTTTGTTCGCGTGTTGGAATCGACCAGAGAGGTCTGTGTCGATCGACACGGTTTCGAAGTGAGAATTGGGAGTTGGTTTTGGTTCGGTTTGGTCGCGGTTTGGTTTTAGGGGTTTTAGGGCTTCGTATATAAGAGAAGGAACACGTTGTCCTTAGGCTTTTTAGCCACTTTTCCGTCAGAGAGAGTTGAGAGAGAGCTAGGGTTTCCTTGAGGGCTTTTGAGGGTGGTTCTGGCGAGTTCTGGAGTGGGCGAACGGCGGTGAAGATCAAGTCGGTTTGGATCGAGACTTTGGGGGTAGGTTCTCTGATCTTTGCTCTTGATTTGAGAAGAAACTGCTTGTCTTTTGGTCGAGTAGTCGCTGAGTTATGGCCTTTGGAACTTGGGTAGTTCGTGCAGTTTTCTGCAGTTTTTGTTCGGAGTAGCAGTTTTCGGAGACGTTTTCCCGACGTTTGGCTTGGAGTTAGGAGTCTCACGATACACCGTTGGAAAGATCTCGATGTCTAGTTCCAGATCAGGTCTCGAATTTCGTTTTGGTGAAGCGAGTCGTGAGATATTCTCCTTTGTTCGCGTCGGATTCCCTTGTTCAAACCGTTGTCAATGTGAGTGTGTGACCATAGATTTATCAGGTGTAGGTTGAATAGGAGGCGATTGATTGCTGTTATGTTGTGTGTATGTGGTGTGCTATGGGTTGATATGTTGCAGGTTGGGGTCGATTGGATCGGAGCCATGAGAGGATAGGCTCGATCCTTCGATCAGCAGGTGCCGTGTCGATCGACACACGTGGGTTGTGTCGATCGACGCAGCAGACAGTCGTGTGTCGATCGACGCCTAGGGGATGTGTCGATCGACACAGAGGCTGCTGGCCTGTTTGTTGTTCTGTTTGCTTGTTTTGTGTGTGCCGCTTGTTTCACCCTGGTATTGTATTCTTTTTATGCCTGATCATATAATCTGTAGATGGGATGACCGTCTCGCTGAGTATTTGTGATAATACTCACGCAACTCTTTTTGCCATGTGTTGCAGGTAAAGAGAAAGTGTGATCGTGGGATCGGGCAAGGAAGAGGAGATGATCTAGTGTCTCGATTGAGTGAAGTAGATTGTTAGCACCGCTAGGATGTTAATGATTCTGGTGTGGAGAGTGAACTGGTTTAGATATTGAATTGTGTCATGGATTTGATATTGGTTTTTTTTTATTATTGTTATGGATAGAATTATTGAATGGTTTACTGGGTTATTTGTCTTGTTTTCCGCTGTTTGATTAATTGGTTGATTGGGTTATTGAGAGTTAACATTTATGGGAATGTTAATTCGAATCCAATGTTAAAAAAAAAAAAAAAACGGGTCGGGTTGTTTCAATTTGGTATCAGAGCCCTTACGGTTCTAGGGCGGGAGAACTTAGTAACTACATGTATTGCTGACTGTGTAGAATATTGTTAATTGATTATGTGAGTCAGTCAGTTGATTGTTGCTTGGGTTTGGAGTCCTGGATCATCTTCTCCGAGCCTTCAATATGATTCCACGGTAAGTGTTTTCGTTTTATGATTTCCGTTTCTAATGCTTAGTCTTCTGTGATAAGTCAGTGAGAGATGGCTAGAGGCAGAGGTCGTGGTGCCCGTGGGGCTAGAGGGCGTGGTCGCGGCCGTGGTCGGGGATCGGCGGTTGATCCTGTTGAGTCGAGTGGGACTCAGGAGGCCACGCAGGAGGAGGTTGCAGAGTCGCAGATACCTCCAGAGCCAGTGAGTGGTACAGAGTTAGCCAGTGTGGCGCAGAGCCCAGGTGGGGGTCCTGGCGGGGGCGATGCTCAGGGTCGGTTAGACCGTTTGGAAGCGATGATGCTTCAGGTTCTTGAGCGGTTGCCAGGTGGGGCACCGGCTCAGGGGTTTGCTCCGGGTGTACAGCCAGGGGTGGCTGGTGTTGAACCGTTAGCGGCGGGTGTTCAGCCAGCAGTGGTCCGGGGGCAGCCCGGTGTGGCGGCTGCAGAGGAGGCTCCTTCCTACCTGAGGATTTTGGAGCAGATGCATAGGATTACTACTGGGTATTTCTCGGGCGGCGCTAAGCCTGAGGAGGCTGCTGCGTGGAGGAGTCGTCTGGAGCGTAATTTCCAGGCGCTGAGGTGTCCCGAGGGATACAGAGTGGACCTTGCGGTTCACTATTTGGAGGGTGATGCACATCTGTGGTGGAGAGGTGTGACGAGCAGGAGGCCTCAGGCGGGGATGACCTGGGCGGATTTCTTGGCAGAGTTTGACGCCATGTATTTTCCGCAGGAGGCGGTGGACCGGATGAAGGCGCAGTTTTTGGCGCTGACTCAGGGAGTGAGTTCGGTTCGGGGTTATGATGAGCAGTTCGGTCGGCTGTTGGTGTATGCTGGTAGAGAGTTTGGGAGCGAGGAGTCCCAGATCAGGAGGTTCATGCAGGGACTTCGACCGGTGCTGAGGACGCTGTGCAGGGCTCGTAAGTACGCCACGAGGGCGGAGTTGGTTGAGACTGCGGCAGCCATTGAGGTTGATATGGGGACAGAGCTGGCTGCAGCGCTTAGTCCACCGGTGCAGCAGCAGCAGCAGAGGAGGCCGCAGCAGCAGCAGGCAGGTGCGAGCCGGGGCGGTAAGCTGGCTCAGGGACAGAAGAGGAAGTGGGAGGGCTCTTCGGGTTCCGGTCAGAGGGCCCAGAGTGGTCAGAGTGGTACGGGGTGCTATGGTTGTGGGAGCACGGAGCACCGGGTGGCAGCTTGTCCGAAGAGGAGAGAGGTTCGGACTACACAGGCGTGTTTCCATTGCGGAGAGACGGGGCACATTAGGGTGAGGTGTCCCATGTTGCAGATGGCAGTGGCAGTGGTGCAGCCGGTGCAGGGGGCGGCAGTTGATGTGCAGCCGTTGAGGCAGCTTGCTGCGCCGCGTGTGTTCACTTCGGCGGAGACGGGGGGTCCTAGCGCCAGGCCGATCACAGGTACTTAAACCTTAACTTGGTGAATTCTCAATTTTTAACGTTGTGAATTGCTTGTTTGGGAGTCTTGTATCTGTGATAATACTTTAGGCTCTGTGACACATGAATGGTGTAGGGACCTTAGTAGTAGGCGGGCGTGATTCCCATGTCTTGTTCGATTCTGGAGCCTCGAATAGCTTCATTACACCGGAGTGTGCGGAGTGCAGTGGGATCCGGAGCGATTCCGGGGAGCAGCCGGGAGTGGTTAGAGTGGCTGGAGGGAAGACTTTGGCTACTTTCGGGCGGGCTTGTGGAGTAGATGTTCTGGTGGCAGGAGAGGTCATGCCGGCAGATTTGGTTATCAGTCCAGTGGAATTGTACGATGTCATTTTGGGGATGGATTGGCTGGATCGTTACAAGGTTCATTTGGATTGTCATCGAGGTCGAGTGGTGTTTGAGCGTGAGTCGGGGAGGTTGGTTTATCAGGGCATTAGGCCGACTTCCGGGAGTTTGATGATTTCGGCGATTCAGGCCGCGCAGTTGATTGATAAGGGCTGTGAGGCGTACTTGCTGACGATTGTGATGCCAGAGTCTGTTGGGGAGGTCGCTTTGGTTGATATTCAGGTTGTCCAGGATTTCCAGGATGTGTTTCAGTCGTTGCAGGGATTGCCGCCGTTTAGGTCTGATCCTTTCACGATTGAGTTGGAGCTTGGGACTACTCCGATATCTAAGGCACCTTACCGCATGGCTCCAGCGGAGATGGCAGAGCTGAAGAAGCAGTTGGATGATTTGCTGGGTAAGGGTTTCATCCGACCGAGTAGTTCACCGTGGGGAGCGCCGGTGTTGTTTGTGAAGAAGGATGGTAGTTTTCGGTTATGCATCGACTACCGGGGCCTTAACCGGGTTACAGTGAAGAACAGGTATCCTCTGCCGCGGATTGATGAGTTGTTGGATCAGTTACGGGGGGCTAGTTGTTTTTCCAAGATCGATTTGGCTTCGGGATACCATCAGATTCCGATAGATGAGGCCGATGTGAGGAAGACGGCTTTCAGGACGAGGTATGGACACTACGAGTTCGTGGTGATGCCGTTTGGGTTGACGAATGCGCCAGCGGCATTCATGAGGCTGATGAACGGGGTGTTTCAGGAGTACTTGGATGAGTTCGTTATTATCTTTATCGACGATATCTTGGTGTACTCGAGGACTCCGGAGGAACATGAGGTTCATCTGAGGTTGGTTCTGGAGAAGCTGCGGGAACATAAGTTGTATGCGAAGCTCAGTAAGTGCAGTTTCTGGCAGCGGGAGATGGGTTTTCTGGGGCATGTCGTGTCTGCCGAGGGAGTTTCAGTGGATCCGGCTAAGATCGAGGCTATTAGGGATTGGCCGAGACCGAGGAATGCGACGGAGATCAGGAGTTTCCTTGGATTAGCTGGGTATTACCGGAGGTTCGTCAAGGGTTTTGCGAGTATGGCGCAGGCGTTAACGAAGTTGACGGGTAAGGATGTTCAGTTTGTGTGGTCTGCGGAGTGTGAGGAGAGCTTCGGGAAGCTGAAGGAGATGCTGACTAGTACTCCAGTTTTGGCGTTGCCTGATGCGGGCGAGCCATATGTGGTGTATACGGATGCATCTGGTGTGGGGTTGGGGTGTGTTCTGATGCAGCAGGGGAAGGTGATTGCTTATGCTTCGAGGCAGTTGAGGAAGCATGAGTGCAATTACCCTACACATGATTTGGAGTTGGCTGCAGTGATCTTCGCCCTGAAGATCTGGCGATCTTACCTTTATGGTGGGAAGGTCCAGGTGTTCACGGACCACAAGAGCCTGAAGTATTTCTTCACTCAGCCAGAGCTGAACCTGAGGCAGAGGCGTTGGATGGAACTGGTAGCGGATTACGACCTGGAGATTGAGTACCATCCGGGGAAGGCTAATCTGGTTGCAGATGCGTTGAGTCGGAAGAGGGTTACTTCGGCTCAGGAGCGGGATTTAGAGGAGCTGGCGAGCGAGATTGGCGCGTTGAGCCTGTGTGTTATCTCGCAGGAGCCGTTGGTATGAGAGTGGGATGATACTGGTGAACGGTCGGGTCTGTGTACCCAAGGATGAGAGTCTCAGGCAGGAGATTCTGAGTGAGGCTCATTCGAGCATGCTGTCGATTCATCCTGGAGCGACCAAGATGTACCGGGACTTGAAGAGGTACTACCACTGGGTCGGGATGAAGAAGGATGTTGCGAGTTGGGTTTCGAGGTGCAACGTGTGTCAGCTGGTGAAGGCTGAGCATCAGGTTCCGAGCGGGTTATTGCAGAGTCTGCCTATGCCGGAGTGGAAGTGGGATATGGTGACTATGGACTTTGTGACAGGTTTGCCGATCTCGCGGACTTATGATGCGAGCTGGGTGATTGTGGATCGTCTGACCAAGACAGCACATTTTCTGGCCATTAAGAAGACTGATGGGGCTGCAGTGTTGGCTAGGAAGTATGTGCGGGAGATTGTGAGGTTGCATGGGGTGCCTGCGAGCATTGTGTCAGACCGAGATCCGAGATTTGCTTCGGAGTTCTGGGGAGCATTTCAGGCCGAGATGGGCACGAAGGTGCATATGAGTACGGCATATCATCCTCAGACGGATGGGCAGTCTGAGAGGACGATTCAGACATTGGAGGACTTGCTGAGGATGTGTGTGTTAGACTACGGTGGTCTTTGGGCAGATCATCTGAGCTTGGTAGAGTTTGCGTACAACAACAGTTATCAGGCGAGTATCGGGATGGCTCCGTATGAGGCTCTGTATGGGAGGCCATGTAGGACACCATTGTGCTGGACTCAGGTGGGGGAGAGGAGCATGTTTGGTGCAGATTTTGTTCAGGAGACGACGGAGAAGATCCGTGTCTTGAAGCTGAACATGAAGGAGGCTCAGGATCGGCAGAAGAGTTATACCGATGAGCGGAGGAGGGAGTTGGAATTCGTGCTGGGAGATATGGTATATCTCAAGGCAGCCATGTTGAGGGGTCCTAACAGATCCATTGCAGAGAACAAGTTGAGTCTGAGGTTTATGGGTCCGTTCAGAGTGGTTGAGCGGGTTGGGACGGTAGCTTACAGGTTGGAGTTGCCACAGAGTATGAGGGCTTTTCACGATGTCTTTCATGTTTCGATGCTGCGGAAGTGTCTACATGAGTCTGAGGAGGTGTTGGCTAGGATCCCGGAGGATCTTCAGCCCAACATGACATTAGCGGCGAGGCCTGTGAGGATTCTCGAGAGGAGAGTCAAGGTTCTGCGTCGTAAGAGGATACCATTGGTGAGAGTCGTGTGGGACTGCGATGGTGTCGAGGAGGAGACTTGGGAGCCGGAGGTGAAGTTGAAGTCCAAGTTTCCGAAGTGGTTCGAGAAGCAAGCGGAGCCTTGAGTTTTTTCTTTTGCTGGTTTTGGTTGTGTAGTAGCATGTGGCTACAGTTGTTGTATTTTTCGTTTTGTTGTAACGATTGTACGTTTTGGGGATTAATAAGATATGTTTTCTTATTATTGTTGAATCGTAAGATGCGAGTTCTGATATGTAGTAACCTAGTGGGGGGGTTACGGTAACCTAGTGGGGGTTATAGCGTTGTTGAGTAATTCCAGTGGGGAAATATCATGGTG
This sequence comes from Arabis hirsuta, assembly GCA_964056655.1. Taxonomy (NCBI): domain Eukaryota; kingdom Viridiplantae; phylum Streptophyta; class Magnoliopsida; order Brassicales; family Brassicaceae; genus Arabis; species Arabis hirsuta. Next base: position 24,131,860 of record OZ053302.1, on the reverse strand, counting down.
AGCCATGGACATGTCCTGGTCGTGCATGTTCTTGTCTGATTGTTGCACGATCAGTTAGTCCTTTATGCCGGGTCTACGGTGGGTCGGACATGTTCTTGTCTGATTGTTGTTCGATCGATCGGGCAGACTGGGCCGGGACTACAGCGATACGTTGTGGTGTATCTCCGGGAAGGTTGGGTCGGGTTTTTGAGCTTAAGTGGTGACCTTAGCACGGATCTGAGTGGTTATTGGCTTGTGATTCGAGGACGAATCCTTGTCAGTGGGGGAGAATTGTAACGCCCGTGATCCAAAAATAAGATTTTTGGTAGGGTGTCGATCGCCGCAGCAGGTGTGTGTCGATCGACACGGGTGTTTGTTCGCGTGTTGGAATCGACCAGAGAGGTCCGTGTCGATCGACACAGTTTGAGTGTCGATCGACACGGTTTCGAAGTGAGAATTGGGAGTTGGTTTTGGTTCGGTTTGGTCGCGGTTTGGTTTTAGGGGTTTTAGGGCTTCGTATATAAGAGAAGGAACACGTTGTCCTTAGGCTTTTTAGCCACTTTTCCGTCAGAGAGAGTTGAGAGAGAGCTAGGGTTTCCTTGAGGGCTTTTGAGGGTGGTTCTGGCGAGTTCTGGAGTGGGCGAACGGCGGTGAAGATCAAGTCAGTTTGGATCGAGACTTTGGGGGTAGGTTCTCTGATCTTTGCTCTTGATTTGAGAAGAAACTGCTTGTCTTTTGGTCGAGTAGTCGCTGAGTTATGGCCTTTGGAACTTGGGTAGTTCGTGCAGTTTTCTGCAGTTTTTGTTCGGAGTAGCAGTTTTCGGAGACGTTTTCCCGACGTTTGGCTTGGAGTTAGGAGTCTCACGATACACCGTTGGAAAGATCTCGATGTCTAGTTCCAGATCAGGTCTCGAATTTCGTTTTGGTGAAGCGAGTCGTGAGATATTCTCCTTTGTTCGCGTCGGATTCCCTTGTTCAAACCGTTGTCAATGTGAGTGTGTGACCATAGATTTATCAGGTGTAGGTTGAATAGGAGGCGATTGATTGCTGTTATGTTGTGTGTATGTGGTGTGCTATGGGTTGATATGTTGCAGGTTGGGGTCGATTGGATCGGAGCCATGAGAGGATAGGCTCGATCCTTCGATCAGCAGGTGCCGTGTCGATCGACACACGTGGGTTGTGTCGATCGACGCAGCAGACAGTCGTGTGTCGATCGACGCCTAGGGGATGTGTCGATCGACACAGAGGCTGCTGGCCTGTTTGTTGTTCTGTTTGCTTGTTTTGTGTGTGCCGCTTGTTTCACCCTGGTATTGTATTCTTTTTATGCCTGATCATATAATCTGTAGATGGGATGACCGTCTCGCTGAGTATTTGTGATAATACTCACGCAACTCTTTTTGCCATGTGTTGCAGGTAAAGAGAAAGTGTGATCGTGGGATCGGGCAAGGAAGAGGAGATGATCTAGTGTCTCGATTGAGTGAAGTAGATTGTTAGCACCGCTAGGATGTTAATGATTCTGGTGTGGAGAGTGAACTGGTTTAGATATTGAATTGTGTCATGGATTTGATATTGGTTTTTTTTTATTATTGTTATGGATGGAATTATTGAATGGTTTACTGGGTTATTTGTCTTGTTTTCCGCTGTTTGATTAATTGGTTGATTGGGTTATTGAGAGTTAACATTTATGGGAATGTTAATTCGAATCCAATGTTAAAAAAAAAAAAAAACGGGTCGGGTTGTTTCAGGGGTCATATTATATAGTATAAGTGTGGATTAGTACTTAGGAGAATTGGTACTAGATAGTATATAAGTTAGTATATAAGTTAGTATATAAGCTAGTATTTAGAGGAATTGGTTCTGAGTATTCAGTATAAACAGTATAAAAGTTAGTATTTAGGTGAACGTATAACTGTTAGTTGAACTGGTACTACTGTATATAATTGTTAGCAATAAGTGGTACTACTGTGTATAACTGGTACTACTGTGTATAACTGGTACCATTAGGATTGTAATAATGTTTTGATTGCAGGATATATCTGATACTCCTACTCTTCCGATGCAGCCTTTGACGATGTTCCACCCACCGAGCAAATATAATGCGGTATGCAAGATCCAAACAAGGTGTGATTTGGCCACCTTCTTAGAGATGATAGAGAATCCAGATTTTGCACCAGAGTTGGCGTGGTTTAAATCTCACCCGCAGTTTAAACACCTTTTCCACATGGAGAGAGAAGCAAACCGTAAGCTCCAGGGTTTGTTTATGCTGCTGATTCGAACGGTAAAGCTTGATGAGAAGAAAAATCTTTGGTTTGTGGTGAATGGTATTCCAATCCGGTACTCTCTGAGAGAGCATGGTCTGATCAGTGGGTTATTTTGCCATGAATACTCCGCAACCTCATCTACACTTCATCCGAAGATGAGGTTGCGTGATTACACGTGTCAGTTTAAGAAGAAGCTGTTTACGAGGACATCCGTAAGAGTCAAAGATGTCAAAGACAAGCTTCTTTCGATGAAGAAGAGGTCTCAAGATCGGCTGAGGATGATGATATTGTATTTCTTAAGCGCGGTACTTGCAAAAAAGGCCGGGGCTGATTTAGCTATAGAGCCATTCTTGTTTAGAATGGCTGAGGATCCGGATTTGTGTATATCATTTCCGTGGGGGCGATACACCTTTGATGACTCTGTCGGGAATGTTTATTACTTGATGACAAAGATAGAAAAGATGACTTGTGGTCCGCGGGAAGAACAATTGACATTGCCTGGATTTTTAATTCCATTAGAGGTAAAGATATTATTTCCTTGAATCTATAAATGTTTTTAATCTATTAATGCTTTAACATTTAACCTTTGACGTGTTATTTCTCTATATGTAGGTTCTGCCTTTCGAAGTTATACCAAATCTAAGGAGATCATATAGAGTAGATATTGAAGGGGCAGAGAAAGACTGTCCAAGGATGTGCAAGCGGAAGTTTGAAACCTCTACTATGAAAGGTTGGCCAGTGGAAGAGATATATGAGAAGCTTGGTTCTACTAAGGTACTACTGTGTATAACTGGTACTACTGTGTATAACTGGTACTACTGTGCATAACTGATAGTACTGGTGTGATACACAGTAGTATCTTAATTATAATTCGTTTTGGTTAATGTTAATAGGATGTTAATAGCTGTTTTGTAACATTGACAGGATATTCATAGTATCTTGGAACCGGAAGGAGAAGAAAGAGCTCTTTGTGAGCTCATCTTTGATGATGATTTAGGTTATGATGCTTTGGATATGTTGCCAGACAGTTGGAGCAAACATCTTCAAGATAATAAGAAGATTTGTTGGGAAAAGATGTATGAGGAAGATGTGGATTCCCGAAAGCCTGAGGAGACGGAGCAAGAGGAAGAAGAAACTGTTGAACCCGAGAATGCTCATGGGATTGTTAAACTGTTGAAAGAAATGGAAAAGAGACTGACCGCGAAAATGGACATAGGGTTTGATAAGGTGAAGGCTGAGTTTTCGGGTTTAGAGGATAAGTTTCTCGGTTTAGAGAAGGATGTAAAGGATCTCAAAGATGAATTTTGGAGAGGTGGTGGAAGAGATAGTGGCTTTGATTTCAATTTCGGATATGAGAGGGATGAGAGAGCTGAGGGTACGGGAAACAAAGGAAAAGAGAAAGTAGGAGAAGAAGGAGGAGAGAAAGGACAGAAAGAAGGAGAGAAGGGAGGAGAAGAAGGAGGACAGAAAGTACATAAAGAAGGAGAGAAGGGAGGAGAAGAAGAGAAAGGAGAAGAAGATAAGGAGATAGAAGAAGAGGAGACAGAAGAAGAAGAGAAAGGAGAGAAGACAGAAGAAGAAGAGAAAGGAGAGGCGACAGAAGAAGAAGAGAAAGGAGAGAAGATAGCAGAAGAAGAGAAAACAGAAGAAAAGAAAGCAGAAGAAGAAAAGAAAACAAAAGAAGAAGAAGAGAAAGTAGAGGCGATAGAAGAAGAAGAGAAAGGAGAGAAGATAGCAGAAGAAAAGAAAACAGAAGAAGAGAAAGCAGAAGAAGAAGAGAAAATAGAAGAAGTAGGACAGAAAGTAGAGGCTACCAAGTTGGGAACAGTTATAGGGATTGATCTTGGTACCAACTACTCTTGTGTTGGTGTTTACAAGAATGGCCATGTTGAAATCATTGCCAATGACCAAGGAAACCGTATTACACCTTCATGGGTTGGTTTCACTGACTCCGAGAGGCTCATTGGTGAAGCTGCTAAGAACCAGGCGGCTATTAATCCTGAGAGAACCATCTTCGACATCGAGAGATTGATCGGAAGAAAGTAAGTTCATTCTCTTTTTTTCCTGTATTTGTTTTGTTTCATCATTCATGTTGAATATTGCTCTTGTGTCAGGATCGAGGACGAAGAGGACATGAAGCTTGTACCTTACCAGATTGTCAACAAAGATGGAAAGCCATACATTGAAGTCAAGATCAACGATGGTGAGACTAAGGTTTTCAGTCCTGAGGAGATCAGTGCCATGATTCTGACTAAGATGAAGGAGACAGCTAAAGCTTACCTTGGGAAGAAAATCAAGGACGCTGTTGTCACTGTGCCAGGTTAGCTCCTTCTTGTCAATTCTGCATCATCATTTTTATCTCCAAATTCTAAACAACAGTTGATTGATTCTTTATCTGGTTTTGACTGTTTGCACAATTTACTTCAATAATGCTCAAAGGCAAGTGACCAAGGATGCTGGTGTTATTGCTGGTCTCGATGTTGCCAGAATCATCAACGAACCCATTGCTGCTGCTATTGCCTATGGTCTTGATAAGAACAGTGGTGAGAAGAACATCCTTGTCTTTGATCTTGGTGGTGGTACTTTTGATGTTAGTGTCTTGACCATTGACAATGGAGTGTTTAAGGTTCTATCCACAGATGGTGACACTCACTTGGGAGGTAACTTACCATTTTGATCACTCGAATCCATCTTTTAATAAGTGAAAACCACAAAATTAAGTTGATGTTAAACCTTTGTTGCGCAGGTGAGGACTTTGACCACCGAATTATGGAGTACTTCATCAATGTGATCAAGAAAAAGCACAAAAAGGACATCAGCAATGACAACAAGGCTCTCGGTAAGCTCCAAAGGGAATATGAGAGGGCCAAGAGAGCTCTTAGTAGCCAGCAGGAAGCCCGTGTGGAGATTGAGTTCTTCTTTGACGGTGTTGATTTCTCTGAGCCACTCACAAGAGCTCGTTTTGAGGAGTTGAACAATGACTTGTTTAAGAAGACCATGGGACACGTGAAGAAGGCCATGGATGATGCTGGTCTACAAAAGAGCCAGATCGATGAGATTGTCCTTGTTGGTGGAAGCACTAGGATTCCAAAGGTTCAACAGCTGTTGAAAGACTTCTTTGACGGGAAAGAGCCGAACAAGTCATTGAACCCTGACGAGGCTGTTGCTTATGGTGCTGCTGTCTATGGTGGTATTTTGAGCGGAAGAGGCGGTGATGAGACCAAAGACAAAGGAGAAGAAGCACGACAGAAAGTAGGAGAGAAGACAGAAGAGAAAGGAGAAGAAGGAGGACAGAAAGTAGGAGAAGAAGGAGGAGAAAAAGCAGGAAAGAAGACAGAAGAAGAACAAGCCGCGACGGCTCTGACTCTTATCGCAGGTGAACCAAAGAAGAAGAAGCAGAAGGTGGAAGCTACGAAGCGGGATGTGGATGCTAGGGAGATTAAGCCATCTATACACACGAGAACACCATACACAGTAGAGAAGAAAGGGAGAAACACGAGGAAAGCAACTGTGAAGAAAGAGGATGATGGAGCTGTGAAAGCGGGTGGATCTAAGAACGCAACTGTGAAAGAGTCTAAGAAAAGAAAGGAGACCGGAGATGTCGTACGCACGAGCCCACGCAAGAAGACAAAGAAGAAGAATTAGGAGTCTATGTTTTTAGGTTGATGTTATTAGGATGATGTTATTTTCTGTTGGTTGTGTTCCCTTTTTAGGTACTTAAGTGTTGGAGGGATTTAAGGGAAACAAATACTCATATTTTGTTATGTTCTCGGTTTCGTACTACTAGTAATACTGGGTACTACTGTGTATTAATCCAATACTACTGGGTACTACTGAGATTAGCAACCACGTTTTTATCACACTAAAAATATTAAAAACGTTTAACACATGCGCCGCAAAACGAATAAAAAATAATATTTACTTTACTCATAGTTATACTTAGTTTTCTAGTAATACTGGCTTGCACATAGTTATATTTTGACTGTTTTCACGTATAACCAGTAGTAAGTACATAAGATTATAAATTTTCTAGTAGTATTGATCCAATTGATCACTTTAAATATATTTCCTATCATTTCGTATACTAAAATTTCTGAAAACACCATAATCGGATGTTTCACATAAAAAGTTGCTACTAACTCATACATAAACCATATGTATAAGGTCTAGTTTTAGGGAAAATATATGTTTTGCTCTAAATTCTTTGAAATTTTTCGTATGTTTCTAGTGGTACCTAAGTATCAAGTAGACACAGTCCTAGGTACATAAATGGACATAGTAAGGAAACAAAACGAAATTTCGAAAAGAGAGAAAATACTTGAACACAGTTGTGGGAGTCGAAACTAGCACAATTGAATTTGTAGGGTTTCGTTGAAGAGGTAGAGAATTCTAGGGTTAGGTAAGATCACAAGAGTACGGAAAATTGCTTTGTTATTGCTCTGTAAGAGTTTGGGAACAAGATTGCGAATGCTCTCTCAAGGGCTTTTACATCAAATATATATACTATCTCTAAGGCGGCCTAACATTCCTAAGTCTTCGCGGAATTGGTTGCGTCGCAGTGGGTTTTCGCGTCTGGACCGGGCTTCGGGCTATCTTTATGTCGTTGGGCCGAAGATTATATTGGACCGAGGATGTGATCAGCAGGCGAGGAGAGGACGTGGTCAGCAGGCGAGGAGAGGACGTGGTCGGCCCTTGGACCGAAACCGTGGTCGGCTAACCGAGGCCGAGGCCGTGGTCGGCTAGGCTTGGCGAGGGCGTGGTCGTCCCTTGGCGAGGCCGTGGTCGTCTCCGTCGGGCCGAACGTGCCTCTATTCGTCAAGTCTTAGATGGTCCTCCACCTTGCCAAGACAGTTTCCATGATCACCTGCTTTTCTTCGTTGTGAAGACTTAGGTGCTATTCCGCCTTGTTTGTCGAGAATCCGGAGGGTCATTTCTTCAGTTATCTGTCTTTGAACGTTAATATTGAGCGGGTGAATACCGACCCTAACAGTTAGCCCTCCAACTCGGTAGTGTTAGAGATAATAGTGCCGAGCTATAGATGTTCTGTATATTAGCATTGCCGTTCAGAGACAAAGTATCTGCCTATATTTTCTTACAGTAGTAGAGAGTGACTTTATGCTGGAGGTTTTAAGACTCCGTAAGCGTTGTGAATTTCAAGACTTCTCGCTTCGCTTACTGAAGCTACTGTGCTACTGTAATACTGTAGAGAAAAGATTTTTTTTTTTTTTTTTTTTTCTTCTTCCCTTTTTCCTTCTAGGTCTCTCTTTTTTTTTTTTTTGTTCATCTCCATCTTTTCTTTCTCCCTAGCCGCCGCCGATCAAGAGCATTCGCCCGAGCCCGCCGTCGTCGATCGTGAGCTCCGACTGCCGCCGCGATTCGCAAGCTCCGACCGCCGCCTCCTTCATCCCCATCTCCTTCTTGCTTCTCTTTGGTAAACATCTCAAACTCCCAAATCCCTCCTTATAGCGCCAAGATCGAAACTCCCTCTCTTAGATCGAGAATCCCCATAGCCAAATCATCTTAGTTTTGTATGATTGCTAGTGTTAGTTATGGATTTGCTAGTAGGAATCCTTTGATTCTTAGCTTCTTTGTTTCGAAAGGTCGATGGAGGGGGGGGGGTTTGATGTTCACACTTGAGATTGATTTTGCTCTTTGTTGATTGGAGATAGGCACTTTGAGTGTTGTTCTTGATGGAAGATGAAAATCCTTGATTTTTGATCTTTATTTCGTGACATGTGTAGATAATTTCGGTATTATGGAGGAACAAACACTCGGTTCGGTTGAAGAAATCGGCGAACCTTCGGCTCGGAATGATCCGACCACGGCCCCGCCGGTGGATCCGACCGAGGCCTAGCCGGTGGATCCGGCCACGGCCTCGCCAGCGGATCCGACCGCGGCTTCGCTCTCCATTGATCCGACCGCGGACTCGTTCCACGTTGGTCCGACCACGGCTTCGCTACGCGTTGATCCATCGATGAATCCGACCATGGCTTCGCGACATGTTGATTCGCCGGTGGACCCGAACGTAGGCTCGGCTTCACCAATGGCATCAAAGGTTGCGATGTCCCATCGCGGGAACGTTGATATGGGGACTCATCACCGTAACAAGGTAGTCGTATCACGACGTTGTCTTGGCGGACTCGATGACAGCGGTGATGACGTTTTTGATGACTTGGCCGATATTGAGGAGGAGAGGAGATTTAGCGGTGATGAGGACCTTATGGACAGAGGTCAAGGCGTTAGACTCTCTTTTCCCTTCCATGATGAGGATCCGCGGCTTCCAGCTGGTGAAGCCGACGCTGCTCTGTCATCAGACTTCTCTTCCACTTTTAGGTCACTTCCCTCTGATGCTGAGGTTGGTGACGACGATTCTTTTGCGGAGGTTGACCGCCCTGTGATGGCTACGAAGAAGAAGAAAAAACGTCCGGACCCTCCGGGATCTACTCTTTCCGATGCGGAGTCGTTACATCTCCTCCGAAAGAGGTGTGATATTTCGGACGAGATTGTGCTGGTTCTCCCCGACTCTTCTCAGCGAGCCGATGCTCCGCCGCCGGGGTACTTTACCTTGTACGAGAACTTCCTCGAGCAATGCCTGCTATGGTTCCCGGTGCCTGGCTTCCTCCTTCGTTTCTTAGAGGCGAACGACATCTCCCTTGCTCAGATTAACCCCAGGGGTCTGAGGCATATCATTGGTATCTATGTGCTGAGCAGGGAGTGCAACGTGGAGATTAGTACCGAGCAGCTGTCTTGCCTGCTGGATTTCCGGCCCCGTGGTCGTGCGGAGGAGCTTAGGTACCTCGTCTCCCCTGTTCAGGGCCGTACGCTTATCGACGGGTTCCCGAGTAAAGATGACCACTTCGAGGACCGGTTCTTCTTCGTCGATGTTTCGGAGAAGACTGTTGAGGCAGATTGCATCCCCCTTGTTAGGACGAGCTGGGAGAAGAGAGGTAACTCTTTACTTAGAAACGATTTTCGTAGCGTATTCTTATTTCTCATACTGATTTTTAGATTGTTGCCTTTGCAGTGAAGCCAGCGTTGCCGACCATCGGCCGGAGTGTCGCAGCAACCATCCACAGTGCTCTTGTTTCTGGAGGGAGCGGCGACTGGGTAAAGTCGTTCACTCGTCAGAGGGTCCAGAAGGCGCTCTCTACCAGGATCTTCCCAGGGAAGGTTCTCGGACAGGGCGTGCCTAGGCTTTCGGCTCACCAGCGAGCGGAGCAGGCGAAGGCGACGCTGGCGAGCGTTGCAGCACCGGCGAAGGTGTCCTCGCGACGACGAGCTCCGTCAAATACGACACCGAAGACTCCCGCTGTGCCGGTTCAGCTTTTGCACGCTCCTGACCTTACTCCCGACGAGCTCGAGAGGCGACATGAGCTATCGCGGAAGAGGGCTCTTCTTTCGGAGAGCAAGGGGAGAAGTGGTCCCGACGGATCCCTTCCAAAGCGACAGAAGACGGGTTCCTCTCACACAGTCGTGGCTGGTTTGTTGGCGAGTCAGGGTGTTGCAGCTTCGTCGCCTCCGGTTGCTGGTTCTGCAGCCCGTGGTGCCTTCTCTTCGCCAGTTGGCGGGTCGATTCGCGGGAAGGTTTTCGCATCAGCGAAGACCAAGGCTTCTGAGGTTTGTTTTCCTTTTCTCCTCATGCTTTTACTTGTTTTACTTCATTTAATTTGACATCTTACCCTTATTCTTTCTTCGTAAGCAGCTTTCCGCTCTCCTAGACCAGTTGGCTTCCGGCGATGATGAGGACGCTCGCTCCCGGGACAAGGAGCTTAGTGAAGTCAGGAAGGCCAACATCGCCTTGCAGTTGGAGCTAGACGACCTTACTGAGAGGAATCAGGCTCTTGAGGCTGACGCTGCTTCTGCGAAGAAGAGAGACGAAGAATGGAGTGGTAAACTGGCGAAGGCGTCTTCGAGGCACGCTAACGACAAGGGGGAGATAGCTCTGCTGAAGAGTCAGCTGAAGGCTGCTGACGACCTCCGGGATGCCAGGGTTGAAGCGGCTATTATCGAGCCAAAGATGAAGCAGCTCGTGGCTTTGCCAGACGAACTCGAGAGGTTGCTAGGTTGCTCGTGGAGATTGAGGGGATGGCGAAGACCAACATGCTGGATCTTGCTGAAGTGGATGCGAACCTAGAGTTCATCGGGCGTCTTCGCAGCTCTGACGGACCGACCTTGGATGCCGCGGAGCATGATTTACTTGAGAGGCAAGTCCCGATTTACGATGCTCGTGATGTATTTGATGAGCTTGTTTCTAGCGTGAGGCAAGCTTTAGGGATCCAAGAGGTCGATGACGGCGACGAGGTTGATGAAGATGATGAGGCTTGATGGCTGATCATCTCTCTTTGCTTATGACTTAGTTTATTATTAGTCTTTTTATGACTCGGATATGATGATTTTGCTATAGCATTGGATGACTTGTATCCTTGCTATTATTTTGGACCCATGCATCGTGAGAAATGCAGGATGACTATGATCGCCGTTCTTATTGAGCTTTGCATGTTTAGTCTTATGATGAACCCAGAGGGCTTCTTAGAGTAGCGTACTCGTTTTTAGACTTAGGAGCGCTGTGAGGCCGCTGTGCGTTTTTGACATGCACTTGCCAACGTTGTTGTTGGGCTTCGCGACTTGGTGCGTGCACTTGCCAACGCTGCTGTTGGGCTTTGTGGCTTGGTGCTGTTCTTCTGGACACGTCTGCCCGAGAAACAAGTACACCCTATGTTTTACCAGAGTGCATCCTGGGTTTACTGAATGACCGTTCAGGATACATGCCGAACGAATCATCGGCAGCTGCAATTTACCAACGATGCTTGTTGGGTTTTCGAATGATCAGTTGGGTTCGTCCGCCCCAGTTCTGAACAATAGTACTTATATAGCGCGCTTGGATCCGATGCTGGATGTCATTGTGTTCGTATTCCCGCATCATCACTGTGGCCAGCAGTAAGGAATACGGAACGACTCTACTTGATTGAAGCTTTGAGTATCCCATAATGGACATAGCTGTTCTCGTGCTGAGGTTTTCGTCAAGTGTTTGAAGTTTTTTGGTGATGATGTAGTCAAGGAATGGAGTATGGGTACCTCACTCCCCCCTCATTAGACAAATGAAGTTGACTGAATTTGTTTAGAGACATGTTGATGGAAATGCTTAGACCCCCCCCCCCTGAAGGCGGAAGAGGTCAAGTGGGCGCATCCGGAGACAAGGCTTTGTGAAAACGCTTATGCTTGTCCAGAGACAAGGCGTATGAAAACGCGTACTCCCCCCCTCTTAAGGCGGAGGAGATCATTGGAGCTCATCCGGAGACAAGGCTCTATTAAAATGGTTATGCTTGAGACAAGGCTTATGAAAACGCGTACTCCCCCCCCCCCTCTTAAGGCGGAGGAGATCGTTGGAGCTCATCTGGAGACAAGGCTTGCGAAGCGCGTAATAACCCCCCCTTTTTTACGGAGAGGAGCAACTGAACTTGTCTGGAGACAAGCTGCCTACGTACCCTTTGGAAGGGATCAAGTCGCCCCGTAGTTCGTTGGAGCACTAACTCCTCCTGTAGTTTTGAGGAGGGACAACTGAACTCATCCGAAGACAAGCTGCCTACGTACCCTTTTTCAGGGATCAAGTCGTCTCGTAGTTCATAGTGAGAGAAGACTAGTGATAGTACTTCTTCAAGTGCTTGGCATTCCAAGAATGGAGGATTGGAGTGCCAGTGATGGTGGCGAGTTCATAGACGCCAGGACGGATGACTGTTGTGATCCTATATGGGCCTTCCCAGTTAGCTCCGAGCTTGCCTGCGTTTGGCTCTGCAGTATTCTGGAACACTTCTCGCAGGACTAAGTCGCCTTCGCAGAAACGTCTTTCTCTGACTTTGGAATTGTAGTACCTTGAGGCTGCGTTCTGATAGTTGGCAATCCTGACAAGGGCTTGGTCGCGTCGTTCATTGATGAAGTCCAACTCATCAAGGAGCATGGACTAGTTGATCGCTTCATTGCCAGGCAAGAGGCGACGACGTACTCCAGGAGAGGAAACCTCTGTCGGGATGACGCATTCGGTTCCATAGACAAGGGCGAAAGGAGTTTCACTCGTTGCCCGGCGTGGAGTGGTGCGGTGGGACCATAGGAATCCTTCAAGTTCGTCGGCCCAGCGGCCCTTTTTTTGCTTCCAAGCGTTTTTTAAGACCATCTAGAATTGTCTTGTTGATTGCCTCTGCTTGACCATTACCCTGAGGGTAGCGAGGCGTGGACTTGCTAAGTCTGATGTTCCATTGTGCACAGAAGTTCTCGAGCCGGTTGGATATGAACTGCGATCCGTTGTCTGTGACAATCTCATATAGAACTCCATGTCGACATATGATGTTACGCCAGACAAAGCTTTCTACTTGGGCGTCCTTGATGCTGGCGAAAGCTTCTGCTTCTACCCACTTAGAAAAGTAGTCTGTTAGGACCAGTAGCCAGCGTTTCTGTTTCGAGGGGTGTAGCGGCCCGACTATGTCCATAGCCCATCTCATGAACGGGTAAGGAGATGTGACGGAGGAGAGCATCTCGATAGGCTGATGAATTTTTGGAGCGTGTCGCTGACACTTCTCACACTTAGCAGAGAACTTCATACAGTCACCTACTATAGTAGGCCAGAAGTGGCCATGTCTCTTGATCTTGATTGCTAGAGCTTTGCCTCCTGAGTGATTGCCGCAGGACCCACTATGTACTTCTTCCATTACTCGCCTTGCTTCCTTACCTTCCACACAGGTGAGCAGGGGGCCTGAGAGTCCCCATCTGAAGATGTTGCCGTCAAGTAGGGTATAACGGGCAGCTTGTTTCTGTAACTTGCGTGCTGCCCACTTGCTGGTGGGTAGCTTCCCATCAGCAATGTATTCTCGTATTTCGCCCATCCATGGCTTGTCACAGCCATATTCGGGTTCTGCAACGTCTTCATCCATTGGGACTGCTTCGGGTTGATGAGAACTACTAGCAGCGGTGATATCGTTGCCGAGGATGTCATCCCCGTGGATGTCAACGTCTTGGGCTTCAGCAGCTTCTGCCATTTCACTATCTTCGGTGGTTGCTTCACCAAGCGCCCTTGCTTGTTTTGCTGCTTGAGATCGTGTTGAGATAGCGAGTGTTGTGTCTAGTTGAATACTAGGGAATTCAATGAACTCAACGGGAATGATTCGCTTCAAAGCTGGATCCTCTGGTGTAGCGGTGGCGGAAGCCAGGTTAGCCAGTGCGTCGGCGTCCATGTTCTCGCCTCTTGGAATCCTTGTGAGTATGAACTCTTGGAAGGTAGAGGCGAGGTCTTTTACTATCCTTAGATAAGCCTCCATGCGGTCATCCTTTGCCGCATACTCGCCGCTGTATTGGCTAGTGACCAGTTGAGAATCGCAGAATGCGTGGATGTGTGGGATGTGGAGTCCTTGAGCGAGCCTCATGCCAGCTATGATGGCCTCATACTCTGCCTCGTTGTTGAAGGCTTTGAATCCCAGTCGGAACGATTGCTCAAGGACCTCTCCAGTTGGCGATACCAGGCGTATTCCAACTCCAGATCCGTGCTTTGAGGAAGAGCCATCCACATATAGCTGCCAAATCCCGGGTTGTTCCTTCTTAGAATCCTTGTCATCTAGAAGCTCTATAAGGAAGTCTGCTAGGACCTGGGATTTGTTGCATGTCCGTCCCTTGTATTCTATGTCATATTCGCTGAGTTCGACAGCCCACTTAGCTAGCCTGCCAGATTGACTTGGGCTATGTAGAACTGTACGTAGCGGGAAAGTACTAAGGACAATAATAGAATGAGATTGAAAATAAGGCCTTAGCTTTCTTGATGCCATGAGGACGGACAATGCTAGTTTCTCCAGCTGGGGGTATCTGGTCTCGGCGTCTGTGAGCGTCTTACTCACATAGAAGATGGGCTTTTGTTCTCCTCTTTCCTCTCGTACCAAGACAGCGCGGACTGCTGTTTCTGAGACAGCAATGTAGAGAAAGAGAGGCTCTCCAGTGACTGGCGTAGCAAGGATAGGTAGCGTTGCCAAATACTCCTTAAGTTGTTTGAAGGCGTCTTCGCATTTTTCTGACCATTCAAACTGCTTGTTTCCTCGCAGAGTGTTGTAGAAGGGGAGACATTTATCTGCTGATCGTGAGATGAAGCGGTTGAGTGCAGCCACCCTCCCAGTCAATCTCTGTACCTCGCGTATGTTTCTTGGTGAAGCAATCTGGATCAGTGCATCGATCTGCTTTGGGTTGGCTTCAATACCTCGTCGGGTGACCAGGTATCCGAGGAACTCACCAGAAGTCACGGCAAATCTGCACTTTGTTGGGTTCAGCTTCATGTTGTGGAGGTTTAGCTGTTTGAAGCACTCCTCCAAGTGGGAGATATGGTTTTCTTCTTCAAGAGATTTCACGAGCATGTCGTCTATGTAAACCTCCATAGTCTTCCCAAGTTGATCCTGGAACATGCTGTTTACCAGTCTTTGATATGTTGCACCGGCGTTTTTCAAGCCGAAGGGCATTACCTTGTAACAGTAGATGCCGCGGTCTGTGATAAAGGCTGTCTTTTCTCGGTCCTCAGGGTGCATTAGAATCTGGTTGTAGCCCGAGAAGGCGTCCGTGAAACTCAGAAGCTTGTTTCCTGCTGTTGCTTCCACCAGACGGTCGATATGAGGTAGTGGGAAGCTGTCCTTTGGGCAGGCCTTGTTGAGGTCCGTGAAGTCGACGCAGACGCGCCACTTCCCGTTCTTCTTCTTCACCACGACTGGGTTGGCAAGCCAGTCGGGGTATTTGACTTCTGTGATGGATCCAACTTTTAGAAGCCTTTCGACTTCGTCATTGACAGCTTTAGCACGTTCAGGACCAAGCCTCCTCCTCTTTTGCTTGACCGGTTTGAATGTAGGGTCAACGTTAAGCTCGTGGCTGGCGATGTTGATGTCAATCCCGGGCATGTCTTCAGCGGCCCAGGCAAAGGTGTTGATGTTCTTCTGGAGAAACGCAACCAGTTTTCTCTTGAGCACTTTATCAAGGGTAGCTCCCATTTCAACACATCTCTCCGGATGTTGCTCATCAATGCACACGGAGATCACAGGCTCGCAGATGGGTCGTTCTTCCTCTGCACGACCGTCTGCAATCTGTAATTGTTATAAGAGATTGGTCAAGTCCTTGACCTGATCGGAGCTAGTTCTCGCTCTCTTCTTTTGTCCTTGGGACGCTGAATCCTCCTTCTTTTCGTCTAGGTTGCGTAGCTTGTGCTCAGCAAGAAAGCACATCCGTGAATCCTTCTGGTTTCCGAAAATCGTTTTCACGCCATCGCTGGTTGGGAATTTCAAGCATAAGTGGTATGTTGATGGTACAGCCCGCATCTGGTTGAGCCATGGTGTTCCCATGATCAAATTGTAGATAGCGGGATGATCAGACACTGTGAAGTTCACCATTTCTTGACGCCACCGGCCTGTACTGGAAGGCAAATTGTTCCCATCGTCATGGTAGTTTCACCAGAGAAACCTGTTATGGGCCTAGGTTACCCTCTGATGAGTGACGAGTCGACCTTCATTTTCTCAAGTGTGTTTTTGAAGATGACATCTACCGAGCTCCCGGTGTCGATGAGGACTCGAGCAACGTTGAAGTCGAAGACGGTTAAGTTGATCACCAATGGATCGTTGTGCGGATGATCAATACCTTCAGCGTCTTCTTCCTCAAAAGTGATGGGGTCGCTGGTGCGCTTAGTCCTTGGAGATGTTGATATGTTAGCGTAGACCTCAGCACGCCTTTGGTAAGCTTCAATTGCTGGAATGTTGTCTGCGCAGTACGGCGAACCTCCCATGATCATGTAAATAGTGTCTTGCGGGTTACTGCTCTCTGAGTTGTCATTGCGACGCTGTCGCCTGGGATTTTCCGCCTGGTTTTCATTTGTACCTTGAGGCTTTTCTTCTGGCTTGAAGTCAGATAAGCTGATGTTGCCCTTGAGGGTACCTTCGGCGAGTTTAGCAGCGAGCTGTCGTCCCAACTCGCGGCA
Source organism: Arabis hirsuta (assembly GCA_964056655.1). Lineage (NCBI taxonomy): Eukaryota > Viridiplantae > Streptophyta > Magnoliopsida > Brassicales > Brassicaceae > Arabis > Arabis hirsuta. Next base: position 24,115,639 of record OZ053302.1, on the reverse strand, counting down.
CTTCGCAGTCGAGTGCCCAGTCGCCTTGTGGAACTCACAGTAGAACTTTTCGTCATACCCCTTTGGATCTCTGATCCATGTGAAGCTTCCTCTACCGCGTCCGCGACCGCGGCCTCGACCTCGGCCGTAGCCAGGTGATTCAACTTGATAGTTGTGAGCTCCGCCTGCTCCTCCTTCGAACTGGATGAAGGCGGGGTTGCCTTTCTTGGCCTTAGCAGGGGTCGGAACTTGAGCGGACTCGCTGTTCTGTTTAGCCTTTCCGCTCCTCTTGGCAAGAAGCTCTTCTTCACTTCGAGCAAAGTCAGCTGCACGGTGAAAAGCATCCTGGATTGTCGTTGGGGGGTTGATGGTGAGTTCATGCCAGAATGGAGATGGGCATTGAAGGGCTCCTCGCAATGCCTCCAGTGCAGACGTGTTGCTGATTCCGTCTATCTGTGCGAGAGTGTGCTTAAACCTTGTCATGAAAGACCGCAGGCTTTCATTCTCACCCTGCTTATTGGTCCACAGTTCTGCATCATAAATTTTTCGTTCAGCAAAGATGTTGTAATGTTGGATAAACATCTCAGAAAGTTGGTGGAAGTTGTGAATCGAGTTCTTCTCCAGTTTGTAGAACCACTGGAGGGCAGGCCCTTTGAGGCTTTCCACGAACAGCTTGCAGTAGCCGACGTCCTTCTCGGCTTCTCTAAAGTTTGCCCTTCCTAGGGCCACCTCGAATTCCATTAAATGATCAGCATGGTCTGAGGTTCCTTCGTAGCTTAGAAGCTTGATTCTTCCGGGATCAGAGATTTTAGCCCCCGAGATGTTTTCAGCGAATGGTGTATTTCGCGCCTTCTCCAGCACGTAAGCAACCACAGGAGCCTTCCCCATGCTCCGGTACATTTGCAGCTTGGTGGTTCTCAGGTCAAAGACGACCTGGTCCAACTGTGCTTTTAGCGCAGCGACTTCTTCGTCGCAGGAACTTTGTGGAGCCCTGCGCTCATGCTCCCTCCTGTAGATTTCGGCGATGGAGGGATCTCCTTCTCCATCAACCCTATTGTTGTCAGCAGCGTTCTCTCGGGCGTGCCTCCGAGGAGGGTGTCGATCTTCCCAAGCCCTAGCATTCTCAGTTGCTGTGTGGGTTCGGGCTCTTCTCTGAGGAGGTTGATCCTCGTCCGAGTCTTCCACCACACGCTCAGGGGTTCTGTCGGAGTCCCGACGAGGTGGTAGTGGAGGTAGGTCCTCTTGACCTGTGCGATCTGTCCGAGGCGGCAGCTCCTCGTGGCGATCCCTTCGATTGGATCGGGGCGTGGTGAAGCGGAGGCGTGTTGGACGGGCGCGAGCCCTCTTGAGCTTCTTTCTCTTGAGCGTCTGTAGCTCGCTCGTTGTTGCCTCGGTGTGCTTCTCCTGATCCTGCACCTTCTTATTGAGCGTTTCAAGCATATGCTTCATCTCTGTCACGTCCGCCGGGACGTTAGTTGTGCCAGGTGCAGTGTTCTCGACGGAGTCCTTCTTCTCCTCCTCTCTCCCGTGAGACGAGGATCCTTCGCTGCTAACGGTGTTGTTCTCAGACATGTTCTTCGATGGTGGTGTTGTGTAAACCTATCTTTTCTGTGTCAGAATTTCTCTGATTCTCCTTAGACGGCTCCAAATTGTGGGAGTCGAAACTAGCACAATTGAATTTGTAGGGTTTCGTTGAAGAGGTAGAGAATTCTAGGGTTAGCTAAGATCACAAGAGTACAGAAAATTGCTTTGTTATTGCTCTGTAAGAGTTTGGGAACAAGATTGCGAATGCCCTCTCAAGGGTTTTTACATCAAATATATATACTATCTCTAAGGCGGCCTAACATTCCTAAGTCTTCGCGGAATTGGTTGCGTCGCAGTGGGTTTTCGCGTCTGGACCGGGCTTCGGGCTATCTTTATGTCGTTGGGCCGAAGATTGTATTGGACCGAGGATGTGATCAGCATGCGAGGAGAGGACGTGGTCAGCAGGCGAGGAGAGGACGTGGTCGGCCCTTGGACCGAAACTGTGGTCGGCTAACCGAGGTCGAGGCCGTGGTCGGCTAGGCTTGGCGAGGGCGTGGACGTCCCTTGGCAAGGCCGTGGTCGTCTCCGTCGGGCTGAACGTGCCTCTATTCGTCAAGTCTTAGATGGTCCTCCACCTTGCCAAGACAGTTTCCATGATCACCTGTGAAGACTTAGGTGCTATTCCGCCTTGTTCGTCGAGAATCCGGAGGGTCATTTCTTCAGTTATCTGTCTTTGAACGTTAATATTGAGCGGGTGAATACCGACCCCAACAACAGTTATATTCAGTCATACATAGTCATACAACTAATACGTAGTAATACGCAGTTATACCGGGCAGAGAGAATTACGAAAATAACAAAACACAGTCATACGCAGTTATACATAGTTATATCTGCCAGAGAGAATTACCAAAATAACAAAACACAGTCATACGCAGTTATACATAGTTATATCTGCCAGATAGAATTACCAAAATAACAAAACACAGTCATACGCAGTTATACATAGTTATATCTGCCAGAGAGAATTACCAAAATAACAAAACACAGTCATACACAGTTATATGTAGTTATACCTGCCAGTGACACCATTTGTACCTAGTTAGGTTCCTGGACATTGGATTCCTGCAAATTGGGATTTTGTACACGTCCCTTTCCTCTTTCTTTTCCTCTTCCTTTTCCTCCATGTTCTCCAGGTGATAAGAACCGTGTTTGTTGAGCCGGTCCTTTCTTAGTTTCGTGGGGCGGAGGCATGCCTTCTCGGAACGAGTTCCATTCTGTCATAGGAATCACCCAAGTTGACATATGTGGGATAGGATATATCGTCCTAGAATATGCCATTACCCACTGCTCAACCGTATAAAACTTCGAGGCAAACTCATAACAACGGACCTCAGTCCCTCCGCTTAATCGGATGATACCTTGTATCGCATGCACGCATGAGTACCTATCGATATCAAAGTACTTGCAACTGCAAGTTTTGTTCGTCAAATTAACCACAAAATTCTTCCCATCTTCTCCAATCACATTGTACTCCAACGACTAGCTGTTTAACTCTTACGATAATAGCTTCTTTGCAATCGGTAAATTACTCTCTAAAATGTTGTTCACATAAGGCACCAGCTTCTGTGAGTCGGGTACTTCAGTGGATGCCTTCCAATACTTGTTGAACCATTCAGCTATTTTTTCTATGATCATATCAATCATAGGCAATAACGTGTACTTCCTTGCTTCAACGAAAACACCATTGATTGATTCTACACTATTGGTGGTTGCTATGTTGTATCTTTCTCCTGGAAAATAACATCTTGTCCATTTTTCCACCTCAACACTTTTATCGAGATACACGGCTGCAGCAGGATACCTTCTCCTGAACGAACTATAAAGTCTTATGAACACATCCTCTGTATAAGCTTCCGCGCATAACATGAATTGTCCCGCAACCATTTTTTTAAGGGTATTAGAAACGCTTCCTTTCAGATTCTGACCCAAATGGTATATACAATACCCATGGTGAGCCAACGGGAACACCACACGTATTGACTTGATGAGGGATACATTCCTATCAGATATAAACACCAGTTCACGCTCGGATCGCTTGGCTTTTTCAGGATCATCCTTATCCTCTTCCACTATCACTAGTTTTAATTTATTCATAAACCACATCCAATTTTTTTCTTTCTCACCATCAGCTACACCGAAAGTAATTAGATGATGGTGATGATCGGGATCTTGAGCCATCGCAACGATTAGTACTCCACCATATGCATGTTTAAGGTGGGTGGCATCCACAATGATGACTTTCCTCATGGATTTGAACCCTTCAATACAAGCTCCCAGTGCAAAGAACATATACTTAAACCTATTATGTTCATCCCATTCTACACAAGTTTGTGTACCCTCATTCATCTTCCGTAGCATATACAAATATGCCTCCAACATCAGATAACTCTGCTCAGGACTTCCTCTAACAGTATTAGCAGCTAGTTGTTTTCCCCTCCAACAAGTAGTGTATGATAGGTCAACACTAGCTTTTGTTTTAACAAGCTTCATCAGATGTTTCGGCCTCGGAGTCTCCAAACTACCAGGATACTCTTCCTCCAAAATAGAGGAAACTATTTTTGCTGACCCTTTTCTTCTTTGTATCCTTGTACTTGCATCAGCTCGAGAGCATGTATACATCTTCCTGTAAGTTACAAGTGACAAACGATCTGAATCACGAATCGCAACAACCCGCACATACCACTTGCAACCTTTATCTGCTGCCACACATTTCAGCACATATCGTTTTGTACACGTCTTGTTTACAACGTACTCAAAACAATTTTTATGTGAAGCTAGTTGAACTAAGAGTTGCACTTCGATTTTACTTCCAAATTCTTGACCCAATTTCATATCTACACCATCTTCCCATGGAGTGGATACAAGGCTAGATCCATCCACAAAATGTTCTTGCTCATTATTTTGCTCATTATCTTCATGCATATAAAAATGTTCTTGCTCTTCGTGATCTGTGATTAAAAAAACAAACAGTTATACCAGTTATACCTAGTTATACAGAAAGTAATACATAGTTATACCTAGTTATACTAAACAGACAGAACACACAAAACTAATCAAACAGTTATACATAGTTATACCTAGTTATACAGAAAGTAATACATAGTTATACCTAGTTATACTAAACAGACAGAACACACAAAACTAATCAAACAATTATACCTAGTTATACCTAGTTATACTAGACAGACAGAACACACAAAACTAATCAAACACTTGTACCTACGTTTTCCCAGTTTTACCAGACAGACATAACACACAAAATGAGTCACACATATACCTTGATCTACCAACGCATGGTGTTCCAATGGTTCGTCTGTGTATAAAGTTATCATATCATTATCCCCTACAACAACATCACTTTCTCCAACATCTCTTCTCGCTTCCACACATCTCTGAGTTTCATCCACAACATTGATGGGACCATCCACATTGATGAGCTCCACATTCAAAAGCTTTCTACAACCATCTCCATTCACTTGCATTAGGTAATCAAAAACCTCATCATCATTCGAAATTTTTAATGGTGTCCAAAGATTCAGAATCATCGGAAAGTAACTAAGTTTCAACTGCGTCGTAGCTTCATCTATCATGATCTTTCTGCTAATTCCGTCAACCAACGCCGAATAAGTCACCTCCTCCGGTGCACTTCGTATCGCTAAAGTCTTAATTCGATCTCCTTTTGAACTCCATCTTGAGCAATCACCTTCCATTGAGTAACATCCTCCATAATCAAAACATATGATTGTGCAATTCATTGTCATGTCCCCTGCAGTACCAAAACATATGTACCAATTATTCTCGATAGTACTTGTTCTACCTGTTATTCTCAGTAGTACCAGTTATACCTATAAAAATTACGTCTGATTTGTTTGCTTTATCATGATTCAGCTGCCACAAAACCTAGCACATTACCCTAATACACTTATAAAAAAAGTCCAATACCCAGAAATACATTGGATATCCAATATCCAAATTTAATTTATAAACAAATTTCCAAAACTATAACAAAACCTAATGTAACCCTAAACATGAAACTTGCTAGACAATGAAATATCATACCTTAATTTAGAAGACTCAACTGTGCAAGAATGAAACAACTCTTAATCCTTGCCTCTGTTTTTCGTAACTCCTACAGGAAGAAGAAGATGGACTAGGGCAAAGAGGCTTCAACGAGATGGAGAAGAAAAAGGGTGATGGCAAAGAGATGATGAGATGAAGAACACAGAAGAAGGACGAGGAAGAGAAGTGAAGTAGATCCGAAGAAGAAGCTCTGTTTTTTTTCAGCGAGAGGAGAGAGAGAGAGGAGAAATCGCGACGGGAAGAGAGAGAAAGAAAGAGAAAGAGTTTAGTGTTTGTTTTTGATTGGTTGAAAATTAATTTGGTTGGTAAAAAATTTAATTAATTTGGTGGATTATTTAATTAGATGTTTATATATAATAATAATAAAAAAGAAGAGTAGAGTTGAGAGGAGAAAGATTGAGGGGTTGTTAGGTTTGTCAAGGGTCTACGAATTTTTTTTTGCCCATTTGGGCTTATGAGGTTATTGTCCAAAAAAAACACAATAAATCCATAATGTTACGAGATTTTGATCCTCTTCTCCTTCCTTCAATTCTTCATCTCTGTCAATTTGTTGAATCTGCTCTTCCTCTGAATACCCAATTCGAAGATTTACTTACCTACTAGCTCATCAATCCGGAGATTCTGGATCATTTCGATTGGTTCTTTTCTTTCTCGATTTTCAAGGTCACTGTTCCGATTCACACTAAACGTTTTCTGCTAATCGCTTTGAACCGCTTTCTGCTTCTGATGCTTGCTGCTGTGAAATTTTGACGAATGACCCTCTTCTTCTTCTTCTTCTTCTTTACGATTTCGCAGGTTTTTCCCCAGGGTTTTAGGATTCGATCGAACGAATTCAATTACTTCTCTAATTCCTTGGTCGATTCAGTAAGTGAACGAAAGGGCCTTGTCAAATGTTGCCTAGATTAGGTCGACTTGTTACTCAAACCTCAAAGCTTCGATCTTTGACCACAAATGGATCGATGAAAAATCGTTCCTTTTTATCGCGCTATGGGTACGCGACTGTAGCACCGGCGCCTGATGCTCCGCCGCTGAAAGATTTCCCCAGCAAATCTCCGGTATGATCCAAGTCCTGCCATTTTTATTTACCCACTTTAGATCTCGTCGTATTCAGAACTATCTAGTTACTACTGGGTTCGTTGAAGTCTATGATCGGCTAGTACTACAAACTCTGAAAATACCAAACGTTGAGTGTTTAATTGTAGTGATGTTCAGGTCGCATTATAGGATTCAAAGCTAAGCTCAAGGAGGGCTGTTTATAATAATTTCCATTGTATTTAGCTTAGAAGGACAAAAGCGACTTCTGCTTCCCCATTGTCTTTACCATGTTGTAGTTTTGTTGCATCTATTTGGACTTTGCTTGTAAGCGTTTACAACGAGCGTGGACTTGGACTCATCCCTTCTTGTGTTGGAGTTTCCCTTAGTATATACTTAATTCATTTTGTGTTTTGGTTAGATTCGTGCTCTTTCTTCAACTGTTTCTGGAGATCGTGTGTTCTGTGTTTAACTAAAAGTATATGTTCTGTGTTTGACAGGTAAACTTGGATAAGCTGTTTTGGTCAAAGCCATGTTCATTGGCTCTGCCTAAAGACTCTCCTCTCAGAATTGATGAACCAAACTATGAAGGGGTTCGTCGTTTTATACTAAAGGTGCTTTTGTTCTACAGCAAGCAGAGCATATCTATCCGTAGGGCAAATGTGATTTACAAGCGAATCATTTCACAAGTCGAGAAACCTGCAATATATGATGGTATTTTATTTGGTTTCAAACACAATTGAGCATTCAAGAATTGTATTTACTTTTTGTGCTTCGTTTATATACCTGGTGTTTTGTCTCTGCTGCAGTATTCAACTTGGAGAAAACGTTCAAAATAACATTTTCATTGCTTGTCCTTCATATGTGGCTTGTTTTGCGTCGCTTGAACGAAGAGGGAAAAGAAGGTGTTGACCTTGGTCAATATGTGTATGAGATCTACAATCATGATGTAGAAGTCAGGGTATCTAAAGCTGGGGTATGTGCTAGACTTGATTCTGCTTTACTGTAGTTTACAAGATAAATCTTACTCTCTTAGTTTCCCTTCAAATAAGATGGTCTTGATATTTATCGAAAATGCAGGTTAACTTGCTGCTGCTTAAGTGGATGAAGGAATTAGAGAAAATATTTTATGGAAATGTTGTTGCCTATGATGCTGCGCTACTTCCAGAAGCTAAACCAAATGAGCTACAAATCAAAATATGGAGGTAAAGCTTCTACAATGTCGTGCTTTATGCATCAAATTCGGTAGATATCACACGAACAACAATAGCTTGGATTGAATGTAAATTCATTATGGCTATGGCAGTCATAGATAATGGATTTGTCTCAGAACCTTAAAAAGAATTTGGATTGTAGGAATGTATTTTCAGATGATGGAACAACAACACCTGATGACACGGATTTAAAAGCAGCAAAGGCATGAATTTCCCCCTCTCTATCTTCTCTCGCAAACACACACACAGACGTACAAATTTAGGCTTTGTGTACTAAACTGTTTGAGACATCGTTTGTGATTTTTAGGCAATGGCAAGATATGTCCGGAGAGAAGTTAGTTCTCTATCTTTAACAGGTGCACATACTAACCTCCTTAATCTTATAATGCTTTATCAGTTGCAACATTCAAATAATTTTAGTTTTAGTATGGAATACCTAATTCTGTTGCTCGCCCTTGCAGTTAAAATAGACAAACCTTTCTATAATGTTCTGTTTTTGTGATGTACAGATAAAGAGTCCATATTGTCTGGTAATTTCTCCTTCACCCCCTTGGAGAACAAGGCCCTGTGATCTGAATGAAATAGAGGAAGTTGTGGCACTTTGCTTTGCGGATGAATCTTTCATTTGTTTTGTGTTTTCTTTTAAAATTTCTTTTATCCTACTATCGAAGACAAAGGACTATGCTGGTTGGTTAGCATTTAGATGATCACGAAACCATGGTGAAATTTAATAAGATTAGCGATACAGAGAGCTATGCTCAAGATCTTTCATACAAGGACATAATAGTAGTCATTTTTCTGCGGTTCAACAAAGTTATCTTTATTGGTACACAAGCTATTATAGTTTCTTTTGTTAAGTTGAAGATTACTAGTGAAGATGAAGTTGATCATGTGACGAATTTTGAAGATCTAAATGGCATGTATTGAATTAAATATTTTAAAGCTTTATTTTACGTTCATTTAACTTGGATGTGTCAATAAGAAGCGCACTAGTTTGGTGGATATATTTATATATATATGCTTCAGTGAAAAAGGGGAATGGATATTATTTGTTTGAAACGGCTGGAAGCTTTCAAAGATTGGGCATCTAACTCCATGAGAATAGTGATTGTGAAAGTTCATCAAGTTGTATGGAGCCATTAGATTTCTGTTTGTTGATTTAGGAAACTATTTAGTATTTGTAGTTCTTGTTTTTTTTTTTTTTTTTGTAGAGCGGTTTTCAAAACATATGTTAATCGGTTTTGCCGAGGAAAACATTACATTTCTTTTTATAATTTTTATGGGGTTATGGTTCGGTTTTTTTCTACTTCTCTAAGACGAAAATGTCTGCTGAGTTTTACTTCATTACTTGAACCTAATAGTCATTGATCGATCATTTTAAGGAATAAACGTTTTTCATTGTGACAATCCGATTAGTCTTGGTCAAAGGCTTATTTAACTCTAGCTATTATGTTGATAAAATGATTCAGGTTTTTTGTCAACATGATGGGACCATATATAATACGCAAAACATTAAAGAACAAAAAAACAAATACTCTCAAAACGAATATAAAAAAAAAAAAAGAGAAAAGAGCATACACATTGCATGTTTATTGTTATACATTACAACACAAACGGTGAAGCAAAGAAAGAAACGGGCGAGGATGACAATTTTGATGTGGAAATCGATATTTTTCTTGCAAAATTTAAGAAGCTTGTTGTTGGACTCCAGTGTTGTGCTGACCATACTTCATATCCTGCGTTCTGCTCCCTAGCTTCATCCGAGCATTCTCTAACCTCTCTGATCCCGACCCCGTCCCCGTAACGTACCTAAGACACATTCACATTCACCAATATTCATACTTAATACATAAATATATAGCGTGCATTGCAAGGTAAGTTTAAAACGTAGGTCCCATTTTGTGTAAAATTACCTGTAGAGCCAAGAGAAGGCGGTAATGGCGGCAATGCCAAAGCCACCAGAGGCTAGGAATCCGGTGATGATGAGGACCACGGTGATCACTGCCGGGACCAAAACGGGGCTGAAGATAACAAGCAGAGGAGTGGCCACGGTGAGGGCGATCACTGTTCCGGCGAGTGTTAAGCCGGAGAGGACCAGGAGGGACCCACCAGCTGTGACCGCAGTTGCTACCTTCACCATCTGCTTTGCCTTTGGATGGTCTCTGGTACTACTGTCTCGGCTTATTATCTCGTGATGGGTTCTTGTTGGGTCCGCCATTCTGATGATCGATCCAACACAAAAGTTTAAAGTAGAAAGAGAGAGAGTATATGGAGATTGTATAATATTATGAAGTAAGCAATAATGATATATGAAGGAGTTGGGGAGAGAGGTGGTGGGGCTTGCTTGAGCCGTGACACGTGTGGAGGGTGTCTTCATGCAGCCGTTGCATGTGTAAATGACAGTAGACAAGGGTATGTTTCGCGACACGTACGTTAAGGCCGTTTTTTTTTTGTTAGGTCGTTCCTCGTTGGCCTCCAAACGGAACACAAATGGATCGGGACATTATAAATATGGGCTTCATCCCCACAGGCCACAGGCCACATAGAGTAGTAGCTCGTTGCCTCTAGGAAGACAGGGCATGAATGTTGGAAACGTGCAATCTTAATTTTTCTAAATTCATCCTCTTGTTACTCACACTTGCGCTTCAATAGACAAAACCTTTCCCATTATTAACAACAACGTGGAGTTAAAAATGTGCACAGCCAAAAGAGCAGTTTAGAGTTTCCATTTTCTCTTCCTCTTGGGTTCTTGATTTTAGCCTGGTTTTTGTTTTAGAGTATCGGCTTGCTTTATGGCTTGGAGTTAGGATTAGATTATGTTATCTAGTGCTGCGTCCTTGCTTGGTTTAGCTTGTTAGTATTTTGGCTGATAGGAATTGCATGTTCTCCACTGTTTGTGAATTTGGAGTTGCAATTGTTGTCCTTCGGTTGGTGTGTGCGTTGTGTTGTTCTAGGTGGGGTAATCTTCGATCTGCTTAATTTTATCTCGGTGAATCTTTCCATGACTCCTTCTACCATCCTTAGTTTAGTCAATAATTAGTCTTCCCCTGTGGTCTTTCTCGGTCTGTTCTTGTAAAACTAACCTCTTGTGGGAATGCATAGTTCTAAATTTAGACTTTTTAAGGTAATGATTAGGTGGGTAAGAGTTTAGATTTCCGTGTGTGGCTCTATGTTCTTGTTGATGGTCGTATTTGGATTTTTTTTTGCGGTTTTCCCTTGCCTGGCCGATATCTGGTGAGTTTCGTTGATCCGCGTCTTCTGCTCTTTCTGCACTCTCCATTGGATGCGACTGTCTCTTTATAATTTGATTTAGTGGTGGATGTAATATATAGGTTTATGTACTATGTTTTCTATGGTCCCTTGTAATCTTTAGGGTTCCGCTCCCCTGTAATCTCCGCTCGGTGTATCCGACTTTGTAACTTGATCATCATCTTATATAATATCATCCAGCGAAAAAAAAAAAAAGTTTCCATTTTTTCTCATCATATAAATTTTTCTTTCAAATTTCTCCTAAAAAGACCATTTTGATTCTGTGTCTCGAATATGAAGAATCCTGGAAATAGAGACAAGCTTTAATGATGGGACCCCGTAACGAAAAAGACAAATACACAAAAATCCCTCCTTTCTTATCTTAAAACAATAATTTAAAAAGTCCACTTGCCACACTCCAAAACAACAGTAGCAACTAAACAAGTCAAATTCTTTGAAAAGGATCCTTCCTCTCTGCAACCCAAGAAGCCAACTACGAAACCTCTCACTTCCCCCTTTTATATAAACCTCCATTCTCAGAAACCAAAAATCCACACACAATCAAAAACCAGAGAGAAGATTCATCATCTATGGCTTCTTCACAGCAACAAATACAGCAAGAACAAGACCAATCGGCTTTGGATCTCATAACTCAACACCTCCTTACCGATTTCTCTTCCATAGAGACCTTCGCCTCAAGCATACACCACTGCACCTCCACTCTAAGCCAACGCAAGCCACCTCTTGCCACCATTTCGGTTCCTTCTACTGCACCTGTGGCTCCAGAGGATCATCAAAGGCATTACAGAGGCGTGAGGAGAAGACCGTGGGGTAAGTATGCGGCAGAGATCAGAGACCCAAACAAAAAAGGTGTTCGTGTCTGGTTAGGCACTTTTGACACAGCCATGGAAGCTGCAAGAGGTTACGACAAGGCTGCTTTTAAACTACGTGGAAGCAAAGCCATTCTTAACTTCCCACTCGAAGCAGGCAAGCACGAGGACTTTGAAGACAACAACAACAACAACAACAAGGCTGTGTCTTTAAAAGAAAAGAGGAAGAGACAAGTAACGGAGGAAGAAAGCCATCAAAGAAATCTGAGCAGCCATAAAGCTGTGAAAAGGGAAGAGACAGAAGCTCAGGGCGAGGCTTGTCCGTTAACGCCGTCAAGTTGGATGGGGTTTTGGGACGGAGTAGACAGTAAGGGGATGGGACTATTCGCTGTGCCTCCGTTATCTCCTTATCCATCTCTTGGAAACTCTCAACTCGTGGTTTAGTAAGCTTATGGACACTCTCAACTTTGGATAATATATCTTCCAAAAGCAAAGCACAAAGATGATACAGAAATTGTTAGTCTTGAGGGTTGTATTCAAGATTCCTCTGGAGTGAACTAGCTTCTAGATCAGTTGATTGTAAATGCTTTGCTATATTCATTTATTCTTCTAATTGCAATTCTTTCGACGTTTCCATGAACGAGCTCAAAAGGATGATAGTTTTTTTTATAGAACAAACAGGAAATTCAAACTTACAAGACTATCCTAATGATCCCTTCCAACAAATGATGGATAAGAATCCAAGACTTTTGTTGCCATCTTACTTCTTGTAATAGTGTAGATGCAACTTGCTTCCATCCTAAATATTTCAACATACAACAAAAGTTTATCAGGTAAAAATGAAGATGGCAGCATCAACAACTGATATGAGTAGCACGCAAATACCCTTTGGGTAGAAAGAACTCACCACAAAAGCTAATTTAAGGGTTTTGGTGACCTTAGATCTTTCAAGGCATTGGTTTGTTCCCCTCCTATCCGATGTCAACAATCTTATCACATACACTCAAGAGAACCAAAAGATAAGATATCTACACTTTGAAGAACAGATCTGTATAGTACAGAAATTGACTACACAGACAATCCCATGGCCAGAACTAGAAGGTCCTACAAAGATCAACTGTTTGTCCAAGAATGTTATTTTCTAACCGAAAGGGATGTTCATCAACAATATACTTCGAAACTACTTATTCACTAAGCTGAAAACATCCTGCTCATGAGAAGTTTCATTTCTGATCCGAAATCCTCTCCTCTGTTGGTCAACTAGAGTAGTATGTATATATCTTTTATATATACACACACATATATACACGCGTATATATACACACATGTTATACTGAAGACGACCATTGAAGTGCAGCACAAAAGACAATAAGGCAACAACAAAACGAGGGACTGAACCAACAAACCTGTCATTGTCAGAACATCAACGATGTCCTGACTGCAAATAGAGAATGCCCAAGTCACAGAGAATTCAAAACGATAAAGACTAAGCCATTCCTTTGGCAACGTTCCACCAGATCTTCTGCTTCCACCAGGTCGTAACATGTTCACATCTTACAAAATGACAAGATTACATTGAGTATTCAAGTCAAGAAATCAAAGGAAATAACGGGAAGGGAATAAAGAAGATGATAGTGTATTCATTACACTTTAGTGCTTCGCTTTGACTATTAAGACGTTGGTTATCAAGTGATAAAACCAACCCAGTCCGAATTCTTCTAAGTAGAACGAATATATTGGCACAAAACTTCTGGTTTAAAGTACAATATTTTATACTTTCCATTGCATAATATCTGTGAATACATGATACATTTGAATTGAACAAGATTTTGGCTTTTGATATCACCATGTATCAAAGAAATTGGTCATAATCGACGTCTTGTTACCTGCAATCACAGAGAAAATGAGATGATTTCCATTTCTTCGTATAAACAACTATGTGAAATATAGATGCCCAACATGAATCATGTTGCCTACCTCTAAGAAACTTGAGTCCTTAGTAATCGTGTCTCAGATTCTTGGATGACGAAAATTTCACTGATTTAGGCAAGAAAATGATCAATGATATGCTCTATGACATCTGCTCCTTCTATGTGCATAAATTCGTTTTTGACCTGTAATGGACATAATACCACATGCTATCAGGCTTCATGTTTTTAACAAAAGGCATGGGGAGAATAATCCTATAAGAACGAATTGACACCATGCTAACATTGAAGCTTAATTATTGAGATGAAAATAAACAAATATCAAGAGAACACGCAATTAAACCCTTAGGAGGGTGTAGAAACAAAGGTTATATCTTAGGAGAGGGATGGCGGGAAAGAGTGAGAGACCTGTATAACACTATGAGCAGCGAACCTCTGCCTGCTACTGTGAAAGCTAACATCAACTTTTTCCCAAGAGACAGAGGAGAGGCCTCTGATCATTTCTTCTGCAAAATCAGAAAGGCACTGCATTATTAAAACTCCATGACGAAAATAAGAAAGCAGAAGCACTACATGTGGTAGTACAACATAGGAATAGTTTGTACTTAGCACTAACATCTTTTACCAGCTAATGAGATCTAAATCATAGAAAATAGAAATCGAAATAAGAGGAGCACTGAGCAATAAATTCTACAGCAGAATTGATCAACACCTAAAACAGGTGCTACATCATCAAGTGCAAGCTGACCTTCTATGTCTACTGAATGATTCTCGCCTTCTGGTGTGTCCTCAGGATCACATGACTTGCAGAGTTCCTCATAAACAATATGAGGATACTTCTCATTCAGAGCATCTTCCCACTAGTAACCAGGAAGTTATTCAATTATTAGAGACCCATCATATAAAAAAATCCTGAACCAAATGAAGAAATCCAGCCAGAGTCAGATACCTTCGGCAATTCACTGTCACGTCTAATAGATGCGGTCCTCCAGCCAACGATGTCTATTCAGATCTAGTTAAGGAAAATAAATGTAAATGGCACATGCTAATGAGTCAGTTACTACAAGCAACACAGAAAGGATACGATCATGGCCTACGTTTGAATAAACCACCCGCCTTTTGAAGGCACGCAGTGCAGATCTGCAATAGAGGAAAAACTATTCCAGTGAGAACATCTTTGAGACATGGTTAGGGGAGCTAACTTGTGACAAATGGGGGCATAGACTGGCATTACATGAAATGATAATCATCGGTATCTTCCACCATGCGTCGTAGCAAGGGTGGTTTCCCCTCTTCTTCATCTTTCAAGAAAAGGTGACGGCCAGTTCTTTTAAATATCCAGTGGATAATGAGACCTGCAACTTTCTCGAAGGAAGAAACACCAAAGAGGAACGGAACCTGGAAGCAAATACCAAATTGTTCTAAACCCTATGAGAATAACATCCAGACATAAGTGAGATGGTAATTCAATGATACAAACAGAGTACTATGGTTCAAGTAAGCAAGTGTCATTTATATCATATATATGAGACTATACTTTAGGTTGGCGGAAATTCGGGTTAACAAAGTGTCAGGTAGTGACTTTATTAAGATATCACACGAGTCATGCTTATATTGTTTTTTGTATTCACCAGAATCATGTTATGCAATGAAATTTTGGTAGAAGCAAAATTCGTATTAAAATCAAACAATTTGTAAGCCGATTCAGCAAAAAAAAGTCACTAGACTAAATCATGCACATAAGCATAGTTACCTGTCTATTACCCATTGAACCCAAATGTGGTGTAGCTACAGTTATGAAGTTCATAGCTTCTAGGCCACATATTGTGCCTTTGGAAGTCCCATCACTAGTGTCTCCTAACAAGTCTTTCCGATCGTCCTGATCAGCTGGTTTGTACAATTTCCCAATTGCATATCTTGCTGCAAGCCCTCCCAAAGAATGTGCAACAAAGGAGATTTTACGGATATTTGGTCTTGTTTGAATAACTTCAAGGACCTGACACATGCTAAAGTGTCTTTATCATGCATTTCGAGTTGACAATTGTCAATGAAAGAGGAAGTATGTGATGCTTACCTCAGATGCCAGACGTTCACCCATTACATCCACACCATCTAGAGTAAGCGCTGAAGCATTTTTTTCACTACCTGCTTAAACAGCAAGATGATAAGAATCTAGCATTAGCATTATAATTGATGGATACTTTGCAGCAAGACAGAGCAAATAGGAGGAGGAAGTAGAACAAGAGAAGCCAATTAGAATTAGTAATTCAACAAAAAGATTAGGCAAAGGGACCACACTAACTATAACTATATAGTAGTAAGTTTATTTCAGAAAAGGAAAGTTCTTTTCCATTTGCAATTTTCAAAAATCATCACCAATAAAGAAAGCAAGACTTCTTACAGTGAACAAACACTTTGTCTGGGAGCATTTTGACGAATTGCTCGGCTCCAAACTTCCAATCGTCCGTACTGAAAAGGCAAATAAGGAAATAACATTACAGTTGTCTGTCGGAAAATACAATTGTCATAATTGGGGGATTGAAGAAATTGTCAATAGAGAGAATTGATTACCTTCCCATGATCCCATGGACCATAACGACGAGGTGATCAGCGGAAGAAGAATCGGAATTCTTACAACTCCAAACGTCAAGGCTCCCATCAACAGACTCCGCCGAGCAAACGCCGTCCTCGTGCTTCTCCATGGGATTTAGGTCAAAACAAGCAGGCAATTCGAATTCGATCAGATCCGATTACCGCTCCAAAAACCCCAATTTCAGGATTCTTCTGGAGGAAATTCGGGTTCGGTGGATGAATAAAAGCGGTTGGAAATAAAAGAGCAAGTTCTTGGAGTGGGAAAGTGTGAAGTGGAAATGGAGAGAGCAGGAGAAGACAGACTTGCTAGAAAAGGAAAGGAAGCAATAATAATGTAACGTGGAAGAAAGGAATCTTTGAGGTGAGGGAGGTCGGCTTCCACACCGACTTCTCGGAACAAAAACTCTCTCTACGGTTTTTTTTTTTTTTTTTGTTGGTGAGTTGGGCTAAAGATAAAGTTTGACTTTTTTTTAACAAAAAGCTTTGACTTTTTTTAACCAGGTACTTCCATTATCATACAGATAAGTTATCCCCGAAATCAAAATCCAGTATCATGCAAAATTGCAAATATCTCGCAACTGTTATAAAATATGACTGAGAAATTTTAACAAAAAGCTTGAACGAATATATTGAACATCAATCTCCTTCTTCTCTTCGAGTTCCCGAGTGTAAGAGAAAAATCTTGGAGGAATATGTTTCGTCCTATCGCTCTTGATGTAACCTTCTTTGATTTGGACAACACATGCAGAATTATCTTCAAATATAATTGTCGGCTCTTTGTTGATGGTTATTCCGCTTGCTTCTTGAATATGTTGAATCATTGATCTGAGCCATACACACTCTCTGCATGCTTCATGAAGTGCAATGATTTCGGCATGATTCGAAGAAGTAGCTACCAAAGTCTGTTTCTGAGACCGCCATGAGATTGCAGTTCCACCAATTGTAAAAACGTACCCAGTTTGCGAACGAGCTTTATGCGGATCAGATAAATAACCTGCATCTGCAAAACCAACAAGAGCAACCTCGGGGTTTCTTGAATAAAATAATCCAAAATCAATCGTACCTTGAAGGTAACGGAATATGTGTTTTATTCCGTTCCAATGTCTACGAATAGGAGATGAACTGTATCTTGCAAGTAGATTAGTAGCAAAAACTATATCTGGTCGAGTACAATTAGCAAGATACATAAGTCCACCAATAGCGCTCATATAAGGTAATTCTGGACCTAATATTTTCTCGCCATTTTCACAAGGTCGAAATGGATCCTTGAAAACATCAAGCGATCTATTAACCATTGGAGTACTCAAAGGAGTCGCTTTATCCATATTAAAGCGTTTTAACACTCTTTTGGTGTAATTTGATTGATGCACAAAAATTCCATTTTTGAGATGTTCAATTTGAAGCCCTAGACAAAATTTTGTCTTTCCAAGATCTTTCATTTCAAACTCCTCTTTCATATGAGTTCTTGCATCATCAATTTCCTTTTGAGTTCCAATTATGTTCAGGTCATCTACGTATACTGCAATGATCACAAATCCTGATGAGGATTTCTTAATAAACACGCAAGGGCATATCGCATTGTTAATGTATCCTTTACTTAACAAATATTCACTTAAGCGATTATACCACATGTGTCCGGATTGCTTTAATCCATATAGTGATCGTTGTAATTTGACCGAACATATTTCCTTAGATGATGCTTCATGCACTTTTAATCCTTCTAGGATCTTTAATCCTTCTGGGATTTTCATATATATATCAGTATCAAGTGATCCATAAAGATATGCAGTCACAACATCCATTAGGTACATTTCTAAATTCATAGATGCCGCCAAGCTCATTAAGTACCTAAATGTGATTGCATCCATAACCGGAGAATATGTCTCTTCATAATCAATTCCCGGTCTTTGAGAAAAACCTTATGCCACAAGCCGGGCTTTATATATTGTGACTTCGTTCTTCTCATTTCTTTTTCGCACAAAGACCCACTTATATCCGACTGGGATTACATCTTTGGGTGTAACGACTATAGGTCCAAAAACATCTCTTTTATTAAGAGAGTCTAATTCATTTCTCATGGTCATTTGCCATTTTTCCCAATCAGATCTTTCGTGGCATTCTGATACAGACTTTGGGTCTAGATCATCTTGATCAATTTCTTTAGATACAGAGAAAGAGAATATTCCATCAGTATCATCGATTTCATTTCTAACCCATATTTTTCCATTTTGGGCATAATTAATGGAAAGCTCATATGTTTCTGTATCATGCTCATTTTCTACCTCTGGTTCTTCTGGAACCCTTTCATACATATCTTCTGGATGTTTTTCTTTGTATGGTTCCTCTAGAACCTTCTCATTTTGTTCTCCCAATTTCTTTTTCTTTCGAGGATTTTTATCCTTTGAGCCCATCGGCCTCCCCCTCTTTAATTGAACCTTAGGTTCATTCGCTTTGTTTCCATCGATTTGTTCTTCTGGAACATTGATTCTTGATGGAACATTTGCAGCTGGTATATATGATTTTGTCACCCTTTTTATATTTGTGAACGCATCAGGTAACTGGTTTGCCAAATTTTGTAAGTGTACAATTTTCTGAACTTCCAACTCGCGTTGTTTTGTAGGGGGATCAAGATGTACTAAAGATGGTGCACACCAAGTAATATCTTTTGGAATTCTTTTAATTCCTCCCCCTAACGCCGGAAATTCATCTTCATTAAAATGGCAATCGGCAAAACATGCCGTAAACATATCACCAGTTTTTGGTTCAAGATATCGAATTATACTTGGTGACGTATACCCGACATATATCCCAAGTCTCCTTTGAGGTCCCATTTTTGTTCTTTGTGGCGGAGCTATAGGGACATAAACCGCACATCCAAAAACACGAAGATGGGATATATTGGGTTCTTGGCCAGATGTTAACTGTAATGGGAAATATTTATTATATGCACTTGGTCTAATCTGGACCAATGCCGCAGCATGCAATATAGCATGTCCCCATACATGAATTGGGAGATTTGTTCTCAAGATTAACAGCCTTGCAATGAGCTGCAACCGTTTAATTAAACTTTCAGCCATGCCATTTTGTGTATGAACATGGGGAACTGGGTGCTCAACATCAATCCCCATTGCCATACAATAATTATTGAAAGCTTGTGAAGTGAATTCACCGGCGTTATCAAGCCTAACTTTCTTTATGGCATAATCAGGAAATTGTGCTCTTAATCTGATTATTTGGGTAATGAATTTTGCGAAAACCGTATTCCGTGTTGTCAACAGACATATGTGTGACCATCTACTCGATGCATCAATTAATACCATAAAATAGCGAAACGGCCCGCGTGGTGGATGTATAGGTCCACATATATCACCATGTATTCTCTCTAAAAATACTGGATTTTCATTCCCAACTTTAGCCGGTGATGGCCGAGTTATTAGTTTTCCTTGAGAACATGCGGAACATGAAAAATCTCTAGATTGAAAAATCCTTTGGTTTTTCAATGGATGTCCGCTAGAGTTTTGCACAATCCTTCTCATCATGACTGATCCCGGATGCCATAACCTTTCATGCCATATTTTAAATATATTAGTAAACTGCTGGTTTACTACAGAATAGGACTCAGTCATATATATTTTTGTGCAATATAATCCAGAAGACATCATTGGTAATTCT
Organism: Arabis hirsuta; assembly: GCA_964056655.1. Lineage (NCBI taxonomy): Eukaryota > Viridiplantae > Streptophyta > Magnoliopsida > Brassicales > Brassicaceae > Arabis > Arabis hirsuta. The sequence continues at coordinate 24,095,476 of OZ053302.1, read as the reverse complement.
TCCAATATATGCTTCTTTTCTAATGTAATGCAAAGATATTCAATGCCATTCTTATTCTTAGTCTCGATATGATATTCATTTTTCCGGATATCTTTAAAACTTAATAAATTTCTGTATGAACTGGGGGAATATAATGCATCATTTATCTCAAACTTTGTTCCCCTTGGCATTGAAAACCTGGCTTTTCCTGAGCCCATAATAATATTTGCATTACCAGATACAGTACTCACGCTTCCGGCGGAGTCTTTTAAATTAAGAACGGAGAAATACTTTTTATCTTTAAGTATTGTGTGCGTTGTCGCACTATCTGCCAGACATGTATCTCCGTCCATAATCTCAAGTTCTGACATTGTCTGGTATAACAATATTAATCAGAGATGCATTAATAAAAAGAAACGAAATGTTATGTAACATGAGGTTATAAAATTATTTTAAAAATATTTTACAAAAACTATTTTAAAACTATTTTACAAAATTATTTTAAAAATATTTTACAAACTTATTTTAACAAAATAGTATAAAATCTATTTTACAAAATTGTTTTAACATCATACTACAAAATAAAAGCATATTATACAAAGTACATAAAAATACTAATATCATGTCTTATAGATTTAGTTATCATTTTTTTTTGTTGATACTTCAGAATCAACAAGAAAATCAGCAACATCGAAATGAGCATCATCATTGAGACCGTTAAAGGAAGGTCCAGTTTCATCAGTGATGAAATTTGTTTCGACATTCTTCCGTTTTTCCTTTTGAGACTCTTGATACAGATCAACTAAATTTTTTGGCACACGACATGTTCGTGCCCAATGGCCTTTCATGCCACATCTGTAACAAGCACTCTCCGTTTTTATTTTATTTATGCGGCCAACAACATTTCCCTGAGAATTTTGGTTGGCTTTCAATGTGTCGGAGTTATCTGACTGGAATCCTCTTCCTTGTCCTCAGCCTCGTCCACCACTTCTGCCACGTCCGCGTCCACGGCCTCTACCGCGACCACGCCATCGTCCTCGAAAATTATTTGTATTGGATGCTACAACATTCGCTTCTGGGAATGGAGCCGATCCAGTTGGACGAGATTCATGATTCATTATAACAATTTCATTATTTTGTTCAGCAACAAGAAGAACTTGCATTAAATCCGAGTATCAGGTAAATTCTCTTGCCCGATATTGTTTCTGGAGGACTACGTTTCCTGGATGAAATGTTTGGAGAGTTTTTTCGATCATATCAAAATCACTTATACTTTCTCCACATAACATCATCCTCGAAGTAATTCCGAACAAATCGGAATTATATTCGCTTACACTTTTGTAATCCTCAAACCGCAGATTCAGCCACTCATGTCTTGCCTTTGGTAAGATCACATATTTCTGGTGATCAAACCTATCTTTGAGTGACAGCCAAAGATCTGCGGGATTATCTTTCATAATATATTCATCTTTTAACGTATCATGAATATGATGGCGGAGGAATATCATGGCCTTTGCCTTTTCCTCATCGGACGTGACCTTCCATTTATCAATGGTGTCAAGAAGTCCACTTGCTTTTAGATGCATCTTTGCACCTACTTCCCATGTCAAATAATTTTTTCCAGATAAATCAAGGGCAGCGATCTCAAGTTTGACATGATAACTATATAACAAAATTTTAAATATCATATTAAAATTCAATTTGAAATAATTATGATAAAATAGGTGCAATAATAATAACAACATAATGTTAAAAATAAAAAATAAAAAATAAAAAATAAAAAAATAGGAGGCAAAGCCATCCATATAAATGATAAATAACATAACATACATAAGTAAAAAAAATAAATAACGGTAAGAAAATAATAATAAAAAAATAATAGGCATACTTCTCAACATAATCAAGGAGGCAGAGCCTACCATGGGATTATGAAGACATAAAATTTTAATTGATCAAGGAGGCAGCGCCTACCATAATAATGATCAATTTTGAAAAGACATAGCCTATTATATGTCTTTTCCACTGTTAGTGAGGAGGCATAGCCTACTATAATATTATGAGGAGGAGGCAGAGCCTACCACTCCATAAATAATAAATAAATTAAAAAGTAAATTTAATAACACAAAAATTAAAATCTTACCCTTTTGGTATGACAGAGGATATAATTTAACGGTATGGATATAGAGTCGTTCATGCTGATAACGTATTATAAATTATTGTATAAGGTATGAGATAGTATATTATAATATTGTACTTTTTTCTCATAAAGATGATGAAGCTAGACAGATTAAGAAGGAACGGGAGAGATAGAAGTGAAAAATTTGTTGTGATCCTTTTTTTTTTTTTTTACTCTTCTCACACACCACACTCCTCTACATCATTAGTGTGCCTATATATAGGCAAACAAGATAACATAATTGAACCGACATAGATAAGTCGGTTTAGATATATTATATAATATTAATAGATATTTATATTTTATAATATTCTCCTTATTTTCACAGGAATAGATGCAAAATGCTGCGTAGTTTCTATTTGGACCATGTCCTCCTATACACTTATAGAATAGATGGTATTTTTCACTACCTTTATTGAGTTTAAATACCTTTGGACTAAAAAATTAAAAATAAAAAAATAAAATAAATTCGTGTGGGATCCACCTCGCGAGTCTCTCCCCTCCTCCAATCCGATCCAGCGTCCTCGAGCTCATTCCTCTTCTTCTCGAATCCACCAGTAACGTCCAACCAAACTTTGAAAAATTAGATTGAGGTAATTTCTTATTCTATTTCTTATAATTCTTAATTTTAATTAGTTTGAAACTCATAAATTGTGTAGTGAAGAAGATCTTGTACATTGTGCAACCATAATTTTGCAAATCAATTAAATTAAGCATTTTGTAGATTTCAATGTTTTTTCTTGAATGCTCACTCTAATCATTCTCGTTTGTTCTTGTAGTCGATCTGGGTTGAATTGTGATAAATATGCATAGATTGTAGTAACATTTGAATTGAACTTAATTGAATCGTAGGACATTATTGGGACTAAGGAACTGAATTGATTTAGTACATCTTGATAACACTCGGTATAACTGAGTGGGTTATAACTTGGTTGAACTTGGTTTACTTGATTTTGGTACAACTTGTTGAATTGATTTAGTACATCTTGGTAACACTCGGTATAACTGAGTGGGTTATAAGTTGGTTGAAATTGGTTAAACTTGGTTTACCTTATTTCGGTACAACTTATTGAATTTGGTATAACTGCCCATGACTAAATCGTGCAACTTGTATAACTTGGTATAACTTGTTAAACTTGGTTTATTTGATTTCGGTACAACTTGTCGAATTTGGTATAACTGGCCATGACTAAATCGTGTAACTTCTATAACTTGGTATAACTTTTGAAAATTAAATCGTGCAACTTGTATAACTTGATATAACTTGTAAAAAAAACGAACACCTTGGTATAACCGAATCTAATTTGGCTTTCTATTGAATTTCAGGGGCACATTGAGTAATAATCATCGCATGAAGATAGTTTTTGATTTTAGAGGATATTATTTGACAAAAAGAAATAAAAATAAATGGATTTCAAGTCAAATTCAATTTCTTAGATTGGAGAGATCGTAGAAAGACGTCACTTATTCATATTTGGTGAATAAAATATGCATAAAGACAAAGGTTGATGAAGCTAGGACTAAGTTGAAATTGAGTTACGTTACAGATTTAGTGGACCGAACGATACCACTATATATCTTCGACGATGATGATGTTTTATCTTTTTTGGAAATGAATGAAGATAATTTTTATGTTTTTCGTGTGGAAGTTGTCAAAGATAAGGAGCATGAGCATGAGCAAGACCGAGGAAGATTATTTGTTGGAAGTAATGATGAGGTGAATTCAAGTGGGACATGTTCAGATGAGAACACGACTTCAGATGAGAACACGACTCAGTTTGAAGGAGAATCGTCAAAAAATTCTAAAGATGGGACCACCATGGTTATCTATGAAGAACGATCTAAAGAACGAGAAAATATAGATAACTATGGAACATTTGAAGGTGAGGCAACACCGGCAACCCCGACTGTAAATGTAGAATGGGAAGATGGGTTGATCTGAAGATATGTCAAGAATTTCCAAGTAAGAATGTAGTGAAAAATATAGTTGAGGCAGCGGCGCACAAAAACTGTTTTGAGTTTGATATAGTGAAGTCGGATAAGGTGTTGTTTGTGGTAAAATGTTGTGAACGTAAAAAAGGTTGCAAGTGGTTTCTTCGAGCTGCGAGGGATATGCCTTCATACACTTTCTCGGTCAGAACGTACCACAAGATGCATACATGCTCGCGGTCAACTACGAGTACAATGAGAAAGAAAAGGAGAGGCACAGCACGAATGGTTGCATCTGTATTGTGAGAAGATTACCCATGTTCGATACAAACTCCAGCTCCAAAACATCTCATCCATTTGGTTCAAACAAGACTTGGTGTTAAAGTCGCATATTCGACCGCAAATAGAGGGAAAAAACTAGCAGCTGCTGATGTTCGCGGTACTCCAGAGGATAGCTATAGGAATGTTATTCTTATTTGCACATGTTGGAGAAGAAGAATCCGGTATAGTTTCACATGTTGAACTGGATGAAAAAAAGAGGTTTAAGTACCTATTTTTTGCTTTGGCTCCTTGCACTGAAGGCTTCAAAGCCATGAGGAAGGTGATCATTGTGGATGGCACATGTATTACTAATAAGTTTGGTGGAGTGCTTATCGTGGCTACAAGTCAAGATCCAGATCATCACCATTATCCGGTTGCTTTTGGTGTAGTTGATCGTGAGAAAGATGCAAGTTGGACCTGGTGTCCTAAACTGGTGTTTTGTTCTGACAGACATCAAAGCCTCATCAAGTCAATAAGTGCAGTGTACCCTTTGTCTCACCATGGGTATTGTATTTATCATTTGTCTCAGAATGTTAAATTGAGCTGCAAAAATGTCAACAGAGATTTGGTTGCAAAAATTTTCATGGAGTGTAGTAGGGCTTACACAGAGCATGAGTTCCTGAACTTCTTTGCTGCGTTCGTAAAAATATATCCGAATATAGGTGCATATCTTGAGAATAGTATTGGACAGGAGAAATGGGCAAGGTGTTACTTTCCCGGGGCAAGGTACAATATAGATACAACTAATAATGTTAAATCGATTAATGGTGTTTTTGTACAAGCGAGGACATATGCGTTATTACCAATGATTGATGCGATTATTGAAAAAGTTACTGAATGGTGGAATAAGCATAGAAAGATGTCCGTGAAGACACCGCAAGGGCAGAAGTTAGTTCTGTATGTTGAGAAATTGATGCACACACGATGTACAGAAGCAAAGCTCTTACTAGTGACTGAGATAAACTCGTATTTTCTTGAGTACAAGGTGACTGCAATTGATGGGAGTAGTTATGTGGTTAATCTGAGGAATAAGACTTGCAATTGCAAGTATTTTGATATTGACAAATATCCGTGTGTGCATGCTATAGCTGCTGCCATAGCAGCAAAGAATAGCACAGGTACTGAGTTTCCATTGCATGTATTTTGCTCTAAGTATTATTAGATGGAGCAGTGGACATTGGCATATGGGAAGTCGATATATCCAGTTCCTAATACGGATATGTGGACGGTGCTCAGGATGTGCGTGATTTGATTGTCCATCCTAAGGCGTATGTGAAAAAGAAGGGAAGAAAACGAACAAGGAGGTTTCCCTCAACCGGAGAACAAGGACGTCGGAAATCAAGATCATCTTCCGTTCCTCAGTCGTCTTCCGTGCCTCAGTCGTCATCTGTGCGACAACCCAGAAATTTTGCTGATCAGTCATCTTTCGTGCCTTAGTTGTCATCTGTGCGACAACCGGAAAACTTTGGTGATCGCTGGTTTAATTGTGGAGTGTAATGGATATTGATGGTTTTATCTTTGTATAACTAAGTACAACTTGTTTCGTGATTGTCCAACTAGACTTGTGATATTAATCTTCATCTTTTTCATTTACTCGGAAATATTGATATTTAAATTATTGTTAGATGTTGTTTTACAATAATGATTTTAAAACTGATTTGTTAAATTTATATTTGGTTTTTTAAAACATTATTTTCTCTAAATATGAATTTTGAACAATTATTCCATATTGAAACTAACATTTTAGTACAAAAATAGAATTGGATGTGTTACTTGGATATAATATCCCTTTTTACACCTTATGCTTTAATGGTTACTTTGCATATGTTAACCACTCAAACTTCAAAAAGATATAAAAATTATGTTCTGTCACATATTATTCTACAAAATAATTGATATTATATCTAAATTACCATAAACCATCTGTGCAACTACAAATATTGTCATTAAACATGTGTATACCTAACATTTAAGGAAAATTTCAAAAAATACAACTTGCAAAAAATGGTACAACTGGTCAATGATGTATAACTTGAGATAGGCTACACACGCGCGAAAAGGCGGCTCGCACGTGATCATCCTCTTTGATCATATATCCTCTTTTCAGAAATTGACAAAATTCAAAAATCAAAAATTCCTTTCCGAAAAACGGACTTTTTCACTTTATCGGACTTCCTCCTCCTCCCCTTTCTCAATTTTCCGATTCCGCTTACTTACCCATTACCGATTACTTTCTGATTCCTGGGCTTTGCCTTTCATAAATCGATATGAGCTGCAACTCTGAAGCATCGACGAACACATATGGCACCTTCTCTAATCGAATTAGGGTTCCTGAAATTCCAAAAGAGTGCTACTACGGATCGGTGATTGTTGATAAAATTTTTGGGTCGGTATCGAATCTTTGCCATCGGTACTATCGGTGGTATGTATGCTGCACAAAGGAAGGTACATCTCATAACTTGACTGAATTCACATCTTCTTTACACTTTCACATTTGTTTATAATTTATGTGTAGCTTGTGAACGATGGTCATGTCTTCAAGTAGGTTGATAAAACATTTGTGGATGAGATAGAACAGTTGGATTTTCAAGTCCGTGTGCTCGAAGAAGAAGTTCTCCTGTTGAAGCAAGAAAGTAAGAAAACAAAGACATTACTGATTCTATGTTCTTCCCTTGTTCTTCTTGGAACAATGATTTTCAAGATTGTATAACTAAGAGTAACTAGGTCTCGTATTGGTACAACTATGTAAGGACCGTATGTTTGTTCAACTATTTTTATTTGTGGATTATTTTTACTCCTAATGAGAACTTTAATGTAGATTGCAAAAGCCAAGTTATATAGACAGCCAACTTTTTTTTAAAAAGCCAAGTTTTTCCAAGTTAACATCCTAAAATGACAAAAACACCAAAAAAACAAGAGTTCAATCAAATGATTTATAGAAAAAGATAAAAGGACAGGACAAACACACTCTAATCCTTCTTCTTTAGGCGCTGCCTAGTAGCAACAAGACTCCTAATCACAACGGTAGATCCCCTCGTCTTCCCTATAATCTTGACCTTCGCGTTGCTTGTGTTGGAACATCAGATGAAGCCTCAGGTGAAACCTCGGATTCTCTCTTTTTCTTATTCTTCTTCCTCTCATATGTCCTCAATTCAGCTGCATCAAGTTGTACCTCAGTTGCACCAGGTTGTACCTCTTCCGCATCAGGTTATACCTCAGTTGCACCAGGTTGTACCTCAGTTGCACCAGGTTGTACATCAGTTGCACCAGCTTTCTCACTGTCAATGGCACCAGATTGTACCTCTTCTGCATCAGCTTTCTCAGCCTCAGTCGAACCAATGGTTGCACCAGGTTGTACTTCGTAAGCCACATCAGGTTGTACCTGTCTTTCATCATTGTCATTCACTTATTGACTTTCAGCACCAGGTTGTACCTCTTCTGCATCAGGTTGTACCTCAGTTGCACCATGTTGTACCTCAGTTGCACCAGATTGTACCTCAGCTGCACCAGCTTTCTCAGCCTCAGTCGAACCAATGGTTGCACTAAGTTGTACTTCGTCATGTTGGACATTTTTATTTCTATCATAATCATCAAACCCACGGTTATAGTCATCTGCTTCTCTTTCCAAATTCAGAGCTGATTCAATAGATTTGACTCTGGTACCAAGGTCTTCAATCTTCATATTCATTTTGGAAAACATATTTTCCATCTGGCTCTTTAGCGCAAGCAATTCATTTTTCCACGTCTCAGGAGCATCCGCAACATCCCGACGCATAGTCTCTCCAGCATCCCTATGCATAGTCTCATCCTGAGCGATATTATCCGGAACCACACCACCCCGAATCACACCACTAAAACCCACAACATCGTCATTATCACCCACATCAGCATCAAATCCTCTGGCGGTTACATCTTCAATGTAAAAATCCCTTGACCATACTATCTTCTTCTCCACGAGAATAATCCTAGTCCATCCATCAGCAATCCCATCATCATTATCATTCCACCCATTTTTGATTCATGCAACATACGTCTCTCACGGCTAGATGGAGTCAGGATACTCTGAATATCCTGAGAAAATTAATAAATACAAATTAATACCCACCCCATTGATTCAAAAATAAAAGGTTTTTACAATATCAACGGATTTCTAACCTTAGTTGTACCGAGTTGGACATTGATGTCCTTCAGAGCAAACCCTTTCAATCGACCGGATTTGAACTTCATCTTGCACATACGAGAACAGCTTCTGTGTGCATGACTAACAACTTCAATACAACTTTTCTTCAGAGCAGAAATGGACTCCAACGCAAGATACTACACATCATCACACAAAATCCATAAATACTTAGTTAGATGAATTGAGTTATACTAAGTTAAACAAGTTATACCAATATATACTAAGTTATCCCTTTTGTTTCACAGGATTTGAAACTAACAAGTTATACTTAGTTAGATGAACTTAGTTAGATGAACTGAGTTATACAAAGTTCAAAAAGTTATACCAATATATACTAAGTTATCCCTTTTGTTTCACATGATTTGAAACTAACAAGTTATACCAAGATTTACTAAGTTACCCCTTTTGTTTACGAATTCAATTTAGAAAAACTAATAAGTTATACCAAGATTTTTGTAATATATTGAGTTATACTAAATTATACATTTTTAAAAACTTACCTCCAGCGGAATAATGAAGTTAGGAAATACCCACTGTGAGCTCACAACCCCTCCGTAGTGGACCGACCATACAATGAAAGATGTCTTTCATGTTCTCCTCAAACGCCTCTCGTCCCCACGAATATGGTAGGCACCCATCAAGATCTTCCACGGCTCTAATAAAGAAATAGTGAACAGAGGGTGCTTGTTTCCCTCCTTTTCTTTTTCCAATAAGAACACTGCACAAAAAAAAAAGAGAACTGCCATCTGCAAGCGATCATGAGAAGGTTCCTTCAATGAGAGTAGCTTCTCCTTCACTTCGTCCCGAGTTATTGTTGCCCCCACCCCAAAATGAGTACCAGCAAACTCCAAACCGTCGAAATGAGTGCCATTTCTCGGAGAGAATATCGAATGGGAACTCCGTTCACTACGAATCAACATTCCTTTTTCTTCTCTAACTTCGCCGTGCGAAGAAAAAGCATCCACATGCCCATCAACTTATGATTAGCGGACTTGGGCATATGGACAAAATGTTTGAACTGTAGGTGATTTAAGAACCATGACATCTCATCCTATGTAAGATGGCTTTCAATTAGTTCCACTGTCTCTTTGATACAACAAGCCGATATCTTAAATGGCTTTGTATATTCCGAGTGTGGAAAGTACATCTTCAGATTTCGTTCTAACGTGACTTCTTCGTTAGAATCCTGCAATCAAAATAGGTTGTAACAAGATTAACAAAGTTATCATTTTAGTTTTCCAGAATATATTACAAAAATCTAACAAGTTATACCAATATATACTAAGTTATCCCTTTTGTTTCACATAATTTGAACTAGAAAACTAACAAGTTATACCAATATATACTAAGTTATCCGGTTTGTTTCACAGAATTTGAGTTACAAAACTAACAAGTTATACCAACATTTACTAAGTTACCCCTTTTGTTTACGAATTCAATTTAGAAAAACTAACAAGTTATACCAATATATTACTAAAGTACACTATTTATTTAACCGATTACTAAGTTACAAAAACTAGCAGTTATACTAATTTGCACTTAATTGGCCACAGTATTGAGACATACTTTTGAATGGCTGGAGTCCGACACAGTTTTTCTGTGTCATTTACATGCGACTCAGTGTCATTCGAACCATCAGGGACTTCGCGTTGTCCTGGAAGCGAATCACCAACATAATCTGGGTTTTTCGTGCGCGCCATTGATCTTCGAAAAACCAAACAACCCAACATTATAACTTCGCGAAATCGGTTAAGCATTTTAACCTAAATTCGACACAAATTATACTCAAAATTGCAAAATATATACTCGGATTTGAATAAGGGAATTAGATTCAGACTTACTTTGAAATTAGATTTCGAGTTACGAAGAGTTATACTTGGTTGTACTAGAAGAAGCGAAGAGAATTGGAAAATAGGCGAACTTTTGTTTTTTTTTTAAACTGTCAAGGGAGTTGTCGAGTTAAAAAAGGAAAGAGAGATCTGAATTTTTTGGATTTAAGTGTGGATTGATCCATTTAGGATGGTTGGATCTGTAAATAAAAATTTCATTAAAAAGTTTTGGATTTTTAGCTTTTTTTTGGATTTTTACACACAAAATTTAAATTAAAAATATTTTTTGTTAACACAAAATTATATCTGAATACCTACTATCCTATGTCCTTTCTGTTTCTTCTTCAAATGCAAGCAAATATATTATTGTATTGAGTTGCGTTGGTTTAGAATTTCACCAAATGAATTAATTTATTTTTCTCTGATAGCAAAACTTTAAAACGTGAATTTTTCTATCGATCTTCAGTCATGTAAAAAATGTTTTTTAAGGCTACAATAAAGAAATCCTTTATAACAAGGAAAAATGAGTAAACTATCAAAAAAGTCACTTATTCATGTACTTTTACACCAACAATCGATTATTGAAATTAGTTAACTACGGCAACATCGGAGATGAGAAGTTACCAAGCAGCCTTAAGCCTTGAATCATCATCAGAGAAATCTTCCGGGTAGCCTTCGCTTCTTCTCTAACATGTAGTATAGGATGGGTCTTTTGATCGATTATATATGATAATTTTGGTGAAAAGATATTCCGTAAGCTCCCTCTGCTGAAAAATCAGTTACAGGACAGGCTCTAAGTCAGGCAAAAAAACAAATGATTACTCAGGCGCCGTGCTCAATCGGATTCGCAGTTGAATAAGGGTGAGAAGCATAGTGATCTGTTAATTAAATTCTTTAACGTTAATTCCACATCCAATTGGATTCTATGGCTGGTTCTTAAAAGATATTTCTCTAACCAATTCACAAATATAATGAGTTCGAATAATCCAACAAACTACATTAGTCACATAATAAGATCATTGACATTTTATCAATAGACAATTTCTTTTAAAGCCTCTAGGCTTGAATTGAATAGTGATGTCTTTTGAACTCAGAAACCTTCCAGACAAATCTTGAATTTTTAAAATAACATAAAATAGTCTGATCCGTGGGGTTAGATTCAGAAGCTAAAAAACTATTGTGACATCAAGATGCACATAGCATAACTCAGATCAAGTGTTGGATTAGATTTATTGCTTCATCATTATCTCCATCTATTTAATTTGACTCAATTATTATGAAGTAATAAAAAAAAAAACAAATAAAGAGAATGATAAGGAGATGACTCAGTGGTGGCTAGTGATTTTAGGTTCGATTCTGCCAGCAATTCTCTTCAGCTTTTATCAGAAGAGGGAGCTGTATATCCTCATCGTCATCTCATCATCAAAACGTAATTTTAAAACAAAATCAATTTTATTCAGTTGAATCTTAAGTTTCACTAGGATTCGAAAACGTAAATCAAATCTGAAGAAAAGAGAATTGAAGGGGAGAGAGGTGGCTCAGATCAGCGGGGTTATCGACACAGAAACGAATCTCCTGTAAAAGAAGAAACGCCTAATTCCGGTCTGTTGAGCTTGAATATTCCGAGTCATCACTGCCATCTCTCCCTCCATTAACGGAGACTAGCCAAAAAAAAAATCCAAACAATAATAAAAACAGAGAAAACTACACGAAAGAGAAATCCCTAGATGATGATACTGATTAGTCTCCTGGCGATTGCTCTCTACTTATAGGGGACGTAATTAGGGTTTCGCTGGAGGTTCTTCTCTGGAGGCCCATTTTCGGCCCGTTATAGGATTCCGAATTGTCCTGCTTTGTTTTCGCGGATGTTTTGGTTTTATATTCGGTTCGATTTAATTTGGTTTGGTTCTGGTTTATTTCGTTACGGTTTGGCTTGGAATCGAAATATTTCTTCCATTCTGATTTTTCTTTTTCAAGTTTTACGGGCTATGGAAGCATTGAGAGCTTCTTACGGTGACTCTTCATCGGACTCCGATACCGACGATCTTTCTCCGGCGGTTTCCGCTTCTGCAAATTCCGGCGAGAAATCAATCGCTGGGAGGGAGTCGATTTCTCTACCTCCTCCGCCACTTGACCTTCTTGATTCCATTGGATCCACAGGTGATTGTTACGCTCGTTGTTCTTCAATCTGATCCATAAAGATTACTCTCATCACGTTTTTTTTTTGTTTTCTATGAACTTGAAGGTTCGGTTGATTTCTACTCAACAGAGCCTGGGGTTCGAGTAAGGAACTTTCCTCATGTCGATGGAAATTACGCCTTGCACGTTTACATCCCTGGTAATCGCTTTTCGCATCCTCCATTTTACACTTATTTTGAAATCCTGTTAGTTGGAGGTTCTTGAATTCTGGAGTGAGTGGTTTGTTTTGTGTAAAAGGCGTAAATCAAGTTGTTGGAAGTACCTATGGATGTTTTTGGACCCTATGGTCTTTTGCTCAGCTTAAGTTTACAGGATTGGCTTCTTAGGAACAAGGTCTTTTAGTTTCCGTCATTGCATCGAAATTCTATAAGTGGTCTTGCTAAAGAGGATCAGTAGGCGTTCGAGAATGTATTTTGACGAAATGCATCACTTGTTCCTCACTCAGATACCTTCTCTTTTTGGATTTTAGTTTCTATACCTCTATTGCCAAAGAAGGAGATTGTCTATTTCTTGAAGAGGGTTGCATCGGTTGTTCCTCATCTTCATTTGGTGGAGGCTGATGTTCCACTCAGCATTCTATGCAAGGATGAACAGAAGCTTGAGCATGCCTTGGGGAGGGAGTTCCACATAAGCTTGGGAAGAAGCGTGCCTCTACGTGTTCACCAGATTAACTCAGTGGTTTCTTTGCTTCGGCAAAAACTACAGTTTCAGAAGAGGTAAGATCATTTGTTGTCTACTACCACTCATATGAGCCAATCCATTTTGTATACGATGGGCTTTGTGAATTCTGTTCTGTTTTCGACAGATATTGGATCGATTTTAATAAGTGGGAAGGCTTTGTGAATGACGACTGTACTCGCTCTTTCCTTTCTTTAGAAATCACCACTTCAGGACTCTCCGAGGTATGCTTACAACAAGAGTTACCTCGAATATAAGCTTTTTGTATACTCAGTACCTTGTGTTAGGTATTTTACTGATTCTCATACTTTTAATTCAGATAAGTAAGCAAATTGATGCTGTTAATGAAGTTTACAAGCTTCACAATTTGCCAGAGTTCTACAAGGTCCACTTGCTTTCTTATACAGTACTTTACAGCTAGTAAGCTTGATGGTATTTACTATTTAGCTAATGAAATCATCGTCACCCACACTTAACCCATCGTCTCTGCTTCAACTTTTCGTTTAGGATCCGCGGCCGCATATATCCTTGGTCTGGGCGTTGGGTGATATTAGAACTTCGCTAAAGGGAGCTGTTGACAGGGAACTGAGGAAGCTTAGAGCTGGTGACTGCGTGCAGAATCGTATCTTCACTTCTAAGTTTGGTGGGATTATATGTAAGATAGGAAACAAAACACACAAAATATGTAACCTCCCAGATGAATAATTTACATTGTATGTCTTCGTAAATCATATCATCATTCATAAAAATAATGCTGGTTTCTGGACAACACAAGAACTGTCTTTGTGATTGGAAAAAGATAGATGTTGATCTAGCTTTTATATTGCAGAACCTCTCCATGAAATATTATGTACTGAAATAAATGAACAGATTTTCTTTAACATGGAGTTCCAGAATTGCCCGACCATGCTAATAGGCGTCTCAAGCAACCTCATAAAAACCGGGGTGGTAGCAGCGAGAATGGACGTGATGAGAATGCAGTAAAGCTTGACATGATCGGGAGCAATGCTGGTCATGGCCGTGTTGTGCGAGAAGTACATAGCCATCATACAGACCTGAAGCTGGAACCGCAGTGGGAATCCGAGGGTGAGAATGTTGAGCATAGAAAGTGAAACGGAAAACCCAATTGTGTTAAAGAACACAAACAAAGTGAAAGCAACTCCATTAAAGGTTCCCATGATAGACTGCCCTGCTATATGAGCTAGTTGATCTGTAGTATTCACACTCGTTTTGTTCTGGGAAACAGCAGGTATGTAGCTATCTTGCCAGGTTCCACCTGGTGGAGTCAGGCTAGCTTGAAACGTGGCTGTGGCGACTAGGGAAGCCACCACCAGTAGAGCGCTACGCGCCTCTGATGGTGAGTCTCTGTACTTTTTGAAAGTGAAGTACTTGACAAGATCTTTGTGGCTTTGTGACCCCACTGATCCCTCTTGGCATGTGGAAGTAGAAGTGGTTCTCTCAACATTGGTTGTACCGGCGTCTCTCCCTCTTTGAGCTCCAGCTTCCACGAGTTTCTCATAGATTTCTCTATCGCCAGCTTCACTTGGAAACATAACTAGCAAATCCAGTGCGGACAGACCCATCTTGTTCATAGCATTCACCTCAAATGCTCTTGAGTCCTCTGGGATTGCCTGAACCAACACTTCAATCACCTGTAAGGAGGAGAAAAACAAAAAAACAGGTTTTGATTATACTCTTAAGACAACTAACTATCTTAACCTCTCAACATAATTCTTTTTACCTGGCGATTTTTAATCCAGGTTGCAAGATGAAGAGCTGTATTACCCTGTTCATCTTTCTTGCTCAACACGTCAGTTCTATTAGTCTCTGTGATCAACTCAACAATAGCTATGGCTGCTCCGATCTCTCGGTGCAGAACAGCAAGATGCAAAGCAGTTTGACTTTGAACCGTCTCGTCTTGTAAGCAACCAACACAGCTCGATATAATCTCTCTGATCACATCGGTTTTCCCTCTCATCGCTGCGACAAGAAGAGGAGTATTTCCATCTCTACCTTTTAGGCGGCAAAGCTTTGTATCAATTCCCAAAATTGCCCTCACAGTCTCTACCTGACCGGCTGCCGCTGCCGCATGAAGAGGGCTAAAACCGTCTTTATCAAAGTCTGATCGCTGCCGGAGAATCTTCCCGGCGATGGCATACTCTTCACGCCTGGGATTAAAAGAGCTAGGGAGAGAATCAGGCACGATCTCCTTTGGTAAATGAGTCTCAAAAGCGTTCATTTTGGTGATGATACACTGAGAGAGAGAGAGATAGATTTGAATATACTATGATGAATTGAAGGTGTGTATCATCACGACAATCGCTTGAAAAAGAAATTCATCCCTTTTGACATTTGACTTGGTGCATACGATAAAATTCCTTAGATGAAACCAAATGCTTACAGGTGTCATAGCTTTGTATTATATCTCTTGAATTTATAGTTATTTAAATCCAGGCACTTCTGACCCTGTGCAAATCCAAATCCACTGCGACCAATAGACGCAAAATCACAACATTTTGATTGATATAATATTTGGGGGTATGACCGCATGAGAATCAAATGACCAAGTCAGAGGTTAGACAATTGCCTTATCTCCAATCTGTTTCACATTAGGATTCGCATTATGGAACTTATAAAACTGTGTTTTGGTGAAAGTTAGTTTGTCAGAACAAGTATAAAAGGAACTTACAAAACTGTGTGTTGTGACTATTGACTAGCAAGAATCCGACGGAGATATTAGAAACAGAGCCATTTGTATTTTAGGTACTATACAAGTATTTGATTTGCGGACGAAAGGGAATTCGAATTTAGTTCCTCGTAATGAGCTTCATAAGGTAACTCATGATTGCAACAGATTCTAACGAAAGTTATCTCCTATCCCAAAAGGAAATTATATATATTCAATATAACCAAACCAACGTGAACATCCAAAATACTTGGGTTATTATTATCCTACGAATAGGGGCTATTTACATATCTTTTTCAACACTGAGTCGTTGAGAACAAATCAAGACAAAAAAAGGGTTTAGTGTTTTGCCTTAAGGATGGCACTCTTGCCAAATGGCCAAGCCTGTGGGCTGTACGACTCCATAAATCTTCACCACTCTGCAACTTCTCATTGAAATTAAGAAGAGACAGTTTTTGTTATTATGGGAAGAGAGTTAGAGAAAACAAAGACGCCAAAAAATTACTTCAATCTCTCAAGTTTTCTATGTGTAGGAACCTATTTCTTCCAGGAATTTCACATTAACCTCATATCAAAACCATTATCCATGTTGCTAGTACCAGCTGTTGAAACTGTCCGAGACATTTGCTTCTAAAGACCAGGAATTGACTCCAGGTTATACTTTTCTTCAGGTTTTGGAGTTTCGCTTTCCCGACTCTCCTGCGTTTTCGGCTTCTCCAACGCATCTAGACTCTGGAGATATACATAGGAAGAACTTTGACGGATTTTGCTGCTAGGATTACTTATCTGACTAGCAAGAAACCTACGGATGAGTCCCCTCAGAAATGGAGCCATTGTATCGGGTTCATATTCTAGGTAGTACATAATTCCTCCCATACATCCACAGAATAAAGCCACCTGATTCATCGATTGAAATTTGGATTAAAACAAAATTCAGTTCTATTGTTACAAGGGGCAGAAAGTTGCATAAAAAGCAATTGTGGTTGAATTGTACCTCAGCGTTTTTAATATCAGGAAGAAGGTGGCGGTTGATAAGTATCTCCCACAGAGAATCTCCTGCTCGGGGAAGAACATATAGAGCAAGCTCAGAGCGTCTCGGTTTTTTCTCTAGCATAACCGACAGGGCTGCTGCACCACCAGCAAACCAATAAACGAGCTTGTGGTCTTTGGATGCAATTTTTCTATGGGTACATATGAAAGCCTAGTGCAAAAGGAAAGATGTATTTAGGCACATACTTTTAAAAATGGTTTTAAGAAACTAACTGTGCGAAATAAAGGGGAGACTATCAAACGTAAAAACCAGCTACCTGAAAAATCCCAACAAAAGCAGACAAGAAGGAAGTCGATCGAACTGAATCTCTGATCGCATGCCAAGATGTCCGGTAAGGAGAAGCCACAAACTGAAAGTGCAGGATGGCATCATAACATATATATTATGTCTGACTAAAGAATAAACCATAAGATTCTAAAAGACCGAAATGACAGAGTTTAAAGAAAAGCATTACCTTTTGTAGGTGTAGAACAACATATGGGACAAATGTCAGGGAGAAGTATAATGGAAATGTTTTTTTGAATGTAGCTGACATTGCATTAGCATTTTGGGCCAGACACGAATTAGTGTCGGGATGAATAGCTGAACAAGGAATGATGGAAGCAAACTCGTCCACCTTCACGTCACTGGCTTTGTTTTTACTAGAAATATAGGCTGATAAGGAGGCTACATCGATCGGACCACCTCTGCAGCATTCTCTTACAGCCTGATAGACAGGCCTTGCAACTGGACCAGTCTTCTGAATAAATTCTCTATATGATTTTGGCAAGGTTTCAGGGCGCATTATAAAGGAATACATAACCTGCATCAGACTCATCGCAGCAAAATTAGCTTGTTGATCATAATCACGACAAGTTCACGACTATATCAGATTGAAGAGAATAAGTATGATACACAAAATCTTTTCTTTTCCACACTCCAACAAGACAATAGATGAGAAGAAAATCTCACATTAATCTCTTCAACATCGATACCACTTTCCATGAACACCTCCACTAGTATTCAGACCACTAGAACAGGAAGAAAAGAGAAGAATCTCAATTACCTGGGCACATGCAAGAGAAAAAAGTAATGAATCTCCATGTCTCCAATGGCTTCCCCAGAGATGGAACTTGTTCTTTGACTTTGCGGAATTATAAGCCGCCTATTAATAAGAAGAAAGATCAGACTCCCAAAAATCCAATCTGTCAGGTGATATTACTTGTATGACAGACAATTCATGACCATTAGATGTACCTGGCCTAATCTAGCCAAGAGGTATAGAGCAAGTGTGCGCCGCTGGTTGGAATCATCTAAAGCCAGGACAGACAAACCCGCAACTGAACCTGCTAAGACTCTGCTCCACCCTTAATCAAAGTCATAATAAGGAATATACTTTTCAAGCACTATGCACAAGCAAACAGGAGAAGCATACAAGAAAAGAGATACAACAATACATACATGAAACAATAGCCAACATAAAGCTAACCATAAACTTACGAATTCAATGGCGTCTCCTTCTTTCTCCACTTCCTTAAACAGCATCTAAGGGCGTGATACGAGCCGGTAAAGCCACCAAAAAGTAGACCAATGCGGCATGCTTCTTCCCTAACTATCAAATCTTTCTCTGAGACAAGTTGCTGCAATCACATAAACCAAGACTCAGAGAATTATTAGTACAACTTGAATGGAGAGCTAGGGAAACAGATTCTTTCGACAAATCCTAGACAAAAAAAAAAAATCACAGGTGCATCCAACAAAGAGGAAGAAACGTTTGTATCCCAATTGGAAAAGTCAACCTTGTTTTGGGAAAAAAATAAGAACACAGCATGGCAATGCTTGACAAGAAGAAGAGATGATAGAGCTTGTGTATATGAACACCTTAGCCTCTTCATAGCAACATTTGAACCATTTGGGAACCGCCTCATTTATTATGTCCAAGTCAATGAGCCATTGGCCCTATTTTCAAAAGAATCGTATCAAACGGAACGCTCAAGCAGACTCGTAAGACTCTCTAATCTCCATCAAAGTCCATAATGTATCAAACATTAGACCATGAAATTGCCACAGAAAAAGCAAAAAAAAAAAAACAATCCTTTTTACTCGATTGCTCACCTTCAGATCGAGAAGAGAGGAATAAGACTGCCCCCTGGCGAGCTTGAAAGCGCGAAGAAGGATACCGATCCCAACTCTAACGCCATAGGAGAGGAGAAAACTCTGGCAGAGATTGCCGATGGCATTGGCGACGCAGGAAACGTCTGCGTGATCGCAGAGTTCGCCGTGAGATCCACGGGCCGCCGAACGCTGCCTACGGTGAAGCTCCGCCATGGCCTCGCGTAGCCTCTCCTCCGCCTCGCGAAGCCGGCGCTCAGCCTCCGAGCTGTCTTGGGCCAAAGGAGAATTCTGCGGAGGCGAGGAAGAGGGATCCAAAGCCGGCTTGGAGAAGGAAGAAGGCATCTCGTGAGAAGGAATTGAATCGCAGCTACAATGATGCAATCAGAAGAAAGATGAATTTCACAAGGAAGAAAAATGTTGGGAGCAGTGAGGAAGAAGCGATGGGGATATGCCATGACACGTCATCATTTATATATGAAAAATCCAACAAAAATAATTTTATTTTAAAAATCCATTTGTGACCATATGCAATTCACATACAGAAGTTATCGGCAAATTAGCTGGATATACAAACACAGTGTTAGACACTTTACATTTTTCAATAATTTGGTTTTACCCTTATGTGCATTTCATATATACAGTATTTTTTGTCTATATCTTAATTTTGTTAAATACTCTAATTTATATTACGTATTTTTGTAAAACGCTTAAACCGCTTAAATTGTCTACACTCCGATTAGACTTTTTAGGCATTAGGCATTGTGTTACCGTCCGTTACGTCCTATGACATATTTAGTTCCATGTGTTAGAAAAGAAATCTATTAATATCATCAACCTATAGCTAAATGTATACATACACCGGTTTCATATATCGATTCAGTAACAATTATTATAGTATTAAATAGAAAAGTGATATATCATGGTTTTTACCGATTTTTTGCCATGATATAAGTCATTTTTATAGAGTCTTTTTGGTATTTTTCGAGTCTTTTCACGTCTTTATAGGTCCACGTACGTTTTGAGCATAATGGGAGCCTTTGGAGGGTTTTGGAGCATTGTGGAAAGAGTAGCCAAAATTATGAAGTCGGAGTCGATATTTCCTGCTTGCGTCGATCGATGCAACCCCCTTGCGTCGATCGACGCAAGGTCTGACGAGAAGAAAAAGTGCAGAAATGTCAGAATTTTGGCACTCGTTGAAGCCTTTTCCACCGACGGATCGAGCTGAAAATTTGACAAACGCTATAACATTGAGTTAGATTTCATTTGGAAGATATTTGAGGTTATTCCAACGGTTGGATCGAAAGTTTTGCAAGTTTTAATGACGACATGTCAGTCTGCATTAACCGACCGGTTCGCTGAAGAAAAAGGAAATTGCAGTTTTTCCTATTTTGACTTGGTTTTGTCATAGAGATTGAACCAAAAACGTGATTAGACCTATTTATTCGAGTTTTTGGCTATTGTTTAGGATATATCTTGTTTTCTATTGAGACTTGGATTTGGAGACTTAGAGAGAGATTGTTCTTGAGAGATTTCAAACCATACTTTATTTCTTTCTCTATCTTTCTATGCAATTCTATTCATCTATGATGTTTGTTTCAATCACCATGTCTGAGTAGTTTGCTTGTTAGGTTTAGGGTTATCAAAGGAATATGAGAAATTGTTAGACTTGTTAGATCTGTTAGGGAACACCACTTGGTTCTTCATCTAGATTGTTGTTAATGCTAGTTCTAGTTTGATGACCTAGAACTTAGATCTTAGGTTAATTGTTAGATGCGAAAGTATTGATAATTACCTGAACTAATCTTAGATGAGCAAATTATCTATTCGCAAAGAAATTTGGTTTAGACAATTTGTGAACAATTGAATCTGAACATTAATACTTGTCTTTACTCACTGAATTTGCAAAGAAATTTGGAATGTAGGGATTTAGTCATAGATAGTTTTCGCAACGAAAGTTGGTTAACTTTACCAGTGTTTTCATGTTCAAGAACGGATCTTAACTCCCCTAACGATCTAATTTGTCTACAGTTTCGAGTTTCCTACGATTTCCTGAAAACCTAGCTTTTATCTCATTGAATTTTAAGAACAGTGAATCACCGTTATTGCTTGCTTTGTTGTTTGATTTACTTTCACATCTTGTTCCTTAGCTTAATTCGAATTCATAATCGATTGTGTGATTTGATTCCCTGTGGATTCGACCCCTAAGTACTACTACGATCTCCTAATTTGAGAGAGTAGCTCAGGGTAAATTTGAGCATATCAAATTTTGGCGTCGTTGCCGGGGAGTTGATTTCACCATTCGATTTTTGATTTTAAAATTTTGTCTAAGTTTTAATTTTTGTTTACTTACTTCCGTTTTCTTTTGTTTTTGTGTGTTTCAGGTGCATGCCTAATCGCAGGACCAGAAGCAACAAGAATCAAGAGTTAGTGGATTTTGTTTCTGAGTTAGGAGCTTTAGAGCGAGCTAACCGAGCAGCGAAAAAAGTAGCCAAGATGGTCAATCCTTTAGTTCTGATCAGAGGTGAAGATGGGGTTCTTCAGGATTTAGAGGGTCAGAGGTACAATGCTCAGGGTCAGAAGTTAGACGAGCATGGAGTTGTGATTGTGGAGCAGCCTGAGCAGCTTGGGCAACAGGTCCTGCAGCGCCAAGAGCCAATTGCGCGTGGGCGTACTCTGAGAGAGTACAACAGGCCTGACGAGTTCTAAGCTAACAGGACTGCCATTCGCCCTCCAGCTTTTCAAAGGAACGACTTCGAGCTAAAGCCTGCATACTTTGCTCTTGTTGCTCCCCCCCTTACATGGTCTTCCATCCAAGCACCCCATGGATCACACAGAGAGGTTCGAGGACTTGGCATCTAGCATCAAGGCTAATGGAGTCTCAAGCGACTACCTATACTGCAAGCTATTCCCCTATTCTCTTAGTGGAGAAGCAGCCTACTGGCTGAAGCAGCTGGAGCTGGGCTCGCTTACTACTTGGCAGGACACCAAAAATGCTTTCCTCAACAACTTCTTTGATGAGGCAAGGTCCGAGGATCTAAGGACAAAGATCTCTATGTTCAAACAAGGACCGAGCGAGGCATTCAAAGCTTCTTGGGTGAGATTCAAGGCCTACCAAAGAGATTGTCCTCATTATGGGTTCAGTGATGTGCAGTTGCTGGGTATATTCTTCAGAGGATTAAGCTGGAGGTATCAGATGGCGTTGGATGCTGCATCTAATGGGAACTTCAACACTCGATACCCAGAGGACGCGCTTGTGCTCATCGAGAACTTGGCTTCTAGCAATAGTACCAAGAATGCAGACTTCGAGAGGAAGAAGCTTGGTGGGAACATGGATGGAAGCCAGATAGCTGAGGTGAAAGCCAAGATAGACTCTGTGCATAACCTTCTAGTGGGGAAGAAGTTAGTGTAGTTTACTCAAGAAGTGGAGACTTTCGAGCCAGAGGAAAGGGATGTTAACTACATCAATGGAGCTGGTTATCAGGGTCAGAGGTTTGGTAGTCAGCAAGGGTATCAGAAGAATGATTTCCAGAAGCCGTTTCAGAGCAACAACTACCCAAGGAATTATGGTTCTTCTTCTTATCAGACACCTCCTACTCAACTACGGATAGTGAGATGAAGTCTATGCTGGAGCAACTCTTAGAGGGTCAACAGAAGATGACAGTGAGCTTCAATGGGAAGATGGATGCCATGTACACTGATCTGAATGGGAAAATTGAGCAGCTGAACATTCATGTGAAAGTTTTGGATCAACAAGTAGCTCAAACGGCGGTGTCAGTAAAGAGACAAGAGGGTTTTCTTCCAAGCAAGACCGACACAAACCCAAGACTACACATTAATGCAATCACTTTGGAGAGTGAGAAAGAGGTACTGCAAGCTTATGAGAAAGGTCTAGAGGAGCAAGAATTCGTGGAGCTTGAAGAAATCTCAAATTTGGAGATTACGGGATCTGCGTCGATCGACGCAGAAGTAGTGTGTCGATTGATACACCTCAAAGACAACGTACCTTCGGAGTCTGCTGGAGCTGCGTCGATCGACGCAAAGGACCTGTGTCGATCGACGCAGGTTGAAAATCTCGATAAGGGAGTTTACGCAATCGGACTTGCGTCGACTAAGCTCGACACACAGCTCGACACAGGGTCGACACAGATGCGTCGATCGACGCAACCTACTAGTGTCGATCGACGCGAGATCCAGGAGAGACCAATTTCGTTGCAGACTTCGGTTAATGCAGAGGAAAAGGTCTACAAGCCTAGAGTACCATACCCATCAGCTATGAGAGTCAAAGCACCAGAAGAGAAAGGGAGGCATGATCAACCACCGCTGAGGAAGTTGAAAAAGATTGATGATCCAGGGATGTTCGTTGTTCCTTACTCAATCAACGGTGTGAAATTACATAATTCTCTCTGTGACACTGGAGCTACTATGAATGTTATGTCTGAGACTATGGCAAAGAGGCTAGGCATTCTAGATCTACAACCTTCAAGGTTGTCCATCTTACTTGTTGACGGTTCCCCTACCACTTCGAAAGGGTTCATTCCCGACTTGTTGCTTCAAGTAGGAGATTGTCTTGTTCCTGCAGATTTCCACGTTATGGAGTCGAAAAAGGGTAGCAATAAACCATTGTTTCTGGGTGCAGCTTTCCTTGCAACTGTGGGAGCGTTTGTGGATTTTCCCAATCAACGAATCTCTTTCACCAAGATCAACAAGAATGTCTTATATCCTTCAGTTCTTGTCATAGAGAGTTCTTATATGACCGTTACCAATGGAGGGAAGCCGAGTTTAGACCCTGGAGGTGATATGAAGAAGACCCCATGTGCCCCACCCTCAACTCCTATCTCTCCGCGATCTGATGGAATCACCAAACCAACAAAGTCCAAGCGCAAAAAGACTTCTAAACCTTTCTCCAAGTTCAGAATCATCATCCCCTTGGAGTTAAGGGAGAAAGGAGAGGAAGTTGTCAAAGAGATGGTGGAAAACACTATGAAGCTCCTTCCTGGTGTTGTTCCTTGGAAGTCTGGAGGATGAGAACGATCAAATGCGAGGTTTTCACAGGATGAGGGAGGCACAAGACCCCTTAAAGATCCACCAAAAGCCTGAGTCCTGACACAGTCAAGCTAAAGACTGAAAACAAGCGCTTGGTGGGAGGCAACCCACCGGTAAGTTTTCTTTTCTCTTTTTATGTTTCATTCTTTTGAGTCTGTTTTGCCTTCTTCTTGATTTATTTTTATACCGGGGACAGGGTAAAGTAAGTCTGGGGGAGGGTTTTATCATTTACTAACAAATTTTTTTGTTTTGTTTCTTTTGAGTCTAAGTGTTTTATTGAGTCAAAATTGTGAGTTGGAAACTATGACCCTTATTTTGGTTTAGTGGATTGTCTTTTTCAGATTAGTGACCATTCTTCCAGGATCGATTTCAGAGTCAGACTAATGGAAAATCCTAGGGCTGAACAGTTAACTGGAGACGTCTGTTACTTCCACTATAATCCGCCAAGTTAGAGCTACTGCACGGTCTGCTTTGTGATCGATGTACATAGGGCTTGACTCCTCATTCATACCTGACAAGTGCAATCTCTATTAAAGTAATGGTACTCTCCTCCCTTTATTCAAAAAAAAAATGATTGGGGTGATATGATAGTTCTTAAGTACAAGATGAGGAAATAAAATTCCAATGAGTCAGTACTCAAGAGGTGATCACCCAGAGCTCAAAAGCAGCAGTCTGAGTCCCTTAGAACGGATGTAGAGGACGAGCGATCTCATAACCCTGTCTCCTCACAAGGAACAACATTAGTGAAAGCACTGCTTTTGAGTCTCAACATTCATAAAAAAAAAAGTAGACAATCAAATAAGTCTGGGAGAGAAAGAGTACCAAGTGTTGTCTGGTTGATTGTCATGGTATACTATGGGAATGAGTCTAGAAGGTCCTTAGCATTGAGATCATTGAGACCCAGCAATGAAGACTAGCGGATTATGCTGTGAAGTTGTGGATGAATTTGGGAGGCTGCGAATGTCCGTGGAGAAGTACATGGTGGTTTGACTTTGGGGTTGATTTTGCATTATGTGGATTACTGATTGGAAGGTCAGTTCGGTGCTCCAAGGGAAGGTAAGTTTCTGTGTTTTCAAACCTCTTTCACATTCTTAGTTTATGTTTTGCTTGAGGGCAAGCAAAGGCTAAGTCTGGGGGAGTTGATATATCATGGTTTTTACCAATTTTTGGCCATGATATAAGTCATTTTTATAGAGACTTTTTGGTATTTTTCGAGTCTTTTCACGTTTTTATAGGTCCACGTACGTTTTGAGCATAATGAGAGCCTTTGGAGGGTTTTGGAGCATTGTGGAAAGAGTAGCCAAAATTATGAAGTCGGAGTCGATATTTCCTGCTTGCGTCCATCGATGCAACCCCCTTGCGTCGATCGACGCAAAGTCTAACGAGAAGAAAAAGTGCAGAAATGTCAGAAGTTTGGCACTCGTTGAAGCCTTTTCCACCAACGGATCGAGCTGCAAAATTTGATACACGCTATAACATTGAGTTAGCTTTCATTTGGAAGACATTTGAGGTCATTCCAACGGTTGGATCGAAAGTTATGCAAGTTTTAATGACGACATGTCAGTCTGCCCTTAACCGACAGGTTCGCTGGAGAAAAAGGAAATTGCAGTTTTTCCTATTTTGACTTGGTTTTGTCATAGAGATTAAACCAAAAACGTGATTAGACCTATTTATTCGAGTTTTTAGCTATTGTTTAGGATATATCTTGTTTTCTATTGTGACTTGGATTTGGAGACTTAGAGAGAGATTGTTCTTGAGAGATTTCAAACCCTACTTTATCTCTTTCTCTATCTTTCTATGCAATTCTATTCATTTATGATGTTTGTTTCAATCACCATGTCTGAGTAGTTTGCTTGTTAGGTTTAGGGTTATCAAAGGAATATGAGAAATTGTTAGACTTGTTAGATCTTTTAGGGAACACCACTTGGTTCTTCATCTAGATTGTTGTTAATGCTAGTTCTAGTTTGATCACCTAGAACTTAGATCTTAGGTTAATTGTTAGATGCAAAAGTATTGATAATTACCTGAACTAATCTTAGATGAGCAAATTATTTATTCACAAAGAAATTTGGTTTAGACAATTTGTGAACAATTGAATCTGAATATTAATGCTTGTCTTTACTCACTGAATTTGCAAAGAAATTTGGAATTTAGAGATTTAGTCATAGATAGTTTTCGCAACGAAAGTTGGTTAACTTTACCAGTGTTTTCATGTTCAAGAACAGATCTTAATTCCCCTAACGATCTAATTTGTCTACAGTTTCGAGTTTCCTACGATTTCCTGAAAACCTAGCTTTTATCTCATTGAATTTTAAGAACAGTGAATCACCGTTTATTGCTTGCTTTGTTGTTTGATTTACTTTCACATCTTGTTCCTTAGCTTAATTCGAATTCATAATCGATTGTGTGATTTGATTCCCTGTGGATTCGACCCCTAAGTACTACTACGATCTCTTAATTTGAGAGAGTAGCTCAGGGTAAATTTGAGCATATCAAAAAGAAAGAAATTATAAAGTCTATAGATGTCGAAACGTTTCGACAGAACAAATTTTTTAGATTTCGGATTTTATAAAGTGATAAAGTGAGGTTTTTAGATTTCACCAAAAGAAGTGGTCTTTAAATTAGAGATCGTCATATCTCACCGGAAAACTAAGAAAAGGGTCGAATCGTTGGTCGGAGAAATCAAAAAGTTTGATAGTTTATAGTTTTGTTAAGGTTTTAACAAAAAAAAGGAATTTGATGTCGAACGCATGTGTTCACAGATGCAGACACATGAGTTACCGCCATTACCGAACCAGATGTTCGCCATTAGACATAAACCCCTCAGTACCGGGTAATGGCGTATCCAATCGAGGGGAGACTAGAGTAATTCTTAGTGGGGTGGAAGAAGACGAAGTAGAGTTTCTCCGCAACTCCTCATTTAGGAAATTCATCAGCATAGTAGATAAACCATCATTTCTAGGAGATTTGGTAGATTGATCATCTCGCAGTAATTGAAAGTGGAGAAAAAGCATGAAATAAGGATTTTTTTTTGTTGTTGTTGGAAAACCAATTAGGTTCACTGAGAGAGTTTGCGATTGTAAGTGGGCTGCTTTGCGAGAAATTCTCCAAAAAGTCGATTAAGAAACTCAGGAGCAACATTAGTGAGACACTGTTTTGACCATCGTTGTTTGGGAAGTTGAAGTTCATCACGATTTCGTCTGTTGTTAGGATGTTAAAGAAGAAGATTATTAAAGACAAAGACACACGAATCAAGTATGCCTGCCTCACATTGTTTACCTCTGTATTTCAGTCGACGATCCACCACCCAAAAATTGTGAAAGAGCATGCCAAACTAATCAAAGATCTTGATAATTTTTTTGCGTATCCTTGGGGTAGGCTTGGATTTAACATGTTCATGTCTAGCATAAAAGGGAGGAATGAGATAACTCTATCACAACAGACTATATCTATGAAAGGCTTTGTTTATAATATATGTATACATTGGAAGTCTACAAAATCTTAGCATTTGATGCAGTCGCCCATGATAGTAATTGTGTGGCATGTATTGCCCGAATAATGCAATTAACACTGACTTATAAATCTCCTCTGATTTTTGCAGAATTTAAGCTACATCTTGGATTAGTCTCCAATATTAAGGCTAAAAGGCCATGAGAGACTAAACCATTATCTCCTTGTCCACGAGAGAGTAAACCGTAATTTCTTTGCCTATGAGGTACAATGAATCTAGTTTAATAAAAATACCATACATATCTTTGTGAATGATTTGGTTTTCACTAATGGGCTTTCAATTACCTGATTATGTTTAGTGTTGTTTTTAGTGTATTATATTTTTGTAATAATTTTGTGTAATATTCTAGTATGTTTAAACATGTTTGTCCTTGTTGTATTAGTTAGAGATAGGATACATCTCCTATGGTAACATCTCTGCTTGGTTTTTACATAATAAATGAGATGTAGTTGGTTTCTCCAAGTCTAGTTGTTGGGACAACACTAGACTACATATTCCTGTTCAACAGATTAGTTCTCCTTTTTGTTATGTTATAAATTTGTTTTGTGGAATCAATTAGATTTCTTCCGTGGGAGATGTTATGTATCTTCTAATGGAGTTTGTATTTTCTTATGTGGGATTGATGTACCCCTAGTTGGGTTTATATGATTTAACTAGGGCGGAACCCGCGCAGGGCACGGGATAGTAAATTTTAAAACATTGATATAATTAATTATTTAGAAATAAAAGTTTAATTTATAATTTTAATTTGTAACAAATTAATGGATACTAAGCTCTAATATGTGAGCCTAAATCTTCATTAATGCATGTAAACTATTGAAAACAATTTATATTTTTAACAAATTAAGAAGTACTAAACCTTAATATGTATATGGTCATAGATGTCTTGCATAAAATCTTGGAATGTCGTGTGGGAATAGTTGCAGAGCTTTGGACATCCTTTTAGGGGATGAGAGACGTGTCGATTTTAGTGAGAAAACCATAATGATTTTCTATTTATGCATTGAACCTTGTATAAGTAATATCGCTAGGAAGGTCTTCATAAAGAGGTTTATTGGGTTCAATTAGCAACACATACTCTAATTATCATGGAAAATATGTAAATTCATAATTAATATCAACAATATAAAAAAATATCATTGGTATAATAATTTTTTTTAATTAGATATATAAGACATAAACACATAATTTGATAATTAGAAAACGAAGTCCGATATTTCTTGATACCCCTCTACTAATTCTTTGTCAAAATTAGTACATGTTGATATAATGTAATCGAATTATGAATAAGACATGAGCCTTTCACATGAATAATAAATTTTAAAACCTTGATATAGTTTTTGCTTAGAAATGAAAATTTGATTTCTGTTTTATATTTTAGTAAATTAATGAGTACTAAACTCAACTCTTCATAATTGTATGTAAAATATTGAATACAATTTATATTGCTAACAAATTCAAGAGTACTAAACTGTTTTATGTTAATAAAATCCTCACAAATGCACGTTAAATATTAAAAACAATACATAGCTCTTAAACCCTAGTTACCTATCATCAAATCTTAAATTCAAATACAAAAAACTATCTGAAGTTTAGATATATTGTGTTAGTTATGGCTAGTTTGATTCGGTTTGTCCGTTCTTTATTTTTCTTTGGGTCAAAAATATTCTACCAAAACTAACTGAAACTAAACGAATAAAACTATGGTTTGGTTTGGTTATGGCAAAGTTCAGTTCATAAATAAAGTTGTAGAATAAAACGGAAATGTTAATTCGATACTGTTTTTAGTGGATCTTTTCGGTTAATTTTGTGTAGTTTGCTTAATTTTGATTAAACCCGTTGATTTTTGTTAGTTCATATCTATTAAACTATCTAAATGAACACATAATTAATATTAATTAAAATTAAGACATATTTCTCCTCATAATGAATCCGCAAGGTTAGACATGATGATACGTTTATTAAAATATCAAACTCTTAATAAGCTTATGCGTTATAATTTTTTTTTGTTTCAAAATGTTTCACATGTTTGATATTTTATAATTTTTTTTGTTTCAAAATGTTTGATGTTTTTTATTTCAATGCAGTTTTTATGAACTAACACTACAAGAAAACAACCACTATTCCGACAGCAATTCCGACGGCCAATATTGCCGTCGGAATTTTCCGACGGAAAACCGACGCATTTGCGACTAACATTGAGTCCGTCGGAAATCCGTCGCAAAATTCCGACGGAATACCGACGGTTTTATCTACCGTCGGTATTCCGTCGGAAATCCGTCGTTTGTACCGACGGATTTCCGACGGAAAATAAACTGTCGTAATATTCTGACGACTTTCCGACGGACTACCGACGGAAATCCGATATTTTCGATGTCGGCAAATTTGAGTGGTTACCATTCGTTAGCGGTGGCCGATGGGATTGGTGGGGTGTTATGTCGGAGTTTTGTGACGGATTTCCGACGGAATTCCGACGGAAATCTGTTTTATATAAGTTCCTTCGTTTCTTCGTTCATTCATAACACAATTTTACAAATCAAAAAAATTTGTTAGCGATGAGTTCATATTTTCGGTCTTGGATGGACGAGCCAATGATGGATATGGGCTCGAACTTATTAACATCCGCTTACGCTGCAGGTATATGCGAGTTCATGAATTTACCCAGAAACCAAGATGCAGCAAAAAAAGGTCAGGATATCAAATGTCCATGTTCTAATTGCTGTAACAGAATTAGTGTTGCGGTTCATACTGTTTGGAATCACTTATATAGATATGGATTTAGGCCGGGATATAAGGTTTGGTTTTTACATGGAGAAAGCAATTACGAATATGGTAGTACTAGTAGTAATGCACCTTATTTTCCGGATAGCGTAGAAAAACGTACAACGGAAGTAGATGTTGGGGTAAGTACGGTTGCGATGGTTAACGACGCGTTTAGAGAGAATTTGCAGTCGGGTGGTTATGAGGGTGATAGGGTTGAAGAACCTAATTTAGAAGCTCGAAGGTTTTTTGATATGTTAGACGCATCAAAGCAACCACTGTACAGCGGTTGTAGGGAAGGGCATTCACCGTTATCTTCTGCTAGTAGGATGATGAACATGAAGACCGATTACAATTTGTCCGAAGAATGTGTTGATGCATTCGCCGAGTTTGTGAAAGATGTTTTGCCAGAGGATAATCTTTCTCCAGCATCATACTACGTGGTCCAGAAACTTATTGCCGGTCTTGGTTTGTCCTACCAGATAATAGATGTGTGTATCGACAACTGCATGCTATACTGGAGAGAAGATGAGAACAGAAACAAATGTAAATTTTGCCGTAAAGCACGGTTCCAAGACACAAGTGGCAGAGTGAAGATTCCTTTCAAACGGATGTGGTATTTACCATTAACAGAGAGGTTGAAGAGGCTGTATCAATCAGAACGCACTGCTAAGGCTATGAGATGGCATGCAGAGCATAATCAAGATGGAGATATTACGCATCCTTCTGACGCAGAAGCGTGGAAACACTTTCAATCGGTATATCCAGATTTCGCATACGAACGCCGAAATGTATACCTCGGCTTATCTACTGATGGTTTCAACCCATTTGGAAAGCATGGAAGCAAAAATATTCATTGTGGCCGGTCATCGTAACACCTTAGAATTTGCCTCCTTCTATGTGCATGCGGCGAGAATTCCTGTTTCTCTCAGTTCTAGTTCCTGGGCCAGATCATCCAAGACGATCACTCGATATATTCCTCCAACCATTGATCTATGAGTTGCAGATGTTGTGGGAGCATGGTGTTGAGGCATTTGATGTTTCAATCCAGCAGAATTTCAACTTGCGTGCGGTTCTTATGTGGACCATAAGCGATTTTCCGGCGTACGGTATGTTATCTGGATGGACAACGCATGGAAGATTGGCTTGTCCTTATTGCCAAGACAATACTTCAGCATTCCAATTGCAGAACGGAAGGAAGACTTCATGGTTTGATTGCCATAGGTGTTTTTTGCCGGCAAATCATCCATATCGTCGGTCTAGAAGACATTTTAGAAAGAATTTTCCAGTGTTTAATGGTCCACCTCCAGAGATAGATGGTCGCAGCATATTGGAACAGTTACGAGATTTTGGTGCAGAGCGAACTCCTGAATGTGGGGGTAATGGCCATCACCCTGTCGACGGCACTGGGGAATATCACAATTGGCATAAGAAAAGTATTTTTTGGGATTTGCCTTATTGGAAAGATCATCTACTGCGGCATAATCTAGATGTCATGCATGTTGAAAAGAATTTCTTTGACAACATCATGAACACCATTTTAAATGTACCAGGAAAGACAAAAGATAACTGGAAATCTAGATTAGACTTGCCATTGATTTGTTCAAGGGCATCTCTTCATGTTTTGCCTAATGGTAGATTGCCGATGCCTGCGTACCGGTTAGACGCGGGTAAGAAGGAAGTTTTCTTTGAATGGATTAAAATTTTTGTTAAATTTCCTGACGGCTACGCATCTAATCTGCGTAATTGCGTGGATTCGACGGAAGGGAAGTTTATTGGAATGAAGAGTCATGATTGTCATGTTGTGATGCAGCGTCTTCTTCCATTTGCATTTTCTAATCTTCTTCCACAAGACATCCATCAAACAATTGGAGGTATATTTCATAATTTTCTTTAGTTTATTACTAATATAATGTTACTATATATGTACTAACTTGATTACTTTTCGTTTGTAGGAGTTGGGGCTTTCTTTCGAGATTTATGTTCACGGACACTAACAGCGGACGGGATCCGGTCTTTAGAGGCCAACATCCCGGTGTTCCTTTGTAATCTTGAGAAGATATTTCCACCGTCTTTTTTTGATGTTATGGAACATCTTCCTATTCACCTCCCACGAGAAGCAGCATTAGGAGGCCCTGTTCAATACCGATGGATGTACCCGTTCGAGCGTTACATGTTCCACCTGAAGAAAAAGGTCAAAAATTTGAGCAAAGTTGAGGGATCTATTGTTGCACAAAGTCTAAACGAAGAAGTATCACACTTTGCCGAATATTACTTTCCTTCAGATGTCCGGACTAAAGGTAGACGGCCGGCGCGACATGATGATAGAGGTGAGAAAGCAGTGTATCCCGTGGTTGTACCTGAGTTGTTTGCGCAACTGGGCCGCGTAAGTGGAAAAGGGAAGAAACGCATACTATCACCACAAGAGGTCACACATTTGCATACATATATCCTCAGAAATTGTGACGAACTTGGAGATTATGAAAGGTACACCATTTCTTATACTAAA
Organism: Arabis hirsuta; assembly: GCA_964056655.1. Classification (NCBI taxonomy): domain Eukaryota; kingdom Viridiplantae; phylum Streptophyta; class Magnoliopsida; order Brassicales; family Brassicaceae; genus Arabis; species Arabis hirsuta. Next base: position 24,062,531 of record OZ053302.1, on the reverse strand, counting down.
TTTCTGCAATTATTTGTCTTCATCTAATAACAATTGTTATGTTACAAGATATACATGTCCCTAGCACAAACTTACCATGCTGATAAGACAGATTCCGAACTTGCTGTATTAAAAGATGAAGAATTCCCGGAGTGGTTGAAATTTTTTGTACGTTAAATATAACTCCTCACTCTTATTTTATAAGGTTTTCACGTTCATATGTTATTGATTGCTTACTTATATTGTTTTTAGGTTTCTGAAGGTTTAGCAAGTGGTCAAACCCTCCCGACATGGTTAGTGGAGTTTTCTCATGGTTTACGCAGCACCGCGACTTCATATCCGAGATTTTGCACTAGGGGATATTCGTTCAGAATTCGTGACGAAGGACGTCAAAGGCCAACTTCGGACAATGGTATTTTGGCGCAATCAGGTGATACCATGTACTATGGCCATTTAAAAGAAATCTTGGAAATCCACTATCCAGGAATGTTGGACTTGAGGTGCATTGTGTTTATGTGCGATTGGTATGATCCATCCAATGGTAGTGGGGTTCGAATTGACCGTCTTGGTGTTATTTCGATAAATTCAAGCCGGAAATTACATCATTACGATCCATTTATCCTTGCATCTCAAGCAGACCAGGTATCAATATATTAATAGGTTTTCCGTTATATTTATACGTTAGGTTTTGTTATTCTTGTATATTAACAACATCCACCGTTAATGAATAGGTTTGCTACATTCCATATCCTCGAGTTGCGCGGAGGACAGATCCTTGGATGACAGTAACTCCAATTAATCCGCGAGGAAAAATATATGGAGTTCCGGAACATGATGCTCTACAAGTATCGCGAACCAACCAAATGTCACATGTTGAGGAGACGGATAACATTGACCTTGTCACTGATGTCACACATATCGGCGATGATCTAGTGCATTCGGATGAAGATGAACTACGTGAAGAATTTGACGACGATTCAGACTCCATCCCTAGTGAAGGTTCATCAGAAGAGTCAGATTAATAATTTATGAATAAATGTTTGTTTACCAATGTTACACTATAACACCTAAGCGTTCCCTCTAATATAATGTATTTTACGGTAATATCCGCCATAATCATTTATTAATTTGCAGCCGGATTTCCGCGGGATAAAAGCTGTCCTAATTTTCGGACGACATAACGACGGAATTAGTTCCGTCGGAATTCCGATGTCGGCAAAGTTTGAGTGGTTACCATTGCGTTATCGGCGGCCGATGGGACTGGCGGGGTATTATGTCGGAGGTTTCTGACGGATTTCCGACGGATTTCCGACGGTTTTCCGTTCTATATAAGGTTCCTCATACGTTCATTCCTGTCAACAACACAAATAATGTCTTCTAACTCTCCTAATGAAGACTCAAAAATCGTGGCAAACCACTTTCTACTTCCAAAATACTCGTGGGAAACCGAAACCCAATGCGACACACACACTGAAGAGATACCCACTTACTCGTGGGAATTTGATACGGTCTCACCAATCTCAATTGGAGATTCTTCATCAACAATAGTGCCGGACAGCCAGTGCTTGCCAAACGTCTCGTGGGAAACGCAATCTCAGTGCGACGTATATCCAGACAAGAAGAGTGTTCTCGAAGACGTACAACCATCTCGCTTGATTGAAACGTCAGATACTTACGGTGGAAGTACTTCAAATGAATGTAAGGATCACTACTATGATTCTGAATTTGCCCAGAGACCAGAAAGTCCGAACTTAAATATAGATGTTGAGGCAATCAAAAGAGATGTTTGCGGCGGATATTTCGAAGGTACACCGAATAAGAAAAAGGATCAGTACAATGATGATGAATTTGCCCAAAGACCAGAAAGTCCGAACTTAAATATAGATGTTGATGCAATCGAAAGGGAATTTTGCAAAGGATATGTAGATTCTCCGCCAAAGAAAAAAAAGGGAAAAAAAGTTTCAGGTTCTAACAAAAGTTAAGTTTGGAGTGGATACAGAGACATATGTTTTTCAAACTTTAAAATAAATAAATTTCCTTTCGGCTTTTGTTTTTTATCTGTTATAAAATTTCGTTGTGTAAATCTTTTATTCAATTCCCGGATAAATTTAAAATAATTTATGAATAAATGTTTGGACATTTTATTAACTCTGCAATCGGGTCACCACGCGGACTTTTACAGAATTAACTTTTGGGCCTAGTTTCTTGTGTTGGGTCTTCTTAATCCATTACGACAAATAAATAAATAATAACTTGAAAAAAGAGTGAACTAACTAATTAATACCCACTCAATGTGTAGCTTCTTCTCTTCTGCATCAAAAGAAGTCGAAGAGTTTCTGTCAAGTGAAGCGTCATGAAGCGTTCCTCAGAAGATGGAAATGGTTCTAGAGATAAACAATCTCAAAAGAGACGGTCGGGCAAGTTGCTAGATCTTGATCTTCTTGACTGTCCTGTTTGCTATGAGCCTTTCACTATTCCAATCTTTCAGGTAAGAAACCGCGTAACTTGCACGAGAATGTTTGGTTGGGATTGCAGCCGTATTGGGCTGATCCGGCCCATTTTTTATAATATAAAAAACCATATTAAAAAAAAAATTAATTTAATTACAAAATTACGATCCGTCGGAAATCCGTCGGTATTTATGACGGATTTCCGACGGATTTAATATTTTTTATAATATAAAAAAACCGTATTAAAAAAAAATTAATTTAATTAAAAAATTACGATCCGTCGGAAATCCGTCGGTATTTTTGACGGATTTCCGACGGATTTAATATTTTTTATAATATAAAAAAACCGTATAAAAAACAAAAAATTAATTTAATTAAAAAATTACAATCCGTCGGAAATCCGTCAAAAATACCGACGGATTTCCGACGGATTTTAATTTTTTAATTAAATTAATTTTTTTTTTAATATGGTTTTTTAATATTATAAAAAATATTAAATCCGTCGGAAATCCGTCAAAAATACTGACGGATTTCCGACGGAAACCCTAATTTCTGCCGCCTAAGAGCCTCGATCTCATCGAAGAAAACGAGAAATTCCGTCGGAAATCCGTCGGAACCCTGTAATAGAACCACCGTCTTCTTCTTCGCATCGACAGAACGAAAAGTCGGAAAAAAAAACGAAAAAGTCGCCGGAAATCGATCGCTCCAAGCCGGAAACACGCCGGAATCAGTATATTCATCCACTATCTCAATCTCTATCAACAAATCATCAATCCAATGTAAGTTTTTCGAAGTTTTTTTTTGTAAATTATGAATTTAGAGAATTTTGTGAATTTGTTAGATTTAGGATGTTAAAAATTAATAGAAATGTAGAAATGTACGGGTTTAGGATGTTTGAAAGTTTTGTATTTTGTAAATTTTGTGATTTAGGGAATTTTCGGGTTTATAAAATTTAGAAAATTATTTATAAAATTATTTATTTTTAGAAAATTATAAATATTTATAATATAAAAATGGTTGTAAAATTCTAAATTGTTGAAATTTTACTAATTTTTTTATTTGTTTAAATTTCAAAATCCCAAATTCTGGAAAAATCGTAAATATCTAAAACTTTAAATTACCAAATCTGAAATTCCAAAAATTTTCTAAATCTGTAAATTCCTAAATGTTCATATCTGAAATCCATAATCCAAATATCCCTAAATACCTATTTACAGAAATCTCAATTTCCCACAATCCCTAACTCCCTAAAACCTTAATTTATGAAATCCCGAAATTCCATAAATTAATCCCTAAATTCCAAAATCGCTAATTCTCAAAATATCAATATCCTAAAATCACTAAGTCTCCAATTCCCGTAAATTTTATAATTCGGAAATCTCAAAAATTCGATGTCGGCAAATTCTCAAAAACTGAAAATCCCTAAATCCGTAATGTAAATTAAATTATCTGTAAATTTATCTTTAAAATTTATGATTTATATTATCAGAATTTATATTTATATATGTAAGTAAATTTCAACGGTATGTAAACATTTTGAAAATCGTAGGGACTATGGGCGATTTCATTACTCTACTGGATCCGGTACTTCCAGTAGGGGAGGGAGTCAGTCGCAAATCCCAGATACTAGCTTTCCGGATCCCCAACACCCGTCTCCTCCAATGGGTACACAGCCCTCAGCTCCCACGGCCATGACCATTGAGGAGTTTGTTTCGCAACCCGGACGGGATAGGTTGCCTCGTCTAGATCCTGACTTGCCACCTAACACGACCTGGTAAGTTTTATTTAAAAATGTATTTGATTATATTAACTTAAAAAAATATTTAACTAAATATTTTTTAGGTTTCAATTTTTGGGAAACGGGATTACGAGTTCGATCAACGCAATGACTAATTCGTTGATAACTTTCCCGTATCCCACATTTACTTCGATGCCGGTGGCAGACCAGGAGATCTGGTTTCGGCAATTTGCGGTATGTTTTTTTTCCTATTAAGAATTTAGATTTTTATTTCCATTAAAATTGTCAATACTAATATGGGTACGTTTTTTTTTTCAGCAAGAATTTACTTGGGACCCACAGTTGACTGCCCGGGTCCGACGGGAGTTCTACAGAAAAGCCTCCCGGAAATATTCGTTGAAGATAAACGAATGGAAGGACATGTGGTACAAAGAGGGAAAAGTGGTGCGCAGATTGCAAGATAACCCCACATTATGGGGTGGACTACTTGCCCATTGGGAACGGGAGGAGACAAAAGCAATCTCCGGAAAGAACTCGTCTAACCGGAACAGCGACCGGAAGGGGAAGGGACCGGCGACCCATAACCTCGGTGCGACGAGCAAAGCGTCACGTCTTCAGAAGCTGGTAATTTTATAAATTTTACTAAAATTTTATTTATAACACTTCTCATATTTCTTTCATTATCTATGCCAACAGATGGAGATGACCGGTGTGCGTCCGTCACATCTTGACTTGGTCAAAGATGCGCACACCAACAGAAAGACGGGGGAAATTCAAGATCCCATTGCTCGTGAAATCGTCGAGAGCGTGGAGAGGCTGGGTAAGGAGTACCTCCAATCCCAACCGATCGTCGAAGGAACTCCCCCGGCCACGGAAGTTCCTCTCGAGATGATCAACGAGTTTACCTATCAGGTTAGTAACACTGTCAATTTTAATTAAATTTTAAATAAATTTAAATATAAACAACTTACAACATTTATTGATTGATTTTTTTTCGTAGGTTGCGCCTAAGCACAGAGGTCGTGTGTTTGGCCTCCCGGAAGACAGTTCATCCACTTCCGTCAATTCTTACCGCTTTCATGCAGATAGTACGTTGAGGGCACAGAATGCCGAGCTTCTCGAGCGGGTGACCGGGTTGGAGTCCCAACGCGCACAAGATGCAGCTCACTACGAGGAACAGCAGGCACTCTTGCAGGAACAGCAGGAACGCGTGCGGGCAATGGAAGAGCAGATGGCACGAATGCGGAAAATGGAAGAGCAGATGGCACGAATGCGGGAAATGGAAGACAGGATGAACGAGTTCTTCCGTAACCGATAGATAACACGTTATGTAATATTTTAATTTTCTAAATCACTTTTAAAAATATTGAAACTTAATTTTAAATGTTGTTTTTTATTTTTATTTTAATTTAATTTTTATTTATATTTAATTTTAATTTAATTTAATTTATTTTAATTTAATTTCTTTAAATTTAATTAAATTAAAATTTTTTTTTTTAATAAATAAATTATCCGTCGGAAATCCGTCGGTATACGTAGCCGTCGGAAATCCGTCGGTATGTGTAGCCGTCGGAAATCCGTCGGACAATGACATACTGACGGATTTCCGTCGGAATTCTGACGGATTCCGGTTATTTCTTTTCCGTCGGAAATCCGTCAGTATTTCCGACAGAATTACGACGGAATTTTATTTCCGACGAGATAGAACCGACCGGTCAAAACCGTCGGAAAGCCGTCGGAATAAGCCCTATTCCGACGGCTTTCCGACGGTTTTGACCGTCGGAAATTTGCCTGTTTTCTTGTAGTGTAATGATGATGAATTGTAAACTTCAAGCCACGTTAATTGATTTTATTGAATTATTATTGGCTTAAAGTTATGGAAAATTGTTTAGTGAAAAATAATGTATTTATAGCTCAAAATTAATATGTTTTCTTAATATGTGTGAAAATTTTAAAACATCAAACATATTGAAACGAAAGAAGTATTGAATATAAGGGCATGAATCATTGAATAAATAACTTTTTCAAAATAAGATAAAACCTTGAAAATCATGGTGATAGACGTAATTAGGGTTAGGGTTCGACCGCCTCGTTTAAAGAAAATAATTATGATATATGAAAAATAATAAAGATAAGCTATTAGACATTTAAGATACATACAATTAGAATTTCTCTTTTTTAGTTTAAGAATATCTTGCTATATGGGTATAATTATATATAAACAGAGACAAAATGTTTTTTCTAAATCTGAGCTATTCAAGATAATGAAATTGAAAATATTGCAGAGCATGATCTCTTCCTCATGAGCCGGCCATAGCCACCACCTGCAAGACTGCAACTAAGAATAATTCAAATATGTTCTTACAACCCACGTATTGAAACCTTTTAACCCAACAGCCCTAATGCTATATTATATAGCCTATATATGGTATTGGAAATTAACTTGCAGAGGAAGCAACAACATGAACATGGCCACAATGACTCCTGACGACTACGATTCAATGTGAAACAATACAAGACCTCGAAAACAAAGAAAAAGAACAATCTATAAAAATAAAAACAAAAGTGCAAACGTAGCGTAGCCACATGCGCGCAACTTGGAGAAGAGAGAATACCATCAATCGAATTCGATCAAAGAAACATATAAAATTAATACAGTTACGATAAAAAATAAAATCATCACAAGTATAAAAAAAATAGATAACAGACAATAAGTTAGCGAACAGTTTATAGAAACTCACTAAATTTGGCTCACCATCTCTGTATCTCCACCACCAATACATGGCTAAGTTAATACGAAGCAACTTCCACCATAGGTGACATATTGCACAAACACCAAGCTTTTAAGTAATAAAACTAAATATAGTTCCTCTTTCTCCTTTCTAGCAAACATAACTTTTTTTCTCATCTACACAATCAAAGAGTGTAACACATCATAAACCAAAAATATTACAAAAGAAAAACATATTCAATTCCATATTCGTAGCATCATCATTAGTAATAACATGAGCAAATAATGCGCAAACCTATCCGACTCTTGAGTGTGAAGTTGCCATGAAATTATTTATAAAGAAAATAACATATATAATTAATAATGAAGGATGACATATAAACTAATGGAAATCTCGATGAAAACCTGAAAACTAATAAACAATAAAATAAGCAAACTTGTGGCGAGTATCACACTCGTAAATATTATATCTCGTAGACAACAAACACACAAGAAAAAATTAAAAAGGAAGAAGATAAACTGACCAATAAGAGTTGTATTAAAAGACTTTCAGTTTCGATGAAAAAAAGTTAACCATCTATTTCCCTTTTTTTTTTGAGCAAATTGAAAGTATAATGATCACAGAACAAGCATGACCGAACAACACCCGAAATTATATTTGTTAAAAATTAAAATCCAAATGTAAAATAAATTTCTATTATAAACATCTGATTATTAGAAACAATCATACAAAATATAAAAATTTCAATTAAAGACTTGGCTTATGTTAACGTTTTAATGCGAGTAAATTCGAGTTTCTGTCAACCTGAAGAAACCCAAAGAATCAACTGTGTAAATGATCTACAACTCAAGAGATCAATTCGCTTATTTTTAAAAGTATAAAACCAAAGTCTTAAAATACATAAAATATAAGTTTAAATCAATCGTATAAAACAAATCAAATCTAAACGGATGACTCGATCTTAACCTTTTTGTCATCCACAAGAAGACAATTTGAGCTATCTTATGATTGGTTTGTTTTATAAAAACATTGTCACACTTATCAGCAACATCCATTACATTAGATATAAACACTATGTTAACAAAGTAAATCGGTATAAAATAACTTACATATCAAGAAAAATACAAACAATAAAGTGGTGGAGAATCTAATGATTAATAATGAATCACCCTCCAAGCATATTTGATTGATTGGGTTCATGAAAAGTTTGATTAAACAACGAATTGTTCACAATCGAGGGTTCATGTATCTTGTTTAAGTATATTGTTCATTCTTTTCCAATTCACATTGTACTTATCAGGAGCCCCATGTCATTAATCTAGATTGGGCGTATAATTTAAATTAAAATAAAAACTTTACAAACGTAACATAGATGAAGTCATTATTATTACGAAATTTCTAATTCTACTAACCTAAAGTACATAAAAGAGTTTAGAAATCGACTATGATAAACAAACACAAACATCTCTATACTATTAAAAGAGAAGTCATTTAGAGTAAATGTCCAAAATCCTATCTAATATTACTAAAATTGCCATTGGTTTTAAATTAAAGAAATTCAATTGAAAAGGGTAATTTTGTACATATGTAGTGGCAATTTCAGTAATTTTGGGATCAATTTCAGACATTTTGAAAGACATTTTCGTTTTTTTTTTATGACACATTAATAGCATTTTCGTTATTTTAGAAAAGTTTTATAACTGCATAAAAAAAATAATAAAAATATATAATAAATTTTTAAAATTTCTATCTCCCATTCATCTTTGTTTGATGATATTTCTAATATACAAATTAAATAATCGGATAATATATATGATAAAAAAACATAGATTTTTTTCTGCATATGTTATGATTCAAATTTTTCAAAAAGACCATAAACTATTTAACATATGAAAAGAGTAATGTTTATCAAAATCCCACATCGGATACGAAAATGAATTTGAATCCAAAGACATAGTATAGAAAGAAACAAAATGATGAACAACGGTAAGAGCAGGAAGCCTAATCTAATAGGCATTCAAAACAAAATATTTGATTCGTTTTAATTTGGTTATTAAGTTTAACTGCATAATTAAATCGGATAATATAAATAATTTTATCAAAAATTTAATTTGATTAAAAAGTAATTCATTTTTTTCCTTCTTTGTATTTTTATTTTATTTAATTCAATAGGAATTTCCTAAATTAATCTTAATAATAAATCTAAACAATAAATGGATATTCAAAGTAAAGATAATCTCATAAAATCTTTAGGATCCGATTTATTATTATTTGTTGAAAAGATGCCTAAAACCCCAATTTAATTCTAAAACATAAACTATTTAACATATGAAAAAAACAAAGTTTGTAAACCCCAATTTGATTCAAATATTATTGAAATTGTCATTGCCTTATAACTAAATTGATTTAATTGAAAATGGTAATTTTGGATAGATGTAATGACAATTTCAGTAATTTTCATATCAATTTTGGACTTTTTTTTAACTGGATCCGACTACAGACACGCGGATCCTCTTGATCTGGTTCGCGATCCGACAGATTCATTAATGGCATTTTCGTAATTCATCAAATTTTAATCAATCTCACATTTTAATTGTTTTTATATATATAGTTACTCCAAAACAAGTAACAACCCCCCAAAATTTGCAAAGTAGTTAATGCAAATCTTTGGTAATGTTAAATTCGGAAGGTATTTAATTATTTAATCTTTTTAAAATATTGAAATCTTTCTCTACAAGTTTATCAAAGATTACAATCAAAGGTATATAAAAAAATCGCTTTCCTTAACAACCTTATAATATATTTTAAAATGTGATTTTTTATAGGAACAAATCTCTATAATATTAAAAGAGAAGTACATATAGTAGAATGTTCAAAATTGATTCAAATATTACTGAAATTGCCATTCTATTATAACTAAATTGATTTAATTGAAAAAGGTAATTTTGGATAGATGCAATGACAATTTAAGTAATTTTCAGATAAATTTTGGACCTTTTTTTAACTGGATCCGACTGCAGACACGCGGATCCTGTGCGACCCGGTTCAACCCGACTGATTCATTAATGGCATTTTCATAATTTTATGAAATTTTGTTTTTGTCAAAGTAAATCTTTTCAAATACAAAATAAAACTTATGGATCTTGAGGTATAATTTCTTTTGATCCTACACATCACACGTCATTGAATTAATCATAGTTTCCCTATATGTTATCAAAATTAATGCACAATCAATTTTTTTCCCTAACAATGCTACGCAAGATATATAATCAAATTTATTATTGCTTAATCATACGATCATAGACATTTAACACAAATATCAACTAAAAATGGCAATCACAATTTTCTATTAACTTTAAAATCTCATAAATATAATTTTTGAATCTTAGGGATTATAAAAATATCAGATATTTTGGATTTTAGGTTAAATTTGATATATTCTTAGTTGTTAGGGATATACTCTTTATTGTTGGTATATATTTATAATCACCGAGATTTACAAAAATCTTTATAAACTAACTTAATCAATTTTAATAGATGATAAAATTATTTTCTAATTAATGAATTAAAAAGTCGGCTCAAATTTTTTATTTGTAGTGAAGCCCTAAATCTATGAGAACTATATATAGTGTTTTATTCCTTTGGTTGTTTTATTTACCGTTTTTCTGATTTTTTATTCATTATGTTCTTTGCTTTTTTTTCTGTATGCATAATACTTCATTGATGATCAATTCTGACTTTTGAATTTTGTTTTTGTAGATTTTTTCAAACCAAGTTTTTGGTTTACGTGATACGTGCTGTTTGGTTATTGAACAAGGTATATTTGCTAATCAACGTATTCCCTTTCCTATGTTTCCTCTATTTTTTTGTCTAGCAAGTATTTTTGTTTGTCACGCCGTCATCAACTACAACATCTGCCTCTTCAAGACATGATAACAAATCCTCTGAAGATAGTAAATACCAAATCATGTAAATATCTCTCTCATTTCAATGTGGTAAATTTTTAATTTTTTCCCCATCTTAATTGTTCTTCCCTCTTTTTAATATTTTTGTGGTTTTAACAAAAAGTGTAATAAACCATAGTTGCCAAAGAGATTATAGTTTTTATATGATTCATGACAAAGTTTTTTCAATTTTCAAAAGTAATTTATACCAAAAAAATAAATTAGTTAACAATGCAGATTTAATTTTTTTTATTTTCGTGTAATATATTTGTATAGAATATCCGTTTCTTTAGAGTTCCTATGTTCAAACATCCTCTTAAATATATAAATAATATAATTTGTTTAACGAATCTATTTTGTTTTTGTTTGTCAGAATCATGGAATATTGTTAAAATCTTTATTTGGTTTTTTCAGTTTTAAGGGAGGATGAAGATTGTTGAGCAAAATCACCATCAACTTTTCTTCACTCATCATCACCATATTTGGTTTTCATATTCGGCTCTTTTACACCAATTTAAAATGTCGTTAAGTTATAATTATACATGTGATGATATATAGTTAGACGATTAAACTATAATAAGATATTCGACTCTTTATTAGAAAACATTTTTGTTGATTAATTCCAAATTTCAAATTTTTATTATAGTACATTCATAGAAAATTGTTTGGTATATTTTAAATTCTCATATTACATATATCTTAAATTTTTAAATTTGAAAAATTTCCTCATATTACGTACTTTCCAAATTGTTTCAAAATTTAATCAATTTGACATTTTAATGTTTCATATATATAGTTAGCCAAAAAGGTAACAAAGCCCAATGTTTGGAAGGTAGTTAAATGACAATCTTTGATAATATTAATTTTTGGAAATTATTTAATATTTTTAGAAAAATTAAAAAGATTTGGAAAGTAATTAATGACAATGTTTCATAATATTCTTATAACACACGATCTTGACGTTCAATTGCTTTTGATTTTAAAAATGACCTGCCATTATATTAATCATAATTTCCTTATATATTATAAAAATTATTGCACTATCATTAATTATAGACACTTAACATAATACCAATTAAAAATGGCAAAGATATTTCTATAAATTTTATATCCCATAAATATAATTTCCGAGACTAAATGTTCTATAACAATATTATATATTCCAAAAAATTTTAGTTAATTTTGGTATATTCTTAGTTTTAAAGGATATATATCATATATTGTAGATATATTTTTATCATCACAAATTCTTTCAATTTTTAAAAATAATTGCTGCCATGAAAATCAATTGGTTAATGATGCGGAGTTAATTTTGATTTTTGTTAATAATATATTTCATTAAAAGAATGCTCTTTTCTTTAGAGTTCCTAAATTGACGTAATTTATTTCTTTTCATTGTTTTTCATGGTTTTTAATCTATTTGTTTTGATGTATATCTATGTCGAATTTCGTTTATGTAGTTATACTCCCGTTCAAATAACTTGTGCTTTTTTTAATTAAATCAGGCAAATTAAATGTAATTTGACATGTATCCTTTTCCGACAAAGGTTATATTTATCTTCTAAATTGTTTGAGAAAGTGAAAGAAAAGAAACAACAATTGCAACAGAAACAACAATTCCAATCCCAATCTCAATTACAGATATGCCCTCACGTTTCGGTCCATGATTTTTATTATTCATTTAGAATCTATAATTTGGTTTACTCAAAGATTTCTTAGAAAAGTTGAATTCAAAGTAATAAAATAATTTTGGTTGATAATTTGGTTGATAATCTGATTAAAAGGAAATGCTTTTAATAGTTTAATTATGTGTTTTAATTTGGTTGGCTGTAAACTCTGACATAGTTTTAGAAATTTTAGACTAATTAAATAAATAATAACCAACCAAAAACAAATCTGGTTTTAATTTTTAAAATCTAAACATTTCGTAATACCACGAGCACAAATCAGGCCGCCCAGTAACCAAATCGCTAGAAATACCGACTATTCAATTTGATTTGCTTTCTTTATTCTTTATTATTAGAAAACAAACAAAAAAAGTTAAAAAAAACCATCTCTTGATCAACTAAATGAGATATTCTAAAAAAATTCCAAACAAAAATTACGAAACTAAAGAAAATTATTTTGGTACAATCGCTAAGATTTAAACTTTTAAGTGGATAATTTTCTTAATTAAATAATTATTAATTTTTAACTTAATTAATATAGAAGAAAACACATGATCTGTTAATTGTACCAAAATAAAATAATTCCTCTAATTCGACGTTATGTTAAGATTCGTTTCGAAAATTGTGGAATAAGCTTTTCAAATGATTTATTTCATTAAAAATATAATTTTTAGAAACTCTAAATCGACTCTCTTAGCTAGCCACCATCCACTCAACAAACCATTCATTTTTTTCCTTGCTTATGCATTTTAATCATTCACTCAACAAACCACTCAAAATTACAATATAAACAACAAATGTTCCCGCACTATGGGCGGGTGATTCCTAGGTTATTGATTACTCCTTCAGACACAAGATTACCTTTCAAAATGCGTCGTAGACAGCTACCTTTATCTGTTGCCTTTGCGATAACCATCAACAAAAGTCAAGGACAGTCTCTTAGAGAAGTTGGGTTGTATTTGCCTCAGCCAGTGTTTTCGCATGGTCAGCTATATGTGGCTATTTCTAGAGTGACTTCCAAGAAAGGTTTGAAAATTCTTATTGTAGATAGCGATGGTAAAACTCAGAAGAAGACTATGAACGTTGTTTTCAAAGAGGTTTTCCAAAATATTGACTCGCAATTGTTGTGTGATGAAGGTATGGATATTCAACTTCTTTCAAATTCGTCTCTTACAAGTGCTTCATTTTTTAAATATATATTTTTTTTTTACAGATTAGTTTCTGAACTTGATTAAAGAGTTTGATCAATCTTCGGCGATGGAGACTCTCAAGTATTATTGTTTTGCGTTTTCGATCAAATCTTCGGAGTTACACCTACAATTTATGTTTTGGTTTTTTTTAGTTATTTTAGATTTGTTTTATTACATAGAGATTCAGTACGTTTGCCATATTATAATCCATTCTTATTCCATAAGTAAATACAACAGACATACGTATATGCACAAAACTAAATAATTGATACGACATACATTCGTACATGCACAAAACTAAATATTATAATTTATGTATACCAATTACATTGATTATTCATCATAAAATTCAATACTTAACATACTTATTCTCTACCTTCAAACTAAAAAAATTAATCATACTTTTTCAATATAATCGATCCTACTTACAAACTAAAACAATACATATCACATTTTGAACATATTATATAAGACACAATCCGAAATTTTAGCTTACAACATAAAAAACGTATGTTCCCGCACAAAGTGCGGGTCAAAATCTAGTATATAATTAAGAACACAACAATGCGATAAATAAAAACAAATAATTGTTTTTTTCTTTTCGAAACTAAATATAAAATTTCATTCAAACCCAAATAAAAACATTTTTACATCAAATATATATATAACTTTAAGTTGAGTTTTTAGAAAATATATGAAAAGAGGGAAAGGTAAGGAGTTAGAAACAATTTATGTAAGACAAAATTCAATGAAAAGATCGAACAGGAGAAGAACATAAAATAAGTGATGCACATAAACTTTGATGCGTGCAGGGTTTAGATGCATATGCAAGTTTTAAATTTATAACCCTATGAAACTGCAAGTGCATAGTAGACAATTGTAGTACTTAGGGGTCGATCCACAAGGACTAGGTGATGAATGCACTACAAACCTATATGATTCGAATTAAGTTAAGGAAAAATATTATTTGGTTTTTAGAGTTTTTATTGAAGTAAATAACAAGCAATAATTAAAAGGGATAGATAGATCAATTAAGATGAGAATTCAAGCAATTCACAAAATATATACAAAATACAAGCAATCGAATTAGGGTTTTTAGACTAGTTGTTCTAGAACTCATATCACTAATGTAAGGTCATCCCACTGTCGTGACGTAACTAACCTTCTACATTTTCTACCCTAATAGACTCAACTATTGTAGGTTATTATAAGGTGAAAACATGCTTTATGATCAAGATTGATTGTTCACTAGACTCCTTAACTAACCTATCGAATTGTTAAGATGCCTAGCTCATCAAATACTAGGTCCGGAGATATAACAAGCTTTTGGAGAGTATATCAACCTAAGATCAACCCCTGGATAGCTAAGCCAGTTCGTGCTTTGAGAGCAAATAAAGATGAATAATCAATTCTAAAATGAAACTCTAATCGATTAAGTATGTAAAAGCATAGAATTAAGAAGGTGCATAGAAATCAAATAAAAACTAGTACTCTAACATGTTTTGCAACACGTAGCAGCAAGAGTAAAGCACATAAACATAAAGATAAATTGTTGATCTACAAAACGTAAGGAGTTAGATCTCATCTCTTCGCAATAGGACAAAGTCAATCTATCCTTAAAGGTTTTTAAGATCGAATATGCATTAAGAACAAGAGAAAAACGAAATACATGTTTAGGTATTGATTTAGGCTGTTATGGCTGGCTGATTAAGTTTCTAGAGTGGTTAAAAGCAAGTATATATAGGAGTTTAAATCGGCTTAAGTCGCCTAGGGTTTCTTCGGGCAAAAACGTCTTTTTGGTCGAAACTGAGGCAATACCGGTCACAATAACGGTCGGGCTTCGTGACCGGTATTAGAGGCTTCCTTGGTGCTTCTAGAAGGTCGGCAAAGGTCTGGATCATCGGCCCATGGACGGCTCGGTGCTTGGCTTCCTTGTGCACTCACTTCACTTTGAAGGCAGTTTGACATATCCTCAGTGTTTCCAGTGTATCTTCTAAAGTTCAACTCCAATTGATGAAGTTCTAACTCCATTGGAAATCTAACTCAAAGGGATATCTCTATACCAAGTTTCATTAAATTCCCAATTGATTTGATTCTCCGTTCATCAGCGAACTTCTGGTGTATATTCTGTCCAGTTTGAGAATATGCATTATCTTCAAGATAAAACGACTTGGCTTGGTTCCTTTGACTTGAATGAGTAGCTGCATCATAGATAACACTCTTTTTGCTCCATTTTAACCTTTTGATGATAAAACCTGTTAAGACCTTAAAATCTGCAAATACGAGAAAACTACCTCTTTTGGTCGAAAAGCTTTATTAATATATATAAAAATCATAGTAAAATAGATTGTAAAAATGGTAAAATATAAGGTATATCAATGACCAATGTGAATATTATTATTTAGTTTTGCTGCTTACCATCCAAATGAGAATGCATCATGTTATGATGAAAAACTAAAGTAAGAACCCTCTGTGTTGGGCCAGTCTGCCATAATTGGCAATCACATTCGGTCAATATGTTTGCAGAAGCATAAGGGTTTATCAGACCCACTTGAAGTTGTTGCCCAAGAGATAGCTCGTGATGCAATCTTACTATGTCTAGATGAGTTTATGGTAACTGATGTTGCAGATGCTCTGATACTTAACACTCTTCGGACATCTCTACAGCAATGGCGTCGTAAGTGTGATCCTTACTTATATTACTCTGCTACAATAATCTCTGCTTATTTGGGTTAAATTGACTTTTGTCGGTTCATGAGATCGGTTCAGTCGTTGACTACCGGAAACTAACTTCAGCCGTTGAGATCTCATAACACCAGGAGCACCTTAAAATACAATAAATAAATTAAACTAATATAACAAAAATAATATCAACCAAATACGGGTCTTGTTGCCAGGTACTTACTTAAGACAAAATTTTGGTATTAATGAAATCTTCCATGAAACCTGTAGAATAAAAAAAAAAATCAGAATCAACGAAAGAAAAACAAAAAACTTAGAAAAAATTATCATGGTCTACGCCCTAAATTTTGATAAATATCACATTAAAGAAATTATGGAGCGTTTAGCAAAATAATAATATTAATAATAATAATGGAGGTGGCTGACGAAAAAGCTAAACTTTAGGCTTGTTATATATAAAAAAATTATAGAGGTAGCAGTTAGGTTTCTGGAAACCGACTATTGAATATGGGCTACGAAATATTTTTGGCCCAAACCCAATTTATTTGTTCATAAAATCGTGATGGCAAATGATGTAATTTTGATATTTATTAAGAGTATTTTCGGTAGAGCAAATTTTAAACTCGCTGTAGAGTTGCCACGTAGGAAAAGTGACTTCTCTTTGATAAATATAGATATAACAAATTGGCAAAAATAGAAAGAAAGAAAGTGTTGGAGACCCTCAAATTCTTTTGGAGACTTCTTTACTTCAATAACCAGAATTCGGATAGATTAAATTCGGGTAATTCAGATGGTTTGGTTCGGATAGTTCGATTAATCAAGATAATTCGGATATTGAAATTTCTACCGAAATTAACCGGTACGATGAAGTTAAGATTGGGTTAAATTCACAAGGCCCTAAGGTAATCTAAAAAAAAGCAACGAGAAATAAGATGAAACGAAAGCAGCAGCAAGACGACGACGCAGTAGACTCTTGTGCCAGTAGTAGCTCCTCCAACTCCATGAATACTGCTGACTTGGTTTTGCAGTCACCTTCCTATCTGTCACAGAAACAGGACTACATCTTCCATGGAGGTCCAATGTTTTTTTTTACTTTCTCTAATCGGATCGGCTTCTTGTTTCTAATTGCTTGATTCTGTTCGTGCAGGGAGGCGCCATGTGAGACCCTACTACTTCGAGTTTATATCTCATGTAAGTAATTTTCTCTTTCTTAGCCCTAACTAATTCTCTCATCTAAGTAATTTCAATTGTATTTGTAGGTGAATAAACGCTGGGCGGGGAAAACAATTCTTGATTTGTTCGCCGATGAATTCAAAGGCCGACCTCGTGAATATTATGTATGTTCCTTCCTGCTCATCATCTCAAGGAATTAGCCATCATGTTAAGTTTTGGTGTTTTGGGATCTTGATGTGCTCAACTATTGCAGCTTGGTGCAATCAAATGTGGTAGAATTAGAGTTGATGGAGAAATTGTACCCGTTTCATACGTTGTGAGATCATCCCAAAAGATCACCCATTTCCTCCACAGGTGGGTCCTTAAGCTTAACCTATTTAGCAGATAGATGGTTGCATCTTGCAACTGGTTTGATCAATTTCTATAAACCTCTGGTTTTTGCTGCTTTGCTTTTTGAATTCGAGATGCGATTCCGTGCTTGTTCTTGTTCCTACTTACGAATAGTATCTCAGTTTTTGAATGTATATTTAATTTAAAATGTGTGAATGGTTTCAGGCATGAACCACCGGTGATGACTGACGATGTCATGATCCTTGTGAAAGAACCCGACGTAGTTACTGTCTGCAAACCAGCTTCCATTCCTGTGAGTATTCCATTTGATAGTTTTCACTTCATGTGGTCGGTCTTTGGAGAGGAAACACATTGGGGGCATTTGCTGGAGAATGTGAAACACGTTCTGTTTAGTACTATTTGAAGCGTTAGTGTATATCAAACGCTGTGTATACAAAATTCACCTTGTATACATGCTTTATGCCTTTGTGGTGTGAGATTGATATTTCGGTGACAGAGCCCAGAGCCGATGTGTTTCTTGTTTGTATAGGTGCATCCTTGTGGTCAATACCGTAAGAACACGGTTGTTGGAATCCTTGAGGCTGAGCATGACATGGGCCCTCTATTTCGTATCCAGCCAACAATATTAGACGAGAACACATAGCCTTAATTTACCCTTTTTTTTTTAAAAATGATACAATACGAGTTATCCTTGCATCATTTCACAGCTATTCACCGATTAGACCGTTTAGTTTCTGGATTGCTCATCATAGCAAGAAATGCTGCAAAAGCTGATTTTTTCAGGCAGCAGGTACTCTTAAAAGTTACTCGCATTTGCTTGCCTATACCATAATTCCTATATTATCGTAATAAGATGCCATGGCTGTAGTAAATTAAGATATCATCTTAGTACCTATCTTTAATTGTTTCAGATTGAGGGTGGAATGGTGAAGAAGCGTTATATTGCAAAGGTTATTGGCGTGTTCCCAGAAGATGAGGTTTGAATTCCTTTTGACGTTATTGACGATTTGTGGACTGTTTCTAATTACCAACTTCATATACTGCTACACGAATGATACTCACTATGGTATTAATCTACATTAAAACTGATGTGATGCTAGTAATAATATCTTCAAAATCTACCAACTTATCTTGAGGGAGTTAAAATATGGTAAAGACTTGGGGCTTTGGTTTGAAAGTTGTTTGATGTAGTTGCATTGCATGACTTTGATGTGCCAGAAAATAGTTGAAGCCAACATAAATTATAATGGCAGCGAAGGAAGAAGCACGGCAGAGGTAAAGCGACATTATGCCTATAGATATAAAGCATAATGTTTTCCATTTTGACACGTATAAGTAAAATATCAGAATTTGTATGACTTACGCAGGACGCTAAATCTAGTGGTGATGATAAGAAGGTGAAGGGGAAGCCTGCGTGTACCAAGTTTACTAGAATCGATACAAATGGGACTCATAGCCTCGTCTTGTGTGAACCAGTGACAGGGCGAACTCATCAAGTAAGCAAGTGATTATACATAATACATAGTGCAGAATTTTATCAGCCATTACACATAAACTCACAAAGCTTCAATCTTTAGATCTTATTAGACATGAGAAGAGTAGACAGAGAGAGTTTGGCCTTTTTTTTGGGGTTTCTCATTTCGTTTTTGACGATTGTAGATTCGAGTGCATCTACAATATACTGGACATCCCATAGCAAATGACCCACTTTATCTTAATCAACACATGGATAATCTTGAGACCTTGATTGCAAAAAGAATTGATGCGGGTGAGAAAAAGATGGTCTCCCCAGATGACTACGTGTATTCCAGTGAAGATTTCAGCATCGATCCAATGTGCACGAACTGCCCAAAGTTGATCCCACAAGGGTAAAAAGACAAAAAAAACATCTGTGTTCTTGTTGCATTGAGCCAAAAGGTCTCATGTTTCTAAATTATGCAGGTACGAGGAGCATGACGAGGCTCTTTGGTTACATTGCGTTCGATACTCTGGAACGGGCTGGGAATACGAGTGTCCTTATCCATCTTGGGCATCCCTTTAACTCATTTATCTGCCATACCCTGTAACACTTATCACCCACATTTGTTGCAACTGTATGGTATACAGGTTCTACTAGTATGTGCTGATTCATTGGATTCATAGATTCTTCTCTCTCTCAAAATTTATATAGTTTTGTGTCATTATCATCTGAAAGTGTATAAACAGAAAACCACTTTGAAACTGGGATCAGAGCCGAACAAGTAGCAAAATACATTACATATTAGATATGAAGCGACTTGTAGTTGCTCTCATACTGTATCTTTTGTTCAACCATGTCATCCTAAATTAATTTGATTTTCACAAGGCTTTTAAAAAACTAACTTGTTCTTCTTCTACTTCTTCAATGTGCCATCTGATTGTTATGTTCATTTCTGGAATGCAAGGATCTGTCTATCAAACCCTTTGTTTGCACCGGACAAGCTTGATGTAAGATCTTCCACTGTTCTAAACCCAATCTGTGCCAAACAAAGATACAAGTAACGGAACATGAGTATGTAACCCCAAAACTTGCCAATAACATTAGGTTACAAGAACAAAAGAAAGCCAAGACTAATTTGTTACAAAAATCGGTTGTGCTACACATAGTTGTGGTCTACGCTTTACCTGAATCTATTAATCTAACTCTGAATACATATGCCAAGCATGGCATATTTAATTCATCAGGTACGAGTATCAGTAAAACTAAGGAAGCAAATGGAGTAGAAAGAGTACCTTATCAAGAAGAATTTCTTGGAAACGCTCTGGCCGTAAAACAATATTTCGGTAATTCATTGCAGTAGTCTGCAATCACAAAAGACAAATACATATTGTAATTATAGTTAACTTGTGCACTCTGAAACACCAGAGAGAATTTTTGTGTATACATACCTCTGAGACACGACGATTGTTTTCATAAGATTTCCAAGGCTGAGGTTCCATTACAAAAATACCACCCTGAAAAGCCAAGCCAACGGTCATTTGTGCTTATGAGAAGCAAAAATGGGCACATTTAGTATAAGTTCAATGTAGTTACCGGGTTAAGAAGTCGCCAGATTTTTGAAAATAAGGTGATCAAACCATCGTCACCCCAATTCAGATGAACCCATTTTGTCACACTCAAACTACATCAAAGAGAAACATGTCATCAATAAAACTGTTATTTTCAATTTCAGCATAAGACAACCAAGACAGAGGACATTTTGATTTCAGCTAAGAATGATACCTCCTTTAGACAAAAGTGAAGTAAAAAAGGCTTAGTTACATAAGATTCTTTAACTGAAAACCTATGCATATCTTTTATCAACTACAGTTGAAATCTCATATGTAGTTTGCGGTATGAGCATTGCCAACAAAATTGATAACTCTCTTCTGTTGCCAATCCTCTTCAAGAGTCAGAGCCAAACATACGACGAAAAGAAGGGGGAAAAAGAAAGGAATTTACCATAGAATTGTATCATAACGATTGTTGTCAAGATGTCGAGTTTGAACAAAATTCTCTTTCTGAAACGAGACAATCTGAGATAGGTCTTTAACTTCTGGCTTGTCCGTCCTCGTCTCACCATTGGAGATAGATATAGATTGCTCCTTTGAACCATGTACTTCATCTGCACCCTCTGAACTAGATTTCTTTTCACTTGGCTTACCAGAATTCTGCATTCTGGCGAACTTCCTAAGATGCCAGTGAGCATCCTCAATGCGGCCTTTAACAATCACAGAAAATCTAATTCAATGCACGGGGAATGACATACTTCAGCAAGAAAAACATACAAATGTTTCAAGAATACATACGAAATTATCATAGAGATGTATCTACTATTCTGCCTTCACCAAAAAGACTATGTATTTACTACACCGTACAATTCAGACTTGATATGAGATACTTGATATAAACACACAATTAACTGAATGCAACCTTGGAAGCAATTATCAAAACCAACAGTTCTTACTTGAATCAATATCAACTCCAAGAATGCTGCGGCAACCGAACTTTTTAGCTGAAGAAGAAGAAGAAGAAGAAGAAGAAGAAGAAGAAGAAGAAGAAGAAGAAGAAGAAGAAGAAAACAAAGATCAGAGAACAAATCTTTTACAAGCCAACATTCTCGACCTAATACCAAATAAAAAAACCAAATGTGGAACAGTTTCTGATGAGAATACCAATATGGATAGTCATAATCCCGCTATTGCAGCCAATGTCAAGACAGTCCTTGTCCTGAAACCATTCTTGCTTCATAACTTTAAGCCGAGGATCCTCATCCATATCATGGCTAATCTAAACACATAATGTTTTGTCAAAAGAACCCACAAAAATCAGTAACAATATGAACATGAAAAGATGAGCAGACTAATGTGAAGAATGACTCACTCGGTAACCATAGTAGTTTCTGTAATTTCCAAAAGGAAAAACCTCTTGGCTTTTCTTCTTCTTGCTCGGATTACCATTCCCTTGTCCTTGTCCTTGTTGCTGTTTCTGCTTCTCTTCGTTAGGAAATACTTTCCCAACACTCTTCTCATTGCTTCTATTCCTCTTCCTCTTCTGATCCTTGACCTCACTCATGCCGCCGGTTGATGAATACTGGAAAACTGTAAGGCTGAACAAAATCGGTTCCTGTGTTACGGCGATCAAATCGATGTTCGGAAACGAAACCAAACGATTAGTGCAAGAGATGATTGCTCGAGAGGGTTTTCACCGAGAGGTCGAGTAAGCGGCGCAGAGCGAGGAGGAAGAAGAAGAGACGTCTTCGTTCAAGGTTTTTTTATCAAGCCGAAAAGGGTTTAGCGAGTTTATTAACAAAGTTGTCTCTGAGAGAAAATATTTTTTATCACCGACTTATGTAAATATTGCAAGTTTCTTTTTACCTTTTTTTATGGGGGTTTGACTAAAACGACCTTACTAAGTTGATATTTAACCAAAATGATGTTATTCTTTGAAAATTACTCAAACAATCTTGAAAATTTATTAATATCCGTTTTAACTTTATTTCCTTTGAAAAGAAAAACGTATTTACGAAAATATCATTAATGAAGCAGTGGATAATTTTACCGTTCATGTGATGGTAGATTTATTTGTGATTGCTAGATTTATTAAGTGGTTGGTAGACTTATTGATGGTTCGCGCAATGGTAGAATTATTTATATTAGCGGTAGATTTATAATATGTGGTAGACTTATTTCTCGTAGTGGTAGAGTTAATTTTGTGATCGGTAGACTTATTTCTAGTGGTGGTAGAGTTAATTTTGTGATCGGTAGATTTATTGATGGTTCGCGCAGTCGTAGATTTATTTATAGTAGTGGTAAATTTATTTTTGAGTGATAGACTTATTAGTAGTAGTGGTAGAGTTAATTTTGTGATCGGTAGACTTATTGATGGTTCGCGCAATGATAGACTTATTTATAGTGCTGGTAGATTTATAAAATGTGGTAGACTTATTTGTAGTAGTGGTAGAGTTAATTTGGTGATTGGTAGACTTATTGATGGTTCGCGCAATGGTAGACTTATTTATAGTGGTGGTAGATTTATAAAATGTGGTAGACTTATTTGTAGTAGTAGTAGAGTTAATTTTGTGATCGGTAGACTTATTGATGGTTCGTGAAATCGTAGAGTTATTTATAGTAGTGGTAGATTTATTTTTGAGTGATAGACTTATTAGTAGTAGTGGTATAGTTAATTTTGTGATCGGTAGACTTATTGATGGTTCGCGCAATGGTAGACTTATTTATAGTGGTGGTAGATTTATAAAATGTGGTATACTTATTTGTAGTAGTGGTAGAGTTAATTTTGTGATCGGTAGACTTATTGATGGTTCGCGCCATTGTAAACTTATTTACATTAGTGTTAGATTTATTTTTGGGTGATAGACTTATTAGTAGTTGTGGTAGCGTTATTTTGTGATCGATAGACTTATTGATGGTTTGCGCAATCGTAGACTTATTTATACTAGTGGTAGAGTTATAATATGTGGTAGACTTATTTATTGTAATGGTAGATTTATTCAATCTTTCCAATTTTTTACTAAAATAACCTTAGACATGTTTATAGTAGTGGTAGATTTATTTATAGTAGTGGTAGATTTAAAATATGTAGTAGACTTATTTATAGTAATGACAGATTTATTCAATAAAGGGTAAAGTCGTAATTTATCTTTCATCTTCTCCACAAAACACCAAGTTTTTCTCAAACCCTAACAATGGCGGCCATCCATTTTTAGCTCGTTTTTACTGTATTTTGACTCGTTTTCAACTAAATTTTGCCTAAAACTAGTAGATCTAACATTATATATATTTTTTTTTTTAACAAAAAATCAAAAGTTTTTGAGTTTTTTTTTTCCAATTTTTGATTTTTAATCCGATTTTTACCTAAATTCCGGCCTCCACACCTTCGCCGCACCTCCTCCGAGCATGATCCGGTGTTTCCGCAGCCTCCGCGACCGCGGTTTCAAACAAACAAATGTTTGATTTTTTTTTACAAATTATGAATGGCATTTTCGTAATAAAAATTTGTTACTAAAGTTTATTTATCTTTTATAACTTGTGTTGAGTTTCAAAGTTGAATAAAATTTGTTCTACTGATTAATCTAAAGTTGTTTTAGTAATTATTTCTTTTTTTATTTATTTTGTCGCAAGTGTTATTTTCCTTGCAAGACCAAAAGATGTATGTGCATAAACCTAAAACCAAAGAAAATATCAACAAGACCTGACCACAACGACAACAAACAATAGAATATATCAGTGGAGACCTCCTCCTCCAGGTTGGGTCAAGTGTAATTCAGATGGAGCATGGAAGAATGAGGGTCACTTATGTGGTTTGGGATGGAGTCTAAGAGACCACATAGACCACATAGACAGAGGCTAAGATCAGTATTGGAGACAAAGGCAGAAGCATTGAGATGGGTCATTCACTCGACGATAGTGGAGAAGCTTGGGTTATAATACGGTCATATATGAATCCGATTCAAAGGAGCTTCTTGAAGCCTTAACAGTGGAGAAGGGGGTGGCCATCTCTAAGCCCAATTCAGGAAGACATCAAGACCATCCTGTCCCATTTACAAGATCATAAGTTGGTGTTCCACTCTAGAGATAAAAATCGAGTTGCGGATAGATAGCTAGGGAATTTCTAGTCCCAAAGCTGTTATTTTATGGTGCCAAATTGGATAAAAACTGGAAAGTTGTTGAGCAAAAATATAAACAAGGCATCAAATGACTGAACCATATTCAAATCTAACCAAAAGACACAAACCTAAAAAGTTTATAAATTGTGGTAACTGAGTTTTTCAGTAGCGTGGAGGTCATTCATTCTCAATAGAAAGCTTATGAGTTATGATAAAAAAAAAAAAACAAAGAGAAGGAACTCAAAATGTTGCTCTTCTCTCATCAAATATTGTACAGAAATTTAAAAACACAAATTCCTCTCTTTGCTTCTCTTCTGCCATACAATGCTTCAACCCATCTCTGCTGACCGAAGCAACTGCCAGGCCCGATAAACCGGGCTGTTGATAAAGCCTTCCTGAAGCAAAAAGCAGCTGCTACCTTTAACATTAATTTGCCTGAATCAGTATGGTCTGTAGCGCATGGGCCGTCTGAACCTGGGAACTCTCCTGCACAGACCATGATACCATCCGCGATTTATCAACAACCATTATGATCCCCTCTCGATATATCAAACAAATGGATTTCTCATATCTCCTTTTATCAGAATCTTTAGTTTTATATAAGTCAATTCACCTCAACCATTCCAAGTTTGTTTGTTTAAAAGAGAGAAGGTAGATAAGTTTCTAGAACGTACCCATAAGCATATGGCGGATAAAATGGAGGCCCGGGCATGAATCCTCTCATGGGTCTAAAGGGGCGCCTTCCTCGGAATTGCCTCATTCCGGGGACATTAGTTCTCTTTGCAGATACCTGAAAATGGATTAAACAAAGTTTGGTAATGACATATCTTTAGCTAAAAGACAGTTAACGACTTGTAATTGAACTGAGTTTGCACCTTTATCTGACGACCATGCAGTTCTGACTCGTTTAAAATTAGAGAATTCTGCACGGCTTCTACTTCCACAAATTCGACATAGGCAAAACCTTTAGGTTGACCAAACTTATCTGTCAGAATTGTAACCCGATTGACCGTTCCACAGGATTGAAAATGCTGCTGGACTTCCTCTGGAGTACATGCATAATCCACCTAATACACACAAAACCAAAGACACAAGAAAAGCTAAAAAAATCATCGATGACTAAAGCTTTCACACATACACAGTAAAAGCAAAGAGGGGAGATAGGGTTTTATGTATTTAGAAGGCTAAGTAGTATATCAATTGCAAGAGACGCAAAGAAACAAACAACAATCAGCATCCAAATTTCATTGTTACCAAATATTGTAAACCAACTTTTTTCTTTGGAAAAGGTTCAAACATAAATTCGAAACATGTGAAAAATTAATGGTGGAAGCCTCACATTGCCAACATATATTGAGCGCGAATCCACTTCCTCCTTTTCAGCTGCACTAATACCACTTGAAGGATCTTCATCGATATGCAACAAAAAAAGAAAAGGAATTGACTCGATTAGCTCTAAGGGTATTCTTTCCTAGAAGACTAGAATCGTTTCAGCACCAATACAGGAAAACTCCAGAAAATTTCTTAAGAGATTCGATGATTTACTAAGAGGTTCCAATTCATAAACTAAAGTAATATCATAATCAACAAGACATTCTTTAAACCTAATCTGTCAAAACATCAAAGATTCTACGCATCAGCACAACTAACCTTGACCAGCACCCATATCTTTCTCAGCTTTGGCTTGCATTTCACGCAAAGCTCCAGCTTCTTCCTCGATCTCTTTAATTCGCTTCTTCATGTCCTCTAAATCCTATAGAGAAGCACCGTACGAGCACAGACTCAATTCAATAACAGTGGGGGGGGGGGGGGGGGGGGGGGGGAAGAGAGAGTGGTCGTCAATTAAATTAAAGATAAAAGATAAAGATAGATCGAAGAAATCGCAATACCTTAGAGCCAGAGCCAGGTTCAAGCTCCTCATCTCCGACGGCGGCGCCTTCGTCTCCGGCGTGTTCTTCGTACTCCTCCGTATCCATCTCTCCTTCTTCCTCCTCTGGGATCTCTCCACCGTACACCTCGTGCTCTTGCTCATCGTGAAGAGGCATCCTTCTTTCTCTCTATTCTATCTCTCACACTCGGCGACTGTCGTAAAGCGAGAAAACAGAAGTTTCGGAATTTTAGGGCTTGAAATCGGGAAAGAAAGGGAAAAAGGTTGTTACGTAATAACAGATACCCAAAAAGGGTAATTTTGGAATTAAAATATCTAATGCGGTTTCACTTTCACCCAAAGTACAAAAACCCAAACAAATGCGTCGGTTTGGACCAATGGGCTTATTTTATTTTTAAGATGACAACCTGACGTGTACAGTGGGTCCCATTAGTGATTACGTGGCACCTCACCCTTTTATGTTTTTAACTCAGCCAGCAGCAAGGAAGTGTGGTCTGAAAATCGTTTCGCTAAAAAAAAAAAAAAAACTCTTATCTGCAAAAACGACTCCGATGGCCGCCACGTCATCTCCGGCGTGTCATATCTCTTTCTCCTTCCTCCAACGTCAGACTCCGTGCAACACCGTTCAATTCGTTGGTTTCTCACCACCTGCGATTGAGAGCCACCGTAAACTCGGCCGGTTAACCGTGAGCCGGTCTACCCCGGCGCAGGATTTTCTGGGGGATTTCGGGGCTCGTGACCCTTACCCGGAGGAGATAGCGAGCCAATTCGGAGATAAAGTGTTGGGTTGCCAAAGCACTGAGCACAAGATTCTGATTCCTAATGCCTCTGTTCTCTCACTCTCGCAGCTCCAATGCTCCCCTGTTTCCCCTTCACAGCCTCCTTTGTCCGCCGATGATGCCAAAACGCTCCTCCATAAGGTTCATTCTCTCATACACTTTTTAACAGCTTCTTTTGTGGTGTGAAATGTCCGTATCGATTCTATGTTTTAATTGGTAAGGACTAACATTGAAACCATCTATACAAATCCATTCATTGTCATGGACCATGGTTATGGAACTTTTATGATATGAATAATTTTTGTTATATTTCTCTAGTTATCATTTGAGTTTGAAATTACAACTATATGCCATATTTTTACATTGTTTATGAATTATGATAACAATCTTTATTTTTGTATGTCATAAGCCTGCTTAAACTTGTTCATATATCTCCTACTTTGTAAACTCTGAATGTTATGCAATCCTAATCTCTATGATTATTATGTAAACTATTCAGGTTCTCGGATGGAGTATAGTGGAGGATGAAGCGGGTGGTCTGAAAATAAGATGCATGTGGAAAGTGAGGGATTTCGGGTGCGGTGTTGAACTCATCAACAGGATCCATAAGGTTGCTGAAGCTTCTGGTCATTACCCTTCTCTCCATTTGGAAACTCCTGCCCAAGTTCGAGCTGAACTATCCACCTCTTCCATTGGTATGTCCACAAATTAACAAACAAACATTCGAGTTTTCTTTTGATCTATTGTTTCTCAAAAACGGTTTGTTTGTTGTTGGTTATTGGATGAACAATACAGGAGGCTTAAGCATGAACGATTTCATTGTGGCAGCCAAAATAGATGATATCAAGACTTCTGATCTCTCCCCTAGGAAAAGAGTTTGGGCTTGAAAAGTTTGGCTTTTTGTTTTCTTTCCTCTTTTCTCATTTCACTATTTTGTAACTTTTTTTGTTTTATAATATTTTATATACACTACTAAAAAAAAAGTTGTATAGCCACGAATTAGAAGTCCAAGTAGCCATGTAAAGCCAGAAAACAAATATGTGGTTGTAGCTCGTGACGAACCTCCATCCCTAGCTTTTCGTGGCTAATTAGCTCTAGAACAACAATTTCTTTATCGGGGCTAATTAGCGCCATATATATATATATGGCTAATTAGCTAGGGATAATGAAGTGCTAAATCTGAAAAGTTCTGGATTTTAAAAACATTTTACTATTTTGCAAACACAAAACTTTTTACTGTTAAGACTTATCGTATTCTCAGTAGTCACGAAGTGAGTAAAACTGATACTTGGGGGTGGTATTGAACGAGAGAATTTAGAAGAATTGGAAAATAATTGATTTTAAATGATTTTATGGAATCTATCGAAATCCCAACAAAAAAGGTGAGAATTGGTTCTTCACAATTTTTATTGAAATTCCATTAAATTCCTTTGAAATGACTATGCCAAAAATACTGCAGAAAAATTGAATAACACTAACATCTTATATAATTAAGATTCTAGAAAATTGAATAACACATGACTTTAATAGAATTCATAAAATAGATAATTGAATAACAATGAAATTTGATAGAATGCTCAATCAATTCAAAATCAATTAAATTCTTGAATTGATAGAGTCGCACCCTGTCTCTTGGAAGTAACCAGGACAGTAGCCGTTGAGAAGTTGTAGTGGATCTCGTTGGAAGTATTCATGATCAATGCCAACCACATTTTCAAATTAAGCTCGCATCACTGCCACAACTCCCTTGACCTCTGCCACGTCTCCCATGATCGTCGCCACTGATGATTTGGTATAAAAGGGTTATGGTCTCACATATTATGTGAAATTTCGATTTCAGATTTTTTTTTTTTTTTTTTTCAAAACAATTTTGAAATCAAATAAGTTGAATACCGTATTTCTGTAACATTAATACGTTTAGGAAAATCACCATTACTCCTGCGGCACATTACGAAGAATGTCATTGGAACTTTTTTTTGTTTTTACATGATTAAAATCGATCGGTTCTAATGAGCGTGTTTTCGTCAGTTAAATCACATTATGATCTGAATAGAAACACGCGGATCCTATTTAACCCGCTCAATAACCCGTAAATTCATTAGAGTATTCTTAAATTTGTAAAAATAAATAGATCATTAGCCTAAAAGTATACAAGCCCAACCGTAATTAAAATACTCAATACTCTTAATTTGTTATGAATGAGAGAAAGATTAGAGAGAAAGAGAGAGGAGTTTGTTTGTCTTATTCCATAGAGAACAAAGTTATATATATGATACAATAACTTGGGGAGGAGTAATAACTTGGAGAGGAAGTTGAACTTGGAGAACAAGTTAGAACATTCTAGAAGATGAGATTCTAATGGGCATCCACTAATTGGGTTTATAACACTCCCCCTTTGATGTCTATTATAGCAAAACTATTCCTAATACGCATAAGATGCTGCCTCATTAAAAACCTTAACAGGAAAACCAGTGGGAAAAACCATGGTTAAAGGAAAAAGAGTGCAGCGCGTATTTACTCCCCCTTGATGACAACATGACTTGAGATCTTTGAGGCAACATAGTCCAATGCCACGAACTAGCTTCTTGAAGGTAGTACTTGGAAGTGTTTTTGTAAAGAGATCTGCCAGATTCTCACTTGAACGGATCTGCAAGACACGTACATCGCCATTCTTCTGTAAATCATGGGTGAAGAAGAATTTTGGTAGAATGTGCTTCGTTCTATCGCCTTTGATGTATCCTTCCTTGAGTTGTGATATGCAAGCTGCATTATCCTCATATAAAACTGTTGAACCTTCTTTTCCTGTAGATATACCGCAATTTACTCGTATGTGCTGGATTACAGATCTTAACCATACGCATTCGCGGCTAGCTTCATGTATAGCTAAAATGTCTGAATGGTTGGAAGAAGTAGCTGAAATAGTTTGTTTCATCGAGCGCCAAGAAATGGCTGTTCCGCCACATGTGAACAAATATCCTGTTTGTGATTGAGCATTATGTGGATCAGATAAAAACTCTGCATCTGCAAAACCAATTAGGTCTTCCTTTGACGTGTTAGAATAGAATAGACTCATATCTTTTGTACTCTGAAGATATCAAAATATATGTTTAATCCCATTCCAATGCCTTTGTGTTGGACATGAGCTAAATCTTCCCAACAAATTTACCGCAAAGAATATATCAGGTCTTGTATGGCTAGCAAGGTACATCAATGATTAATGCTCCTGTGCACTTAAGTATGGTACTTCAGGACCAAGAATTTCTTCATTGTTCTCCCTTGGGTGGAAGAGATCTTTTTCCACATCAAGTGCTCTTACAACCATAGGGCTACTCAATGGGTGCGCTTGATCTATATAAAAATTTTTGAGCACTTTTTCAGTGTATGTTGTCTGGTGCACTAAGATTCCATCCTTTAGATGCTCAATTTGCAATCCCAAGCAAAATTTCATCTTTCCAAGATCTTTCATCTCAAATTCTTTCTTCAAATATTCAACTGTATGGGAAATCTCTGCAGGAGTCCCGATGATGTTTAAATCATCAACATACACTACAATGATAACATATCCTTGCTCAAATTTCTTTATAAAGATGCATGGAGTGACTAGGTCACTCTTATAACCTTCTCTTAACAAGTATTCGTTTAGGCGATTATACCACATACGCCCAGATTGTTTCAATCCATACAGGGATCAATTCAACTTTATACAGTACTGTTCTCGAGAACTAAAATTCGCTACTTCTGGCAGTTTAAATCCTTGTGGGACTTTCATATAAATTTCGTTGTCCAGTGGTCCATATAAATACGCCGTGACTACATCCATGAGGCGTAAATCAAGTCCTTCTTTTATTGCTAGACTGATAAGAAACATGAAAGTAGTTGCATCCACCACAGGAGAATATGTCTCCTCATAATCAATTCCAGGTCTTTGTGAAAAACTTTGTGCAACCAGACATGATGTGTATCTTACAATTTCACCATTTTCATTCTTCTTTCTCACAAAGATCCATCTATGTCCCATTGGTTTTACACCTTTAGGTGTACGGACTACTGGTCCAAACACTTCTCTCTTTTCTAGAGATTTTAATTCTGCCGCTATAGCTTCTTTCCATTTTGGCCAATCATCACTTTGTGTACACTCTTCAACAGAATTTGGTTCATGATCCTCTTTTTTATCCATAACATCAACTGCTACATTGCATGTAAATATATCATCGACGTCGATTTGCTTTCGGTTCCATTTTATTCGAGACATAACAAAATTAATTGAGATCTCTTCATTGTCAGGTACTTGAATTTCTTTATCAGTCATGTCCAAGGTCTCTTCTAGAGATCTTCCAAAAGGGTTAGATTCCTCGGGTTCGTCATTATCAACTTTTGCTCCTTTTCTTTTCTGAGGATT
Source organism: Arabis hirsuta (assembly GCA_964056655.1). NCBI lineage: Eukaryota > Viridiplantae > Streptophyta > Magnoliopsida > Brassicales > Brassicaceae > Arabis > Arabis hirsuta. Next base: position 24,030,435 of record OZ053302.1, on the reverse strand, counting down.
CTTATCTTTGGAACCAATAGGTCTACCACGCTTCATGCGTGCCATAGACTCATTAGCAGTTTGATGTTGTCCTTCTGGGACATTAATTCTAACTAGAGCATTTACAGCTGGTATATGTGACTTGGTCACTCTTTTAGGCTCAGTAAATGCGTCTGGCAATTGATTTGCTAATCTCTGTAGATGGATTATCTTTTGTACCTCTAAGTCACATTCTTTGGCACAAGGATCAAGATGAGATAATGATAATTCATTCTATCTAATGGTTTTATCCAGCTGTTTATTCTCTTCCTCCAATGTTGGAAAAACAGACTCGTTAAAATGCCAGTCTGCAAATCGAGCCTTAAATAAATCCCTTGTGGATGGCTCGAGATACTTAATTATCGAGGCGGATTCATATCCAACATATATCCCTATCCTCCTTTGAGGACCCATCTTAGATTGTTGTGGTGGAGCAATTGGAATATATACTGCACATCCAAAAGTTTTTAGATGGGATATATTTAGTTCCTGACCCAAAAGTATTTGTGATGGGGAGATATGATGGTTACTTGTTGGCCTGATGCAAATCAATTCTGCTGCATGTAATATAGGATGTCCCCAAGCTGGTATTGGGAGTTTGGATTTCATTAGTAATGGTCTAGCAATCATCTGTAAACGTTTGATTAATGATTCGGCTAAACTATTCTGCGTATGAACATGAGCTACATGATGTTCAACATTTATCCCAATTTATCCCAATAGACATGCAATAATCATTAAATATCTGAGATGTAAATTCACCAGCATTATCAAGGCGAATTGCCTTTAAAGGAAAATCTGGAAAATATGCTCGTAATCTTATCACTTGAGCAAGTAACCTCGCAAACTGTAACGCCCGTGATCCAAAAAGTAATTTTTGGATGGGTGTCGATCGACACAAGGTCGTGTGTCGATCGACACGGTTGTTTCGACTCAAGAGTAGTCGAGCAGCGAGCGCTGTGTCGATCGACACAGTCGATCGACACAGTTGGGGTGTGTCGATCGACACGGATTTTCGATTGCCGTCAGTATGACGTATTGATTGGTCATGCGTCGATCGACACAAGTTGGGTGTGTCGATCGACACAGTGTCCGCTGGTCTGGCTATTTAAGTCGAAAATCAGATTTCTGGGCAGAAATCAACGGTTTTTGAGAGAGAAAGTGAGAGGATTGAGAGGAGAGGTTGTTGTTGTTGTTTCCTTCGTATTTCTCAATCTTATTAGGCTTGTGGGAGTGTTTGTGAGGTTGTGGAAGCGTGGGAGGACCGTACGGTGAAGGATCTCGGATTTGTTCTTCGTGTTCTTCGTCGGATTCTTATCCTTTTCTATCCGAATTCGAGGTGAGTGCGTGACCATAGGCTTATCTGGGTAAAGGAATTGATAGGATGCGATTGTGTGTTGTTTGGATCGATTCTTGTATGGATTTTTGGTGGATTTTGTGCAGAAAATCGGTTTGATGAGTTTTCTGGGTTGGTGTGTCGATCGACGCAGATGCTGTGTGTCGATCGACACGGGTTTGATGTGTGTCGATCGACACAAGGAGGTGTGTCGATCGACACGGGTTTTTGATTACCGTCAGTTTGATATATTGAACGTGTTGTTCTCGTTTGGTTGTTGTGTGATGCATTATTGTTTGTTCATCCTGGTATTGTATCTTTTGCTTATGCCTGTGTGTATAGTCTGTAGATGGGATGACCGTCTCACTGGGTATTTATGATAATACTCACGCATCTCTTATAACCATGTGATGCAGGTAAAGACAGTCAGTGATCGTGGAATCATGGCCGGGACGAGGGGAATGATCTAGTGGCTCGTTTTCGTGTAATAAGTTATAATTGCTAGGGTGTTAGCAATTTCAGAACTATGTGTATTACCGAATTGAACTGGAATTAATAAGTATGGGCTTGTTGAACGATAATTGTATTTGATTGTTTGAATCATTGTTTCCGCGCTGTTTGTTTATTAGACCGTTGAGGATCATTATTTATGATAATAGTGATCCGGGTAAAATTTTTTTTTTTATTTGACGGGTTGGGTCGTCACAGTTTTGGTATCAGAGCCCTAGCGGTTCTAGGGCTAGTTAATTAATTGATTATGCGAGTTAGTCAATTGATTGTTGTGTGGGTATGGAGTCCTAGATCATCCCTTCCGAGCCTTCAATGAGATTCCACGGTATGTGTTTATGTGATTTCTGTTTTTCTAGTACTTAGTATTCTGTGGGTTAGTGCAGAGTGATGACTAGGGGGACTAGAGGCAGAGGTCGCGGGGGCCGTAGAGGTCGTGGTAGTCGTGCTGGGCGTGGGCGTGGGCGGGGACTTGGGAGTGAGTCAGCTGCCACGTGGGTGTCCCAGGAGACTACACAGGAGCGGGTAGCTGACTCGCAGGCGTTTCAGGAGGGGTCCGTGGGTGTGACAGCTACGGGTTCCAGTGAGAGGGCTGGAGAGGCTGGTGCAGGTCCTGATGTAGCTGGCGGTGCGGTGGGCCCTGGTGGGGGTGCTGCCGTAGGCGTTGCCCCGGATCGAGATGATCGTCTGGCAGGTCTACTACAGATGATCCTGGAGAGGTTACCGGGAGGGGTGCCTGCTCCGGGTCATGCTCCTGGGGTGCAGCCGGGTATGGCTGGGGTGCAGCCGGGTTTGGCTGGGGTACAGCCGGGTATGGCTGGGGTTGAGGAGCTTCCATCTTATCTGCGGATGATGGAGCAGATGCAGCGGATCGGTACTGCATTTTTCTCGGGCGGTGCTAAGCCTGAGGAGGCTGATGGGTGGCGGATGAGGTTAGAGCGTAACTTTCGCTCCATCAGGTGTCCAGAGGGATACAGAGTGGATCTGGCGGTACATTACCTTGAGGGTGATGCGCATCTCTGGTGGAGAGGCGTAGAGACCAGGAGGGTGCAGGCCGAGATGGTCTGGGAGGATTTCTTGGCGGAGTTTAACGCCAAGTATTTCCCGCAGGAGGCGGTGGACCGTTTGGAGTCTAGGTTTCTGGACCTAACTCAGGGAGATCGGTCAGTGAGGGAGTTCGATGCTGAGTTCAGTCGACTTCTGGTACATGCAGGGAGAGGTATGGAGGGCGAGGATGCCCTGCAGGGCGAGTAGGTTCGCCACGAGGGCGGAGCTGGTTGAGATGGCTGCTGCGATCGAGGAGGATCTCGGGGAGCAGGTTGTGGTGGTTAGTCCACCGGTGCAGCAGCAGCAGCCGAGGAGATCTCAACAGCAGATGAGTTCAGGCAGGGGCGGCAAGCCTGCTCATGGACAGAAGAGGAAGTGGGAGAGCACTTCAGGGGCCAGTCAGGGCGGTTCGGGATGCTTCGGGTGTGGGAGCATTAGGACTGATTGTTCGAGTAGGAAGATTTAGGTTTTTCTCCTTCTTTCTCTTCGATAAGAATAGGGATTTTAACAAATTCCTGGCCGAGCATCAAAGATTTGAAAATGAAGTCAAAATAAGTGTCCCATCGTGTGGCGAGCTGTCCGAAGAGGACCGAGACCGGGACTCGAGATGTGCGGGTCGGGGTCCAGGATACACGGGTGTGTTATCACTGCAGAGAGACGGGGCATATTAAGCCCAAGTGTCCGAAGCTGCAGCAATTGGCGGTGGCCGCAGTGCAGCCATTGGCAGTGCAGCCGTTGTCTCAGATTGCAGCAGCACCGCATGTGTTCACGTCTGCGGAGGCGGGTGGATCTAGCACCAGACCGATCACAGGTATTTCCGAACTTGACTTTTAAATTCATGGTTGTTTGAGTTTTTGTCTGTTGGGAAATTGTGAGTCTGTGCTAGAATGGTAGGGTTCTGAGGCACATGGGATTGTGCAGGGACCTTAGTTGTGGGCGGTTATGAGTCCCACGTGTTGTTTGATTCGGGAGCTACGAATAGCTTTATTACGCCGGAGTGTGCGGAGAGCAGCAGAATCTAGAGTGATTCCGGGGAACAGGCGGGAGTAGTCAAGGTTGCTGGTGGTAGGACGTTGGCTACTTTCGGGCGGGCTCGTGGTGTGGATGTTCTGGTGGCAGGAGAGTTGATGCCAGCAGATCTGATCATCAGTCCAGTGGAGCTGTACGATGTTATCCTGGGTATGGATTGGTTGGATCGTTACAGGGTCCATCTGGATTGCCACCGAGGGCGAGTTGTGTTTGAGCGAGAGGTAGGGAGGTTGGTTTATCAGGGTGTGAGACCGACTTCTGGGAGTCTTGTGATTTCCACGATACAGGCCGAACAGTTGCTTCTCAAGGGCTGCGAGGCGTATCTGGTTACGATAGTGATGCCTGAGTCTGTTGGAGGGGTTGCAGTTGAGGATATTCGAGTTGTTCGGGATTTCCAGGATGTGTTCCAGTCATTGGAGGGATTACCGCCATCGCGGTCGGATCCGTTTGTTATTGAGTTGGAACCCGGGATTACTCCGATATCTAAGGCACCTTACCGTATGGCTCCAGCAGAGATGGCAGAGCTGAAGAAGCAGCTGGATGATTTGTTGGATAAGGGTTTTATTCGGCCTAGTGTTTCACCGTGGGGAGCACTGGTGTTGTTTGTGAAGAAGAAGGATGGTAGTTTCTGGTTGTGCATCGATTATCGGGGACTTAACCGAGTCACCGTGAAGAACAGGTACCCTCTGCCGCGCATTGATGAGTTGTTGGATCAGTTGCGAGGGGCTACCTGGTTCTCCAAGATCGACTTGGCTTCGGGATACCATCAGATTCCGATTGAGGAAGCAGATGAGCAGATGTGAGGAAGACTGCTTTCAGGACGAGGTATGGGTATTTTGAGTTCGTGGTGATGCCTTTTGGTTTGACGAATGCACCAGCAGCATTCATGCGGTTGATGAACGGGGTATTCCAGGAGTATCTGGATGTGTTTGTGATCATCTTTATCGATGATATTTTGGTGTATTCGAAGAGTCCTGAGGAGCATTAGTTGCATCTGAGAGTAGTTTTGGGGAAGCTGCGGGAGCAGAAGCTATTTGCGAAGTTGAGCAAGTGCAGTTTTTGGCAGAGGGAGATGAGTTTTCTTGGCCATGTGGTATCTGCAGAGGGAGTTTCCGTAGATCCGGCTAAGATTGAGGCTATCAAAGGGTGGCCTAGACCGAGGAATGCCACTGAGATCAGGAGTTTTCTTGGGTTGGCAGGTTATTATCAGAGATTCATCGCGGGATTTGCAAGTTTGGCTAAGTCGATGACCAAGTTGACAGGGAAGGATGTTTCTTTTGTGTGGTCTTCTGCGTGCGATGAGAGTTTTAGCAAGCTGAAGGAGATGTTGACATGTACACCTGTGTTGGCGTTACCCGAGCCGGGGGAGCCTTACGTGGTGTATACTGATGCTTCGGGTGTTGGTCTGGGTTGTGTCCTGATGCAGCAGGGAAAGGTTATTGCGTATGCTTCGAGGCAGTTGAGGAAGCATGAGTGCAACTACCCTACCCATGATTTGGAGTTGGCTGCGGTAATCTTTGCTCTAAAGATTTGGAGATCTTACCTTTATGGCGGAAAGGTTCAGGTGTTCACAGACCATAAGAGTTTGAAGTATTTCTTCACTCAGCCGGAGCTGAACCAGAGACAGAGGCGCTGGATGGAGTTGGTAGCGGATTACGATTTGGAGATCGGATACCATCCGGGTAAGGCTCATCTGGTGGCAGATGCGTTGAGTCGGATGAGGGTTGCTTCGGCTCAGGAGCGTGATATGGAAGCTCTGGTGAGCGAGATTAGTACGTTGAGGTTGTGTGTGATCTCACAGGAGCCGTTGGGGTTAGAGGTAGCTAACCAAGCAGATTTGCTGAGTCGTATTCGAGCAGCTCAGGAGTTGGATCCGATGTTGATTGATGCTGCTAGGGTTGCAGGTTCAGAGTATATGGTCTCGGCAAATGGGACGATACTGGTGAACGGACGGGTTTTTGTACCCAAGGATGAGGATCTGAGGCAAGAGATCTTGCGTGAGGCTCATGCGAGCATGTTATCGATTCATCCGGGGGCGACCAAGATGTATCGTGATCTGAAGCGGTATTATCACTAGGTCGGGATGAAGAGGGATGTAGCTAATTGGGTTGCAGCGTGCAACGTGTGTTAGCTGGTGAAGGCTGAGCATCAGGTTCCGAGTGGTATGTTGCAGAGTTTGCCCATTCCGGAGTGGAAGTGGGATATGATTACCATGGACTTCGTGACGGGGTTGCCATTGTCACGGACGTATGATGCGATCTGGGTGATTGTGGATCGTCTGACCAAGTCAGCACACTTTCTTGCCATCAAAAAGACCGATGGGACGGTGGTGTTGGCTAAGAAGTATGTGCGTGAGATAGTGAGGCTGCACGGGGTGCCAGCGAGTATTGTGTCAGACAGGGATCCGAGGTTTACGTCTGGAAGGCGTTTCAGGCAGAGATGGGCACTAAGGTGCACATGAGCACGGCGTATCATCCTCAGACAGATGGGCAGTCGGAGAGGACTATTCAGACTTTAGAGGACCTGTTGAGGATGTGCGTGCTGGATTATGGTGGTCATTGGGCGGATCATCTGAACCTGGTTGAGTTTGCGTACAACAACTCATACCAGGCGAGTATTGGGATGGCTCCATATGAGGCTCTGTATGGGAGGCCGTGTAGGACACCATTGTGCTGGACTCAAGTGGGGGAGAGGAGCATGTTTGGTGCGGATTTTGTTCAGGAGACGACGGAGAAGAACCGTGTCTTGAGGATGAACATGAGAGAGGCTCAGGATCGGCAGAAGAGTTATGCTGAGAAGAGACGGAAAGAGCTGGAGTTTGAGCTGGGAGATCTGGTGTATCTCAAGGCAGCGATGTTGAGGGGTCCTAACAAATCCATTTCGGAGAATAAGCTAAGTCCAAGGTTTATGGGTCCGTTCCGGGTGGTTGAGCGGGTTGGACCAGTGGCTTATCGGTTCGAGTTACCTCAGAGTATGAGAGCATTTCATAAGGTATTTCATGTATCGATGCTGCGGAAGTGTCTACATGAGTCTGAGGAGGTGTTGGCTAGGATTCCGGAGGATCTTCAGCCCAACATGACATTGGCGGCGAGACCTGTGAGGATTCTCGAGAGGAGAGTCAAGGTTCTGCGCCGGAAGAGGATACCATTGGTGAGAGTCGTGTGGGACTGTGATGGTATTGAGGAGGAGACTTGGGAACCAGAGGCAAGTATGAAGACGAAGTTCTCGAAGTGGTTCGAGAAGCAAGCGGAGGCTTGAGTGTCTTCTGGTTTTCAGTGGTTGTATTAGCTTGTGATTATGAGTTGTATGTATTTCGTTTGGGTTGTAACGATATACATTGTTGAGATTTAATAAGATGAGGTTTCCTTATTATCTTGGGTTATAAGACGGATGTTCTTATGGTATGACTGGGAGGTCATGGGTTTGATGACTGGTTTAGGTCATGTGTGTGTGACGGGGAGGTCATTTGAGGGGCTAGGATGGAAGCTCTATGGGAGTGAGGGCTTGTCTAGGTAGCTAGGGACAGGGGGTCCTAAGGGGTTAGGACGGGTAGATCCCTAGATGGCGCTGGAAAATAGAGGTTTTATGTGAGTTAGAACCTGTCTATTTTCTAGGGGGAGTCTGGAACAGAAGTCTTATGTGAGTTAGGACTGTCCTTTCCAGGGACTCCGATGGAAACACCCTGGTGATTGGGTTGTTTCCGATGACCTGGGGATTGGTCATGAGGGATATTCCGGGTTAGGGAATATCAGGATAGGAACCACATAAGTAAATCGGTCGACAGGTGCTTATGATGCACGTTACAGTGTTACTGCTCCAGGGGATGGTGATATTCTCCTGCATATACTTTGAGGGATTGCGATTTCTCCAGAGGATGTGTGATTCCTCTGCAGCCGAGAGCGGATGGACTGTGTGTCATGAAGCGGAGGGGCTGGGGCATAGCGTGAGCCGGTATGGTATACATCGAGAGCTCGATGGGTGACGACCCTGCGAGTGGGAGTGGTGTATAGAGATATGAGTTTGAGCAATAGTACCTGTAGTGTGATTATAAGTATGAGATTCGATGAACTTCAGGGATCGGGAATGATCTCAAGTGGTTTGTGGATGTCTAATCTAGGGTTATTACTCGAGTTTGGAACCTTAGTTCAGACGACCCTGGTAAACATATGTAGCCTCTTTGGTCGTACATGTTCTTGTTTGATTGTTGTGCGACCAATTGATCCAAGGTTTGGGTCTACGGTGGGTCGGGCATGTTCTTGTTTGATTGTTGCGCGATCTATCAGACAACCCTGATCCGGATCAGCGAGTGCTGCATCGTGGATGTTTCCTGGGGGAATTTGGGTGGGTTATGGTGAGAGTGTCAACCTTAGTGAGACGGGGTTAGGTGATTGAGATCGGGTGGTGATCTCTGATCTTGGACTGACCGGGTTTGGTCAGAATTGTATCCATAGATATGGTGCAATGAGGCTAGTGTGAGCCTAATATAACTCGGGGATCAGGTGTGATCGCGAGTGGTGCTGGCTGAGGGCCAGGGGTTTTGTGTTGTGTACGTCGAGTCTAGGGTTATTATTGGAGTCTGGAATTCGGGTCGGACAACCTTGGTAGCATATGTTACACCGATGGTCGTACATGTTCTTGTTTGATTGTTGTACGATCATTTGGTCTAGTGCGGGGTCAACGCTTGATCGGACATGTTCTTGTTTGATTGTTGGACGGTCAATCGGGCAGCTCTCATCCGGATCATGGGGCGTGCATCGTGAGTGCTCCGGGGAAATCTGGGCGAATTTTTGGGCGAGAGTGTAGCCTTAGCAGGACGGGATAGGGGATTCGAGTGTTATCTCGAAGGTTGATGGCCGCGTTTGGGTCAGGTAGTGGAGACCGTAGTGAGACGGTGTTGCGTGATTCGAGGTCGAATCTGTTTTAGTAAGGGAGAATTGTAACGCCCGTGATCCAAAAAGTAATTTTTGGATGGGTGTCGATCGACACAAGGTTGTGTGTCGATCGACACGGTTGTTTCGACTCAAGAGTAGTCGAGCAGCGAGCGCTGTGTCGATCGACACAGTTGGGGTGTGTCGATCGACACGGATTTTCGATTGCCGTCAGTATGACGTATTGATTGGTCATGCGTCGATCGACACAAGTTGGGTGTGTCGATCGACACAGTGTCGGCTGGTCTGGCTATTTAAGTCGAAAATCAGATTTCTGGGCAGAAATCAACGGTTTTTGAGAGAGAAAGTGAGAGGATTGAGAGGAGAGGTTGTTGTTGTTGTTTCCTTCGTGTTTCTCAATCTTATTAGGCTTGTGGGAGTGTTTGTGGTTGTGGAAGCGTGGGAGGACCGTACGGTGAAGGATCTCGGATTTGTTCTTCGTGTTCTTCGTCGGATTCTTATCCTTTTCTATCCGAATTCGAGGTGAGTGCGTGACCATAGGCTTATCTGGGTAAAGGAATTGATAGGATGCGATTGTGTGTTGTTTGGATCGATTCTTGTATGGAATTTTGGTGGATTTTGTGCAGAAAATCGGTTTGATGAGTTTTCTGGGTTGGTGTGTCGATCGACGCAGATGCTGTGTGTCGATCGACACGGGTTTGATAGGTTGTGTCGATCGACACGGGAAGGTTGTGTCGATCGACACGGGTTTGATGTGTGTCGATCGACACAAGGAGGTGTGTCGATCGACACGGGTTTTTGATTACCGTCAGTTTGATATATTGAACGTGTTGTTCTCGTTTGGTTGTTGTGTGATGCATTATTGTTTGTTCATCGTGGTATTGTATCTTTTGCTTATGCCTGTGTGTATAGTCTGTAGATGGGATGACCGTCTCACTGGGTATTTATGATAATACTCACGCATCTCTTATAACCATGTGATGCAGGTAAAGACAGTCAGTGATCGTGGAATCATGGCCGGGACGAGGGGAATGATCTAGTGGCTCGTTTTCGTGTAATAAGTTATAATTGCTAGGGTGTTAGCAATTTCAGAACTATGTGTATTACCGAATTGAACTGGAATTAATAAGTATGGGCTTGTTGAACGATAATTGTATTTGATTGTTTGAATCATTGTTTCCGCGCTGTTTGTTTATTAGACCGTTGAGGATCATTATTTATGATAATAGTGATCCGGGTAGAAATTTTTTTTTTATTTGACGGGTTGGGTCGTCACACAAACGCCATGTTGCGGGTTGATAACAAGGATACATATGACCATCTAGTCAATGCGTCAATCAGAACCATAAAGTATCTAAAGGTTCCACATGGTGGGTGAATCGGCCCACAAATATCTCCTCGTACGCGTTCCAGAAAACCAATAGATTCAGAAATTACTTTGGCTGGTGAAGGTCGAATGATCAATTTGCCTTGTAGCAAGCAGCACACGTGAAATCTTCTGGTTCTTTAATGAATGTCCATGTGAGTTATTGATTATCTTTCGCATCATTGTTGAACCGGGATGGCCTAACCGGTCATGCCAAACCAATAAATTTTTAGTAAACTTCTGGTTTACTATAGCATTTACCTCAATTGTACTAAGCTTAGTGTAGTACATTCCGGTGGAGAAAGTAGGCAATTTCTCCAAAATACGTTTAGTACCTGGGGTAGTACTTGTGATTTGAAGGTATTCGACATTTCCTTCACTCATAGTCTCAATATGGTATCCGTTATTACATATATCTTTAAAACTCAATAAATTTCTTTGAGACTAGGGAGAATATAGCGCATCAGAGATTTCTAATCGCGTTTCCATAGGCAACAATATATCCGCTCTTTCAGAGCTTCAGTTATCTTTGAGCTACCCAAAATAGTACTCACACTAGCTCTTTTCATTATTAAATGAGAAAATATCTTTTGTTTTTCAGAATGGTATAAGTAGTTGCACTGTCTGCTAAGCATAGTTCTTCACCATTCATTGCCAATCGGACTTGAGCCGTATTCATGTTCTTCAAATAAATAAAAACATAAACATAAATTAACTCAAAGAAAATAAGTCAATAAAATAACCATGTCTAAAAACACATAAATCATAGTGTAGAACATAAAGCTAGAAATAAGAAATCAAAGCCAAAAACCATAAATATAACGACAATGTTTCATAATTAAATCTAGAGGCTAGTTATTCCCTTCAAGGGCAAGGAAATCAGCAACTTCCAATTCAGCTTTATCACCAAAAAAATCATCAAGATCATAGTCTTTTTCGCCATCTTCGTACACGTGGTTTGTTTCCACATTCTTTCCTTTCTGTTTTAAGGATTGCTGATAAAGCTCTACTAGATGCTTTGGTGTACGACATGTTTTATCCCAATGATTGCTTCCTCCGCAGCGATAACATACGCTTCCTTTTGGCTTTTCTTGTTTGTTGCCAATTCTGTTTTCCCACTTCTGGTTGGGTTCTTAAAAGAGACACTTCGGCCTCGACCTTGACCATATTCGTATCCACGTCCGCGATGATCATATCTACGTCCATGATTATGGCCACGTCTTTGGCCCTTGTTATTACCATGGTCTGCTTCTTTCTTATATAACACTTCGCTTCAGGGAATGGTGCAGAACCAGTTGGACGCAACTCATGGTTTTTCATCAAAAGCTCATTATTTTGCTCAGTTACAAGGAGCGCATGAATAAGTTAATAGTACTTTTTATATCCCTTTTCACGATATTGTGTCTGTAGGACAAGGTTACTCGCGTGAAAGGTAGAGTATGTCTTTTCCAATATCTCATCATCAGAGATACTCTCTCCGTACAACTTCAACTTAGAAGTGATTCTAAACATAGCAGAGTTATACTCTATTACAGACTTATAGTCTTGTAATCTTAGATGAGTCCACTCATAACGAGCTTTAGGTAAGATCACAGTTTTCTGGTGATCATACCTCTCTTTTAGATTAGTCCAAAGGGTTTGTGGATCTTTAACGGTCAAATACTCAATCTTAAGACTTTCGTGGAGGTGATGGCGAAGAAATATCATGGCCTTTGCCTTGTTTTGGGCTGTTGCCTCATTCTTTTCTTTGATAGTTTCACCGAGGTCTTTTGCACTCATGTGAAATTCAGCACCCACGCAACACCAAAGTACTCGTTCTTTGCATGGCTTGCGACGAAAGATAGATTGTCAACGGGTGATAGAACGAAAATTTGGGTGGGGAGAAGCAATTGTGTGCTCTGTGACGATGCCGAAGAAAGCCGCAACCATCTATTCTTTGAGTGTCGCTATGCATCATTGGTGTGGAGTTCACTCACTCGACAACTTTTAGGAAATCACTACACAACCAATTGGAGGGAAGTCATGACGATCATAAAAGGGGAAAACTTCAGTTTTATTTACACGTTCATTGTGCGATACACATTTCAAACAACAATCTACTACTTGTGGCGAGAGCGCAATGGGAGACGCCATGGCGAGCAACCGCAATCGCCGATACAACTTGAACGAATGGTTGACAAAACCATTAGGAACCGGCTAAGTACTCTACGACGAACGGCGGACCAACGATATTGCGACGGTCTCATCCTTTGGTTTGGGACAAGAGTGATTTCATCGTAGAATCGTGTAAAATATTTCAAATTTTCGATTTCAAACATCTTTTTAGTTTCATTGTAAAACCGTTTTTCTTTGTTTGAATAAAATTTAACATTCATACAAAAAAAAAAAAAAAAGAAATTCAGCATCTAGCGCCCATGATAGGTAGTTGCTACCACTTATGTTGAGAGTCTCAAATTCGAATTTTGTGAAATTCGACATGTTTACGGAAATAAGAAAATATAATTAAATATTATGTTTAGTACAAAATCGAATAAATCAAACAATATGTGCAAGTCTAATATGTAAGCGCTACTGGATCGACGGATGTACACAAGTACGTCATCGAATCACCAGTGTGCCATCAATTCACAAATCTCATATATATAGTTGATTAAATAAAGAAGTGTACAATAAAGTAAAACCAGATTCGATTAAATGTTTTCATCAAAGCAATAGATAATATTTTAATTAGCAGTCAGTTCATATAAAACAGAAGCATATGACAAATCGATTAAAACAATTGACTCTTTGTAAAATCAATTGGCCAATATTAAACAATATTAAACGTCATAAACATCAAAGTGAAGCTTTAATTTATAAAGAAGGAAATGTGATTATAATTTAATGAACAATAGCTAAGCAGACATGTGAGGTATCAAAGTTTTAACTAGCAAAAATAAAATCATCTTATACAAAATAAAACAGAAGAAACGATGAAACAGATCAAAGTGTTTTATCAAAGCAATTAATAATTAATATGCATAAGATGTCGTGAGTATTAAAATCAATATTGAGATTTAATATCAAAGTGATAGATGATATTAAGATTTTAATTAGTAGAACATTCAATTCACATAAAACAGAAACATTCAATTCAATTAAATCAAATTATACTATATGATGTGTTGGCAAGATTTATTATAATGCATGAACGATCAATATTAAAATACTATAAGATTAGGCGAGAATGCATGATTAACAGTAGATCGAATCAAATAATAAAATATGTGATTTCAGATTATATTATAATGATGCATGAACGACTAGTATTATTAGATTCACAGAAGCCGCATATCAAAGTTTCAATTAAGATGCAAGTCAACTCATAATAAAAACAAAACAGAAGAAACATAATTGAAAACGATGAAACAGATTGCATCAAAATATTTTATCAAAACAATAAATCAAATAATTAATATACGTAAGAATGTGTCATGATTATTATTCGATCAACAGACATACATTGTTTGTATGTTATCAATCGAATTATAATGTTAACTCATATACCTTGATTTTTGGATCGGATGAGAGATAGACAAGAAATAAGGAGAGAAGTCGGCTAGGGTTTTCTTAGTTAGCTAGATCTACAATGCTGATAACGTATTATGAATGAGAGAAAGAATAGAGAGAAAAAGAGAGGAGTTTGTGTGTCTTATTCCATAGAGAACAAAATTATATATAGAATACAATAACTTGGGGATGAGTAATAACTTGGAGAGGAAGTTGAACTTGGAGAACAAGTTAGAACATTCTAGAAGATGGACTTCTAATGGACATCCACTAATTGGGTTTATAACATAATTAATATTTTAAATGCAAGATATGATATTGATCTTAAAGTTATTTTAGATTAGGGAAAGTACCCGCATATATGCGGGTTTATGATAAAGATATTTTATAACCCGTAAAAAATTAAAATTGGAAAATTAAAAACCAAAACTAAATCATCCTTGAAATTAAACAAAATAAAATTTAAAACGTTGATCCTAATAAATTTAACAGTTATTTCTTTCTTTTAAAATTTTTTTTATTTGATTTTCAAGTAAATTTGATCACATTTTTTCAAAATAATTACTTTTTTATTCATGTCCCAAGTAATTTAGTTTTTATCACTTTGCTACTTTATTTTTTAAAAATCTGTTGAATTAAATTCTCATGTTCATATTTGAACTTTTCAATTCATTATATATTCTACAACCTCTGAGAAAACCAAAAAAAAAAAAAACCAAAAGTCAAAACCACTGAAGTCCTACCGTTATTAAGGTATTTTGACTCTTTTTATTATATTATTTTAAATAAAATTTGTCACATATTTCCAAATAATTTGTTTTTTTTAATTCTAATTGAATTAGGTTTTTTTTTTATGTATCTACTTATATATCTACTTTTTCAAAATCTTGATGAATTGAATCTCATATTTTCAGTTTGTCACATATTTCCAAATAATTGTTTTTTTCTATTCCTAATTGAATTAGGGTTTTCCTTTTATATATCTACTTATATCTCTATTTTTTCAAAATCTTGACGAATTGAATCTCATATTTTTTTGTTGCAAACTAAGATTGTAAATTTTAATAAGAATTTTTTACATAATTGATTCCCAATTTTTTCAAGAAGCAAATGATGCGCATATTTTCTTACGTTAAAATAAAATCAAATTGTAATTAGACATTAATCAAGTAATTTTAATACATTAATACTCTTATTGATAGAAAATAAAATATGTTAACATTTTCATCAAGTAATAGAAAGTTAATTATTTTTATAATATTTTTTGCCTCTACTTTCTGATATGACATACTATTATACGACGACAAACACATCTTCATTTTAACTTGGCTAATGTGTTGTGATGATATATATGTTGTAAATAATAATTAAAAAAAATCGAGTTAGAGTTATTTTTATTAATCACACAACTAAAATAGATCGATGTAATCTATTTCACCTATCGAAAAGTGAGTAATCGATGTTATTTTTTAATGAAAAGCTGAAATAAAATTTGTAAAAGAGATTATCGAAATTGAGAATAGTTTGGTGAGAAGATTGAGAGAGCAAAAAGGTTATTATATAAAGACAAAATATTATAATTTATGAAGATTTTGGATATGTAAATCTAAGTCTATTTGAACTCAAAATTTTTTTTACGCATGTAATAGTTAATATATCTTAGATTTGGATATATGTTGATATTAATAATCTATTTGATAAATACAAATATATAAGTTTTTGAAAAAAATTATATGCTATATATGGCAAAATCTAATTTTTGTTTTTTAACACGTGTCAAAATTCGATCGACCTTTTGACACGTGTCACGATCATGTTAATTATTATGTTTGACGCATCAAGCTTTATATAATAAGATTATGAATAACAAATAGTTTTGCAAAAATCATAAATGATTTTTCGGTTAGAGTATTTACAGATCAACATACTATACTAACAATAGGTGATCTAAACGACATATTCATTCATAGAGTCAAAAAGCTGCGATGGCGACATATTTATCAAGATGATATCATTGACGATTTCAGAGAGAAGGATCGGCCGCTTGGTGAACCACCGGATATGACAGGGTCATGGGTGAGGAAAGTAACGGGGAGTAATGCAGGAGGGATGCCGATTTCGGAAGAGGTTGTAAACGACGAGTTTGTTGCGTCAAGACTTAGTGTGGAGTTCCCGAACGGGGAAGATGGTGAACCAGTGATCACAATAGGGCAAGAGGTGCTGGAGGCCATGAATGGGTTGTGGAAGAATTGTATGATTGTGAAAGTGCTGGGGAGGAATTTCGCGATATCGGTGGTGTCGGAAGTTGAGAGAATTGTGGAAACCGAGAGGATCGATGTATGTGATGGACCTTCCTCGTCAATTTTTATGACCCGGTTCGAATCAGAAGAGGATTATATGGCACTTCTGACAGGAGGACCATGGAGGGTTTTGGGGAGTTATCTTATGGTACAAGGTTGGTCACCAGAGTTTGATCCGTTAAGGGAGGAGATTGTTACAACGCCTGTTTGGATCCGGATTTCTAACATTCGGGTGAACTTTTACCATAAGTCCATTTTGATGGGAATCACTAAAGGATTGGGAAAGCCAATTAAGGTGGATTTCATGATGTTAAACTTTGAGCGAGCGAGGTTTGCTAGAGTTTGTGTGAAAGTTAATCTGAAAAACTACTTAATGGGGCAGTCCTGGTTAATGATGAGAGGTATTTTGTTTCGTATGAAGGGCTCACGAATATCTACTCTACATGTGGTTGGTATGGACATTTGGTGTACACATGTCCAAGAGGAGTACAGGATCGATCCATGATTTTGGCTTCCCCTCAACTGGCGAGTACGGAGAGTGTGGAGGAGCCAATTGCAATGGAAGATGGGTTTACTTCGGTAAGAGAGGCAGGGAGGCGGACGGAGGGTCAGAGGAGAAAGGCAGAGGATCTGAGAGACAAGACGAATGTAGTGGTGGGGCGAGCACGAGGAGGAATGGAAAGTTCGGTGCGGGAATCCAAGATAGGGAAGGATACAAAGAATATTGTTGTATCGAATTGATTCGGGAATCTCGCAGAGGAAACGATAATTTCGGATATAGGGGAAGAAGGAACAAATCAGAAAAACGTAGGAAAGAAAAACCGAAATACGTTAAATGTATTGGGGAAGGAGAAGAGTGTTCTGCAAGCTAAGGCCGTGGTCCTTGGAGTTGAGCAAGAATCTGGTGGGAGTCGGCTTGGGAATAGAACAAAAAAATCAGGACACGGAAAGGGAATGGATAATACTCCTAGTAGGCCCAAACAGTTGAACACAAACAGGCCCATGAGAGGGTTAGTGTTTGGCCCAATTAGAGGGGAGATTGATCTTTCATCAAATGGGAAGAGGCTGAGAACGGAGAAAATGAACATACGAAGACCATGCGGTGTCTTTGTGTCGGCGAGATCAGGCGACTATGTTGTGGAAGGTTTTGAGAGGACTAGCAGAGATGATGACCCGGTGACTCAATTGGATTCGAGTGAAGGTTCACACAGGCTACAGTTGGCTAAGTGTGTTGTCCCCTTGACAAGGGAGACGGGAGAGCACGAAGAATAACGAGTTTCCCCGGTGTTTCTGGTTGTGTTTCTTATAAGAATGATGAATTGTCTGTTATGGAATTGTCGGGAGGCAAGCAAACCTAACTTTCGCCGATCGATTCGATATCTATTGAAAAAGTTTCCTGCGGATGTGCTCGCGGTGTTTGAGACGCATGCTGGGATTTGAGAGCCCGTTTTGCATTGATGTCGTGGGGCAGAGTGGAGGCTTATGGCTGTTGTGGAAGACTGAGATAGGGACAGTGGAGGTTGTCGATTCGTCTGATCAATTTATCCATGCGAAGGTGACAAGGGAAGTAAAAGGTGATGAACTTGATTGTGGTATATGCAGCTCCGACTGTGAGTCAGAGAAGTGGTTTATTGAGACGTCTGCAGGTTGTGGTTCAAGGGGCGACTGGACTAGTATTGATTGGAGGAGATTTCAATTAACTAAATGAAATTTATGAAGTGGCGTTCTAAAAACGATACTTAAATTGTTAGTTCCATATAAATCTTATTTGAATTTGTTTGACTATTTTTTTTTAATGTTGATCCAAAACCCATTTTTAAAGCTCATAACAATATTTGAAAATTGTAATAAAGATTGTGTGTTAAAACTCCGACAATAGATATCAAGATTAAATTTTGATCTAGATTTATAGTATGAAAAGGACCAAAATAATTTAATAAACGGTAAGAATATGAAAGGTAATTTAATAGGCGTCCAAATTTGAAAAATTTATTAGCATATAATATACCATATAAGATCATTGCACATTATTAAATTTTATTAATCTATATTTTATTTGAAATTTTGAAAAAATAAAATTTCATTCAACCGAATAATTAAACCACATAATAGGAATATTTGCAAATTATACAAACAACTATTAATTTGTAAATTTATAAATTTGTCAATTTTTAATAAAGAATTTTTTAAAGATGCGGGTTTTGCTTAGAATTGTGGTATATTTATTACATAGCAAATAAAAATACATTAAGTTTACAAAATTATCAAAGACTATATATATAATGATAAATATGAGTACCTTAAATATCAAAACTATTTATATCAACGAAACTATTTACTAAACTATATTTGGAAAATGGAAAATATTTAAACAAAAATAAAAAAAAACTTATTTGAAACTATTCAATTTTTGTCTAAATAAAAAAATAAACCTACACCCTAATTCAAATTTGTTAAAAACATCATATACAATATATAATTGTTAAAAAAAAAAAGAAACCATGTACTAAACAAAATGAAAAATGGAAAACATCTCAAGACAAACAATAAATTTATCTCAAACTACTCGATTTTTGTCTATTGTTGAGATAAAAGTTTTATATCCCAAATTAATACCCAAGTGCAAGCAACGAGTAGTAATCAAGGTATCCATCCACAAGGAGTAAGAATAACACAATAAGAATACAAACAATTGATTAATCTAAGCTAAATGATGTTTTTGGTTTTTTTTCCAAAGTCCTAACGATGGAATTAAGTGAATCAAGCAAATGAGAATGCAAAATGAAGATAAACAAGACTAGAATGCTACAGAGAAACTAAAAAAGACTAAACCAAACCATAACCAAACTTAAACAAATTCAAATACAAAAGTCAATAGTAAAATCAACAATTAAAAAATTGATCAAATATGGGAAAGCATCGGCTTTGGGCAAAACAATTGACTTGAGATGCTTAATGACTAACTAATGATGCTAGGACTATAATTCAAACTCAATTTCATGACACGAATCACAAAAAGTAGACTAATCCATTTCCATGATATAAATCCATTTACTAACCATTTAATTAAGCTAATTTCCCAATTGCAATTAAATGATCAATAATCATTAAGATAAGTTCATAGAGCCAACTAAACACCTTAAACATCAATTCCCATTGGGTAAGAATGAAAACCAAGATTTAAAGGTCTCTTAGACATTTTATCAAACACCTTCAGGCACAAAATGTCAATGTTCTAGATTTTGATTGATCAAATCTAATCTAACATTAAGTACACCTTAATCTTTATAAATTATAGGAATCCACGCCTAGACATCACTAATCATCCATCAAACATCCCTAATCTACTAAACCCAAAAATCCATTAAAAGACTACTCACTAATCATGATGCAAAACACAATCATAATCATAAATAAAGACATAATCATGAAAGAAAATGACAAAGATTAAGAAAATTTCACTAAATGAAAAAAATGAAAAGATCCAAACATAAATTTTCAACAAAGAGTTTGAAAGATAAAAGAAGTAACGAGCAATCCAAACTTGGCTAAGAAATAGGTCTAAAATGCTTAAATAACAAAAGAAACTCGAACCGGGTCAACCCGAGACAAACCTGGCTAAAAAGTCTGGATCAATTTCGGACCTCTTACTCTCGAAATTGGAGGGGGGGTCAAAATTTCTTCTGTGCAAAAATGAGGATTCCACCTGCGAATTTCGGACCCATTCTTCTCGAAATTTGGGGTGTCGAAATTGGCTTATACGTGTTGAAATCTTTCTTCTACTCCTCGTCTTCTCCTTTGCACTCTAATTCTTGTTTTGCATCCTCTTCTTGATCCAAATATGTTCCAAAGCCTCTTCTTTCAAGATTCACCACCATTCTCACATACAAAGACAAAACAAATGCAAATGCACCTACAAAATGTGGCGACCCAACCCGTCAAATAAAAAAAATTTCAACCCGGATCACTATTATCATAATTAATGATCCTCAACGGTTCAATAGACAAACAGCGCGGAAACAATGATTCACACAATCAAATACAATTATCGTTTAACAAGCCCATACTTATTAATTCTAGTTCAATTCGGTAATACACATAGTTCTAAAATTGCTAACACCCTAGCAATTCTAACTTATTACACGAAAACGAGCCACTAGATCATTCCCCTCGTCCCGGCCATGATTCCACGATCACTGACTGTCTTTACCTGCATCACATGGTTATAAGAGATGCGTGAGTATTATCATAAATACCCAGTGAGACGATCATCCCATCTACAAGCTATACACACAGGCATAAGCAAAAGATACAATACCAGGATGAACAAACAATAATGCATCACACAACAACCAACGAGAACAACACGTTCAATATGTCAAACTGACGGTAATCAAAAACCCGTGTCGATCGACACACCTCCTTGTGTCGATCGACACACAACAAACCCGTGTCGATCGACACAACCTCCCCGTGTCGATCGACACAACCTGCCGACACTGTGTCGATCGACACACCCAACTGCGTCGATCGATACACCAACCCAGAAACTCATCAAACCGATTTTCTACACAAAAATTCACCAAAAATCCATACAAGAATCGATCCAAACAACACACAATCGCATCCTATCAATTCTTTTACCCAGATAAGCCTATGGTCACGCACTCACCTCGAATTCGGATAGAAAAGGCTAAGAATCCGACGAAGAACACGAAGAACACGAAGAACAAATCCGAGATCCTTCACCGTACGGTCCACCCACGCTTCCACAACCTCACAAACACTCCCACAAGCCAATAAGATTGAGAAACACGAAGGAAACAACAACAACAACCTCTCCTCTCAATCCTCTCACTTTCTCTCTCAAAAACTTGAAGTTTCTGCCCAGAAATCCGATTTTTGACTTAAATAGCCAGACCAGCCGACACTCTGTCGATCGACACACCCAACTTGTGTCGATCGACGCATGACAAATTAATACGTCATACTGACGGCAATCGAAAATCCGTGTCGATCGACACACCCCAACTGTGTCGATCGACACAGCGCTCGCTGCTCGACTCCTCTTGAGTCAAAACAACCGTGTCGATCGACACACAACCTTGTGTCGATCGACACCCATCCAAAAATTACTTTTTGGATCACGGGCATTACACAAAATGCCTAAATTCATATGAAAAACAGATTGAAAACACGATGAAACACATGTTAAAAGAGGTAAAATATGAATATATCATCTATACAATTTAATACAACATACTCAACTATATCTACTTTCACTAATGACAATGACAAACAATATAAAATACAATACTTCAATATCTAAATATATAATGTACTAAAGAGTTGACACTCTAAATATTATGAACAATTAAATATAAAACAAATAACGTTTTCAAATATAAAACAAATAACGTTCCCGCACAGAGTGCGGGGTAAAATCTAGTTATAATATTAAAACGTTAAACACTAAACCCCAAAATCTCTAAATAAATAACAAGAAAGGTCAATTTATATTTGTAATCTTTCATTTTATATATTTGAGTTATAAACTGTATCTTATCTTTTGAAGATTATGATATTAAATAAGTAAATTTTTTTTTTTATCAAAAATCAATATATATATATATAAAATAATTTTTATCAAAAATAATTAGTTAATTTAGGTGGTCGTTCCCGCATCAGGGGGTGAGCTTGAGGATGGCGAGTTTGGTCCTTCTATCCGCGAGAGAGCCGAGGTTTGCGAACAGGCGCTTGTGGAGGATGCGGCGGTCGAGGCGCTTGTGGAGGAGGTGGAGGTCAAGAAGACCGTTTAGTTTTACTTTTGCTTTGTTGTTTATTTTTACCTTGCATTGATGCGAGATGCTAATATGACCTTGGTTTTTGACGTTATAGTCTTGTTAATTTAAAGACATCACAGTTAAACACAAAAATCACATCACTAAAGGTTAACAGTAAGGTTGATAGCATTAACATTAAAACCAAACTAAAGAACTATCATTAAAACTAGGGTGAATTAGTGAAATATCACATTTGGAATACATAATATAGAGAATAGTATGTGCAGAACTAAATTTAGGTGTATAGCAAAGAGAAAAGAAAGTTGACTAATTTACCCCTCAATTATTAACTTTTTTTTTTCTACATAAACATGCTTTCCAAAAAAAGATTTGACATTATGGAAAGAAAAAATAAATATTTGTTTGATTGTATATTGTATTAGAATTTTGTTTATTTTTTTATCTAAAAAATAATATTGTACTCCTATATATTTATCCCACGGTTGTTCTTATAAATTTTTAATAGTTGACTATATTTCGTAAAATATTAAACATACTTCTAAAAATAGCTAACTACAAAAATTAAAAATAGTGAATTATTGTCTGTTCTGGGAATAATAGACTATATTGTAATGTTCTTATTAGCTAACTATACATCTTAGATATGTTGGTATATTGGGTATTTTTTGAACTACGTATACACATATTTTATTTCTAAATATTTGTAATATAGTCAACTATTTAAAAATAGTAAATTAATATATAAACACATTGTTCTAATAAAAATAATAAACTATATTGTAATGTTCTTAATAGTTAACTATACATCCGAAAAATAGTTGGTATATTTGTAATGTTCGAAATATGTATAGAACTACTTTCAATATAGTTAATTATTTGTATATTTTGGTAGTATAGTCAACTTTTTAGTATAATTTTTATCTATTTATGTCATGATGATTTAGCTTTGTCTAGACTTTTTATAGCAAAAATTGTTTAGTTAACTATATATGAACGTAATTAACTATTGCAATAACATAGTTATTAGCATATTTAACATTTCAAAATATAGTTAATTATTAGGTTTTATTTAAAGTTGCATAGTTAACTACTAAAAACATAGTTGACTATCTGGAGACCACATTTTATTACCTACGACTTGAGTTAATATGTTTATGATGTTGGTTGATGTTTTTTCCTAATAATGCAACAAAAATAAAAACTATTATGCTGTCTTTGATCATTTTTTATAAACATGAGAGATAAAGAAATTAATATGAAAGAAAAAAAATGAATATTAGAAAAATAATTATGGAAATTAGTATAAGACCATTTATGATAGAGAGGACCATTTTTAATATGGAACCACTTACTATAATTTTTAATAAGGGCAAAATCGGAATCTCATATTACTAGGGTGTTAGTTTCTCTATTTTATTTTGTGTGTTGTTAGATAGCAAAATAACAACACACAAAATATAAGACTAATGAGTAATATAGATTACAATTTCCCTTAAAACTAAAAGCTATCATTAAAATCACTAAAAGTTAACACTAACCTATAGTCGAACTATAACTAAAGCATTAAAACTCACAAGAACTAAAAGATTAAGGGGAGGGGGGTGTATTGGATGTGGTATTTTAATGGATTTGGTGGATTTCTAAAATCTCCTGTTATTCAACAAAACATTTTAAAATCTCTTTTCAAATCATTTGTTATTGAACATGAAATTTAAATAAAATACAACAAAATAATATACAATCCCTTGTTATTCAACTTATGATTTGTTGAACTCATATCAAATCCCTTATTATTCAAAAGTTAACAATGATTTTTAAAGAAATGATTTTATGAGATTTGAGATTGATTTTTAGTTATAAATTTGGTTCATGAAAATCACACCTCTAGAGGTGTGATTTGAATAAAAACATTTTAATTTTTTTTTTCCATTTTTTGTATCTTCTTCGTTAACTTGTTCTTCTTCTTTCGTCTCGTGATTGGGCTTTTTCTTCTTTGAGCTTTTTCTTCCCTCTTGTCTCAACTGAAACGACGATAATGATTGAGCTTTTTATTCTTCCATCTCGCCTTAATTGAAACGATGATGATGATGATTGAGCTTCCTCTTCTTCTTCTTCTTCCGTCTTGAAACAACCCGACCCGTTTTTTTTTTTTTTTTTTAAAACTTCGAATTAGTATTCCCATAAATACTAATTCTCAACAATTATCAACAATCGTACTAAACTAGCATACCGCACATAAACAGCAGAATCAATTAACCATTAACCAAGCAAACCGATTCGAGTCAATAATTAACCAATGATAATTCAATAACCCAATTCATCAAACTAGCATCCTAGTGGTTCTAAACAATACGATAACACACAATCGAGACGCTGGATCATCTCCTCTTCCTTGCCCGATTCCACGATCACATTTTCTCTTTACCTGCAACACATGGCAAAAAGAGTTGCGTGAGTATTATCACAAATACTTAGTGAAGCGGTCATCCCGTCTACAGGTTATTTAAGTATCGACATAACGAAAGACAAATATCAGGATGAGCACACAAGCAAGCAATAGGAAACCAAACACGAACCCATATAGGAACCCATAGAGGGAAGAATAAACATAAACAGCGAAGCATCTGCGTCGAGCGACGCACCACCCTGGCGTCGATCGACGCGACATCCACAGAAACGAGCTTATCCTCTCGTGGCTCGAATCCGTCGCGATTTATCGAGTCACCTGCACGATCCCAGTCACAGAAAACACGAAAACACAATCAAATGCATTCCATCTATCCCTATGCCCACACAACCCACGATCACGCACTCACATTGAAGGATCGAAATGAAAAGAATGAACGACGTTCACTAAAACCCTTGTACACGACGAACCACTGGTCCAATTCCAAAACAGGCGACTGTTCTGGAAACTAGACACCCCCAGCTACGCATCGGTATGCGGATCGCCTCCAGACTCCTTCTGGTTCGATCGGAATTCCCCTCTGAACCCGATTGATCGCAGACAACAATCTGCACAAACCCACCGAGTTCAAACAGCCATAACTCGGTGAATAATCAACCAAAAGACGAACCGTTTTCGCCTAAGACACGAGCAGAGATTGGAGAACTTACCCTCTAAAAAAATCACTCCAATCCGCCACGAATAGCCCCGCCGTTTGCCCTCTCAAAGTTCCGATCAGAAGCTGTTCATACACATGAACCTCTCAAGAACAAGTCGCTCTCTCTCCCAACCTTTTCTCTCTGATTTCTGATCAACAAAACGGCCAGGACACTGTTCCAGCCTTTTATATTGAACCCTAGGCTCCGCTAAACCATCACACAAACCGTGCGATCAAATCCGACTTTTCGGTCTGATTAAAGATTTGCGTCGCTCGACGCACCACCAAAAATACACATTTTTGGTTCACGGGCGTTACACGTCTCATCCCAACAAAAATGATGATGATGAGTGAGCTTTTTCTTTTTCTTTCGTCTCGTCTCAACACAAACAATGATTATGATTGAGTTCTTCTTCTTTTCTTCTGACTCGCCGAAACGATAATGATGATTGAGCAACAATACCCAATCGTGATCGGTTAGTTAGATCTTATTTTGTTTGATCTTTTGCTGGAATTTTTCTTTTTCTTTTGATGTTTTTTTTTGTTATTGCTCAGCATGTTCGTGTTCAACATGTTCTTGTGCTCATAATTGTTTCCTTTTACTTTTGATTTTTTTTTTTTGGTCAACATGTTCATGTGTTCATAATTATTTTTCTTTTTGATTTATTGGAATGAAGAAAAAAGAAGCTCAAATCACCACAAATCCTCTCAAATTTTAAAACAAATCACCTTAAATCACACAATATGATTTTATATTTTTAATTATTTAAATTCCAAAATCATCACATATACTCAAAATCCACACAAATCCACACAAATCCCACGAAATTAGAAACTCCAACAAATCTATTAAAATACCACATCCAATACACCCCTCTAACACTTTCATCAAATTTCTTATGCACTCTTCAACCCCTTATCTTCTCTTCTCTTCTCTTCACTTCTCTTCAATTAAATAAGCAGCGTAAATTTGGTCACAATGTAAATATGTTGGCATTAAATTGACCATAATAAATGAATTTGTAAATAATTAATATATGTTTGTGATAAAATTAAAAAAAGGAATTTGTGTTGGAACTCCCGGTGGATCCATGTGAAAATCGGAGAGATAATGTTCATGTCACAATGTTATAAACTATATTTTAAATGTCTGGTTATATAAGTAAATAATTCATATGTAAAATTATTACGTGATAGAATACATAATATAAATGTAAGCATGGCTTGAATTATGTAATGTTATACTTAGTATAAATATTTATGTATAATCACGTAATATTTAATAACATTTTCTTATATTATGTAATATTTTGAAATATTAATGTGTTTCGTAAATATTTAATTTAATACGAAATACTCCTTCTGTTTTAAGATTTCCACAGAAATTAAGAAATTTGTTGAAATGGCTGTTTAGACCTCTCTTGATTTTGTTAAAAAAAACAAAAAAATATATTTAAGAAAATTGAACAAAAAAAATGGTGGAGTCATCGTTGCATTTACTATGCATTGGTTTTCTTTTACTCATTTTCCCACACGTTGAAGATCCCCATTTCCTCTATTTATTCGAGTCAACATTCAGTAATCAGCATCAGCATTATTAGCCTCTATTGCGCTTGTTTACCTTCGTTCACGTATATAATTGTAAATTTTTAAAAAATTTAAATTTGGAGCCAAAATTTTGGGTAATCTATTCCAAAAAATTTGGTGCCAAAATACAAACTCCATTTGGCTATATAATCAACAACTCCATTTGGCTATATAATCAACAGACGATAGATTTTACCACCAAGTTTTTATTTTGGCTTTTTCTCACAATTTTAATCTAAGCATACTAGTTATGAGTTCTGAGGGAGATAGAGAGCATTCTTTTGATCTAAATAAGACACCAACAAATTCTTCGGAAGATAATTTAGGCAATCCAACCTATGGCGAAATGGAAATCCTTTCTCCAATTGTAACAGGTCAATTTTCAATTTTCCTTTTAATAGATTGTTTTTAAAGTATGTACATGTTTATCCCATAATTTAAGTTTTTTAACGGAGTATTAAGAAATTTTTCCTTTCTTTGTTTATGTGATAACTATGTTAATATAACACGTTCTGAATAGATTTTTCCCATATTAATTGGTTTACAAGAGTATGAATGAGTATCACATATGATTAGAATGAGAATGGAGTATTTTTTCTTAGTCTGAGTATCACGTATTACTTAAAGCAGTATGGAGTATTTTTTTTATAGTCAAAGGTCTCATCATTATCGTTTGAATTTTGTCATACGTTATTTGATATGGTAACTTATGAATTTTTGTAATATTGATAACAGAGAACTTGGAGACGTCACAAAATCAAGAAGAAATTATCACCAAGAGGAAAGAAATGACAGATGGAGAAAGATGGGAATTTTACAATGCTTCGTTAGAAAGAAGTGTCAACGGAAAACTACGGAACAATACTACGAAAGAAGTTTCCGATTTATTCTTAGTGCCCTTGCAAACTGATGCGAGCATGGACAAGGACAAGCTAGTAGCTGACGAGAGTTTGGATCATGGAGAGGAAGACAAGCTCGTAGCTGCGGATGCAATGGTTATACCCACGGGTCCAATGACGAGATCAAAGACCAAGTTGCTCAATCAGACCGTGGATATCCTAGTCAATCAAATAAAGATTCAAGAACATCCCCACAAAGGTACTTTGATGTTGGTCCAAGCTAATTGATTTAAATGAATGGGAAAAGTGTCTATCTTTGTACTATTTTTCCCTTGGTTGAGTTTTTGTCCCAGTTGGGTTTTTCTCACCAAGGTTTCTAATGAGGCATAAAATAGATATTTGTATGTCCGTTTATTTAAATCCTTTAGCATACTATCTAATAATATTGGACCGACATTCAGCTTACCTTATGGAGTTCATTTTCGACCAAAGGAGAGGAAAACCAGCTCATAAAGCCTTCAAAATTCAAATTCTAAGTCTTCATGCAAGGCCCCTATTTATTATGTGTTATTTCCTATGTTTTTTTTTTTATTACTTTGTCTTTAAACACTCTCCTCCCTTCTCTCTTATATTCTGGACAAACTTTCCTTTGTAGGCACTCAAGTTTTATTTATCAAAATCTCTTCTTACACTTGTGTCTTTGTTGGTGAGTAATATCCAGCAAATTGATCTCTTTAGTGTGTCATATCTAAAGAATCAAAACCCGGTTTATCAAAGGATTATTCCGCACTCCTTTGTGGCACCAATCGATCCATCTTCCATTCCCATCAACGTTCATCCACCATATCACACTTCTAAACAAGATCAAGGGCGTATCAAGTGGTATCAGAGACAGGTTTAGAAGTTAAGTGCTCTCGTTCTCAAACTGTTCGTCGAAATCGTTTAAAACCGATCTTATCTTGTCATTCGGAGTCTGACCTTTCAGATTTTCTGTTGAATCGTCTTGTTCTAGGTCGTATTCTGTTAGTTATTGTTGTTCGAATTCTGGAGTTGTATTTAGAACTATTTTGCGAGAATTTTCTGTTCGTCTTCTGTATTGTTCGAATTTTCTAAAATCGTCTGTGACTTGTGTTGATGTTTTGTTAATTGATTCTAGTTCTAGGATGAGTTAACTTAATTATAAAATTGGAATCAGGATTTCCGGAGTTGATTTGAATTTTAAAACGAATTTTAAGAGCATCACTTTCTGTTTGCAAATCTTTGTGTTGTGTGGAGAAAATTCTTGTTATTTCACATTTGTTCTGTTCTAAGTCATTCCAAAGGATGTTTTACTGGGGTTTGTGTGTTTAATTCTCAGGAAAACATGGCCGAATCAGAGGATGAAGAGACTAGTCAGAACCAACACAACAGATTACTGATTGAAGCTGTGACAGCAAAAGTGGACCAACTCATGAACGAGAAAATCGAGCTTATGAACAATCAAATGGAGTCATTACGCCGTGAGATGGGAAAAAAATCAGATCGTGACTCTAGATCCCAAAAATCACAACAGTCAAGACAGCCACAAAATTTTCAGAGACATCCAAGAGATGAAGAAGCGGCCGAATACTACCGCAACCATCAAAGTAGTGCTTCTCATGGTAGCCAAAGGAGACCTAGATGTGTGCACGAAGCTAGACAACCAGAACCATCTAGTTACAAAATCAAAATCCCACCATTCCATGGAAAGAATGATCCGGATGCCTATTTGGAGTGGGAGAAGAAGATCGAATTAGTCCTTGATTGCCAACACTATACCGAGCTTAACCGTCTTCGTTTTGCTGCCACCGAGTTCTATGACTATGCCCTCAGCTGGTGGGATCAACTCGTGACATCAAGAAGAAGAAACCAAGAGAATCCCGTTGAGACGTGGACTGAAATGAAAAGCATCATGAGGAAGATATTTGTTCCAAGCCACTACCACAGGGAACTACACAACAAGCTGAGAAGATTGGCACAGGGGAACCGGTCTGTGGAGGTCGAAACCAACTCAATTGAATTTGTCAAGATTTTTTAAGGGAAACAAGATCTCTGGGAAAGAATCACAAGAATAACCAAGAACAAAGACAAAAAACACGAAAATAGCGTTAAGAAAGCTTTATTGATTTGATGCTAAGTGTTTTTGCCAAAAAGTTGCGGATCCCCTTTTCAAGGAGAATACCAAAGTATTTATATAAGTCTAAGTTGGCTAGGTCTAACAAATAAGAGATAAGGAAGTTTTCCGTATTTCTCGGGATTTCCTATTTCTCGTAGTCGGCGCTTGCCACGGGCTTCGCCATCTTGGGCCTGACCTTGCCATCTTGCCATGTTGCCATCTTGGATTTATGGTCCTTGGCCCAAATGTCTTGTAATGAATCAAATGGGCTAAGCAAAACCATTCTCAGCCCAGTGCCTAGTACTCCTAGTAGTAGTGATGTCGGCGAGCAGTCGAGCACACCAGGTAGCTGTATCGGCAAGGCAGTAGTCGGCAATGGGAGACATCGGCGGAGATATGGCGGTTGGCAGTGCAATGGTTGGAGGAAGCAGCAGTAGTCGGCAAAAGAGGAGAAGTCGACAAGGGGCAGAAATAGGCGGCGGATCATGCCAGTGTTAGACGAAACGAGTTACTCCGTTAAGTTGTCCAGGTCTTAAGAGTGAACTAGGCACCTTCCCATTTATATTCATTTCTATACTTAGCCATTTTACAAGAGAAAACTGTCGGAGAGAGTTTTGACCCCAACAGTTAGCCTCCCAGCTTGGTAGTATTTGTTAAGAGAGTGCCAAGCTTAAAGATAATTCAAGACGAGATCGACACTACTAGACCTAGCTTTGTGTCAAAATGGCACCGAGTCAAGATGTTCTCGTTCCCGTTTGCTCTGCCGAGCTAACTTGCCTCCGTAAGCATCGTAGCTTGATTTACGCTTGCTTCTCCATTTCGACTAGCCATGTATTTACTGAGATGTTTCCGTTTTGTTAACTTTACCGAGTTTACATACTTCAGGAAATGCTTAACCCGAGAATGCGTGCGTTTTTTTTAAAAATAAATAAATAAATAAATTCGAGCTTGTTCTGTAAAAGCTATATGAATTTGCGATTTATGCATTGCATCGTTTCGTATTCCATCATTGCCAAGTTTACATGTTTCAGAATGCTTAACTTGACAATGTCGCATACTTAGTAAAAATTCCTATTTCTTCCGGAAATCGAAACTTTGCGTTTTCCTGTTTCGTGTAGGAAACGAAATGTCAAATCCCCAATTCTCGAGATATAAAAATATCATTGTGATTTTTGGACTATACAAGTCTCCAACCTTCTTCCCTTTCCTCACAACTTCACTTCTCCAAAAAAAAAGGTATTCTTCTCTCTCTCTCCCTTTTCCTCTCTATCCTGCCTTCCTTTTTTTTGTATTTTTCTTTTTTTTTAAAACCCGCCGCCGAGATTCACTGCCGCCGACACCGCCGATTTGTCGTCTTCCGGCAAGATCCAAGCTTCGTCCTCCATCATCAAAACCGAGCCAAAAATCCAAGCCGAGATCTCTTCCTGTTTGCCAAGTCCTCTGTGCCGAGAATCCAAATCGGAATCTCCTGTCGTGCTCTCGCCGACGTCGTTGGTTTGTCGCGAAGCCTTGGTTTGATTCTGCCGGGGATTCGTGTTCGCCCCGAGTTCTCGCCGAGGCCTCTGTGCAATCGAACTCTCGCCGAGGTGTCGAGATCTCCAGAATTCTCGCCGCCGCCGAGCACACGTGCCGAGTTCTCGTCCTTGCCGCCGATAGCTCGTGCCGAGTTCTCGTCCTTGCCGCCGACAGCTCGCTCTGAAGTCTCCGCCGCCGACAGCTCGTGACGAGTTCTCCGCCACCCATAGCTCGCGGCAAATTCTTTTCTGACGAGAGCTTCGCGGTTCCGAGTTCTCGTGAACGGACAAATTCCGAGCTCGATTTCAGTGATGTCGAGATTCCGAGCTCTCGTGCCGAGGTCTCGCAGCCGTCGGGCGGAGGACCGTGATCGCGTCATCACGCGTCATTCGTTGCTAAGTGGCTGGTTTTGGTGTTGATTCGTCGCCGAGAACTGCGTTTCGCTTAACCTTCGTGATCTTGAATTGATTCGTGATCTTCAATTGAGCCGAGGACTCAACTGCGTTATTTTTCGAGAAGGCCGAATCTGTGTTCGGATCGTGATTTCTTGATATGAGGTTTTGACGATAACGTCTTATGACTCGCCGAGGACTTGTCTGGCGAGAAGTCACACTTGCCGATTACTCTTTGTCATTTTAGAGTTTCACCGAGATCTTTATCATTTGATCAGATATCGCCGAGTTCTCGCCTTTTATCTTGTTTTACCAAATTCTGTCACTGTTGAGTTGTGTTTGCTTAGAATAGTTTTTGTAATTGTAGAGATGGAGAGTCCAATGTTTAGTGGCGAGTTGTCTGTCTCTGATGCCGAGTCCAACTCTGTGATCGATTCGTCTGCGATTGGTTTTACTGCTTCGGGAAAGTCCCCTCTTAATGACCGGCTAACAGACGAGTCATTGAATCTGATAGATGTTAAAGACGAGCCGACCACTGAGACCCAAATCGCTTTTTTGGCAAGGATAGCCCAATGGGGTGCTCGTTCTCCGAGAAATGCTACGCCAGTGTTGAGGAAGTGTAAAACCAAAGAGAAGGCAAGGGTTTCTGATTCTTCGGGCGCATCGCTTTCTGATGAAGAGTCTTTGACTTCGTTGAGGCAAAAATTCCACATTTCTAAGGAAATAGAGTTGCTTGTTCCTTCGTCCTTAGATCGTGCTGACGAGCCTCCGGATGGGTATTTCACCTTATACAAGAGCTACTTCCACGGGTGTTCTAGTGGTTTCCAATTCCGTTCGTCATTCTGTCGTATCTGCGATATTACAGCGTCTCCATCTCGCAGCTCACTCCTCGGGGACTTCGTCATCTGATTGGGATTCTAATTTGGAGCTACGAGCTCGGGGAGGAAGTCATTCTTATCATTTGATGAACTGGTTGGATCTCAGAAAATCCTCCCTCAAGGACAAGTTAGTCTACTTTGCGGTGAATCGGAAAGATTTCCGCATCATCGAAGGGTTTCCCAGCAAGGATCGTCGGTGGATGGATTTCTTTTTTTACGTACCGATTTGTGAGGAGACTTTAGGCGATGACATCAGCTTTTCGACTCGATGGCGGAGAAAGGGTAGCCGATCCCTTTGAAAGTTTTAAGGGCTTGGCGTACTTGGTTTATTGTTCGCTGTTTTGGTTATTTGTCGAATCTTGATTGTGTTGTTATTTTTGTCTTTGTTGCAGTGGTCTATCCTTGCCCGCCGATTTCCAACGGTTGGCGTTCGCTACACAAAGTCCTTGCATCGCGGAAGTGTCATTGGGAGAGACATTTTTCTTTGAGACGAGTTGAGAGAGCACGTGCTCTTCGGGAAGAAGTTTTTGTTTCAGGTTCGTCGGCTAACGCTTCAGAGGACGAGATGGTGACTTGGAGAGAAAGAGAAGCTGCAAAGGCCAAGCAAACGGCCGAGGCTAACACAGCGAGGTCTCCTGGCGAGGCTGTCGGCGGGAAAGAGCTGACCATGAAGGGTGCTGGCCCATCCTCAATACCGAGCTCTGCTACTTTAGCGAAGCCCTTCGCGGTTCCAAAGCCGGTGCCGAGGTCTGCTTGGGCATCTTCTCCTGAGCACGTGATTGCTCTTGGGCATATTGAGGGGACTGCTAAGGCTGGCACGGGCCGGAAGAAAAGGAGAGATCAGGGCCGTCAACTTAGTGGTTTTGTCAAAGGGAAAGCTGTGGCCGAGGTAAGATCTACCAAGAAGCGGAAAAGCGGCGATGCTGGTTGTCTCGAGACTACCATTCCGACTTTTTCGACCGATGATAGTGTTAGCAAGAATCGCTCCTCTGCGGCTCTTCTCCTTTCTAGTTTGACCTGTTCTGGAATGACGATGACTCCTCCAGACACGCTGATGCAACAGGTTCCGTATGCCGAGATGGCCCTTCGCGGAACCGTGGTAAGGTTTCTGTTTGATTTTTCTCATCTTTATTCTAGTTTCAACTTCTCATTGTCCTTCTTAACTCGGCTCTGTGATTGTTTTTTTTTTGTTTTATCGCAGTTTCTTGCCCATATCAACCGTTGGTCTACGATTACGACCGAGAGGCCTGGGCGAGTAAGGCTCGAGCTGAGGAGGATCAGAAGACGATTCTCGTGCTACAGAACGAGGTTGAAAAAGCGGCTAAGGCGGCTGATGAGCACCGTTCCGCGATGGCAGGTCTTGAGAAGAAGTATGAGGTTGTTAAGAAACAAGCCGAGTACTTGAAAGACAGCAAGTATCGTCGCGAAATGTCGATTGTTGAGCTCCGGAATCAGCTTATAGAAGCCGAGAAAGTTCGTGAGACACAGGTTCGTCAAGCGGCAGATGATGCGAGCACTCAACTGGCGTTGCGTTTCCAGGATAAGCTTGCGTGCGCCAGAGCTCATCTTGCTAAGGCAAGGGGTGAGACTTACACGGATATGATCGATTTGGGTCAGATAGAGAGCAACCTTGAGCTCGTCATGCTTCTCAAAGGAGAGGCGCCACCCGTCCTTGATGAGGAGATGACAGGGTTGCAGGCTCGTATCACGACATTGCGGGGTGTCGATGCTCGCTTCCAAGTGATCCTAAGTGACTTGGAAAGAACTTTGCTTCCCTCTCCTCCTCGGATCTCCTCCGCCGTCGCGCCTTGCTTGGATGATCCTGTGGAGTCCGTTGCGGCTAGCGTCGGTGTTACCAATGTCTCTGGATCGAACCAGGGGAACATGGCGATCAGTGAGCTTGGGTCCCAGAGCCTAGAGATTTCCATCCCCTTGGCTGCTGGCAAGCAAGCGTCTCTGTTGAAGACCGCGGCCGACTCCTCTGCTCGAGGCAGTGTTGAGTATTTTGAGGATGGACGCAAGTCTTCGAGGTCCGCGGAGGATAACTTGGAAGATATCATGGTTAGTGCAGATGGGAGGTTTTTCCATGGTGGCAACGAAATCGGAACCGGCGAGTCCGCAAAGCCTGCTACTGTTGTTACTTCAGCTGTTACCGGAGAGGTTGTTGGTGAGGATTGTGGAGCCATGAGGGCTGTAACCTAGCCGTGTTGGCTTGATTATGCGTATGTGCTTTCTGTTTTTAAGTCAGACTTGGCTGGGTTTGTTTTAATGCCTAGATGGTTTTGTTTGCTTAGGTCTTAACTTAGAACCTTGCATTCACTTTTTGTGCCTGGACGGCTTTATCCACTTTGGTCATGACTTTGAGCCTTGTGGGATTTTGTTTTGACGATTTATTGATGCGGCTTTTGATTTTATTGTTTATGATTTGTTGTCCTGGCACTTTAAATCTTATGGTCGACGGGCGAGTTCTTATTAACTACTCCGTTCCGACAATGACTTGGAGTTTTGATGCGACCAATAGTTTAGTGTATTGGGTTTTTAGGCTAAGTATTATGGTTTACGGAATAGGTCCGCTCCACAATGTCTTAGATTTCTGACTTGCGATGAGACCAACGTTTTGTGTGTTGGGTTTTATTCTGTAACTCCGAGTTTGGTTTACAGGCGAGTTTTAATTGACGAGCCTGCTCCAAGAAACGAACTCATTACGTAGTTGGGACCAATAGTCAGATTATTGAGTTTTCGGATGATCATTTTGGTTTACAGCCAAGTTCTTTTTAACGAGTCTGCTCCAAGCCGAACATGTATCGCGTAACGACCAACGTTTCTTTTGTTGGGTTTAAGGTGCTCATTTCGGATTAATCAAATGCTTTTCTTTAAACATATCCGCTCGATAATGAACATGTAAGCAATAGAATCAACAATTTGTGAGTTGGGTTTTTAGAATGAACATTTCGGATTACGCATATGCTTGGTTTCGAACGTATCCGCTCGAGAATGAACATTTATATTTGTATAGCGCGCTTTTAATCCTATAGAGGATGTATTTGTCAGATCTGAAGTCTTTGTATAGATTCGTTGCTGTGGCCAGCAGCAACGAGACTAAGTGTGAAACGTCTGTTTTGCGAGACTTAAGAATCCGTAAAGGATGTAGACAAATTTGAGTGAAAAATTACGTTTGATTAATTGTGACAAGTAGTTACAAGAATTGGGAGTATACGAGTATACGCACCCACTCCCAACCCCGTTTGAGGAGGGGGGACAGCTGAACCCATCCGAAGACGAGCTGCCTACGTACCCTGGAAAGGGATCAAGCCGTCTTGTAGTTCATGTTATGAATGGAAAGTATCTTAATGAAAATACTTTTTCAAATGTCGCGCATTCCATGAGCGTGGGACTGGTTCGCCAGTCATGTGGGCGAGTTTATAGACGCCCGGTTTGACTATGTTTGTGACTGTGTAGGGTTCTTCCCAATGAGCGCCAAGTTTTCTGGCGTTAAGTTCTGCGGTGTTTTGGAAGACTTCACGCAACACTAAGTCTCCTACGGAAAAATTGCGTGAGCGGACGTTTGAGTTGTAATACTGTGCGGCGGCGTGCTGATAGTTTGTGATGCGAACCAAAGCTTGGTCGCGTCGTTCATTGACGGAGTCGAGCTCGTCAAGCATCAAAAGGTGATTGAGTGCTGCCTGGCCCGACAAGAGTTTCCGACAAATGCCTGCAAAACATATTTCGGAAGGAATGACACATTCGGTGCCGTAGACGAGAGAGAATGGAGTCTCCCCAGTAGCCCGTTGTGGAGTCGTGCGATGGGACCAAAGCACGCCATCGAGCTCGTCGGCCCATAGTCCTTTCTTGCTGTCCAGACGTTTTTAAGCCTGCCGATGATCAGTTTGTTGATTGCCTCAGCTTGGTCGTTCCCTTGAGGGTAGCATGGGGTAGACTTGCTTAAACGGATGTTCCACTTTTCGCAGAAAGATTCAAATTTTGTTGATATGAACTGAGAACCATTATCCGTGAAAATTTCGTATGGGACTCCGTGCCGGCAGATAATGTTGTGCCAAACAAAGCCTTCGACCTGAGCGTCACGAATGCGGGCGAATCCTTCAGCTTCCACCCATTTGGAAAATAGTCCGTCAAGACTAAGAGATATTTTTTTTGGCAAGATGGGTGCAACGGGCCAACAATGTCCATAGCCCATCGCATGAACGGGTATGGCGATGTGACCGACGAGAGGAGCTCGGCGGGCTGGTGAATCCTAGGAGCATTTGGCAGAAAATCGCTCGCAATCTTTGACCATAGTGGGCCAATAATGTCCATGACGCTTGATTTTGATAGCGAGAGCTTTGCCACCAGAGTGGTTGCCACAAGAGCCACTATGGACTTCCGTCATTATGTCGCGCGCCGTCTGGTCCTCGACGCAGGAAATCAATGGCCCTCAAAAACTCTATTTAAAGACATTACCGTCGAGTAGAACGAAACGGGCAGCTTGGACCCGAAGTTTTCGAGCCTCCCATTTATCTGTTGGCAAGGTACCGTTAGCGATGTGGTCCTTGATTCGGGCGAGGAATTTAATATCGCATCTGTACGCAGTGGCACAGGACTCCTCGTCTGAACCAACGATGGCTTCTTCAAGTGGAGGGGTAGAGGTAAGTGTGTCGGCGGTGGGGCCGGGAGGTGTTGTTTGGGTTGCAGGCGGGGATTGCATGCCTGGAATGCCTGGAGGATCAACATCCATTGCGATAGGTTGTTCTGTGTCTCTTGGTTGCTTACTGGGAACTGCAGTCACAGGAGTCGCTGAATGTGTAGTCTGCGGTGGAAGTATCTCTTCTAGACTGAAAAGAGGTAAATCTGTGGTGGAAATGTCCCTCCTGGTCTCGGCGTTCGCCCCCCATTTTCGGCAACCGCGGCTTCAGGCTGCTCCTTTGTCTTTTTCGCCGCTTGAGCTTGAGTAAGGA
Source organism: Arabis hirsuta (assembly GCA_964056655.1). NCBI lineage: Eukaryota > Viridiplantae > Streptophyta > Magnoliopsida > Brassicales > Brassicaceae > Arabis > Arabis hirsuta. Next base: position 23,993,189 of record OZ053302.1, on the reverse strand, counting down.
CATTGACCTCAGTGGGCGGAGCACTGCTAGGGAATTCAATGAACTCTACCGGAATTACCCGTTTTAAGTCGGGATCGGACGTGGAGGCAAGGGCGGCCAATGCATCGGCGTTGCTGTTCTCGCCTCTAGGAATCCTCGTCAGGTGGAACTCTTTGAATTGGGCTGCCAACTCCTTGGTTATCTTAAGATATGCATCCATGCGAGCATCTTTGGTGGCATACTCTCCATTGAACTGGTTGACCACCAATTGCGAGTCGCAGAAGGTATCAACGTGGTCGATTTTAAGGCCCTGGGCGAGTTTCATACCAGCGATGAGAGCTTCATATTCGGCTTCATTGTTGGATGCTTTAAAGTTCAAGCGGAATGATTGTTCAAGAATTTCTCCCGTCGGGGAAGTTAAGCGGATGCCAACTCCAGAACCACTTTTGGATGAGGATCCGTCGACGCGTAATTGCCAGGTCAAATTTGGATGTTCGACTATGCAATCTTTGTCTGGAAGTTCGATGAGGAAATCTGCCAATACCTGAGATTTGGCAGCGGTTCGAGCGCGGTACTCAATGTCATATTCGCTGAGCTCAATGGCCCATTTCGCAAGTCTTCCGGACTGACTCGGGCTGTGCAAGATAGAGCGAAGGGGAAAAGTACTCAGAATGACGATTGTGTGCGACTGAAAATACGGTCTCAACTTCCGAGCGGACATGAGAACAGAAAGTGCCAACTTCTCCATCTAAGGGTATCTTATCTCGGCGTCAGTTAAGGACTTGCTAACATAGAAGATAGGTTTTTGCTTGCCGCGTTCCGCTCGAATAAGCACCCCGCTTACTGTTGTGTCTGACACGGCTGTGTATAAGAATAAAGGCTCCCCCTCGACGGGTTTGGCGAGTACGGGAGGGCTGGCCAGGTACTGTTTCAGCTGCTGGAAGGCGTCTTTGCATATGTCCGTCCACTCGAATCTCTTGTTACCGCGCAGAGTAGCGTAGAATGGCAGACATTTGTCGGTGGACCGAGAAATAAATCTGTTAAGAGCAGCCACTCATCCTATCAGTTTTTGCACTTCGTAGGTGTTTCTGGGTGAAGTCATCTTGAGAAGGGCGTCAATCTGTTTCGGATTGACCTCAATGCCGCGGTGGGTCACCAGATAACCAAGAAACTCGCCGTTAGTAACCGTAAATCGACATTTTGTTGGATTAAGCTTCATGTCATGTTGGTTGAGCTGCTGAAAACATTCCTCTAGGTGAGTGATGTGATCTTTTTCTTCTAACGTCTTGACGAGCATATCGTCTATGTACACCTCCATAGTATTGCCGAGCTGATGAGCAAACATCTTGTTCATCAAATGCTGATATGTGGCACCGGCGTTCTTCAGACCAAACGGCATTACTTTATAGCAATATATTCCTCGATCGGTGATGAATGCTGTCTTCTCGCGATCCTCGGGGTTCATGAAGATCTGATTGTAGCCTGAAAAAGCGTTCATGAAGGATAGGAGCTCGTTGCCAGCGGTGGCCTCGACTAGGCGATCGATGTATGGTAAGGGAAAGCTGTCCTTAGGACAGGCTTTGTTCAGGTCAGTAAAGTCTACGCAAACGCGCCACTTACCGTTTTTCTTTTTGACGACAACCAGGTTTGCGAGCCAGTCCGGGTATTTGACTTCCATTATTGATCCAACACGCAGAAACCTCTCCACCTCATCATTTACTGCCTTTGCCCTTTCGGGTCCTAGTTTCCGCCGTTTCTGCTTGACGGGCTTGAAGGTGGGGTCGACATGCAATTCATGGTTAGCGATACCGATGTCGATTCCGGGCATATCTTCGACGGCCCAAGCAAAGGTGTTGATATTCTTTTTGAGGAAAGAGATAAGCGCTTGTTTAATCTATTCGTTGAGCTCGGCGCCTATGTCGACACAACGTTCTGGGTGGTCATCGTCGATGCAGACTGAGATGATGGGGTCGCAAGTCGAAACGGGACCCTCCTTCTTGCGATCTTCATCCACCTGTAATTGCTATAAGAGTTGGGCCCGCTCCTTGAGCTGCTCGCGATCTGTCTTCATCTTCTTTCGTTTTCCGTCTCTAGTGATATGATCCTATTACAGATCCACGCCCCACGAACACTTCGAATGGTTTAGATATGCGGAAAATGAAGGATGAACGAATGAAGGATGGATTGAAGGTGAAGATGAACCTATTCTAGTAATGGATCGATGTGTACTTCCGAGAGATATGAGAGATCTCTTGGACTACAAGGCTCGAACACAACTTAGATATTACGCACTAAGACGTGAAAGAGTTGAAGAGATATTACGCACCATTCGGATCAAACAAGTTGTAAGAGTTTTAGAATAAAAATGTTTGATGATTTTATTAGAACGTAAGTGATGGCTTATATAGGCCACGAAATACAAGGCTCCCTTTACATGCAAAGGGTCACATAAATGAGAAGTTGGAAAGCCAAAAACAACACACAAAATGATAAAATGGGCCGAAAACAAATGGGCCAAAAATGACTAAGGCTTCGGCCACAAAGAGAAGAAAGAAATGGGCCTAAGTGTGATGATGAGGTAAGGTAAAGTATGTGTTCTTGCCTCATTAAAAACCTTACGGGAAAACCCAATGGGAAAAACCACGCGAAGGGAAAACGAGTACAAGTCCACATACCTCTCATCATTACCCTTCTTCGGCTCGGATCAAAACCAATGTGGTTTGATGAACCAAAGGAAGTTGGCCGCTAAGTGATGATAGGAGCTCGGCAATAGCTTGGTTGAGCTGCCTTGTTCGCGATCTCGTCATTGGTCCACTCGGAACTTCCAGTGCCTTTGCGCTGTCACGAACCTCTGCGGCAACGAGCTGTCCTGCTTCGAGTTCGGCAACGAGCTGCTCCTCTTCGTGCTCGGCCTCGAGCTGCTCCTCTTCATGCTCGGCAACGAACTGTTCCTCCTTGTGCTCGGCTACGAGCTGCTTCATTTTGTCTTGTCCCAAACCTCCATGCTCCAAGCTTCCTACGATCGCATCATCTAGATGGGTCGACAGGCGGATTTCGGATTTTGTGTTCGGCTAGAAAACAGATCCGAGAGTCCTTCTGGCTACCCCAGATTATTTTGATGCCCTCGGGAGTGGGAAATTTGATACACAGATGGTAATTTGACGGCACCGCTCGCATTGAGTTTATCCAGGGGGTACCCATGATTGCATTGTAAATGGCTGGGTTATCCAAAACGGAGAACTCGACGATTATAGTCAGGTTACCAGCGCAAACGGGCAGACTGATGGTCCCCATGGTCATGGTGGTCTCACCAGAGAAACCCGTGATTGGTTTGGGTGAGGACCGGATCCTGGACAGGTCGATACTCATCCATTGAAGAGTATCTCGGAAGATCACGTCCACGGAACTGCCCGTATCGATCAATATGCGTGCCACGTCGCGGTCGTCAATGATTAGCTGAATCATGAGGGGATCGCTGTGTGGGATGTCAAGGTCGTGTGTCTCTTTTTCTTCGAACGTGATTATGTCATTAGCAAACTTTGACGGTGTGGACCAGTTTGCGCTGATATCGGCGCGTCGCTGGTATGCTTTAATGGCTGACACTGTGTTGGCACAGTGGTGAGATCCTCCCATGATGAAGTTGATCCGTTGGTGGGTGCCGCCATGATCTTGATCATCGTTCTTTCTTCGCCGTTTTGGGATATCACTATTGGTTTGTTCCGGCTGCTCGGCGGCCTCATCGATTTCGAAATCTTTAAGACTGAAATCTCCTTTGAGTGTGCCGGCTGTGGGCTTGGCAGCTAACTTTTGGCCGAGGGTGCGGCAGTTAGCGGTTGAATGGCCGAGTATTCGGTGGAACTCACAATAGGCAGCTTCGTCAAAGTTGCTCTGCTTTCTGATCCACGTGTTATTCCACGGACCTCGTCCGTGACCTCTTCCCCGACCTCGGCCAGCGTCCCTCGAGTTGACCTGAAAGTTCAGGGCTCCTTTGAACCCGCCTTCGTGCTGGACAAAACCCGATCCTTGGCTAGTTTTCTTTGTTGCCGGTGGGTTTATAACCTGGGTGGGATTGTTCGCTGGCTTCGACTTGCCGTGCTTCTGGGCTAGCCTTCGAAACTCTTCTTCGTTTTTTGCGAAGCCTGACGCTCGATGCAGGGCGTCTTGGATTGTAGATGGTGCATTGACATACATTTTCTTTCGAAAATCTGACTCATACCATAGCGCATTTCTCAGGGCATCCAATGCGGACTTGTTGGTTACTCCTTCAATTTTAGACAAGACTGCCTTGAATCTGTTGATGAAACTTCGAAGGGTCTCCTGCTGTCCTTGTGCCATGGTCCAGAGGTCAACGTCAGAGGTTTGTCGCTCCATGAAGATACTGTAATGTTTCAGGAAAGCGGAGGATAGTTGTTCAAAACTATCGATCGAGTTTCTCTCCAGTCTAGTGAACCACTGGAGAGCTGGTCCCTTAAGGCTTTCGACGAACAAGAGACATTGGGATGTGCTTTTCTCGTTTTCCTTGAAGTTGACCCTTCCCATCGCAATTGCGAATGCCAAGAGGTGTTCCTTTGGGTCGGTATTGCCTTCATAAGTGGGGACCTTTACTCGTCCATGATCAGAAAGGGGTAGTCTGGGCCTCTTCAAGGACTCTGTCGATCTCGGGTGCTCTACTAGATACGCGATGTATCTGTGATCGTATATCCTTCATGTCAGAGACGGTTCGGTCTAGTGCTACCCGCATCCTGGCCAGCTCGTCTTCTTGAGCTTTGCTTTTCGCTGTCCGCTCCTCGTCGAGCTGTGCTTGCTCGGCCAAGAAAATATTCTCCTCCTCCTCGTATGCGAAATCTCGATCGCGTTCGAGGCGGGTATAGTTTCATCGGATATGGGCTTGGCCTTCGCCTGAGTCACGCTTGCCACTCGGATGGCCGTCCAGATTTATCACTGGAGGCGCTCTGCCGGGTGGAGGTACGCTCGTCGTCATATTAAAGTCATGACGGGCTGACGGTGCTTCACGGGTCTGTGGTGTTCCGGTAGGGGTGGAAAAGTTCAGAGTTCTCGGGTTAAAGCGTCCTATGGATCTCCGTATTACGCCTGTTCCTCTGCATCGGGTTCTGCTCGCCCTGGCCAAGGTCCGTTGCTCATCATCGATCACCGCGTTTCTTGCATCTTGTTCTGCTAACTTCTTGAGCAACACCTCCATCATCTCCTTCATCTGCTTGAGGAATTCAGGAATCGCCTCCGTTGTCCCAGCGGCTCGGTTTACGCTTGAGTCATCGGCATCTTTGTTCAGAGCTCCGGAATTATCGGCGTCATTGTTCTGAGCTCCGGAATTCTCGGCGTCTTTATCGATGCCACTGTTTTGAGCCTCCACGTTCTTATCTCCGGGTTGGTCTTCTCTTGGGATCTCAGATACGTCATCGGCGGTCATCTTCGCTGGATCTGGTGTTTTGTGATTCCTTCTGTGTAAGAGAGTCTTAATTTCCCCTTAGACGCCGCCAAATTGTGGAGGTCGAAACCAACTCAATTGAATTTGTCAAGGGTTTTTTAGGGAAACAAAATCTCTGGGAAAGAATCACAAGAATAACCAAGAACAAAGACAAAAAACACGAAAATAGCGTTAAGAAAGCTTTATTGATTTGATGCTAAGTGTTTTTGTCAAAAAGTTGCGGATCCCCTTTTCAAGGAGAATACCAGAGTATTTATACAAGTCTAAGTCGGCTAGGTCTAACAAATAAGAGATAAGGAAGTTTTCCGTATTTCTCGGGATTTCCTATTTCTCGTAGTCGGTGCTTGCCACGGGCTTCGCCGTCTTGGGCCTGACCTTGCCATCTTGCCATGTTACCATCTTGGATTTATGGTCCTCGGCCCAAATGTCTTGTAATGAATCAAATGGGCTAAGCAAAACCATTCTCAGCCCAGTGCCTAGTACTCCTAGTAGTAGTGATGTCGGCGAGCAGTCGAGCACACCAGGTAGCTGTATCGGCGAGGCAGTAGTCGGCAATGGGAGACATCGACAGAGATATGGCGGTTGGCAGTGCAATGGTCGGAGGAAGCAGCAGTAGTCGGCAAAAGAGGAGAAGTCGACAAGGGGCAGAAATAGCCGGCGGATCATGCCAGTGTTAGACGAAACGAGTTACTCCGTTAAGTTGTCCAGGTCTTCAGAGTGAACTAGGCACCTTCCCATTTATATTCATTTCTATACTTCGCCATTTTACAAGAAAAAATTGTCGGAGGGAGTTTTGACCCCAACACGGTCCATAGAAGATTATTATCAAGAGATGGAAACCTTGATGATTCGGGCAGATTTACAAGAAGATAGTGAAACTACTATGTCTCGGTTTTTGGGAGGTCTTAACCGTGACATACAAGACCGCCTTCAGATGCAGCACTACATGGAACTTGAGGAGATGCTACACAAAGCTATTCTGATCGAACAACAACTTAAGAGAAAGGGATCCTCAAGAACTAATTATGGGGTTGGAGACAGTTTTTCTAAACCAAGCTATGTCCCAGATGAGGAATCTGCTTACCAAGGAAACAACAAGCCATTTCCTACTTCCAACACCAGAGAACAAAGAATCTTTTACTCAGGTATCTAAAGATAAAGCTGAAATTAAAACTAGTAACGTTCGGTGTTTTAAATGTCAAGGAAGAGGACACTACGCCAACGAGTGCTCAAACAAGAGGATCATGGTTTTAATAGACAATGGCGAGATTGATTCAGAGGATGAGCCACCAGAGTTTGAACCTTCTGACCTTGAGACCCGAATGGAGGAACATGAAGAGCTACCTATGTCCGGAGAACTGCTTGTTGCTAGAAGAACTCTAAGCGTACAAAACAAGCCTAAAGAGCATGAATAAAGAGAAAATTTATTTCACATCAGATGTCTCGTTCAAGGTAAAGTGTGTAGCCTCATCATTGACGGAGGTAGTTGCGCCAACGTTGCAAGTGAAACAAAAGAAACTTGGTTTAAAGGAACATAAACATCCAAATCCGTATGATCTCCAATGGCTTAATGACAGCGGTGAAATTAGGGTCAAAACCCAAGTTATCGTGCCACTCTCAATCGGTAAGTATGTAGATAATGTTTTATGTGATGTTTTACCTATGGAAGCAGGTCATATTCTCCTTGGGAGGCCATGGCAATCAGATTGGAAGATGACGCATGATGGATTCTCAAACTGACACTCTTTTGAGTTCAAAGGCAGAAAAACGGTTTTAGTTCCTATGACTCCACAAGAGGTGAGACAAGATCAGATTCACCTTAAGAGTAAGAAAGAACCCGTGAGTAAGTCATCTAATTTTTATGTTAGTCATGGAGCTATTAAACAAGTTGAATGTTCTAAGCAGCCAATGCTTTTATTTGTGTTCAAAGAAGCTCTCACGAGCTTAACTAACTCCACACCGGTATTACCGAGTGAGATAAAGTCTCTTTTGCAGGATTATGGAGATGTATTTTCAGAAGAAGGCTCTAAGGGATTACCACCAATCCGTGGGATAGAACATCAAATAGACTTTGTTCCTGAAGCTTCTCTTCCAAACCGACCAGCGTACGGTACTAATCCCGTGGAGACTAAGGAGTTGCAGAGACAAATTGATGAGCTGATGGAAAATGGGCATATCCGTGAGAGTATGAGCCAGTGTGCTGTCCCCGTTTTGTTGGCACCAAAGAATTATGGTACTTGGCGCATGTGTATTGATTGTAGAGCAATCGACCAAATCACGGTGAAGTATCAACATCCTATACCTCGACCTAATGATATGCTTGATGAATTACATGGTTCTAGAGTATTTTCTAAAATTGATCTTAAAAGTGGTTATCATCAGATTAGAATGAAAGAGGGTGATGAGTGGAAAACAGCCTTTAAAACGAAGCATGGTTTATATTAATGGTTAGTAATGCCATTTGGGCTGACAAATGCACCTAGTACATTTATGCGCTTAATGAATCATGTTCTTAGGGCGTTCATTGGCATATTTGTTGTGGTTTATTTTGATGATATCCTAATATACAGCAAAAATTTAGAAGAGCATGCTAAGCACTTGAAATCTGTTCTGGATGTGCTTAGGGAAGAAAAGCTTTTTGCTAAAATGAGTAAATGCACTTTCTACACAGATAATGTGGTGTTTTTAGGTTTTGTTGTAAGTGCAGATGGAGTTAAAGTCGATGAAGAAAAGGTTAAAACAATCAAGGAATGGCCAAGTCCGAAATCTGTAGGAGAAGTTAGAAGCTTTCATGGACTTGCTGGATTTTATAGAAGATTTGTCCATGACTTTAGCACCTTAGTAGCACCACTTATTGAAGTAATCAAGAAAGATGTGGGCTTCAAATGGGGAGAACCTCAAGAGCAAGCATTCCAAACGCTTAAAGAGAAGCTTTCTAATGCCCCTCATTTGATTTTGCCTAACTTTCTGAAAACTTTTGAAATCGAATGTGATGCTTCTGGCATTGGAATTGGAGCTGTTTTGATGCAGGAAAAGAGGCATATTGCATACTTTAGTGAGAAGCTTGGAGGAGCCACACTGAATTACCCAATGTATGATAAGGAGCTATATGCATTGGTCCGAGCTTTACAAACGTGGCAGCACTACTTATGGTCCAAGGAGTTCGTTATTCACACTGATCATGAGTCCCTTAAATACTTGAAAGGCCATCAAAAGCTCAACAAGAGACATGCAAGGTGGGTAGAGTTCATTGAGACATTTCCATACGTCATCAAGTATAAACAAGGTAAAGAAAATATAGTGGCTGATGCACTATCTCGAAGGTACGCCTTACTCCCTACTCTTGATGCCAAGCTTTTGGGATTTGAACAATTGAAAGATTTATATGAATCTGATGCTGACTTTCAAGAAATATATAAATCGTGTGAGAAGTTTGGAAAATGGCAGTATTTTCGACAAGATAATTTTTTGATTTATGCTCAGCATTTGTGTATTCCTAATTACTCTATGAGAGATTTATTAGTCAGGGAAGCACATGGAGGAGGTTTGATGGGACATTTCGGTATAGCCAAAACTCTTAAAGTGATGCAAGATCACTTCCATTGGCCGCATATGAGGAGAGACGTCGAGAGGCTATGCAACCGGTGCATTATTTGTAAACAGGCTAAGTCTAAGGTTCAGCCATACGGTTTGTATACTCCACTCCCTATCCCTACTCATCCCTGGACTGACATTTCAATGGATTTTGTGTTAGGATTACCTAGAACTAAAACTGGAAAAGATTCAATCTTTGTGGTTGTTGATAGGTTTTCGAATGACACATTTCATAGCTTGTAATAAAACTGATGATGCATCTCATGTAGCTGAATTGTTCTTTAGGGAAATTGTGAGGTTGCATGGAATGCCTAGGACAATTGTTTCTGATAGGGATACTAAGTTTTTGAGTTATTTTTGGAAAACATTGTGGGCGAAACTAGGTACTAAATTTGTCTTTTCTACTACTTGTCATCCACAAACTGATGGGCAAACTGAAGTAGTCAATAGAACCTTGTCCACATTGTTGAGAGCATTAACTAAAAAGAACTTGAAAACTTGGGAAGCATGTTTGCCGCATGTTGAATTTGCATATAATCATTCAGTGCATTCTACTTCTAAGTATTCCCCTTTTCAGATTGTGTATGGTTTTAATACCTTTACCTTTGAGTGAAAGAACTAGCTTTGATGGTGAAAAGAAAGCTGAGATGGTGAAACAGATCCATGAACAAGCAAGGAAGAACATAGAAGAGAAAACAAAGCAATATGCTGCAAAAGCAAACAAAGGCCGAAAGGAGATGATTTTTGAAGTTGGAGATTCGGTATGGGTTCATTTGAGGAAGGAACGGTTTCCAGCTGAAAGGAAATCTAAGCTTATGCCCAGGATTGATGGACCATTTAGAATCATCAAGAAGATTAACAACAACGCCTACCAGCTTGATCTTCAAGGTAAGTATAATGTGAGTCCTAGTTTTAATGTTTCTGACTTAGTTCCTTTAGTGGCAGATCAAACAGACTTGAGGACAAATCCTTTCAAGTGGGAGAGGATGATGCGAGCATGGGCAAGGACAAGCTAGTAGCTGACGAGAGCTTGGATCATGGAGAGGAAGACAAGCTCGTAGCCGCGGATGCAATGGTTATACCCACGGATCCAATGACGAGATCAAAGACCAAGTTGCTCAATCAGACCGTGGAGATCCTAGTCAATCAAATAAAGATTCAAGAACATCCCCACAAAGGTACTTTGATGTTGGTCCAAGCTAATTGATTTAAATGAATGGGAAAAGTGTCTATCTTTGTACTCTTTTTCCCTTGGTTGAGTTTTTGTCCCAATTGGGTATTTCTCACCAAGGTTTTTAATGAGGCATAAGATAGATATTTGTATGTCCATTTATTTAAATCCTTTAGCATACTATCTAATAATATTGGACTGACATTCAACTTACCTTATGGAGTTCATTTTCAACCAAAAGAGAGGAAAACCAGCCCATAAAGCCTTCAAAATTCAAATTCTCAGTCTTCATGCAAGGCCCTCATTTATTATGTGTTATCTCCGATGTTTGTTTTTATTACTTTGTCTTTAAACACTCTCCTCCCTTCTCCTTTATATTCTGGACGAATTCTCCTTTGTAGATACTCAAGTTTTATTTATCAAAATCTCTTCTTAAACTTGTGTCTTTGTTGGTGAGTAATATCCAACAAATTGATCTCTTTAGTGTGTCATATCTAAAGAATCAAAACCCGGTTTATCAAAGGATTATTCTGCACTCCTTTGTGGCACCAATCGATCCATCTTCCGTTCCCATCAACGTTCATCCACCATATCACACTTCTAAACAAGATCAAGGGCGTATCACAAACAGTACAAAGAATTTGGAAAAGAGCAAAGGATACTTCTACCGGTGGGGTTGTTGATGTATCACATAGGAAGAAGGGAACTTGTGGTCGAAAAAAATTGCAGATTGACTTGGATCAAGTTGCTGAGCTTCCATTACATCGTCGGTCAACAATGAGGTCGCTAGCAGCAGTTTTGGTTATCAACCCAACGTCAATATTCAAATTTGTGAAAAATGGTCTCGTGAGACGTCATTCCAATGCCATCAAACCACAACTAAGAGAAGATAATAAGAAAACTCGGGTAAAATTCTACTTCTCTATGCTTGATAAAAGTACTTTGCCTCATCAACCGAAATTTGTTGGTATGTACGAGAAATGGTTTTACATGACTAAAAAGACGGAAACATATTATTTACTTCCCGTAGAAGAAGATCCGTTTCGTACATGTCAAAGCAAAAATTATATTGGAAAAATAATGTTTTTGGCTGCTATGGCTCGACCAATGTTTGATGGAGAGGGAAATGAGATATTTTCTGGAAAAATTGGAATATTTCCATTTGTAATCATGCAAGAAGCTTACAGACGGAGTAGAAACAGAGAAGCGGGAACCATGGAATTAAAACCGATGGTCTCCATCAAGAGAGAGGATATAAAAAAAATGTTTGATTGAAAAGATTCTTCCAAAAATTCGTGAGATGTGGCCGAGAGAAGATTTTGGGAAAACAATTTTTAGTCAACAAGACAATGCAAGGACGCATGTTGATATCAAAGATGAAGAATTTAGAGAAGTTGTTTCACGACATGGGTTTGATATTCAGTTAATGTGTCAGCCGCTAAATTCACCATATTTGAATATTTTGGATCTTGGATTTTTTCGGGCCATTCAGACATTGCAACACAAATTTTGTCCCAAAAAGGTGGAAGAACTTGTTACTGCAGTGGAGAAAGCATTTGATGAATATCCTCCAAAACAAGTAAACCGGATTTTTGGGACTCTACAATCATGTATGCTAGAGATCATGAAAATAGGAGGCTCCAACAAATACAAAATTCCACATATGAAGAAAGACACATTGGAAAGAGAAGCTTGTCTCTCTATCCAACTGGCTTGCGATCCCATCATAATATAAGAGGTGATGAATTTGTTAGCATGTTAAAATTTCTACGACTCTAGTTGCATTTATATTTATTAAGATTTGATGTTTTCCCTTTAAGTTGTTTGGTAATTCTTCAAATAAAACTTACTCCAGTTTTCATTTTTATTTTATGTTATTCTAGTATATTTACAGATGATCATAATTTTGTACTATTTGGAGTAAAAATTAATAGTACTACATTATTCAATTATTCGTTTGAGAATAATAATAGTAGTACTTCAATAGTGTTCCATCACTTAACTTGAGAAACTTTTATTAAAATTTTTACATAATCTTTTTGAACTACACATACAAAGATGCCAATTCTTAAAATACGCAGGAAGCAAAATCCTGAGCATTTCTGTGACAGCTTGCTGATATTCTGGATAGTTCGTTGCACCATCGTCGGGAAGCTTGTTCAAATCAAATTTATTTTTGACGTTCAGATTCTCCAAATGAGCTGATTGATCAATTTCCACCATATCTACTCCTTCCTTTGTCCCTGGAAGCTTGTTCAAATCGAAATCATGTATGACATTGAAATGGCTTACATGATTTTGTTGAGTAATTTCCACTATCTTTATCTCTTCGTGCATCTCAGGAAACTTGTTTAGGCCGAAATCATGTTCAAGACCAAAATTATTTACATGAAGATGTTGATCAGTTTCCATCATATCTGCTTCCTTTTTAACCTGCTTCTCAAAAGAACTCATGAGATAAAAGAAAAAGAAGGAAGAACTCTAAAAAAAACAAAAAGTTTTTTATGGAATAAAAATGCATGACAAGCAGATTTGCATATGGCCGTATAAAACAAGGAATATATTTGACTTCACATCAAACGAATCAACAAATATTATAACAAGTAATTTCTGGTCTTCTCTATTTATTTTTATTAATAATAGTAATAATTAATTTTTATAACTAGCAATAGAAAATTAGTGATGTTAGATGAGGAAATATTTAACCAAAAATGCATTGAAAATGGAGAACTTCAATTATTTTGAAACAAAATTTTTTTCTAAAACATCATGTATTAAAAAACGGAGAAAATATATTATTACATAAGTATAAATATTAGCATACATAAATATTTTTATATTTAATTTTTGATTTATGTAATGACTTATATTATTGCATAATGTTATATATTAATTATTACGTAATGTATTTTAATGGTTTGCGCAATTATTATAAACGTAGCAAACATAACCATTATTGTTATATTATATGTGTAAACATACGTAATTGTTTACATAATAATGTAGATTAAAATATGTTGAATATCAGTATTATTACAAATTATTACATATTACATATGGTTGTGAATATTTTTATTTATCAAAATATTTAGCTGAATATTTTTACACAATGTTATTCAAACAATAATATACGTAAAAGCTAAATATTTTGGCAAACAATTATCCATATTGAATATTCATAATATTCATACTCAAGTCATACAAGTATTCAACTACATGTTGTTTACACAATATCCATATTTACTAATATTTATTATGAATATGACTATAATATTCAACTACTTATAGTCGGCTACATTTTGATGATATAAAATTATCCATATTTAATAAATAAACAAGCCATGTTGTTTATTTTAGAGCAAGTATTCACTAATAAGCAATATTCATGATAAAAATAGCATTGCTAAAAGTTAACACTAACCTATAGCCGAACTATAACTAAAACATAAACATTTCTCAAAGTGCAAGCTAAAGATGATAACGAGGAACGTACGTTCTTCTGTCAATTCAAAAGAGAAAGTTCTTCATTACTTTGGAAAGAAGGATGTTTGAAATCGTTATTTCGCAAGATCATGATCAGAACGCAAAAGTAGTTGTATATCATCATCCTAGATGAACAAATATAAGAGAATAAGGAGAAAACATACCGTTAGAGAAAATTATACAAGTGTGTATTTCAAGTCAAAGAACCATAAAAACATATAAATAAAAACATACTCTTGATTCAGGAAGAGTAAATTTTAGCATACTCTGTAAAGATGACGGGCTTTTGTACATGGAGTATACACATTGCTCTATCTGCGAATGAATTGCACCCTATTTAATGCTCTTTCATCATCATAGTATAAACAATATCAGAAGTAGAATATTAAGTAGAACATTGACATACCTCATCAATTTCTGAAGTTACTTTCTTCACGCAGTGTTTTAAAAGACATTCAAATTCTCTTTCTCCAAATTTGATATTTCAGCTCCTATTGCGTTTTTGCTCTCATCATGAGAGGAGAACGAAACAATTTGAGATGAAAGACGCGTTTCTCTACAGCAGGGACAAAAAACATGAAAAAGAAACGGAAGTAAATGTACATTGTTCATATGATACAAGAAAATAATAAAATTCAGCTTAAAAGACAGAAACATAAAAAATCCGTAGAAAGTAAGAAAACGAAGACAGTAGAAACACAACCAAAGACAGAAACAGTACATGTCCAACTCATGAGTATGGATAATACTATTTACGAAGTGTATAATATTATAAACCATACTCATGATAAAATAAGCAATGTTATTTTTATCATGAATATTGTTTAATATTTATGAATATTGAATATTACTTATTAGTAAATATTTGCTCTAAAATAAACAATATGGCTTGTTTACTTATTAAATATGACTAATTTTGTATCATAAAAATGTAGCCGATTATAAGTATTTGAATATTGTAGACATATTCATAATAAATATTAGTAAATATGGATATTGTGTAAACAACATGTAGCTGAATACTTGTATGGATTGAGTAGGAATATTCAGAATGGATAATTGTTTGCCAAAATATTTAGCTAGTACGTATATTATTGTTTGAGTAACATTGCGTAAACATAGTCAACTATCAGATAAATCTACATTATCGGCTAAATATTTTGATATGTAAAAATATTCTCAACCATATGTAATATGTAATAATTTGTAATAATATTGATATTCAACATATTTTAATCTATGTAAACCATTACGTATGTTTAGACATATAATATAAATAATAATGGTTACACGTATTTTGAATATGGTTACATATGTAATAATTACGCAAACCATTAAAATACATTACATAATAATTAATATATAACATTACGTAATAAAATAACCCATTACATAACTCAAAAATTAAATATAACAATATTTACGTATATTAATATTTATATTTACGTAATAATAAATTACATATTAAGATGAATATTTCGAAACACATCAATATTTTAAAATATTACATAATATAAGTAATATTTACTTATACTAATACTTACTATATTAATACAAAATAAATATTTAATATTACATATTATAAGTAAATGTTATTAAATATTACGTATATTAAATATTACGTGACCATATGTAAATATTTATACTAAGTATAACATTATATAATTCAAACCATGCTTAAATTTATATTATGTATTCTATCACGTAATAATTTTACATATTGAAGTCATGTTATTTATTTTACATATTAATTATTTACTTATATAACCAGACATTTAAAATATGGTTTATAACATTGTGACATAAAGATTATCTCTCCGATTTTCACATGGACTCACCGAGAGTTCCAACTCAAATTCTTTTTTCTTAATATTATCACAAACTTATATTAATTATTTACAAATTCATATATTATAGTCAATTTAATGCAAACATATTTACACTGTGGCCAAATTTAGGCTGCTTATTTAATTGAAGAGAGGAGAAGAGAAGAGGTTGAAGAGTGCATAAAAGATTTGGTGAAAGTGTTAATGCTTTAGTTCCTGTGAGTTTTAATTAATGCTTTAGTTATAGTTCGGCTATAGGTTAGTGTTAACTTTTAACAATGCTATTTTTATCATGAATATTGTTTAATATTTCGGAATATTGAATATTGCTTATTAGTGAATACTTGCTCTAAATTAAACAACATGTCTTGTTTACTTATTAAATATGAATAATTTTATATCATAAAAATATAGCTGACTATAATTTTACATAACTGAAGCCATGTTGTTTATTCTACATATTAATTATTTACTTATATAACCAGGCAATGAAAATATGGTTTATAACATTGTAACATGAACATTATCTGTCCGATTTAAACATGGACCCACCAGAGTTCCAACGCAAATTTTTTTTTTTTTTTTTTTCTCAAACATATATTAAATATTTACAAATTCATATATTATGGTCATCTTAATGCAAACATATTTACATTGTGATCAAATTTAGACTGCTTATTTAATGGAAGAGAGGAGAAATCAAGAGGTTGAAAAGTACAGAAGACAGTCGGTAAAAGTGTTAATGCTTTAGTTCTTGTGAGTTTTAATGTTTTAGTTATAGTTCATGTCACAGTGTTATACTAAGTATTAGTATAAATAATATTTACTTATATTATGTAATATAAGTTAGTGTTATGGTTTATAACATTGTGACATGAACATTATCTCAAAAATCTATTAGACCACTTGAAGATATATTGTGGTCTAATAATTCTTTGTTTTATGATTGAAACATTCTTCTTTAGTTGGTTACTAATTGTGTTTGTTAACTCTTTTGTAAAACAAACATATGACTTGTGATGAAAAACGAGATATTCACAAAGCAATCAGTGAATTGCCTAAAAACATCTCCATCGGACCACTGAAATAGTAGCAAATCATCACAATTAATCTGCCAACGAACTTTCTGATGAGGTTATAGTGAATTTTAATCAGTTGGTAAGACACACAAAACTCGAATATTAACATGTTGACAAACAAAACAAGTAGATATTGACATCATTTCAAATATGTTTTTGTCAGGACAAGCATCTTTATGTTGGTAGTTACCTTTTGAGTGAAGTTGTTGTATCGTATTCAGTGCATGTGAAGAAAAAAAAACTAGTGGTTAGACAAAATTTTAAGATAAGTTTCAAAGTAGAGGTGTTTACTATATTTGTTCATTAAATTATCTGAAGCATGTATAATATATTAAGGTAGAATAATACATGACGACGAGAGAGAAAAGGTAAGAAAAATATTTTGGAATTGTTAAAGTATAATTTTCAAAAAAAATTGAGAAATTTTTAAAAATGCCATTTGTTTAGAAAAAAAATGCATTATATCATTTATGTTTAGTTTTGAGGGTTTAAGGGGTTTTAGGGGTCAAAATATTATTTAGAGTTTATAATTTTAAGATTTAGGTTTTAAAAATCTATAATTAGTGGCACTTTTGCAACTGTCCTAAATTTTTTTTGTTAAAATAATATGTGAAATTATGGTACTTAGGTGATTTTGCAATTTCTTATTTAGAGTGCATTCAACCAATCAAACACAATTATACTTATGATTAGTATTCAGTTACACTAAGAGTATTTCCATCAGTTGAGTATCTTAGATGAGTTTCTATGATATATAATACTAATATTTTAACATAATTAAATTATTGAATTATATTTTAACATTTAAAAGAAAATGAAAAGAAACACACAAGTGTTATGAGAGTTTCTTATGAGATTCTTGGTGGAGAGACCCATCACACTTTCTCTCTCACTTTTTTCTATTTTCTTTTTAATTTTTAATTTTTTTTTGTTAAGAAACCCATTGAATTTTTACTGATGAAGATACTCTAATGATTAATATAACAGATGGAATAGTACACAAGTTCTTACCATCTCTTTAAAATTATATAATTAGTACAAAATTTTTTAACAAAAACTTATATTTAAAATCTTCTAGTCTCTATATTAAGTAAATATCGTTTTCTCTGGAACTCTGTGGAATGACGAGTAATAAGTTATCGACTACAATTGTAGATTTTACCCATTGAGTTATTTGGACTAATATAGACTCATGCTCAAATATCTTTAAGAGATTGATAACCTAAACTAATTATATGTGGTGTCAAGAGATTCGTGTATATAAACTAAGAGACAATATTTAGCTCCAACAATGTTAATATATTTAATAGATAGATGAACAAAATTTTATAAAAGATTTATGGAAGATATACTATGGTTATAAATAAATGGAACTCGAAGTAAATTTTGGCCACTTAAATTTTTCTTTTTATTTGACTTGTCACATAATAGATTAGGAATTATGAAATCAAATCTGATTTTGAAAATAAAGTCTTACATAGCTATTAATCATACAATGTGGTTGGAGGACCAGCACTTCATGAACATTGTTGTTTCATCATAGAAGAAAAATCCGGAATGAATGGAAGATTTGGTCTACAATTGGCTTCAACTTCTAAAAAAGCATTACAACAAGCATGACTTATGTTTCCAAATTTTTTGGTCATTACGGATCGAAAGATCTCCGTGTAGCATTCTGGAGTATTCATCAATATTGACCAACATTTGGTTTTGTCTGAAAATTGTTGCGTGCCGGGACTTGGTTGAAACATAATTGGAAATGAAAGTTTTGGCATACCCGAACTTGGTGAAAACGGAAATGGGAATGGAAACGGAAGGTTTGGCATACCCGGACTTGATTGAAATGGAAACGGAAATGGAAGTTTTGGCATACCCGAATTTGGTGGAAATGGAAATGGGAATGGAAACGAAAAGTTTGGCATACCCGGACTTGGTTGAGTTGGAAACGGAAATGGAAATTTTGGCATACCTGGATTTGGTTGAAATGGAAATGGAAACGGAAACAGAAGTTTTGGCATACCCGGACTTGGTTGAAACAGAAAAGGAAATGGAAATTGTGGAAGTTGAGCATTGATAGAGACTGTGATGCATACCGCCACTAGAAGAAAAAACATACTTTTGATCGACATGATGAATATACTGGAGACTTGTATATTAAGTTTGATGAAATTATATAGTCCAATTTATAGGACAAAAAAATGGAGTAGAGTTACTTGACAAAATGTATTTGTTTTCTATCTAATCAATTGTCGTTAATAATTGTTAAAGGAAAGAAAAATAGTCAAAAAAACAGGACCATGTAGTAATGAAGCACAATGAATTTGATTATATAGTAATCACTTTGACCAATTTTTGTATATGGTCATTACGTTTTACGGTCAACAATATACTTTTTTTTTCCTTTCTAAATTGTAAATGTTTGTTTCTAAACCGCTTAACTTCATGCATGTTGACCAGATTTATATTTGGCAACTAGGCCGTCAATGAAAAGAGATTAAATAACAATCGACGTGATATTAATTTCTAATATCTTATACATTTCATTTAGTGAAATACTAGATGACTTTCCGCGTTCTAAACGGACTAATATTTGATTTAAATCATATAAATTAGAAATTTATTATTTATGGTTAAAAATTTAATTAATGTTATATTAAAATTTCTTAAAGTTTTAATTTTGTAGGTTTTTTAAAATTTTTGGTTTATGAATAATAAATGTTAAATTAAAAGCATATATAAAGACGATAAAGTATGGTTCAGTTCGTATTTAAATTTTAATCAAATATATATATTAGTTTTAAGGAAATTTAGGTTTATATACATTTTAATTTTTTTTTTATTAAGTTCAACATCGATTTTTGTTTTGGGAGTAAATATAATTTTTAATATTTAAAAACTTACAACAATATTGTGATATTTGATCATTTATTTATAATTTTATATATTTTATAACTTAAATAAGAAACTTAATATGTAAAAGATAGATCATTCTTCAAATAATAATTATTGTGGAAGCCCCCTTAGCATGTGGTTGATTGAGGGTTCATTAATGTTTTTACACCAGAAGATCTGGGGTCCGAATCCCAGAAGATGCGATTTATTATTATATTTTCAGATTAATGGAGAATGTAGGAGATTTCCAGTGTGGGACAAGATAGAACCGTCTGGCAATTCTCATAATTTTTAGTACAATAATAATAAAGATGGAGTGTTAAAAAAAGATACTTATTTGAACTATTTTATGTATGTTCAATTTTGTGAATACTTACTTAATTTAAAGAACATTGCAAAAATAAAATTGAACGAATAAAAATATTTAGAAAGCCACAATACTAAGAAGACGCAATCAAATCATGTATTAATAACCATAAAACGGTTTATTTAGAAAGCCACAGTTCTCAAGGACAATGTTAACCATAAAAAGTGTAAAAGACGCAACGCTTAGAGACTAATAATCAAAAATCAATTTATTTTTCGAAAACTCAATCCTAAGAAATATTAATAACCGTAAAACAATTTTTTTTAAAAACAGGCAACCTACGAGACATTAATAACCATAAAAAAATTTTTTTTCAAAAATGTGTAACCCTAAAACACACTAATAACCATCAAAAAAAAAATTCTGGAAAGACACAACCCTCGCGTTAATAACCATAAAACGGTTATTTTTTAAAAGAAACAACCCTAACATATATTTTCCATAATTGCTATTATTGATAGACGTTTCTAAAATTATTATTTAAATAAAGAAACAAAATATTGTGAGACTCTAAAATAATTTTTGACATTTTTTTATCACATTGAGTGAATTTTAAAGTTAGTAATCATAAATGAAAAAACACAAATATATAGAGATTGAAAAACACAAATCTATATAGCAGTGCTTTTTGAAAAGATGCAACCATAGAGATTAAAAACCATAACCGTTTTTTCGAAATGGCGCAATACTAAAATACACTAATAACCATAAATAGAATATCTTGAAAAGATGCAACCCTAGCATTAAAAACCATAAATATATGTTAAACGGTCTTTTTTCCGAAAAATGCAACCTTTGAAAACAACCATAAAATGGTTACATTGAAAATATGCAATTTTTGGAAATCGGTTATTTTTGAAAGGACACAACCACAATACAGTTATATTGAAAATGCGCAACCCTTGGAAATAACGATAAAGTGGTTATATTGAAAAAACGCAATCTTTATAAATAATCATAAAAAAATTATTTTCGAAAAAACACAACCATAAAGCGGTTATCTACATATTAAATGCAACCTTCGGAAATAATTAGAAAACAGTTATATCAAAAAAACGCAATCCATGGAAATAACCATAAAATGGTTTTTTTCTAAAAGACACAATCTTAAATAACCATAAAGCGGTTATATAAAAAAAGCAACTTTTAACAAAGAGGTTATATAAAAAAAAAGACAACTCTTAGAAATAATTATAAAGCGGTTATATTGAATAAACGCAATTTTTTAAAATAACCAATAAACGATTTTTTTCGAAAAGACATAATTTTTGGAAATAACTATAAAGCGGTTATTTTCGAAGAAAGCGGTTATCTTTATAGTAGATGCAACCTTTGGAAATAACCATTATACGGTTATATCGAAAAAACGTAACTCTTAAAAATACTGGTATATAAAAAAGACGCAACCCTTGAAAATAACTATTAAACGGTTATTTCCGAAAAGACACAACTTTAAATAACCATAAAGCGGTTATATAAAAAATACAACTCTTGTAAAATCGGTTCTATGGTAAAAACGCAGCCCTTGGCAAAAAAACATTTTTCCTTCCTCACTCATTTCACGGATTGGAACCATAGCTATTCGTCTAAACAAAAGAATAATTCATGGATTTTTACACCATTTAAATTGATTCATTTTTAATTTAGAATTTTTAAATCGTCCAATGTATATAAAAAAATATAGTTGATAACCAAATTGCTTGTGGGTGCCTCTATTTTGTAGTAATGTTAATGCGACTTCAATATTTCGATGTATACAACCCGTAAAAACTTTTTTCAAATATAAAGAATCAATGTTTCCCTAGAGAAATATTAGATTTTATTAGTTTTTTTTTTATATGTAAAATTTGCCATAAAATCTACATTTTCTAAAAAGTCCAAAATTCTTTACACAAATCAAGAACTTTTGGAACTTTTACAATAGTAAAAATTTTAATACTATTAAATAATTTGAAAATAATCGAATGACTTTTTTATCTTTGCTATGTGTTAAGTTAACTACATAAACAGTAGGCATGATTAACAAAATGTTCAACGAGATAAAAAGTGAAAAGATATACTCCCTCCGTTTCAAAATATAAGTTGTTTTAGTTAAAATCGGGAATATTAAGAGACTACTTTAAAAAAAAAAAAATTTAATATATATAATACAAATAATTTACCAAATAAAAAAGAGAGTACAGAATATTATTGGTCACACATTATTTAGCAAAGTTAAAAAAGTACATAAGATTGTTAAAACAACTTATATTTTGAAATAAAAAGCCTCCAAAACAACTTATGTTTTGAAACGGAGATAGTATATATATAGGCGAAACAGTTTGTTTTAAAAAAGACGCAATCCTTAAAAATAACCATAAAGCAGTTATGTCGAAAAGACGCAACTCTTGATAAAACGGTTATAACGAAAAGACACAACTTTTCAGAAAACAGTTATATCGAGAAGATGCAATTTTTAGAAATAACTACCAAACAATTTTTTTTTATGAAAAAGACGTAATATTTCGAAAAGATGCAATCCTTAAAAAGAACCACTATATATAAATCGAGATGTTACACCCCAAAAATAATATTTTTGGGATTTGCTATTATATATAGATATAGAAAACACAAATTGCCCAGATGTTACGATATATAAAAAATTTGTTATTAATTGTCATAATCAATACGATAAAATAACTCGATTAACAACAAATATTTCTTTTATTAGAAAAGTAAGGCATAAAAAAGTTTTTCTCTCCCGATGAGGCACCGTAACGGCTCTCCCTTTTGAACAAATGGCCGTTACGCTCATCGGATCTCCTTGTTCTCGGTGGTCTCTTGTCGCCGACCATGAACAAGACTCTGTTCGTCGAAACCAGCCACCTTCTCTTGGTGCTCTGCTACGGTTTTGGATGTTCTTCCCAGGTTGGTGGGAGTGTTTTTGCATCAGTGGTCTCAACATCTCTGATGTTCTATACGGGATCTGGGCTGCAATTTCTGTCCCCTATCATTCACGAGTGGATCGCGTCATATCTCGGCGGGATCGATTTGATTACATCCGAATACTCCTAAACTATGAGGATCATACTGGCATTGATTCATATCTTGGGGAACTGAGATATGGAAAGTCTACTTGCAGCGATCAATGTGATTTTTGGAGATCATCACTTATGAATAAGAGCAATCAATTTTGGATTTCCTTAAGTGGTGGCAATCACACAAATCTCTCCCTCGTGATCACTGTGATTCGCCGGTTTATCAATCAAGGGGATTTGATTGGAGTTCTCATGATCAGCCAGTTTTATCTCGCCAATCATCTACAAAAAGAGAAACTGAGATCTCACCTTTTTCATCACGATAGAACTAAGATGGTTTCTCTAACCTTTCAGAAGCTTATTCTCTCCATATTTATCATTGCATCTCTCATTATGGCTTACTTTGGTAAGATGGTGGCTCCAAGAGACAAAAGAAAGAGACTGTCACCCATTCAGATGCCCGACTTTGATGACACAGCAATCATCAAGCAATTCGAGAAGACACTGGTTGGCCGCGTGTTGAACCCGACCGTGTCAAAGCTCTCATTGCGTTCTTACCGGCGGTGTGGCAATGTGAGGATAGAGTCAAGGGATTAGATATGGGGAAAGGCAAATTCCAGTTCAGATTTGAACAAGATTCCGACATCATGCAAGTGCTAGCAAGACGACCATATCACTTTGATGGCTGGATGTTTGCTCTTGAGCGATGGATCCCTACGAGTAGAATTGATTCCCCCTCCTCCATTCCTTTTTGGATCCGGATTCAGGCCTGCCAGAGTACCGGTGTTATGAAAAGGGGGTAATCGAGATTGGGGAGAAGTTGGGAGAGCTCATGGCGTGGGAAGTCCAGCCGCCGCGAGTTCAGGTCACACTTGAGGGTGGGGCGCCTGTGGTTTTGAACCAAGACCTGGAATTCAGGAATGGTGATATACTTACGGTTCAATTTAAATATGAAAAGCTTGATTGCTACTGGAAGATTTGTTACCGTTGGACACATGATAAGTTGGACTACCCAGAACACCCTTGGACACGTCAGAACCGTGGTTACTCCCGATGCTACGGTGGGGAGGACGATAGGCGACGCAGACACGAGCGCTCCAGTACAGCTTGGGGTCCTACTCACACTCGTAGGATTGTCTGTCAACAAGCGGACAAAGAGGAGCAGGGCGGCTTTGCGATTCCAGCTAAGAGGCCAGTCCGACGGAATCTCTTTGGGGAGGAAGACATCCTTGCTAGTCATGAGGTGAGTGAACCCAATACTAGGGTCTGCTTAGAATTGGGTTCGAAAGGCGAAGCCACTGACTGGAGAGGAGAAGAGTTTAGGGAAAAGACCAGCCGTCAGTGAGGTGGGCGACTCTTCTGCGAATGCTCCGGCGAAGAAGAAGGACAACGAGAGGCGGAGACGTGCTACCTCTCCTCCAACCCGTGAGATTTCAGAGGAGGCGGCGGCAAGTTTCGTCAAGGCTGGATGGTACAAGGCCTCCGTCGCAGAGGCACAGACTGTCAACGAGGCGAACTTCTGGAAAAATCTGCAGCCAGAGACGGAGGTGCCGGGTACGGGGAAGCTTCAGGCGACGGACGATCGGGCGGCTAGGGCTCTTGGCGATGGAGTTGAACCGGTTTTAGGCCTGGAAGGGATCATTTCCCCCCCCCCCCCATTTTAAGGCCTCAGGCCCATCTGCAAAAACAGAAAGAAAAGGATTTGGGCCCTAAGGGTATAAGGCAGAAACTGACAGTGGTGGTTTTCTGATAGTTCATCATTTGCGTAAAATCCGTAGTAGACTATTCCCAGAAATATTTTTTTTTATGGAGACTAAGCACAATAAAAGTTATTTGCAAGAGTTACAAAAAGAGTTTGGTTACGAATTTCTGTTTACCGTTGACCCTCAGGATCTTATTGGCGGTTTAGCCTTTATGGCTCTACTAGAATTTAAAGTTGAAGTTCTTTTCTCGAATAAGAATATTATCGATGTAATGACTACCATACTCGGTAATAAAGCTTTTATCTCATTCGTTTATGGAGAACCTGTTGTTTCACGACAGAGAGTGGTTTGGGAACAATTACAACAGTTAGTTAACCCCGCACTGGTGCATGGCTGATGACGGGGGACTTCAATGAAATCATTGGACACCATGAAAAAAGTGGTGGGCGAACACGGAGTGAAAACTCCTTAGATTTTTGGCTAATGCGACACACCTGTGGTATGATGGACTTCCCGTTCACTGGAAATTGCCTATCATGGGTAGGAAGACGGGGCATGAATGTCATTCGGTGCAGACTTGACAAATCAATGGGGAACGAGGAATGGCATGACCGTTTCACCAACACCGGTATAGAATATATGAGATTTATGGGTTCCGACCATCGGCCGGTTCTCACTCCTATCACGACAAGGAGGATCCAAGGATCAAAGAAATTTCGGTTTGATAAACGATGACTGTCTAAGCCCAATTTTGAACAGCTCATCAGGGATGGGTGGGACCCCCTTAATTCTGACCCCCAGTTAGATGTTAGCGAGCGGATTAAATCATGCCGCATAATTTTTTCCCGAGGGCGAAGAACGGATCTACAGCAATCCGCTGAGATGATGGATAATTTAAAGTTGGAGATGATACAAAAAAACAGGGTTTTGTGGCTCATGGCTGGGGATCAAAACACCCAGTATTTCCATGCTTCCATAAAGCAACGCTGCGCCCGAAACCGGATTATCGGCATTTTGAACTCGAATGGCTTATGGACGGAGAAAGAAGCCGAGATTGAGCAAATCACCATTAAGTATTTTCAGGACATTTTCTCGTCCTCAAGGAGTTCAGACTTGGAGACCTCATTGAGGAACATCCGACAGTCGATAACTACAGAGATCAACGCTGCCCTTACAAAGGTTGTCTCCCCAGCAGAGGTCAAGCAGTTGTTTTTGCCATTCACCCTGAAAAGGCTCAAAGACCAAATGGGATTACGACATTATATTATCAGAAATTTTGGCATATTTTGGGCCCACAAGTTGTCTCAATTGTTCAAGAGTTTATGGACTCGGGTTGCATAGACCCTAGTATAAACGAGGTCAATATATGTCTCAACCCCAAGAGTGAACGCCATGGGAGATAAAAGAGTTTCGGCCGATTAGTCTGTGCAACGTCAGTTACAAGATCATCTCGAAGGTATTATGCCAACGGCTAAAGAAACTACTCCCCACCTTGGTATCAGAAACCCAGTCATCATTTGTGGTTGGACTGGTGATTTCAGACAATATACTGGTTGCTTAGGAAGCCTTTCATGCTATTGTCACGAAGGATAAATGTAATTTGGAGTTCATGGCCTTAAAGACAGACATGAGTAAGGCATACGATAGGGTGGAATGGGCTTTCTTAGAGAGCCTCATGCAGAATATAGGCTTTTCACATAAATGGATCATATGGATTATGCCATATGTGAATTCCGTCTCGTACCATATTCTACGGAATTGAGATCCTCGGGGAACTATCACCCCAACACGAGGACTAAGACAAGGGGACCAATTATCTCCATACTGATTATCCTTTGTACCGAAGTACTCATTTCAAATCTTAAAGCGGCAGAGGTAGGAGGTCGGCTGACAGGGCTCAAGGTGGCGCGGGCTAGCCCACTAGTGTCGCACCTCCTCTTTGCAGATGATAACCTTTAAAGCCACACCCGCTCAAAGCGAAGTTGTGCTGAATATACTTACACAGTATGTGAATGCTTCCGGCCTTAATTTCGACAAATCAACAATCACTTTTAGAAAGGAAGTGGACACGGCCACACAAGCATCCATTTGACAACAGCTAGGGATCTCAAATGAAGGAGGTGCAGGGAAGTACTTGGGTATCTTAGAGCAGTCACATGGATCAAAAGCCCATATATTTGCATATATTCGTGACCGACTACACAGTAGAGTCAATGGGTGATCGGCAAAATTCTTGTCTAAGGGTGGCAAGGAGGTGATGATTAAGTCGGTCGCCCAAGCTATACCGAGATACGCCATGTCATGTTTCCTCCTCCATAAAGGACTCTGCAGGAAACTGGCTAGCACAGTCTCACAATTTTGGTGGCGTTCGAAGCCACAATCACGGGGTTTACATTGGATTGCATGGAAGAAACTTTGCTTACCAAAGCAGTTGTGGCGTCTCCATCAATTTCCCAACTCTCTAGCAACACAGGTACTCAAAGGTCGATACTATCGGTCGACCCACCCTTTCAGAGAACCGAAGCCGAATCGACCGTCCTACGGATGGCGCAATATCCGGTTGGCCCAACAGCTGGTCCTCCGTGATGCCGGACGTACCATAGACAATGGTTTTAATACCCATGTATGGGTTGACAACTGGATCCCAGATACACGGCCACGCCCGACAATTGGTAGTATGAGTACACCGGATCCGATGCTCAAAGTCTCGGACCTAATACACCACTCTTCCAATACGTGGAATATCCAGGCTTTACAACGACATATTCACCGCAGGATATCCCAAGGATTTTGAGTCTCCGACTAGCTATACGTATGTGGGAAGACGGCTATTGTTGGTAGGCGACCACCTCAGGAGCCTAAATAGTTAAATCACGATACGAGCTAGCACGGATTCACAAGGACGCGAACACTCAGTTCCTGCTCCAACTACCATCAGATGCACCTTTGAAGGCATTCGTCTGGAAAATTTCGACCCCTAATAAGATCCGACACTTTCTCTGGCAGTGTCTGGCGGTGGCGGTAGCGGTTAATAGCCAAAAAAAAAACTACAACAATCTAAATAATAATTACAAAATAGAGCTACTAAAAAATATAGTGTAACGCATATAAAGAGCTACAAAACAAATAAAAATAGCATTAAAATGTGCTATAATCATCACAATTAGAGCACCAATTAGGTGCTATGAAATGACAACATTTAATAGCACCTTATAATAAACGCTATTGTATTTGGACACCGTATTTTCACACCAGCAAACATAGCGTTTATGAAATCGTTATTAATACCATATTATAGCGTTTTTCGTGTGCTAAGAATAGCGATATTTCTTGTAGTGTTAATTTTGAAAAAGTGGTATTTTGTAAAGATTTCAAAAGTGTGACATTTTTGTAAACTGACACTTGAAAAGTGACATTTTTGTAAAGTGGCACTAGAAAAATAGCATTTTTTTAAATTTCTCTTAATTGATTAATCTGGATCATTCCTAATATTTTTCTTTCAATGTAAACTACAGAGAGATGCAATAACGATAATGGTGATGTGGCCGTTGATTTCTTTCATCGTTATAAGGTAAATATCCTCTATATATTAACAGAGAAATATTTGAAACTTATTTTTGTTGACGAGCCCGCACCATAATATTTTCAGTTTTTTTTTTTAAATTATTTAATTCAGTTATGCCTATATATTATTTATTTAATTCAGTTATACCATTTAAATATTTATGCAATGATTAAAGAGTATTTTTAAAAATTGATTTATCAATTAATTAAATCCGAATTTGTTTTTTAAAACTATATAATTACTCTTATAATTACCCTAAACCTATAAGAGAAAAACAAATCTTCTACTAAATATTCCCTCCGTTTCAATTTAGTTATCATTCTCGAGATTTTCACATAAATTAAAAAAATAATTAAATTTTCTGTTTTGCCTCTAATTAATGTATTGTTTTATTTGATATGTGTAGTAAGTAAACTTAAAAGTAGTGATAAAAATGGAAAAATTAGTCATAAATGTGCATTGAAATTACAAAATGACAAGTAATATGAAACAAAAAATTAAGTATAGAATGACAACTAATATGAAACAGAGGGAGTAAACACTAAAATACAAATTCATTTTTTAGATCGTAACTTGGTGAACAAGTTTTTGAGATATATACAATTTTTCATTTTGTACATTTGAGTGATAAACCGTATGTTTGAAAATATGATATTAAATAGGTACATTTTATTAATAAGTAATATATATTGACTAAAAAATTATAAATTTATTACTTTTAATTATTTCACAAGTGGAACACATTTATATATAAAATCATTGTAAACTTTAAATGTATAAAGCAAGTTTTGGATTCTGTATAATAATTTCTCCAATAACTACATTTAATTTTTTAACTAAAACTATATTTATTTTATTAAATAATCATTTTATTCGGCGGGTAATTACCTAATATAAATTTAGACGGAAGCCATTGTTTATCACGTATTTATTATCTGTTTGATGAAGAGACAGATCTCCTTCCTATTAAAAGGCAAGTACTTTTATTAGTTTTGCTTATTTGTTTTAATTTCATTGGTTCAAAACTATGACGTGGCCTTATAAAATTATGACATGGCTTATGAAAAAAGATGACATGGATTAAATTTGGACTAAATAAAATATAAATAGCAACCAAAACAAAATGCAAAAAAAAAAAAAATCTCACGATTTTGATTGAAAAAAACAAATAACTAAACAAATAAATATCAAATAAAAGAAAATTTAGAAAAAAAAACTCACGATTATAGCTATCTAAATTATTCACGATTTTGATTCAAAACTAAAAAAGTGAGATTTTTGAGACAAACTTTTCTTGTTCCAAGAGATTGTTACTTTAGGAGCTCCAAACCCAAATCTTCAATCACAGCTGCAATCTCATCTATACCGATTATATCTTTAGGATTAAACTCTTGACACATATCAAGCAATTCCGATTTAGCTTCAACCAGAATCTCTAATTCCAATTCCATCGAATTTTTACCTCCTCGAATCCTACGTAATGTCGATAACATAAATACAATCTCCAGATCGAATCTATTCACTTCCAGATCGAATCACGGCTTCTTCAACGGTGGATTTTTTACAGAGAGAGGAGACGGCAAAAAGGTTTGGCTCCTTTATTTTCTAAAGCTACGGCAAGATTATTATTTTTATTAAATATAATTATGCGAAATATATATTTAAATCTTATCACTACATATTCATTACAATTAAATAAGTTTGAAAAAACATTTGTTTCCTATGACCAAAAAAAAGAAAGATATATTTGTTTCCATTAAATAAGTATTTTAAACGATTTGATTAGTTATAAACAAACTAGAATTTCCTCATAATACGATATTATGCTAAAACAAATAATGATCCTCCAAGATTTCCTAAACTACTTATATTTCGTTGCATATGCAAATATTTCATGAATCTAAACTTTTAAAATTTTAAATTCATATTAAAAAAATACAAATCAATATACCTCAATATAATTCTTTCGGATCCTATTTTTTTTTTCATTTGTTTCAGTTACTAACTTACTTATTTTTAAGATGATTTTAAATCAAATACAATCTTTTTATTCTGATACAATTTGAAAACTCTCTACACTCAACCCCTTATATATACTTTGTCATTCTTCTCACCCATTTCAATCATAATTTTTGTTCATTAGCGATTTCCATACATTTAACATTTATTTTTCATGAGTTTTTCTATAATTGGAATAGTTTTTATTGATTCAAGCTACTATAGTTTTGTTATTGCTTGATTATATTATTATTTTGTTCCAGCTTTTACTATATAGCTATATACTCCCTCCGTTCCTAAAAGATGTATGTTTAAGGTTATGCGCACATATTAAAAAAATCAGTTAATGTTGGATAATAAATGTATTGATTTTTGCAATAAACGATTTTTAAAAAGTTTCAACCAATAGTATTTGAATATTTTTCTCGAAAACTACATTTTCTTATCAATAAATGAAAAAATGCATAGAAAACATAAAAAAAAATATATCTTTGTGGTTTTTTTTGTAAAGTTTTTATCTTTAGAAATGGATGAAGTATTATACTATAGTCAATGCATTTAATTTTATTTCATTATTGATCTTCAGTTAATCATTTCCAGAGGAACACATGCTACTTTGCATCTTAAGTTTTGTTTTGCTTTGTTGTTTAATTTGTAACTCAATCTCAAAATTTAATTCTTTTCAACTTATTTTTTTCTTCAGATATATTAATGGCGAGAAAAATTGTGTCAGATAAAAAAATTGTGTTTCTCTTATTAAAATGTTTTTATATTATTTGCAGAAAGTGAAAAATTAAGATTCTTACATTTGATTCAAATAATCATGTTATGATTTATTAAAATGTTATTATTTAACTTTATTGTTGATTAGTTCGAGAGTTGTTCTAAAACTTATAAATTTGTGTAGTTTTTTTTTTTAGTGATGTACATGATTTCTGAAAGATTAAAGATAAAATTTGCATAGAGTTTTGAAGAAATCCTCTTCGTATTAAAAGGGAAAATTATTATTATTTAATAAGTTAAATATTTTAATTTAGTTGGTTTAAAATTATGACATGTCTTTGAATGAAATATGATATGGTATTTAAATCATTGAATCAGTATTATTTAATTGCATTTGATTTTTAAAATAGCAAGAGTGCCATATATTTTATATAATAATTTTTCCTTCTATTATTCCATACAAGACTTTTTGATGATTTTGATATAAATCAATTATGATTTATATCATACTTTATCTACATGTTAGTTGTTTCAACATCTAACTAATTAACCTACGTATATTCGAATTCATAAATACAATATCTATATTATTTTTTTTGTCGGCATATCTATGATTTTTTTATATTCGACTACGTACATTCGACTTCCTAAGTAAGAAGTTTGTAATTCACTAAATTATTATTATATTTCATATGATTCATATCCCCTGCGTATTATTTCATTTCTCAACATTTATTCAACATCATTGTTTGAAGTTACGATTAGTTCCGTATGGATCGGTCTCGATTTCGGTTCATGCTTGAGATCATAGGACTTTGTAGTCTTCTTCTTCTCCTCGCAGGCTATTCCACAATGTTAATGCTTCTATGCTCTAGGGACATTTATCAATCTCATGTGCATTACCTAGAAAGTAGAAGAAATGATCATTTCATTTGGTTTCATATTTTTCTTTTGAAATATAGTTATCCTCTCTATTTGTCGAAACATCTATTTTTTTAATACATATTATTTCATTAGTTGCATATAAACTAATAATTATATATGTTTAATTTTATATAGATGATAAAATCACATTAGTAAACTTTAATACTAACTTATTTTTTTTTTAAATTCATATCCGCACAGCGGATCGGTTATCTAGTATCTAGTAAATATCATATTATTGATTAGTCCATTTGCACGGAGTGAGTCAAGCTTGTGTGCAGTTTTACCATGACCTCATCGACGAGCTCCTAAGAAATGGTTACATATTTTTTTATACACTTGATTAACGAAAACAAAAAGAAAAATATTACCCTTAATTTCTCTAATAAATGTTAGCTCATTTTAATTCTTATTCCTTCCGTTTCATGAAGATTGATGTTTTGGTTTTTTCACACAAATTAAGAAACAATTAGTTGTAAGTTATTAATGCATTACTTTTTAATATTAACTATTTTCAATATATATTAACCAATAGTAATTCAGAATTTAAATATTTTTAATTAATGTTTTTTGAAATTTGCAGAAAGTATTATTTAATAATCTAAAACATTAATTTTTATGGAACAAGAAAAAAATTCAAAATATCAATCTTCATTGAATGGATGAAGTATTATATATAGGTATAATCCCATTTGTGACTGTTTTTCACTGGGACTCTCCGCAAGATTTAGAAGACGAATACGGCGGCTTCTTAAGCGAAAGGATTGTGTAAGTTTTATGTATATCACATAGTTAGTAAGTAACAATCACAAACGACATGATAAATTTGACACTCCGAAAAGAAAAAACTACATGATGAATTATAATATTATATTTTATTGTTTTTCCACTGAAAATCAATGATAATTTAGTTCATATCCTACATATACTACTCAGGTCCGATCACAAGTTCGATATGGGATTTCTAAATATTTTGGGAAAAATGCAGGAAAGATTTTCGGGAGTATGCTGATTTTGTTTTCCAAGAATATGGTGGAAAAGTGAAACATTGGATCACATTTAACGAGCCATGGGTTTATTCTCACGCTGGTTATGACATAGGAAAGAAAGCACCAGGACGTTGCTCTCCTTACGTCAATTCTAAATGCCAAGACGGAAGATCAGGATATGGGCTTACCTCGTTAGTCATAACCTCCTTAATGCTCACGCAGAAGCCGTCGAGGCTTTTCGAAAATGTGAAAAGGTATATTTATATAAATAATCAAAATATTGTTTCTAACTTCTTTTGGTTTTTTGCTAAACAAATATTTTATTTCAGATCCAAAAATTAATGTGTCTTGTGTTATGTTTATGGTCACAGTGTAAATAAAGATGGGAAGATCGGAATCGCACATAGTCCGATTTGGTTCGAACCACATGACTTTGATGATGCACAAGACGGTGCGTCCATTGACCGTGCACTTGACTTTATGATGGGATGGTAAGTAGTTAAAGTATTATATACTTGAAACAGAAATGGGTGCTTGTACATATATAGATATATATACAATATAATTTTCATTTTGGTAACTGTTTATAGGCATTTGGACACTACTATGTTTGGAGATTACCCACAGAAAATGAAAGACATTGTTGGACACAGATTGCCTAAATTTACTACTGAGCAGAAAGCAAAGTTGAAAAATTCGGCCGATTTCGTTGGGCTCAACTACTATACATCCACGTTTTCAAACTATTTGGAGAGCCAGATCCTTCTAAACCAAGATTTCTTCAAGACTCTCTTATCTCCTGGGAAAGTGAGTTTTTTCTTTTTGATTATAAGTTGAAACCGAACAAAGAATCTGATGCCAGCAGATGAAAGGAAAATGTTTGTATAGTTTGGTACTAATCAAAATCTATCTTCTTTTCAGCTAAGAATGCGCAAAATTTCACCATCGGTAGCAAAGTACGCATTTAATTGGAATAATAGCTACTTGATATTATAATATTAGACAAGTATTACTCCCTCCGTTCCTAAAAGATAAAAAATTTATAAAAAAAAATTGTTCCACAAAGATAGATTTTTTTTATGTTTCTATGTATTTTTGTCATTTATTGATAAGTAAATGTAGTTTTCGAGAAAAATATTCAAATATTATTGGTTGAAACTTTTTGAAAATCGTTTATTGCAAAAATCAATACATTTATTATTCAATATTAACTGTTTTTCTTAATATGTGCGCATAACCTTAAGCATAGGAACGGATGGAGTATATTTTTATCTCACCTTTGTTGTCTATTAGCCTTTGACCGCTGCATTGACCGTTTACTCGAGAGGATTTATAAGTCTTTTGAAGTACATCAAGGATAAATATGCAAACCCAGAAATTATGATCATGGAAAATGGTAGCTACTAAAGACTGCATTATTGTTAACTATTAGTATGTTTTTGTTTGTGTTTAACTTGATGTTTTTTGCTTTTTAGGATATGGAGAAGAGCTTGGGGAAACAGATTCAGTTGCAGTTGGTACTGCTGATCATAACAGAAAATATTATCTCCAGAGGCATCTTTTGAGTATGCAAGAAGCTATTTGGTAATTTTTTTTTTTTTCATATGATCGAGAAACAATTATATTAAAGAATCTAATAAAATCTTTTGTGTAATATTTGCAGCATTGACAAGGTAAATGTGTAACGCCCGCGAACCAATTATGTATTTTTGGTTCGGGTGTCGTTTGACACAAATTGCATTTAAACCGACGGTTCGGTTTGGGGAAGCAATTAATTTCGGTTCGGTTTGGTTAAACCGAAGTTTTTGCCTATAAAAGGCTTGAGGATTGAGAGATTTGAGGGTGAGAACAAGTGTTCTTGAGTGTTCTTGAGTGTTCTTGGGAGTTTGAGGGTGTGTGCCGTCGGTTTTGGAGGAGGCAAACGGCGGTGAAGATCAAGTTGGATCGGAGTGAAAATTTCAGGGTAAGTTCTTCACTCTTTGATCTTGATTTAGGAGAAAACCGCTTGTCAATCGGTCGGGTATTTGAGGAGTTATGGTCGTTTTATTTTGGGAGGTTTCTGCAGTTTTGATCTGCGATCAGTCCAATTCGAGGGAAGATTCCCGTCGAACCGTTGGGAATCAGAGGACGATCTATATACGGTTGGAAATATCTCTCTGTCTAGTTTTCATATCAGGTTTCCAATCTTGATTCCGAGGTATGATCCGTTCTCTGTGTTCTTTTAAAATCGGTGTGTCGGTTCTGTTTTCTGAGACTGGATTTGTTGTTTCCAGTTTCGATTACCGAACTTACGGGCTGATTTACCATCGTTCTATAAAGATCTAGAAATCGATACGGTTAGAAAGCTCTATCTGTCTAGTTTCCAGAACCTTTTTCCGATCCTAATTTGGAGTATCCGGTCATCGGATTCTTTGTGTTCTTGTTCAATGGGTCGTTTCTGTTTCAGTTCTGATCGTCGAACTTGCGGGCTGTTTTCCCATCGAACTAGAGAGACCCAGTAGACGATCTACATATTGTTCTGTAGCTCTCGCAGTCTAGTTTTCAGAACAGTTTTCCGATTCTGTTTCTGAGCTGTGATGGGTGAGATAATCGATCTCGAATCAGGTGAGTGCGTGACCATGGTCTTTGCGGGTAGATAGGTTTATTTGGTGCGTTTGATTGCGAATTGAGTTGATTTGTTGTTCGATCAATGCTTGTTTGGGGCGTTTTTAGTGTTTAGATCAACGTAAGTATCGTGGTTTGTGGTTGACTTTACGTTGACTTTTCGGGGTTGACTTTGCGTTGACTTTTCGGGGTTGATTTTGCGTTGACTTTTCGAGGTTGACTTCTCGTGTTGACTTTTTACTTAATTGTGTTTTGTGGTGTTTTGATTGTTCCCTATACCCGTGCATCTAGCCAAGTAGATGGAATGATCGTACCACTGGGTATTTATGATAATACTCACGCATCTCTTATAACCATGTGATGCAGGTAAAGACAAAGTGTGATTGTGGAATCTGGCTGTGAAGAGGTGATGATCTAGTGTCTCGTTTGTATTTATATCTATTCCGCTTTTGTTATTGTGTTGAATTATTGTGTGGTTTAATATTTATGGGAATATTATTTCGGGGTTTTAAAAAAAAAAAAAAAATCTGGTTGTTTCATTTTGGTATCAGAGCCCTTATGGTTCTAGGGCGGGAGAACGTAGTTGATTGAATGTGATTGTCAATTGCGTTTTTTGTGGATTACTTGATTGATTATGAGTAATTAGTCAATTGATTGTTGTGTGGGTTTGGAGTCCTAGATCATCATCTTCGAGCCTTCAAAGAGATTCCACGGTATGTGTATTTCGTGTTAATTCTCGCTTTTCTAGTGTTCTTAGTATATTCTGTGGGAAGTGAAGTGAGAGATGGTGAGAGGTTCCGGAGGACGAGGACGAGGACAAGGTCGTGGACGCGGACGCGGACAGGTTCCGGTGTGTGAGTCTGCCGTGGGTTCGGCACAAGGTGCTGCTCAGGAGCAGGCAGCGGATTTACAGGCGCGTCAGGAGGGTCCAGTAGGTGGTGGTGCAGCGGGTGCTGCTGCAGGTGGGACCCGGGAGCAGGATGTCCTTATGGTGCGATTGCTACAGCAGATCTTGGAGCATCTACCCGGCATGGCGCCGGCCTAGGGTCAGGCTCCAGTGGCGCCAGGTGTTGCGGGGGTTCAGCCTGGTGTGGCGACAGCGGTTGTGGTTCTTTCCTATTTGGAGATGTTGGGGCAAATGGGGCGGATTACTACCGCATTCTTCTCCGGGGGTACTAAGCCTGAGGAGGCGAGCGAGTGGAGGAGCAGACTGGAGCGCAATTTCCAGTCCTTGAGATGTCCGGAGGAGTATTGGGTGGATTTGGGGGTGCATCACCTCGTGGGAGAAGCGCATCTCCGGTGGAAAGGAGTCATCGCTAGGAGACCTCGGGTGGGCATTACTTGGGCGGATTTCGTGGCGGAATTCAACGCCAAGTTCTTTCCGCCGGAGGCAGTGTATCGGTTGGAGGAGAGGTTCTTGGCTTTGGTTCAGGGTGGCCGTTCTGTCAGGGAGTTCGATGAGGAGTTCAGCAGACTTCTGGTGTATGCTGGTAGAGAGTGGGAGAGCGAGAGAGACCAGGTGAAGAGGTTTTTTCGAGGACTTCGACCAGAGTTGAGGACCCAGTGTCGAGCAGGTACGTACGCCACGAGGGTGGAGCTGGTTGAGTTGGCAGCTGGGATTGAGGACGACATGAGGGAGCTGTCCGTGGTGGTCAGTGCACCGGTGCAGCCGCCGAGGAGGCCTCAGCAGCAGGCAGGTTCGAGTGTAGGCAGTAAACCTACGCAGGGACATAAGAGGAAGCTTGAGCACTCTACGGGTTCGGGTCAGAGAGGACGGGGTGGTCCGGGCTGCTTTAGGTACGGAAGCCTGGATCACAAGGTTGCGAGTTGTCCGAAGAAGGGTGAGGCGCAGAATAGTCAGGGTGGTCAGGGATGCTACGGTTGTGGGAGCATAGAGCACAGGGTGGCGAGCTGTCCGAAGAGGGTAGAGTCTCGGGCGACGCAGGTGTGTTTCTATTGCAGGGAGCCGGGGCATATTAAGCCCCAGTGCCCTAAGCTGCAGCAGGGGATAGTGGCGGTGGTGCAGCCGTCACAGCAGGGAGCAGCAGTGGTGCAGCCGTTGCAGCAGATTGCAGCACCGCGGGTGTACACTTCGGTGGAGACAGGGGGCCCTAGCGCCAGGCCGATCACAGGTACATATTTGATCTTAACTTGGTGATTTTTGGTGATGTGGATGGTTTGTTTTAGAAATAGTGTGTCTGTGATAAGACTTTAGGGCTCTTGACACATGAATTGTGTAGGGACCTTATTTGTAGGCGGGTGTAAGTCCCATATCCTGTTCGATTCTGGAGCAACCGTTAGCTTCATTACGCCGGAGTGTGCGGAGAGCAGCGAGATCCAGAGTGACTCTGGGGAGCAGCCGGGGGTAGTGAGAGTGGCTGGAGGGAAGTCGTAGGCTACGTTCGGTCGGGCTCGTGGTGTGGATATTCTGGTGGTCGGAGAATTGATGCCAGCAGATTTGATCATCAGTCCGGTGGAGCTGTATGATGTGATTTTGGGGATGGATTGGCTGGATCGGCACAAGGTTCTTCTAGATTGTCACCGGGGACGAGTAGTGTTTGAGCGAGAGGCAGGGAGGTTGGTTTACCAGGGTGTGAGACCGATTTCTGGGAGTCTCGTGATTTCAGCTATTCAGGCGGACCAGCTGTTAGAGAAGGGTTGCGAGGCATATCTAGTGACGATTATGACGCCGGAGACTGTTGGGGAAGCTGCTGTTGAGGATATTCGAGTCGTTCGGGATTTCCAGGATATATTTCAGTCGTTGCAGGGATTACCACCATCTCGGTCTGATCCTTTCACGATTGAGTTAGAACCCGGAACGACTCCGATATCCAAGACACCTTACAGGTTGGCTCCAGCGGAGATGGCAGAGTTGAAGAAGCAGTTGGAGGATTTGTTGGAGAAGGGTTTTATTCGTCCTAGTACTTCACCGTAGGGAGCACCGGTGTTATTTGTAAAGAAGAAGGATGGGAGTTTCCGGTTGTGTACCGGGACTTAACCGAGTTACTGTGAAGAACAGATATCCTTTACCGCGGATTGATGAGTTGTTGGATCAGTTGCGTGGGGCTACTTGGTTCTCCAAGATTGATTTGGCTTCGGGTTACCATCAGATTCCGATTAACGAGAAGGACATTCGGAAGACTGCTTTAAGGATGAGATATGGGCATTTTGAGTTCGTGGTGATGCCTTTTGGGTTGACGAATGTACCAGCAGCGTTTATGATGTTAATGAACGGGGTTTTCCAGCGGCATCTTGACGAGTTTGTGATCATCTTTATTGATGATATATTGGTGTATTCGAGGAGTCCTGAGGTGCACGAGGTTCATTTGCGGGTGGTTTTGGAGAAGTTGAGGGAGCAGAGGTTGTATGTTAAGTTGAGCAAGTGTAGTTTTTGGCAGCGGGAGATCGGTTTTCTCGGTCATGTGATCTCTGCAGATGGAGTTTTTGTGGATCCGGCGAAGATAGAGGCTATTCGTGAGTGGCCTAGACCGAGGAATGCCACCGAGGTCAGGAGTTTTCTTGGGTTAGCTGGGTATTACAGGAGATTCGTCAAGGGGTTTGCAAGTATGGCGCAGTCGATGACGAAGCTGACCGGGAAGGACGTTTCGTTTGAGTGGACTTCAGCTTGCGAGGAGAGCTTTGCGCGGCTGAAGGAGATGTTGACGAGTACACCAGTGTTGGCGTTACCCGAGCCGAGTGAGCCATACGTGGTGTATACAGATGCTTCAGGAGTTGGTTTGGGTTGTGTGTTGATGCAGCATGGGAGGGTAATTGCTTATGCGTCGAGGCAGTTGAGGAAGCACGAGTGCAACTACCCTACCCACGATTTGGAGTTAGCTGCGGTGATTTTCGCTTTGAAGATTTGGAGATCTTATCTTTATGGCGGGAAAGTTCAGGTGTTTACGGATCACAAGAGCATGAAGTATTTCTTTATGCAACCAGAGCTGAACCTGAGACAGAGGCGTTGGATGGAGTTGGTAGCGGATTACGATCTAGAGATTGAGTACCATCCGGGTAAGGCTAATCTGGTTGTAGATGCGTTGAGTCGGAAGAGGGTTGCCTCGGCTCAGAAGCGAGATTTGGAGGCATTGACGCGTGAGATTAGCACCTTGAGGCTAGGTGTTATATCGCAGGAGCCGTTGGGGTTAGAGGCAGCTAACCAGGCGGATTTGTTGAGTAGGATTCGAGAAGCTCAGGGGAGAGATCAGGTATTGGTTGATGCGTCAAGGGTTGCGGGATCGGAGTATTTGGTCTTGGCAAATGGGACGATACTAGTGAAGGGGCGAGTTTGTGTGCCTAATGATGTGGAGTTGAGGCAGGAGATCCTTCGAGAGGCGCATGCGGGTATGTTGTCTGTTCATCCGGGTGCGACTAAGATGTATCGGGATCTGAAGCGATATTATCACTGGGTCAGGATGAAGAAGGATGTGGCTAAGTGGGTGTCAAAGTGCAATGTGTGCCAGTTAGTGAAGGCGGAGCATCGGGTTCCGGGTGGTCTGTTACAGAGTTTGCCTATTCCGGAGTGGAAGTGGGATATGATTACTATGGATTTTGTGACAGGTTTACCCGTGTCGCGGACTTATGATGCGATTTGGGCGATTGTGGACCGTCTGACTAAGTCAGCACATTTCCTTGCCATCAAGAAGACCGATGGAGCGACTGTTGTGGCTAGGAAGTATGTGCGTGAGATTGTGAGGTTGCATGGGGTGCC
The DNA here is from genome assembly GCA_964056655.1 of Arabis hirsuta. Taxonomy (NCBI): domain Eukaryota; kingdom Viridiplantae; phylum Streptophyta; class Magnoliopsida; order Brassicales; family Brassicaceae; genus Arabis; species Arabis hirsuta. Next base: position 23,953,118 of record OZ053302.1, on the reverse strand, counting down.
AGCGAGTATTGAGACAGAGATCCGAGGTTTACTTCTGAGTTTTGGAGAGCGTTTCAGAGTGAGATGGGCACTAAGGTGCATATGAGTACAGCGTACCATCCTCAGACAGATGGGCAGTCGGAGAGGACGATTCAGACACTTGAGGATTTGTTGAAGATGTGTGTACTGGATTACGGTGGTCATTGGGTGGATCATCTGAACCTGGTAGAGTTTGCGTATAACAACAGTTACCAGGCGAGTATTGGGATGGCACCGTATGAGGCTCTGTATGGGAGGCCGTGTAGGACACCGTTATGTTGGACTCAAGTGGGGGAGAGGAGCATGTTCGGTGCGGATTTTGTTCAGGAGGAGGCACAGGATCGCCAGAAGAGCTATGCAGATAAGAGGCGGAAGGAGTTGGAGTTTGAGTTGGGAGATTTGGTGTATATCAAGACGGCGATGTTGAGGGGTCCTAATAGATCCATGTCGAAGAATAAGTTGAGTCTGAGGTTCATAGGTCTGTTCAAGGTGGTGGAGCGGGTTGGACCAGTGGCTTACATGTTGGAGTTACCTCAGAGCATGAAGGCTTTTCATAAGGTCTTCCATGTGTCGATGCTGCGAAAATGCCTTCGTGAGTCTGAGGAGGTGTTTGCTAGGATTCCGGAGGATGTTCAGCCCAACATGACGTTGGAGGCACGACCGGTGAGGATTCTCAGAAGAGAGTCAAGGTTCTGCGCCGGAAGAGGATACCATTGCTGAGAGTCGTTTGGGACTGTGATGGTACCGAGGAGGAGACGTGGGAACCAGAGGCGAAGATGAAGGCAAAGTTCGCGAAGTGGTTCGAGAAGCAAGCGGAGGCTTGAGTTATGTTATCTGTATTCAGTCTTGTACGCATGTGATCTATGTGTTGTATTTTCGTTTGAGTTATAACGATTATACATTTGCGATGATATAATATGATGGAGTATTCATATTAATTCTGGTGTCATAAGTGCGAATTCTGTTGACGAGGTGGCTAGTGGGGTCGTGTAGGTCGACAGGTGGTTATGTTATGCGGTTCAGACTATTGTCTCAGGGGACGGTGGGTCTCTGTATACACTCTAGGGAATAGTGGGTTCCCTGCATATACTCGAGGGATAGTGGGTCTCTCTAGGGAGCAGTGGGTTCTCTACATATACTTGAGGGATAGTGGTTCTCTCTAGGGAATAGTGGGTTCCTTGCACTTCGTAGCTCAAAGGGTGACGATCCTGCGAGTAAGTACGAGTATGAGTATATGGGGTATGAGTATGAGTTATGAGCTGTAGCATCTGAACGTGATTGTAAGTATGAGACTGGATGGACTGTGGAAATCGGGAAGGATCTCCGAGTGTACCGGTCGGGTAGGTCGGAAGTGTGATGTGGATGTGGATGTTTAGGCTAGGGTTTCGCCTATGATCGGAACTTCGTTCAGATGACCCTGGTAGCAGGTGTAGCACCTTTGGTCTAACTTTAGGTCTACGGTTGGTTGTTCATGTTCTTGTTTGATTGTTGTGCAAACAAACGGACAGGCCTAATCCGGATTAAGAACGTTGCATCGTATATGTTTTCGGGTGAATCTGATCAGGTTGCGGCTCGGAAGTGAACCCTAGGGTGGCGGAGTGGTGTATGGATTGAGGTTGATCGCGAGTACAGTGGGATGGGATTTTATGTTGGCCAGGAGGGCGAGTTATGGGGTGACAGAGTTGTGTGATTCGAGGACGAATTCTTGTTAGTGGGGGAGAATTATAACGCCCGCGAACCAATTATGTATTTTTGGTTCGGGTGTCGTTTGACACAAGTTGCACTTAAACCGACGGTTCGGTTTGGGGAAGCAATTAATTTCGGTTCGGTTTGGTTAAACCGAAGTTTTTGCCTATAAAAGGCTTGTGGGATGATTGAGCTCAGTTTTAGGGGAGAAAACAGATAGATTTCTCTTGAGGATTGAGAGATTTGAGGGTGAGAACAAGTGTTCTTGAGTGTTGTTGAGTGTTCTTGGGAGTTTGAGGGTGTGTGCTGTCGGTTTTGGAGGAGGCAAACGGCGGTGAAGATCAAGTTGGATCGGAGTGAAAATTTCAGGGTAAGTTCTTCACTCTTTGATCTTGATTTAGGAGAAAACCGCTTGTCAATCGGTTGGGTATTTGAGGAGTTATGGTCGTTTTATTTTGGGAGATTTCTGCAGTTTTGATCTGCGATCAGTCCAATTCGAGGGAGGATTCCCGTCGAAACGTTGGGAATCAGAGGACGATCTATATACGGTTGGAAAGATCTCTCTGTCTAGTTTTCAGATCAGGTTTCTGATCTTGATTATGAGATATGATCCGTTCTCTGTGTTCTTTTAAAATCAGTGTGTCGGTTCTGTTTTCTGAGACTAGATTTGTTGTTTCCAGTTTCGATTACCGAACTTACGGGCTGATTTACCATCGTTCTATAAAGATCCAAAAATCTATTTATATACGGTTAGAAAGCTCTATCTGTCTAGTTTCCATAACCTTTTTCCGATCCTAATTTGGAGTATCCGTTCATCGGTTCTTTGTGTTCTTGTTCAATGGGTCGTTTCTGTTTCAGTTCCAATCGTCGAACTTGCAGGCTGTTTTCCCGTCGAACCAGAGAGACCAAGTAGACGATCTACATATTGTTCTGTAGCTCTCGCAGTCTTGTTTTCAGAACAGTTTTCCGATCCTGTTTCTGAGCTGTGGCGGGTGAGATAATCGATCTCGAATCAGGTGAGTGCGTGCCCATGGTCTTTGCGGGTAGATGGGTTTATTTGGTGCGTTTGATTGCGAATTGAGTTGATTTGTTGTTCGATCAATGCTTGTTTGGGGCGTTTTTAGTGTTTAGATCAACGTAAGTATCGTGGTTTGTGGTTGACTTTACGTTGACTTTTCGGGGTTGACTTTGCGTTGACTTTTCGGGGTTGACTTTGCGTTGACTTTTCGAGGTTGACTTCTCGTGTTGACTTTTTACTTAATTGTGTTGTGTGGTGTTTTGATTGTTCCCTATACCCGTGCATCTAGCCAAGTAGATGGGATGATCGTACCACTGGGTATTTATGATAATACTCACGCATCTCTTATAACCATGTGATGCAGGTAAAGACAAGGTGTGATCGTGAAATCTGGCTATGAAGAGGTGATGATCTAGTGTCTCGTTTGTATTTATATCTATTCCGCTTTTATTATTGTGTTGAATTATTGTGTGGTTTAATATTTATGGGAATATTATTTCGGGGTTTAAAAAAAAAAAAAAAAATCTGGTTGTTTCAAAATGTTACAGGATACTTTATATGGTCATTATTGGATAACTTTGAGTGGCAAGATGGTAACAAGAACAGATTCGGACTCTATTACATTGATTTCAAAAATAACCTCACACGTTACACTACAAGAAAAACTATTAATATCAACAAATTTAATTGTAGTTATTGTCATAATTTTGTGGCTATTTGCGTTTACCCACGAACAGACACAACTCAAATTTGTAGCTATAGGCTTGTAACTATTTCTGGTTCGTAGATATTTGTGGATCGATAACCACGACATTGCGACAACAAAGTTTGTGGCTAATATCCACGAAATAGACACGATTATATTTGTAGCTACAATAGCCACAATTTGTCACACATAGAGTCGTAGCCATTATCCACAAGTATCCATAACGATTGTTGTGGCTAAAATACACAGATTGCCACAACTAAACTTGTGTCTATAATAGCTACAAGAAATCTACGAATTAATTCGTTGCTATAAGATACAAATTTCCACAATCAGCTACAATCAGTTTTTGCTTTTAGCCACAAAAAACTATGAAAATGTTGTGACTAATTAACAATTCTAAATAAGAAAATAATAATTGAAACCAAATGATTTACTAAAAATATATTAACCTTAATATAAAATATTTAATACTACAATTTATAAGATAATAAATACAATACAAAAAAGTAGGAGACTTATGATTATAGATTACAAACACACAAAAGTCAAAAGATTCATGACCTAACTTAAAATATGGATTCCAATAAGGTAATACACGAAGATAACTTAGCTAAAGAGTTACGAAGTTAAACCAATATGGATTCCAATGGATTGTGGAGTGCTCTGGTTACAGAGCTTGATTAGGAAGGGGATGTGGGGAAGCGCTGGAATTGGCTGACCTTATTGCTCCAGCAGGCAAACGAGCTTGCTGAATCCGGATAGTTCTCTGAGATGGGCCACGGTGATTTATCTAAAAAGACAACAAGAGATTGGAAATAATCAAACAGCAACACATGAACAAAGCATTAAGGTAGGAGCACAGTAGATAATAAATGATGGGTTATTAACTTATTATTTACCTCTGACAGTATCATCTCACAGAAATCGGGCTCTAAACAAGGTAATAAACATTCAAGCTGTAAACAAGAGAGTAAGATGCATAAGTTGAAATAAGGAATAAGACTAAAAGCTAATGAACCAAATTGAACCAAAGCTACTGAGCACATGAAGCGATTGTTAAAAAAAAACCAATAACTTCAAATGAAATCGAGAAATACTTGTAAGAGCAGGGGATGCAGAAGTTAATCTCTACGCAGTGATAACATGAAATTGCTTGTGAAGAATGTTGAATTTTCGGTTTCAGAGATTTGATGAGCCTGAACACATTAACGGAAAAAGAGCCAATGGAGGTTAATTTGTTAATGTTCTTTCTCGTGAAACAAACTGGGTAAAATGAAAAAAAACTGAGAAAAATCGAAATTGTTTCTCAATCTTTTTTTCCAAACAAAAGAAAAATAGACAGGAGCAATTCATGTAACAAGAGACGAGAGCTTCATATATCAAAACATTTTACCTCCAGATCTACAAAATATCAAAACATTGAGATGAGAAGCCATGAACTCCGGCCATAGAGGAGCAGCAAAAAGTCGGCAAGGACCCACGATCACAGCGAAACTATATCTGTCAGACTAAAGGAAAAGGATCTTGTCACCGAAACGACACCGTCGACCTCCGACGCCTCCTCACCTTCTGACTGACAAACCACCGCCTAAGGATTGGGACACGTCGCCATCTCGTCGCCTTACATCAAAAATCAACAACCACGAGAAGGAGTTGAGCCGAGAAAACGAAATCTCGAGAGTTTTTTTTTTTTTTAAATGGCGGCTGCTTCTCTAGGTCAAAGAAACTGAGAGAGATTATATGTTTTGTTCCCCTTTAACAATGGAAACTTTGAGCCCAAATATTTTGAAATATTTGGCTTCCGTCCAAATTTTTGAACAAAAAAACTCAAAATTGGCGTTAGAGGGAAACCAAATTTTTGGTATTCAAACTTAAAAATTTCCGTGTAAGTTTTGGAGTTTAGGGTATAGGATAAATAATAATTTAGTTTGGTTTTGGAGAATTGGAGTTTTGGAGTTTAGAGTATAGGATAAAACTTGTAGGGTTTGATTTTATATTATATTGTCATTGTTTTACAAAATTTCGAATTTGACTTTCAAAAATTTACTTAGTTATTTAGTTTGGGGTTTAGGGTATGTCATTGGTAGCTTACTTAGTAAATCAGCTTAGGATTTAATTTATTATCTATCAAAAGCCAAAATCTATATCAAAAGTTATGAATGTATATACCCTAAATCAAAGTCTCATGATTCTTCCTTTTTGTTTTGTAATTTTCATTAGAAATTTGGTAACTAAACCATATATCCTAAACCTATACTCTATACCCTAAACTCTAAATCAAACACATAAACCAAATACCAAAAGTTAAAATCTTATACCAAAGTCAAAATCTTATACCAAAAGATATGTATGCATAACGATGTCCTAAACCAAATACTAATGATTTCTCCTTTTCATTTTATATTTTCAATACTTTTTATGTTCTTATGATGAAACAATAATTTATTCAAAAATCAAACCTTAAGTCAAACACTATACATTTTGGATGATGTTTATGGTTTGATTTTGTATCAAGTTTTCATTGTTTTACAAAATATGCAGTTTGATATCCTAATATTTTACATATTCGTTTTGTTTAGAATTTGAGGTTTGATTTCTTAGCATAATATTATTAGGTTATAAACTTGTCACTAATTTGTCTCATAACTGTTTTTCAAAACAACATGGTGATTTTCGTAGTAAATTTGTAACAAATTATCCATAAATAATTACAAATTTGCCACAATTAATTAATGTCATAAATTAGTAACAAAATTGTATCAATTAACTAGGGTCCTATCGGGTATAGGTTCTGTCGGATCTAAAATTTAAATTAGTTAAAAATGTGACAAGAGGTACCTAGGCCCTGGTATACAGTTATTCGGGTCGGATACAGGTTCGGGACCTATCGGGTACATGTTCTATTGGGTCTAGGAATTTTATACCCATACAGGTACCTGTAAATTTTTGGGTTAGGTACATGTTCAGTTTTTTTGGGTCTGGTACATGTTCGGTATTCGGGTTCAATTTTTATACCCAGGCCTAGTAGCAAAGATCACAAGTCACAAATAGCCACAATATTTATTGTGTCTATATTTCCACAACAACATTTGTCGCTAGTCTGTGGCAAATTGTCCACAAAAACAGTTTTGTTTCTAATTGTGGCAAAATAGAGACAAATTGACACAAACCAAAATCATGGCTAAGTAGCCACGAGATAGCCACGAAATTTGAAGGGTTTGTAATTTTCTTTGATTTGTGGCTATTTAGTCGTTGCTACGGAAATTGTTGTGGCTAAATTGTGGCTATAAACAGTTTTTCTTGTAGTGTTATGAGAAAAAATCTGCAAAGTATTATAAAGCATTCCTAAGTGAAGGGACTCGTCCATCCACAATCAAGAGGGATGAGCTTTGAGATATCTTTTGAGGATTTCGTTCTGTTTGAATGTTTCTTTCTTATGTTATTGATTGTGATTGACCAAGATTCAGGAGTTCTTGGTTAGAATAAAAGTGTTTTCCGTTGCTCATTGTCTATGTGATTGAACAAGATCAAGAAGGCTTTGATTTATCATAAAATGATCCCTTTTCTATTTAAACTAATTAGTTGTAATCTATCTCGAACTTCCAACAATTTATTTTTCCATCTTCAAATGAATAGGTGATAATTTTTTGAGTTTTCGCTCTAAAAGCACCGCAATATGAAAATTTAATGGTGATTTCAGGTAACGGTGCTTAACAATTTATTTCTAAATCAATAAAAAAATTTGGATGCTAAATAAATATAAAGACAAAAACAGCTCAAAAACAGTTTAATATTATCATTAATTTATATAATTAATTAATGGCTTAGATTATGTTGATGGTGAAGATTTGGCATCCACAAAAATAAGAGCTCGCAAGTGTTATCAGAGGAATATCTAACTCAATCATATATAAACAGTTTAAGAAGAATATCTAGCTCAATCAGTTGTCACCAAATCGGTGAAAGCAAGATTACCGGAAGAAAATGTACCCTCCGACCTTCACCCATATAAAATCCAACCAACCAACAAAACCACTAAAACTTTAATTGTTTACAACTATAAAAATATATATATGTGTTGTATAGTTTTATACCTTAGTAGAAATATACATCAGTAGTAAGTTAGAGAATATCAAGTCGAAGGATTTTTGATGTTCTTGTAATGCCAATTTACACTTTCATTCTATAAAAAGTAAAGATTGCAAGCCACAAGCAGTGAACAACTCATAAACATTTTGAGCCAATCCACCAAAGAATCGAGCTATACCGATTTTCTTATGGTGAGAGTACATGCACAAGTCAGCTCTATTTTCTTAATTACAATTTCAATTTCCTCTCTATTTTTTTTTATTGTTTATAGTTTTTCTATTTTCTTTCCTAATTTTATTTTTATAATTTGTCTAAAATATTATAATTCTTTTTCTCCTAGCTATTTGGAATTATTTAAAAAACAAATTTACTATTGGTTAGTTGCTTCACAATTATTTTTTCGTTTTTAATTTTTAATTTTTACCTTTTCATAATTAATTTAAACTTTTAGCACATGTCATCATCTGATTAATATTGGACACATATCACAATATGGTGAGTTATAACTTTACTTACGTGTCAAACTCTCATCGATAATATTTTCTTACTTAATTTTTTTTCTTTGTAATTTTTTTATGGTTTACAGTCTCTCTATTTTTTTCTTAATTTAATTTTATATTAAATTTAAACTACTAGATTTTATTAATCTAGCTAGTGTGGACTAATAGAAATTTGTTTTTTCTCATAATTAGTATGAACAATAAAAAAATAAACTATTAGATCTTCAAACCGTTTATATTCTGCATCCTCTCTGTTTACTTGAGATGTTCTCTAGAGTTTGTTTGTCCATTCTCTCTCTTTTTGTGCTGTTACGAAGATTGATGATGCGGGTTTCCCTATATGTAGGCGAAGAGAGGATGAAAAAGTTATCAATAAGAAAAGAGTCCATTGTGATAATAGATACATTTTTCCTTATAACAAATATCTATTTTTTCGTTACCGTGCTCATATTAACGTAGAATGGTGCAACCAAACGCGTTCCATAAGTACATCTTCAAATATATTACCAAGGGCTAAGATAATATCAAAGCATCAGTCGAGAAATCAAATATATTACCAAGGGCTAAGATAATATCAAAGCATCAGTCGAGAAAGAATGGCGAAGTGGTTTAACTGTCGATGAGGTTGAAAAACATTTTAGTTGCAGCTATGTCTTAATTCTTTTTTTGAAAAGTAAATCGTTCTTTAGATATCTTTTACTCGATTTTTTATCAATAGATACATAAATGTTAAGATCACGACAACATATTAAACTTAGTAACTTTGTTGAATAAAAACGATAGATTGTTAATGGTTATTAATTTTTTTTTTTTGGGTCATCTTTGAAATTTTATTAAACATAAAGGGGAATAAACATAAAGGGGAATACAAGATTGATTACATAGCCAAACCAAGCATCCCTCATAAGGCCAAACTTAACCGTCGGGAAGACATAAATTTCCGAGCAAGGTAGTACATACCTACTAAAGCCAACTTAAAACATAACTAAAGCAATCAACCACCAATGCACAAGGAGATATAATCAAATCCAAAACACTCCTCCGATTGATTCTTCAACGATACTTGACCCAATATTGTTAAAAGAAAGCTGTCAAAAAGTATCACAGCAGGAAGAATTAATTGGAAAACGGAGTGGCATAACACTGACCTGTTGGACAATAAGGACTTTCCTTGTAACCATCTTCATTGTCACCAATTCACCAACGAGTAAAGGAAAGCGTAGCAGGAAGTTAAACCAAAACTCCGCGGTTCTCGCAAGTAAAGGATCAGCGAAACCACCAGCCTATAAATCCGCTGCATACTTCATCACGAGCTACTACTACGAGCCCTGACCACAGCCAAACCACAAACTTAACTTCACTCGCCACACTACTACCTCATACCATTAAACCAGAACTACCCTGCCTCTGACTTCCATCCAAACTTCACACACCCAAGACTGAACCAACAATTCCAGGAGGATAATCATGTTACCAAGACTGGCCCAAGGAGGATGAAAGGTCACCGCGAGCCCACCAAAAAAGATCAACCACGACGAAACAGAGGAAGGCAAGCATAAACCAGAGACCCACACTCAATCCAGTACACAGCTACAAAGCACAATGAATCCCTATAGCAACCATAGTCGAAACCCAAACCCGACCCCTTAGCAAAAACCAAGAGTCACCCAAACCTTACCATCATCGGCCATAAGCGAGCCCAATCATGAACAGGGAGACACCTATGACAACTAGCCACCAAAGAAACCATCAAACCAAAAGAGAAACAAATCCGGAATATTTTGATCGGAGCAACCCACAGAGAGCAATCATCTCAGCCATGGCAAGACATGGAAGCAAATAAGCTCAGCACCCAAAGAAACACAGCTAGGCACAAACGACAGAACGAAGCCCACCCGTCTTTAGACACGAATCAGCCACAAACCCAACCCCTAGCCACTGTCACAAACCGCTAGAAAGGAAGAACTAGAACCAAACACGAGCCCTGAGCCGAGGGGAAACGTCGTCATCGAACCACGAGGAGACGCATATCTCCAAAATCCATCAAACACGAGACGAGCACAAAGCTCCAGCATAAGCCACAACCCTCGAAAAGCTACCGGAGAGGAACAAGAATCCGGCTACTGAGACATATCAGAGGAGCACCACCACCATCGAGCACCATGGCGAAGTAGATCGAAAATCCTTTCACGGAGAACCATCTAGAAACACCAAATCCGGAGCCGAAAAGGAACACAGAGTATTAGAAAGACAAGAGAGTCCCTTTTCCGATGGCGGTGAGAGCCACGGCACGCCAGAAAAGGAGATCGAAAAAAGCCAATGGAAGCTCTAGGTTTGAAGAATTTGGGAGAATTTTGGCATCTCAAAGGCGATTTTCCGAAAATAGTATATATTTATATGATATGGTTTTTCGGTTATTAATTATTTATGCATGGTTTATAAAACATACTTTTTATATTTGTATATACATTTCTTTTTCCAGATATATATCCGCATGTAAGGCTACGTGGTGAATATTATTAGTTTTTCCAACTCAGTGTCGAACTACTCTAGTGGAGAAACTTTTGTTCCATCTACCGAACCAACAATTGGTTGTGTAAAACGAGGATGATCTTACGGATGAAATTATTAAGCATGTGTCTGTGGGTCAAAATAAATTTTAAGGTTGGATGGATGCTAATAAGATATATCCGGAAGCGAGTGATCTCACTTATATTGGTTTTCCAACCAGATTTGTTTGGCATTTAAAAAAAAAGAGTATGGAAACCATGTCAAAAGGGTTTCTCAATTGGTCGTGTTACGTTTGTCCCACAATCATCAGGTGAAGCGTATTACTTGAGAGTGTTGATAAATATAGTCAAAGGTCCTACGTCTTTTGATGATATTAAAACCATTAACGATGTTGTGTACAATACGTTCCAAGAGGCATGTTTTGTCTTGGGTTTGCTCGATGATGATAAGGAGTATATCGAAGCTATTAAAGAAGCAAGTTGGTGGGCGTCGGACAAGTATTTACGTAGACTATTTGCTATAATGTTGTTGACTATTCGAGGCCCATATACGGCCCATCTATGATGTATAGGAGTAGTATTGTATTTTAGATTTAATCGATACATATATATATTGTAATCTTGGTTAATGAATAGAAGAAGCTTTTCACTTTAACATGGTATCAGAGCCACAAACCGGCTAACCCTAAATTTAGAGAAAACTTTGATCGAAGAAGAAGAGCATGACCGACGAGAAGAAGAACGAAACAAGCATAGTGAAGGCACCAAGCTCACAAGACGCGGTGATGTTGTCACTGTACTATCTTCATGCATCTGACGGACCGGGAAACATAATCACTACAGTACAACTTAAGGGAGAGAACTATGAAGATTGGGCAAAGCATGTGCGGAAATACTCCATCTACTTTAGGCGTATTTTATTTCTTGATGATCGTTGATGACTATTCGCGAGCGGTTTGGATTTATTTGATGGTGGAAAAACGAGAAGTGGCAGCTATCTTACAGAATTTTTTCTCTATGGTGAAACGTCAATTTGAGAAACGGGTCAAGATCGTGTGGAGTGATAATGGTACATAATTCATATGCTTAAAATCGTGTTTTTCGAAGGAAGGAATCATACATCAAACATCATGTGTTGCCACTCCTCAACAAAACGGGCGTGTCGAAAGGAAGCTCGACATATCTTAAATGTGGTGCGAGCATTATTGTTTCAAGCAAATCTTCCAACCAAATTTTGGGATGAATGTATTTTGGCGGCAAGTCACTTGATTAATCGAACTCCGACACCTTTACTAGGAGGTAAGACACCATATGAATTATTGTTTGGTACAGCACCGTCGTTGGATAGTTTGAGAGTGCTTGGGTGTTTGTGTTATGCTCATAAGAGTTCACGAGATAAAGATAAGTTTGCTGAACGAAGCCGGAAATGTGTATTCATAGGATATCCATTTGGAAAGAAAGGATGGCAATTATATGATCTTGAGAATGGTGCTTTCTTTATATCTCGTAACGTAGTTTTCCAGGAGAATGTGTTTCTTTTCTCCTCGCACACTGATTCTCATTCAGAGGAGGGAGTACACACAAATCCGAGATATCCTATATATGAAGCTGATGGCTTTGGCGATGGTTCAGTTTTTCCTGCTACGAGTGACAACGATAGGGGGAGTTCTTCCCTTCCATCAGTACCTCACGAATCCGCAACATAGCTTGTTGTTGACCCGATCATAGATAATGTTGTTGGTTTTGAGTTACCTGCTGTAGCAGAGACTGTGACAGATACTACAGCAGAGATTGTAACAGATACTACAACAGAGATTGTGCCAGATACTACAACAGAAATGGCAGTAGAAATCGTCCCTGTCGCTGAATCTCTTGGTAAAGGAAAAAGAGAGAAGGTGAAATCGACTTGACTCACTGATTATGTACTCTACACAGCAATGTGTGACCAAAAACCCCCACTGCATTCTTCACCAGAACCGTCATCATCCACAACATGTACGGTTTTTTACCCCATTGCTAACTATGTGACATGTGATTGATTTTCAGAAGCTCACAGGGGTTTACTTGCTGCGATTTTTGTGCAATCTGTGCCGAGAAATTATGAGGAGGCTGTTAAACATAAAGTTTTTGTTGATGCAATGCATTAAGAAGTTGATGCCTTGGAAATTAATCGCAGATGGGATATTACGGATCTTCCTCCAGGTAAGAAGCACTAGGATGTCGTTGGGTTTATACGATTAAGTATCACTCTGATGGAACACTTGAGAGATACAAAGCTCGTCTGGTTGTCCAAAGGAATCGCCAAAAGGAAGGACAAGATTATGATGAGACATTTGCTCCGGTGATTAAAATGGCTACGGTTCGTATGTTTCTTAAGATTGTAGCTGTTAAGAATTGTGAGGTGCATCAAATGGATGTACACAATGCATTCTTGCATGGAGATTTATCTGAGGAAGTGTATATGAAATTACCTCCCGGATTTTCATCCTCTGATGGAAATAAAGTGTGTCTATTACGCAAGTCATTGTATGGTTTGAAGCTGATGACGACTCTTCTTGGATATGGATTTACTCAATCTCGATCGGATTATTCGTTGTTTGTGCTGTGTCGAGGCGATATGCAAGTGTATGTGCTCGTTTATGTGGATGATTTGGTCATTGAAGGTAATGATAGTGAAGCTATTCGAAAATTCAAAGGTTATTTGAGTCAATGTTTCCATATGAAGGATTTGGGTTCACTGAAGTACTTCTTGGGTATAGAAGTAGCTCGTTCTTCTGAAGGAATTTATCTCTCGCAACGAAAGTATGCTTTGGATGTCATCGAAGAGTGTGGATTGTTGGGAAGCAAATCGGTTGCCAATCCGGTACCACAGAATCATAAACTCTCATCTAAAGAAGACAATTACTTTGCTAATCCAGATGGCTATCGCAGACTTGTTGGTCGTTTGGTATACTTGGTAATTACGAGACCGGAACTCTCGTATATTATCCATGTTTTAGCTCAGTTCATGCAACAACCTCAACAAAAACATTGGTACGGTGCCCTTCGCGTGGTAGGATACCTCAAAGGGTGTCCATGACAGGGTATACTACTACGGGCAGATGGTGATTTGAAGATCTCTGCATATTGCGATTCCGATTGGGCAGCGTGTCCACTAACAAGATGTTCTTTGACTGGTTTTGTGGTGTTCTTAGGCAACTCACCCGTCGTGTGGAAGACGAAGAAGCAAAATGTTGTTTCGTAGTCCTTGGCAGAGGCGGAGTATCGCTCTATGGCAATGACGCTACAAGACCATAAATGGGATCGAGAACTTCTTCAATGTTTTGTTATAGCTCATCCAGAACCGATGAAACTCTTTTGTGACAATCAATCAGCTTTACATATTGCGCGGAATCCGATTTTCCATGAACGTACGAAGCATATTGAATCAGATTATGATTTTATTCGGGATGATATTAAAGCAGGACAACTTTATACATCGTATATTCATACTTCAGAACAACATGCTGATATTCTTACCAAGGGACTTGGTGCTTCGACGTTCTCATATCTTTGTCGCAAGTTGGGTATTTATGATCTTCATACGCCAACTGGAGGGGGAGTATTCGAGGCCCATATACGGCCCAACTATGATGTATAGGAGTAGTATTGTATTTTAGGTTTAATCGATACATATATATACATTGTAATCTTGGTTAATGAATAGAACAAGCTTTTCACTTTGACATTGACAAAGAGCATTTTGATCCCTCTTCAAGTTTGGGATGCATATTCAGAAATTATGAGTGAAGATATATTGTAAAGGCGAAGAAGAAAATCTGGAAATCCAAGTAAGTTATCTTTTTCGTTTCTATACAAAATTGAATCGTAATTGCATATGAATAATTTATATTTCATTTTTGTTATTAGATTTAATGTTATCTTCAGAAGTAAAAGAAATAGCTCTGGTCAAAATCGAGAAGTTGTTGCGAAGAAATGGAAGCTCTCTAACCAAGTTCAAGCCCATGCCTCAACCCAATATTACTTTGGTTAACCGACTTAAAATTCCTTTCATACAAGAAGAGACGAGTTATGGCCGTGAAGAACTACGAAAGAAACATGCTAAGTTATTATCCAAAATAACAGATGACCAAAGACTTGTTTATCAAGAGATTCTAAACTCAGTAAATCATAATAAAGATAGTATGTTTTTTTTTTACAGATTTGGTGGTACTGGAAAAACTTACTTATGGAGTATTATAGGTGTTGCACTTAGATGAAAGGGTATCTAGGTGCTGCACTTAGATCTCTGAAGGTGAAGTGATTCTTCGGAGAGGAGGAAGAATTCGAGAGGAGAAGTGTGTGAATTTGGATTTGAGAAAGTGGGAACGACGTCGTCGTTACAACGGAGATGGAGGAGACCAAGACGTTGACATGGCCGGTATGCGATAATCTGAACTTCTTTAAGAGGATCATCGGACGAGCATCATCAAAAATAACAAGAAATTTGATCTTAGTCATTCGAAGGCGGAACCACGGCAGGAAAGCAAAACTGATTTTTGTACTCTTCACACACTTCTAAAATCTAAATACAATGTATTATTTGTTTTTTTTCTTTTTTCTTTCATCTGAATCAATGTTTTATTTTAATTTTTTTTTATATAAATCCTATCGGCTGATCCGATCAGTCCCGGTAGGAACGCATCGGAATGCTACGGAGTAAACTTCTCCCCGAGGGGCCACCACAATGCCTGATCCGAGTTTGGGGTGCCTTCCGACTAATGCCTGGGGGTAGTCAGGCCGCCTGCATTTCTGACTATCAGGTAAACCAATTGGACCAAAACCCAACTGACAGACTTCCCAGCAAGCTGCTGTTAACATCAAAATGGGAAATCGAACCTAGAACTTGGGAGTTTTACCCTTCCCCTTGTCCTTTCTACCACTAGCCCACCTTCTCCTGAGCTTATTTTAATTAATAATTTTCATTTAATAGAAGTAAAACACGAAAATTCGAGTCTAATGCAAACAATAGTGTAATACCTACTTTGAATCAATTTATTATTGTTTGTACTCTTCGAGTTCTGTTTTTAAGAATTAGAATTTTTTTTTTTTTAAACATCAAAATGCTGTCGTTTCGTTCATACGAAATACTAAAAAAAAATTAATATAATCTTATTCATAATCTCTTTAGACTAAGCATCATGGTCGGCACCATTAACAAAAACTCTAGCACCGTCACCCGTTAGGTATATTTAAACCTAATTTTAAAAGTTCGGGTAGAAAATGGTAAATTTTATTGAGTTTGGATATGTGCAAGCACTGTCTCATATAGTAGGTAGAAAATTTTGCACTTACCCATAGTTCAGATACGAATAAGTCGAAACGCCTAAGGGGCAACCACAACTTATTATGTCACAACATCACAACCTAAAAATACAGTACCGAATGAATCTGATTTTCATAGTGATGATCGAAATCAGAGGTAGAAAGAGTGACCAATATAACAAAAAATTAGATATAACATCCAAGAGAAAACATAGTTAATATAGAAAAAAAAAATTAAAGAGCAGAGCACCTAAAATTATTATGTAGAACATGAGTAATTTCTTTCTTCGTGTTTAGGGTCTGTATTTATAAGAATAGAGACAATACATAACACATTTAAATAAATTAGGATTGTGTTTTCCCATAAATATTTACTAAGATATTAAGAAAAAAAAATTATATTATATAAAAAGATAATAGTGGATTTTTTTAATAATTCGATCTTATCGATCGATTAAAAAAAAAATTGCATAACGGATAAACAAAAAGCAAAACAACAATAGTATCTTATAATTACATGAGAACAAAAACAATAAAAATTTATACATGTATAATTAAGACGATCATAAAAATCAAAACAATAAAAACACATAATTAATACGATTATCAAAGCCAAAACATTAAGGAAAAACATATCCAGAAACTAAATATATATATTGGATCCAAAGAAAGATTTATATAAATTAAAAAAAAAATTAAAAAATTTTAAATCATCAAAACATATATCACAAAATACTATAGAAAACGAAACTCATACCTAGATTAATGAATAATAATATTATATATGCAAAATAAGAAAATATTAAGAAATATGAAAAATCAATAACGAATAAGAGAATATAATAAACATAAAACAAGGAAGAAATTAGAGAGAAAATACCATTAGACACGTGAATTTTTTAGCTATGGCAATTCAATCTATCTCCGCAAATTTCAAGCATATAAAATCATAATAATATAATTAAAATAAAACACCATCAATGATTAAAATAAACAAAAAATTCTCAAAAACTTGATTAGCTGAAGAAGACACGAAAGTAGGGGTGGGCATTCGGTTAGCCGATCGGATTCGGTTCTGGTATTTCGGGTTTTCGGGTATTTCAGTTTAGGGGTCTAGGAACCGATCGGGCATAATTTATAATCGGGTTGGGTTCAGATCGGTTGTCTTTGGGTTTGGTTATTTTCGGTTATAACCGAATTCAATTTCTTGGAGACGAGCGGTTCTAAATAACAGAGTTTAATTCAATTTTTTTTATACCAAATACACAAAAACCGAACCAAAATTAAATGGTAAACCGGATTGGCTATTGAAATTCACCACCAGAAAGCAAAATCAATTTGTGGTATAAATAAGGTAAGCGTGAGAAAGCCCAATGGGCCAAACTAACACCGCCAAAGTCTTCTCACATGGCCAGAAATGGTTTTACAGAGTCGAGAGAAAGAGCGATGGGAGAGAAGATGGAAGGAGGAGCAATGAAAGACTCGGCGGCGGAAGAAATCGCGGTGAGAATTTCTTCTCTCGATAACCGCTGCATCTTTGACCAACGAAAATCCATCCTCCTCGACCTCCTCTGTCGCTATCCCGTCATTTTCCTTTGTAATTTTTCGAAATCCTTGTCAAAATTCTTTTACTACCGATTTTGAATTGATCATTCAGTGGGTTTAAATCCTCTCTTCTTGCTTCGATTTCGACAAAAGCAGTCTCAAATGAAGATTGGAAGAGCAAATGGCTCGAGCATGCAAGCGACATAGCCAAGAAGAAGAATGTTTCGGTTTTGCTTCGAATTTCGGTTAATACACGAACCCGATCGGATATCCGAAGATTTGAGAAACTAAAACTGATCAGGTATTATATACTACCAGTATCCGAACTGAAGTCTCTTTTTCGGGTCGGTTCGGGTTCGGGTTTCGGGTACAGATAATATGTCCACCTCTACACGAAAGAAAAAGAGACAAATTGCAATTCATGAATATCTTAAGATATAGCTAGCTATTCTATTTTTTTATGGGCCATGATTAAAATTTGGTTCAAACCCAAAGTAATAAAACAACAAACAATATATTTCACCAAGAATAAAGTAATTAAAACAATTTTATGTTTTCTATACCACGGCCAGGATAGACTTAAGAAGCGTGGGTTTTGGGTTCCAAAAATTTTTGATTTATCAATACTAAAAATACGCCTTCAAAATTTTTCTTTTGTTTCCCAAAATATATGTATAAAACCCTTAAAAAAAATTTGGCTTAGGGCCCCCAAAATCTCAGGGTCAACCCTGACCATGGCGAATCTTGTGATTAATCATGGAAGTATGATTAGTTTAATTATGTTTCCGATACCATGGCGAACCTACAAATTAAGAAGAAAAAACAAACAACAACAATGAAATCGTTAGCATACGTTATAAACCTTATAACAAAATATGATATGATACAAATAAGGAAAAACATATGAGACCAATTAATTAGAACAATCATAAAAACGCATATAAGTGTGAGATATCAAAAATATGGCCACGACAAACCTGTGTATATATAAAACCTACACGAACAAAGAACTAATCAGAAATAATTTGATTTATTAGAGCATATAAGATAAGAGATCAATAAATCACCAAAATATCAAACCAATCTTATTATATAAAGGAAAATGTGCACGATGAAAACGCAACACGTAAGCAAAATTATTATTCATCAGATTGTGACATGTATCTACTTTTTATCAGATGATGACATGTGTTAACATTTAAAACTAATTAAGAAATTATAAAAACAAAAATGGAAAATAAACAAAATAACTATCAAGTAACTAACATATTAGTAAATAAGAAATTTTTTTTATTTTTCAAACTAATTCTGAGAAAAAGAAAATTTCTAATAGTCCACATTTTAAAGCATAAAAATAGAAATACAAAACAAACAAAATAATTGTCAAATAAATAAGGAGCAATTACAAAAATGCCACTTTTTGTGTGCACATTTGCAATAATGCCACTTAGAGGTGCCTATTTACAAAAATACCACTAATTATAGATTTATAAAGCCTATAACTTAAAATTATAAACCCTAAAAAATGTTTTGACCCCTAAAACCCCCTAAACCCTCATAACTAAACCCTAATAGAACATAATTACCCCAAACATAAATGATATAAAGAAAAAATAATTTTGAAAAAGTGGTATTTTTGTAAAGATTTCAAAAGTGTGGCATTTTTGTAAAGTGACACTTGAAAAGTGGCATTTTTTGAAATTTCTCAATAAATAACATATTAGTAAAGAAGAAACCTTTTTTTTTGTTTAAACTAATTATGAGAAAAGAAAATTTTCTAATAGTACACCCCATCTAGATTAAAAAAAAACTAATAGTTAAACTAATTATAAAATAAACTAAGACAGAAAATAGAGAGAGTGTAAACAATAAAAAAAAAACAGAGAGAAAACAATAAGAAATATTATCAAAGAGACTTTGACACGTAACCAGAACTATAACTCATCAGATCGTGACATTTGTCTGATATTGATATGATGATAACATGTGTTAAAACTTAAAATTAATCAAGAAAATGAAAATTTTAAAATAGAAAACGAACCAAATAATTGACAAGCAACTAACCAAATAGTAAAACAAAAAATAATAATCCCAAATATCTAGAAAAAAAATTATAATAGTTAAAACAAATTATAAAAATAAAATTAGGAAAGAAAATAGAAAGACTATGAACAATAAAAAGGAAAAAAGTAGGAGAAATTTCAGAAAATGCCACTTTTCAATTGCCACTTTACAAAATGCCACACTTTTGAAATCTTTACAAAAATGCCACTTTTTCAAAATTATTTTTTCTTTATATTATTTATGTTTGGGTTAATTATGTTCTATTAGGGTTTACTTTTGAGTGTTTAGGGGCTTTTAGGTGTCAAACCATTTTTTAGGGTTTAGAATTTTAAGATATAAGCTTTATAAATATATAATTAGTGGCATTTTGGTAAATTGACACCCCTAAATGGCATTCTTGAAAATGTGCACACAAAAAGTGGTATTTTTGTAATTGCCCCAAAAAGTAGAGAGGAAATAGAGTTTTTTTAAAAAAAAAAATATCTATGATAAAACAAAAGAAATTTTCTAAACTGAAAAACAAAAAAAAATAGAAAGAATATAGAAATCGTAATGCAACGTAAATTTATTATTTTATGATTTAACTATATAATATTTTAATTGTTATAAGATTTTATCATATAGTTAGTACAAATTCATAATGTGTAAAAAACAATTTTGTTATTAAGAATATATTTTGAATTCTATTTATGAATATATCTAGTTTTGGGTTTGCATAATATGAATTATAACATAATAATTAGAATTTAAATTAAATTTTAATGGTTTAAGATCCCTGTTTAAATATTTCAAAATATTTTAGGACAATTGTTGCAAAAATTCTACTTTTGGTGTGCCACTTTGCAAAAATTCCACAATGGGTTGTTCATTTGCAAAAATGCCACAATTTCAAAAATTTTGCAAAAATGCCACTTTTTCAAAATTATTTACCCATTATATTATTAATATTTGGGTTAACTATTTTGTATTATGGTTTAGTTTAGAGGGTTTAATGTTTGTTAAGGGTCAAAAAAATTTTCTAATCTCAAATATTATTTTTGTAATGTAACAGATTACTAACTAAAATTAAAATTTTGATATTAATAATTTTTAATGTGTTAGTCCGCGTATCAACGCGGATCCTAATCTAGTATAACAATAAAACGGTAACAAACAATTAACGTTGAACTGATCTAAGCACACATATATATAAGAAAAAGTTAGAGTTTCAATTTGAGAACGATATCTCATCCAATAATAAAATAAAGAATATTTCCTATCTTTGATTAGATATTAACGAAAATTACCGTAAATTTTGATTATACCATATTATAATATATTAACAAATCTTATTGTGTGTGATTAGAGCGCGACACGTAAGCAAAATTGTAACTCACGAGATCGCGACACGTATCAAATATAGATTGAGATGATGACATGTGTTAAATTTTAAAATTAGTTAAGAAAAAATAAAATTAAAAATGGAAAACTAACAAATGACTGTTAAAGAACTAACCAAATAAAAAAAGTAAAATTTCTAATAATCCATACTAATTAGAAAAAAAATAATATTTTCAATTAAAATAGGGAAAAAATTTCTAATAATCCAAACAAATTATTAAAAAAAACTAAAAAAGAAATCGAGAGAATATAAATCGTGAAAAAAGTAGGGAGATAATAGAAATTGAAAGACAGTAACTTCCTAATAGTCTAAATTAATTAGAAAAAAACAAATTTAATAGTCCACACTAATTCTAAAAAAAACACTAAAAGAAACAAAATCAAGAGAAAACAAGTCGTAAAATAACAAATAGTAGAGAGAATTGATATTGAAAAACTGTAACTTAGAAAAAAATAAGTCCTAAAAAAAATATAGAGAGAACAAAAGAAAAAGACGAATGATAAAACATAAGAGGATACATAAACTGAAAAAAAAAATAACTAGAAAGGATATGGAAATCTAAATTTAAAAATTTAATATATGCAAAACTATGTCAAAGAACACAAAAATCTATAAATGAAAATTATACAAGTTGACAGGATAATAACAATATATTTACTATTAAAATAATTTTATAGGTTTTATGAGATTATTAACATGAAATTTTTTTTCTAATTTAACTCTACATTATTTGAATTTTATACGATTTTATCACATAATTAATATACATTCATTATGGATAAGAATATAGTAATGTTTTCTTTGTTATTAAAAATATGAATTCAATTACACGTGTAAATATATAATATATATATATATATATTAGGATCCGTAAAATATGAATTAGGATATGAAACGTAAGATAAAAATTGATCGTGTTTAAATATTATTTCAAAATATTTTAGTAATTCAACAGGTTATAACTAAAACTTAAATATTTAGAAAACTATAAATATTTTGAATTGTAGTTTTCAAACTATAGATAAAAGTCTTTTATAGTTTTCTATCATAATATTTTTGAGTTACGAAAAACAAATCTTAATCTATAATTGAGAGGTCGAAAAATCATACGTGTCGGCCTCCCAACGAGTTATTTACATCCCTTACCATCGATCTGAAAGATATAAATTAGTTTTTAACTCGATTGTAAGGGATATAAATAACTCGTTGGGAGGCCGACACATATGATTTTTCGCCTCTCAATTATAGAGTAAGATTTGTTTTTCGTAACTCAAAAATATTATGATAGAAAACTATAAAGGACTGGAATCAGATACAATCAATAGACATGGATGGTTGGTATGGATGGTTGGTGACGCAGAGAAAAAGATTTTTTCATCTAAGACTCAAAGGCCTCCGAAGAAGCATATCTTCTCTGCATGCCCAATTGGAGTCATCTCTTTGAACTATAAGATGTTTGATATCGGTCTCTTTGATTAGTGTTCCTTTCGATATCGGTCTTTTTGATTAGTGTTCATTTTGCTACCGATCTGATTTTAGTGGTGACCAGCCTATTGCATTAGGTCTCAGGCAAAGCCTAGAGGTCGCTGGTTCAAGTGACGTTTGGGACGAAACTAATATTACATGCTGTGGTTTCGAGTCTGAGGGATTACAGGTTTCGACCCATAACCTCCTCGTAATTCAAAAAAAAAAAAAAACCTATTGCATTAGTCGGCTTTCGCATCAGAACTAGAATATTTAAATAGTCTTAATAGCTCACTTCCCTTGTTTAGTTATTATTCACAACCATATATATATACAATAATACATGTGCGGATTGCCTCGTTAACAAGAACACAAGAGATCAATTTCTTCTATGTACGTTCTTTGATCTCTGATTAGCTCTCTTTAGAGGAGAATATTCCACCGCAAATATAATAATATGGTGGTTTTATGTGGAAAAAAAATAAAAATAAAATGTAGTATAATTGCTTGAGATAAGAAGGCTCACTTATCTAGGAGAGGGCGTGTATATTCTGTTGCAGACATTAATCAACATTCAGTGACACGCTTTGAAGAAAGATGATGTCAGTTGCAGTGACAGCCACTTCCTCATCTCTCTCGTGCTCTCTGCTTCCTTCTCAAGGTCTCTCCTTTTCCATTTTCCTTTCTTTCTATCTCTCTCGCTTACTATGAACCCTTGGTTTACATGGATTTTGTTCGTCAAGTTACAGGGTCCAGTCGTCTAACGCAATGGAAAAGAAACGAAAAGGTTGGTCTTGCGACTTCTCTTTTTATCCTGTTAAAGTTATAATCATCTGATATATTCTATATGGAACTCCATTATCAGTGATAACATGGACCGAGGAACTATGCATGGATAGTGTTTGATGAAATGCTTGAATGAAACTTGAACTTCTTTTGTTTTTAGCTATCACTCTAGTTCAATAAGGAAAACTCAAAACACATTCTTTGGTTTCTCTTTTTTATCGTGCAGAGACGGTTCTCGAGAAAGGTGACTGTTTCCGGTGTTATCACAGCCGGATTTGAACTGAAGCCTCCTCCGTATCCTCTTGTACGTATTCTCGAATTCGATATTGGGAGTTGGAAACATTCCAGCTTCTTGGTTTGAAATTTGGTCGATCATTGGGTCAGTGTTTGCACATCCTATGATAAATAATACGGTAATGATATAAAGCTGTGAAGGTTGACGGCTGGTCTAATGCTGAAAATGTGATGAAACATGACTTTCTATTTAGAGTTGAATGTAGAACAAGAAAATAGGACGTTATTGTCAATCATACTGACGAATTAAAGATGTGGTGTTGCTGCTTTGAAGCATATGGGAGATGTTACTCACTCTGTCTTTGGGTGTGTTGATCTATGGCAGGATGCTCTGGAGCCGCATATGAGCCGGGAGACTCTGGATTATCACTGGGGCAAGCATCACAAAACCTACGTAGAGAACCTGAACAAGCAGATCGTAGGCACAGATCTAGATGGATTGTCACTGGAAGAGGTTGTGCTTCTTTCATACAACAAAGGCAATATGCTTCCTGCATTCAACAATGCCGCACAGGTAATTCCACATGTTGCTTTTCCAGTTTCTTTCACAGGTTTGTAAAAATCACTTGGTCAAATGCATTTTAGTTTGTTTTAAACTGAGGATTGGACCAACAGGAATAATATTCAGGATACATGGGTAAACCCGAACTTATTTTGATTTGGTCCACTGGTCATTGTAACAAGATTCTTAATGTGCGATGGCTTCCTCTCTCTGGATTGAATATGAATTATAGTATATGGGGGGCTTTGCAGGCATGGAACCATGAGTTCTTCTGGGAGTCTATCAAACCTGGGGGTGGAGGAAAGCCAGCTGGGGAGCTCCTCAGACTGATCGAGAGAGATTTTGGGTCTTTCGAAGACTGTTTAGAAAGGTTCAAGTCAGCTGCAGCCTCTCAGTTTGGTTCGGGTTGGACATGGCTTGCATGTGAGTGTTTTTTACTTTGTTCCCTTTCCAATATGCAAATCTCCAACTTACACTTATGAGGATCAATTGATACAGACAAGGCGAATAGACTTGATGTTGCAAATGCCGTAAATCCGCTCCCAAAGGAGGAAGACAAGAAGATTGTAATAGTAAAAACTCCGAATGCAGTAAATCCGCTCTTATGGGATTATTCTGTAAGTGCCTAAACTAACAATCTGAAGATGAATCTTTGTTGGCTATTATGGATGTTTTTATCCTCACATATTCCGTCTATCATTTTATCTGCAGCCACTTCTCACCATTGATACCTGGGAGGTACTATGCATCTCTCTCTCTCTCTCTGAATTTTACCTATATGTTTCTTGATCCCTGACTTAGTTTTTTTGTTTTGTTTTGTGTCCTATTGGTACCAAACAGCACGCTTACTATCTGGATTTTGAGGTACCGTCAAAGTGCCAAATGATTTTCACTAAATTTGAAAGCAATGGTTCTCATCTTGTTGTGTTCTACGCAGAACCGAAGAGCTCAATACATAAGCACATACATGGACAAGCTTGTGTCATGGGAAACTGTAAGCACAAGGCTAGAATCCGCAATGGCTAGAGCAGCACAAAGAGAAAAAGAAGGAACACAGACAGAAGATGAAGAGAATCCAGATGATGAAGAGCCAGAGGTCTACTTAGATAGTGATATCGATGTATCTGAGGTTGAATAAAACCTGTGTAGCAATAACATTAGCATCTGAAATGCAAATTAGAGTGCAAAATTTCGCATTTATAATATAAGCCTCAAAGGCTCAAACTTTGAATAAAATTTTTGAGACCGTTGTGGAAATAAATGACGGCCTTAAACAAATTAGCTATGATACATTTACATTCCTCCAATGTGGTCTAGTGATGAGTTACGATGAGGAGACCTGTGATCGGGCAAACTCAAATATCTTTCACCAGATGGTGAATGTCTGCTGTAAACACTTTGTAGACCAAATGGTATTTGTTGTTGCCCATGGATTGGAGGAGAGTACAGTCGAGGAGGTCTCTGTCCGGAAACCGGAGAGTAAGAATTTGGAGGCAGATGTTCATATGCAGATACATTTCTTCCTATACCACCATGTGGAATCATATATTCAGGGGATCTCCTGAGACTTGAGCGGTGAGGAAATGCTGATGACCGGCCGAGGTAACTACTCACAAGAGCTGATATTTCATCTCTATCTTCGTCTCTGTGACTAGGAAAGCTTCGATCACGGTAGATAGGAGAATAAGATGAAGAAGCTACTGGTGGCATTTCCATGGCTGACAACCTTGGACGTTTCGTCTGTTGGTTATACAATCTATTGGTGAGTACTTCTTCCTCCATTAAACTGATGGATCGTGCTTTCTCTTTCATCTCTTTGTTGAGCTGAAGAGTGTCTTTCTTCAGCTTAATCATTTGCTCTTTGATCTGCCACTCTGGTACTTCCTTCGCAGGGTCTAACTTGTGAGCCTCCAAACACTGCATCACTGATAATAGCGCAGCTAATTGCTTTTCATTCGCCTCTTTCTGTTAAGAAAATAAAGCTAACAATGGTCAGATTCAGATGAGGAAGAAGAGTTCATGAAGGTACATAATATGCAAGGAAGGGTCATACAAATGCCATTGGTGAGTGGGCTTTCTGTTTAGCCCTCTCAAATGACTCCTGGCTCATCCTCAAGAATGCAGTTAGAAGTGAAGAAGCTGAAAACCTATCCTCCATCCCAAAGATATAAACCAACTCCAGAGCTTCAATATGCATTCCACGCTTGATACTTGATTCAACTATACCTATGACCAATAGAATATTGTGTAAGAAGGACCAGTTATTAACCCTTTACAATCGGCATTGCTGAAGGCTTAATTAGTAATCAAACGCAAAGTCATATGATTTATCGAAAACCACAGCAAAACAACAATTTTGTGAATGTGCAGCTTTATTTCCTCTCATTGCTCTCCTAGTATATTGCGTGGTACATACAATTATACTCCCAAGCATACCGAAAACAAAGACGGCACGTCGATTCTATCAACAAAAGGAACCACCTTTGCAATCAAATTAATCGAGTAAAGACAGAATATGGTACCTGAAATCATAGGAACAAGAAAGGTTGACCGTTTAAGAGCACCAGCAATCTCAGCAGAGCCACTCTTCCGTATCAAATCCAACAAATCCATATTCCTAAAGTTTGAAGGAACCCCAAAACAAGCAATCAGTAGAAGCAAACCCCTTGCGTCCATTTGCTCTGCCGCAGCTAATCCTCCTTCAACCATCAGTCTTTTCCTCCACGCAACAGCAGCAGCCTCCGCCTCATCCTTGATAGAACTCTCAATCCTAATCTTGAGCTTCTTCTTGTCTTCGCCAAGCTCCGGCATAAGAAGAAACGCCTCCATAATAAGAAGAGAAACCTGTCTCGCAGGGATCATAGGCGAATCCTTGGAAAATGCTTTGCGCCCTTGTAAGTAAAACTTCCCAATGCATTCCAACACGAACTTCGCTGGCTCCTTGGCGTGCTTCAGAGCTGCCGGGAGCTCTTCCATTAGCTTCGCTCGATCAGAGATATTCGTGTACATGTATCTGCGCAGGCCTTTGCTGCACATCAACTCGCACAATCGTTGAACCTCCGCCTTATCCGACACTGTCGATTGACCCACAATCACGGCGGTGTCTCCAGAAGCATCGTTTGATAACAATGGCGACGCCGAGTGGAAGGAGGAAGAGGCAGCGATGTCGATACCGCTACTCTTGAGTTTGGATTCAATAGCGTCGTCGATGTAATCCATGTGTCTCTGCAGGTCGTCGTAGTGGCGTTTGAAGGCGTCTACTGCAGCTGATAACGCAGCCAAATCGTCGATGGATTTCAAAAACTGCGGATGTTTAGACTGACCGATCGTGATTTCCATATTGGTATTGACAGATGCCGGAAATTCTCCCCGTCGTTCGGATTGATGTCGCCGTGTAATCGTCGCCGATGAGGGTAGCGACGACCGTTGCTCCTCCCTCATGGATGGATGAATCGTCCAGGGATCAGAGAACCGTTACCCAAGGCCAAGGGAATGTGGAGAAGAAGAAAGATTGCAGAATCGAAAGCCCTAAATTCGAGTATAGAGTTTCCTCCTCTCGTAAAATCGCTTAAGGTAATTTTGTGAAATTAGTCAAATTTCCAATTTCTCTTTTGATTGAACAACACTTGCATCTTTTTCTTCCGTTTATAACCTCACAAACCGACTATATATATACCCCCTCATTAGTTAAAAAAGATTGATTTTTAGTGGACGGATAAAATGG